>CM077183.1:5631969-6376969 GCA_039654105.1 Coreius guichenoti
CTGTCTGTCTATCATATGTCTGTCTGTCTATCTGTCTATCTGTCTGTCTGTCATCTGTCTATCTATCATCTGTCTGTCTATCTATCTATCGTTCTATCGTTCTATCTATCGTTCTGTCTGTCTGTCTGTATATCATATGTCTGTCTTTCTGTCTATCTGTGTATCCGTCTATCTGTCTATCTATCATTTGTCTATCTATCATCTGTCTGTCTGTCTGTCTATCTATCTATCTATCTATCTATCTATCTATCTATCTATCTATCTATCTATCTATCTATCTATCTATCTGTCTGTCTGTCTGTCTGTCTATCTATCTGTCTGTATATCTGTGTATAATCTGTCTGTCTATCATATGTCTGTCTTTCTGTCTATCTGTGTATCTGTCTATCTGTCTATCTATCATTTGTCTATCTATCTATCTATCTATCTATCTATCTATCTATCTATCTATCTATCTATCTATCTATCTATCTATCTATCTATCTGTCTGTCTGTCTGTCTGTCTGTCTGTCTGTCTGTCTGTCTATCTATCTGTCTGTATATCTGTGTATAATCTGTCTGTCTATCATATGTCTGTCTTTCTGTCTATCTGTGTATCTGTCTATCTGTCTATCTATCATTTGTCTATCTATCTATCTATCTATCTATCTATCTATCTATCTATCTATCTATCTATCTATCTATCTATCTATCTATCTATCTATCTATCTATCTATCTATCTATCTATCTATCTATCTGTCATCTATCTATCTATCTATCTATCTATCTATCTATCTATCTATCTATCTATCTATCTGTCTGCATACCTGTGTATAATCTGTCTGTCTATCATATGTCTGTCTGTCTATCTATCTATCTGTCTGTCTGTCATCTGTCTATCTATCATCTGTCTGTCTATCTATCTATCGTTCTATCGTTCTATCTATCGTTCTGTCTGTCTGTCTGTATATCATATGTCTGTCTTTCTGTCTATCTGTGTATCCGTCTATCTGTCTATCTATCATTTGTCTATCTATCATCTGTCTGTCTGTCTGTCTATCTATCTATCTATCTATCTATCTATCTATCTATCTATCTATCTATCTGTCTGTCTATCTATCTGTCTGTATATCTGTGTATAATCTGTCTGTCTATCATATGTCTGTCTTTCTGTCTATCTGTGTATCTGTCTATCTGTCTATCTATCATTTGTCTATCTATCTATCTATCTATCTATCTGTCTGTCTGTCTGTCTGTCTGTCTGTCTGTCTGTCTGTCTGTCTATCTGTATCATCTGTCTATCTGTGTATCTGTCTGTCTGTCATCTGTCTGTCTATCTATCTATCTATCTATCTATCTATCTATCTATCTATCTATCTATCTATCTATCTATCTATCTATCTATCTATCTATCTGTCTGTATATCTATGTGTATAATCTGTCTGTCTATCATCTGTCTGTCTGTCTGTCTGTCGTCTATCTATCATCTGTCTATCTGTCATCTATCTATCTATCTATCTATCTATCTATCTATCTATCTATCTATCTATCTATCTGTCTATCTGTCTGTCTGTCTGCCTGTCTATCGTCTGTCTGTCTATCTATCATCTGTCTATCTGTGTATCTGTCTGTCTATCATTTGTCTATCTATCATCTGTCTGTCTGTCTGTCTGTCTGTCTGTCTGTCTGTCTGTCTGTCTGTCTGTCTGTCTATCTATCTATCTATCTATCTGTATATTTATGTGTATAATCTGTCTGTCTATCGTCTGTCTGTCTGTCTGTCTGGCGTCTATCATCTATCTATCTATCTATCTATCTATCTATCTATCTATCTATCTATCTATCTATCTATCTATCTATCTATCTATCTATCTATCTATCTATCTATCTGTCTGTCTGTCTGTATCATCTGTCTGTCTGTCTGTCTATCATCTGTCTGTCTATCTATCATCTGTCTATCTGTGTATCTGTCTGTCTATCATTTGTCTATCTATCATCTGTCTGTCTGTCATCTATCTATCTATCTATCTATCTATCTATCTATCTATCTATCTATCTATCTATCTATCTATCTATCTATCTATCTATCTATCTGTCTGTCTGTCTGTCTGTCTGTCTGTCTGTTATTATATTTTGCTTAATTGTGCTCTCTCTCTTTGCAATGGAAGCCATATTGTTTGGTGTTTTGTTGCAAATCTAATGCAGTGGTTTTTATGCATTTTGTGTGTTCAACTTCAAATACTTTTTTGGGTCTTTAAAGTATATGTATATACTTTTATGTAAATCAGGGCAGCCAGCATTTCTCTTTGTCTTTCTTTACAGGGGGAACAAGGTCCTGTTGGAGAAGCTGGAGCCAAAGGCTATCCTGGCAGGCAGGTGCAGTAGATCTTCCTCTGCTGTGGAGTGTGGCGTGTATATGTGTGTGTATGCGTTTGTTTGTTTGTTTGTTTGAGTGTGTTTTGCTTTGTTTTTCATTGACTGTTCATGCAATTATACAGCTGCGGGGCACAACGATTGGAAATAGGTGTAGGAAAGGAAAGGATGTAGTCACTCATTCTGGCCACTTAGTATCGGGATGTTTTGACCCACTTGTTGTTTTCACTGATGGAGTTTTGGTTTTAATCAGAATAAAACTAACTAACTTCCAGAGCCACAAGCCTTTGGTTTTTTAACACATATTGAACTCATATAAGTTGCTTGTGTTGAACTATATGAAATGGCTCTCTGGAATACTTGAATCTGATTGGTAAATCGCTGTCAAATATCACTCCATTTCACCTCATATATTTAATTATGTGCTAAGTAGATGTGTTGTACTCATATAATGTATAATCGCCTGGTCATTATAGCAAAAAACAAAAAAACCTTACGAATGATAGGAGATCCCTATGCTTTACGCATATTATCCATTACTTAATGTCTATAATCTAACTAAATCAACGAAAGGCTAATTCGTTAACATTTATCCACTGCTATTTTCTGCATGTCAGCTTAAATATTAAAATAGTTTTGTGGCTCTGTTTTCTTTATGAAGCCTATGATAGGGCCATTATAAATTCATCAGGGTTTTTGTTCTTGTGGGCACACACGTTTGGATACTTATCAAAAGAAACAAGCTATTAATTTCAATTCCAGTTTGCCTGTTAAATGATGTGTGTTGATTAAATCCTAAGCCTGTTACTGAAGTCTCTCTTTCTCTTTTCTTCTCTTCCAGGGTTTACCTGGTCCAATAGGGCCTGTCGGGCCGAAAGGTGCTCGGGTGTGTACACGTCTTCTCCCCGTTTGATGTGTGATTGCAACTTACAACGCTGTCATTGTGACATTTGAGCTGTCTGAGCGGACTATGGTTACTGTTGCTAGGTTATTTGCGATGTTTGATCTTTTACAAAGGACTGAAAATGAAGTTCGGACTTTTCTGACAATCAATCAAAGTGATTTGACCTCGACTCCATAAGAGGGATTTTTTTACTACTACCACAGCTTCTCTTTTCTTCCGTCTCCCCCTGGTTTTCTGGTTTTTCCTTTTTCTGTTTTTTAAGTCAACAGAGACTCAACCATGACAAATTTGCTGCTGACAGCTGCCCGAGCCATAAGTGTGCATTTATGTGTGATTTTAGCCTCCTACAGTCACATTAACATGTTCACAAGTACAGCCACCTTCATTTATTTTGCTCTGTCGTCAGTTTGATGTATTCAGAAACAATTTATATTTTATTCTCACTGTGCCACTTTATATAGTGTGCTCACACATACACACGCTCTAGCTGTTGTGTTTGTAGTTGAGCTGTATTAAAGGCTCTTTATCAGGCTAGACTCCGCCCACATTGGCTGGAATTTCCTGTTTAAAATCAGAGGCCCTGCTGTCTTTAGGCACCACACACACACACATGCATGTGTCTCCCAATGCACATTTTTATCAAAGCACCTTGCATGGAGTTATGAGTATGAGTGAATCTGAATGCATATGTTTTCATTGTACCCTGTGTCTGTTTGTGCATGTGTCCATCGTTTGTTCCCTGAAGTGAGCGTATGTGCCCTTGGACTACATTGTGGAGGCCAGCACCATGCAGTCCATGGGCATATACACTTACTTCATGGCCTGCATCAACACGAAGACGTCCATTCATCCATCCTAGCACCTCTCCATTCAACTGTACATCCTTGTGATCAAATCATACGGTGGACGTCCGTTGGATTGCCAATGATTATATAGACTAACCTGTTTTAAAGTTTTACTTCATCTGATGGTTAGGTATTAAATTTGACTTGGATATTTCTCCTAAAGCTGTAGCAGTATAAATGGTACATTTTGTGATTGTAAGAGAAAATAGGTCTATGAAATTAATATGGATAGTATATTAAGCAACCACCTAGAACACCCTAGCAACTAATATTTAGATGAATCACTTGCTGTATCCCTCATTTCTAAGTTGCTTTGGATAGAAACCACCCCGAACACCACTTTTGAGGAAAAAATGAAATGATTTGTGATATTTCTTTCCCATTTTCCTCCACTCCAGGCATCAGTATTGAGCTTCTCTCTGTTTCTCTGTTTCTTTATAGGGTTTCATTGGAATCCCGGGACTTTTTGGTTTACCTGGAGCTGATGGTGAAAGAGTGAGTCTGTTCATGTTATGACTTCGTCTGTAACCTCCTTTCAGCAGTCATGTGATCGTTCTGGCAAACGGCTGTTGTGTAACGCTGCTAAAGTACTTCCCATGAATGCGTTAAAACACCCACTACACAAACACCTCATTAATACAGTCACATTATTGACATGATTTCCCATTTATAGTTTTCTAAACCACAAACAGTAATTGCTAAACATATTCAGTTAATTCAGCATACAACATACTTAAAACCCCTTAAAGGAGTAGTTCACTTTAAAATGAAAATTACCCCATGATTTACTCACTCTCAAGCCATCCTAGGTGTATATGAATTTCTTCTTTCTGATGAACACAATCTGAATTATATTAATAAATGTCCTGACGCTTTCAAGCTTTATAATGGCAGTGATGGGGTCCATTGAGTCAAAAATATCGATTTCAATCTTGATTCAGTATCAATTCATATTTATATAGCCTACTGTACATATAAGGGGAGAACAATTTGTTGAATGCACTTTGCCTTTTTTAGCACTATTTTCTTGGGTTAAATTCATTATTTGCTTGCATTCATTAATATTCACTTGTGTGTGCTTGTACGAGTATCATTATAAAAAAATATTAGGATGCAAGTTATTAACTTTCTTAAATTTCAGAATTTCAATTTTTAGTGTTTGATCATGTCTAAATATTTATTCAAATGCAAAACCTAAAAATAAGTAAGCAGTTATGACCTGCAGTCAGGGCCATTTCTAGCCATTCTGACGCCCTAGGCGAAATCCTTATTGGTGCCCCCAGTCCAATTTTAAAAAGCAACATTGGTATTACTGGTATTAATTAACAAATACATACATACATTCCAAATTATATTTGTATATATTTGTTAATAAGGATTAAAATTAATACCAGTGATACCATTGTGTAGCCAGATGCCTGTATAGCCCTAGGCCTATATAATATATATATTTGTGCAATCCCTAGTTGCTAAGAAATTGTTCTCAGACATAACTACATAATTATTACGTGTTATTATTACATTTCACATGAAAGTAATAAGAATAAATACTGATTCAGTGTGGTTTTTGTTACTCATTGATGCTTGAACTTCCCCTTTAAATATAGCGACGCTATGCCCTCTGTGTGTACGACACTGCTTGCATTAAGCACTATTAGTAACTGAATGAATCAATTCAGCATTCAACACCATCCGTAAAGATGTGTTAAATTCGACAAAGTGATTTAATAAAGGATGTATTAATGTTGTGAATTAGCACATTTTATTATACCATTTTTAAATTGGCAGTTAAAGTTTTATATGGGACAATTACAAAACACACTGATTCTTTTAACAATGCATTGGCGCAAACACATTTTGGAGGTGCAAGCAAGAGAAGAAAGCTTTATAGAGTCAAAATATAACTGCACACTCACTTCATCATGAAGTGCTGAAATGAGTGGGCAGTTATATTTTGCCTTTAACATACACACCGAGCAATGCTATCTGCCCATTTAACAGCGTGATTTCTCGACTGCCACAAATACTGCCCTAACAAAATACAGATTTGTGCACTTTTTACTGTACCTGTTTTTTTAATTGGCCTTTAGTTTGAATTTAGCTTTATTGTATGTTTAAAAAAAGCGTTACCTTGCCAAAGCATTGACCGAGCTCTTTGATCTAATGGTGTTGAGTGCTCCAAACGCAAACTTTTTTGACAGTACTCTGATTCAGTGGCATATAGGAATCGTCAGATTGACAGTACTCTGATCCAATAGTGTGCGGGAACTAGTGGGGACGGCAATAACATTTTAGGGTGGCCGTGACACCCTTTACACACAAAAATCTAGTGCCAGATATGCGCTTATTGTTGCCCCCCCACTGATGGCGCCCTAGGCGACCGCCTAGTTTGCCTAAGCCTAAAAACGGCCCTGCCTGCAATACTCATGGCCAGACTAGTGGATACATCTATATTTATTAAAGAGCCATACAGGCAGCTAGTGGGTAAACCATGGCATTACAAATGAAAATTAGTATTTTTCCGTCCACAAAATGACTCTAATTTGCCTCTTTGCATTGGAATTTAAAACCCTTTTCCCTATTTTAACCTTAAATACTATACTAATTGTAATATAAATTATAAAAATATTAGAAAAAAATATTTTAAGTGGTCACTAATGGACCATAATTATTGCACAAATAGTATTTAGTACCAAAAGATCTCCTTAAAATGTTAAATAAATATTATTGAATTCAAATATAGAACATTTATTTAATTGAACAATAGTTAAGGTATGGTCACATTTGACCCCCAAGGAGTATGAGTGTGACCAATAAGTAAGGAATAGCCTGAGGGTTAAATACAAGAAAAACTTTAACATTCATGTTGCCTCTCCATCACTCTCCAGAATAAAACGATACTGTAAATGTTATCGACGTAATAATCAATGCACACTATGCTGTAATGTTTACCAAAAATTGCTGCAAATACCACTGTTATAGTGAAGATGTTGTCTATCCTGCTTAAAGCCATTCAAATATATTGACAGTGCTGGTTTGTTATAAAGCACATGACCGCGTGGTGGCGACGCCGGCGAGATCAAAGCATGTCGCAACTCTGATTTTCAACGGCTCTGGCTTTAACTGAGGCGCTATGCCATATTAAGTGCGCCAAAACGGTATTTATTGTTTGAATTTCGTATTAAAACTTACAAAATTTGAAAGCTGAGACTTTGTTTCATATCAAAAGCAGGGTTGCCAATTTGGCGTGAAATTTACTTGGGCAGAGTGAGACCGTGAGACAGAGCCTGAAAGCATGTGTCTCACGCCAAATGCGTGAGAGTTGGCAACCCTGGTCATACGTCGTGCCAGTTGCACTTTCTGCGTAAGTTGAATACGGAAGGCTAGATATTTTACTTTATAACGTGTTAAATATGGTTATTTTTCTTACACAAACCCATCGATTTGCTTCAGAAGGCCTTTATTAACCCCCGGAGCCGTGTGGAGTACGTTTATGATGGATGGATGCACTTTTTTGAGCTTCAAAGTCGTGAGCCCCATTCACTGCCATTATATAGCTTGGAAGCATCGGGATATTTATTAATATAACTCCGATTGTGTTTATCAGAAATAAGAAAGTCATATACACCTAGGATGGCTTGAGGGCGAGTAAATCATGGGGTAATTTTCATTTTAAAGTCAACTACTCCTTTAACTGTCACCCTTTAGAGCATAGACATGAAAATGCACTATCCAAACTTTAATTTTTGTAATTCATGGTTTGGAATACAGACCTATGGTTGGTTTCTCAAGACACTAAAGTGAAAGCACTTCAAAAAATGAAAGTTTACTGTAAAACAGATGTGCAGTACTAAACGTTTTATATTTTATACAAAATATATATTTTACAAAATAATTTTTACTCTAAAATTGCTAGAAAATCAAAGCCATATGTCTAACCAAGTTGTGTTCCAAATTTGAAGTTGATCTCACAAAAATTGAAGTTCGGATGAGATTTTGTTTAGGCGCTATACCAAAAATAGTCACTGGGTGACAGCCACATTCCATTAATTTTTTTATTTAATTAAAACAAATTAATACATTTCTGACAGTCACAATATCACTTCTATCACAGAACATTATGGGACCTTGAGTCTTAGTTAAGGTGTTAATTTAAACCTGTGTAAAGATTATGCAGTTATGTCATTTGTCATATGATTTCCCTTGCATTATTTATATATATATATATATATGTACAGTGTGGAGAACAAGTATTTGATACACTGCCGATTTTGCAGGTTTGTCCACTTACAAAGCATGTAGAAGTCTGTAATTTTTATCATAGGTACTCTTCAACTGTGAGTGACGGAATCTAAAACAAAAATCCAGAATATCACATTGTATGATTTTTAAATAATTAATTTGCATTTTATTGCATGACATAAGTATTTGATCACCTACCAACCAGTAAGAATTCCGGCTCTCACAGACCTGTTAGTTTTTCTTTAAGAAGCCCTCCTGTTCTCCACTCATTACCTGTATTAACTGCACCTGTTTGAACTCGTTACCTGTATAAAAGACACCTGTCCACACACTCAATCAAACAGACTCCAACCTCTCCACAATGGCCAAGACCAGAGAGCTGTGTAAGGACATCAGGGATAAAATTGTAGACCTGCACAAGGCTGGGATGGGCTACAGGACAATAGGCAAGCAGCTTGGTGAGAAGGCAACAACTGTTGGCGCAATTATTAGAAAATGGAAGAAGTTCAAGATGACGGTCAATGCCCCTCGGTCTGGGGCACCATGCAAGATCTCACCTTGTGGGGCATCAATAATCATGAGGAAGGTGAGGGATCAGCCCAGAACTACACGGCAGGACCTGGTCAATGACCTGAAGAGAGCTGGGACCACAGTCTCAAAGAAAACCATTAGTAACACACTACGCCGTCATGGATTAAAATCCTGCAGCGCACACAAGGTCCCCCTGCTCAAGCCAGCGCATGTCCAGGCCCATCTGAAGTTTGCCAATGACCATCTGGATGATCCAGAGGAGGAATGGGAGAAGGTCATGTGGTCTGATGAGACAAAAATAGAGCTTTTTGGTCTAAACTCCACTCGCCGTGTTTGGAGGAAGAAGAAGGATGAGTACAACCCCAAGAACACCATCCCAACCGTGAAGCATGAAGGTGGAAACATCATTCTTTGGGGATGCTTTTCTGCAAAGGGGACAGGACGACTGCACCGTATTGAGGGGAGGATGGATGGGACCATGTATCACGAGATCTTGGCCAACAACCTCCTTCCCTCAGTAAGAGCATTGAAGATGGGTCATGGCTGGGTCTTCCAGCATGACAACGACCCGAAACACACAGCCAGGGCAACTAAGGAGTGGCTCCGTAAGAAGCATCTCAAGGTCCTGGAGTGGCCTAGCCAGTCTCCAGACCTGAACCCAATAGAAAATCTTTGGAGGGAGCTGAAAGTCCGTATTGCCCAGTGACAGCCCCGAAACCTGAAGGATCTGGAGAAGGTCTGTATGGAGGAGTGGGCCAAAATCCCTGCTGCAGTGTGTGCAAACCTGGTCAAGAACTACAGGAAACGTATGATCTCTGTAATTGCAAACAAAGGTTTCTGTACCAAATATTAAGTTTTGCTTTTCTGATGTATCAAATACTTATGTCATGCAATAAAATGCTAATTAATTACTTAATAATCATACAGTGTGATTTTCTGGATTTTTGTTTTAGATTCCGTCTCTCACAGTTGAAGTGTACCTATGATAAAAATTACAGACTTCTACATGCTTTGTAAGTGGGCAAACCTGCAAAATCGGCAGTGTATCAAATACTTGTTCTCCCCACTGTATATGTTTAATAGCACAGTGACCTATACTGTTATTTTGCATACTAGTATGGTATGTATTAACTGTAGCTTATTCTTTTCCTGTCATACAAGCACAAGGTATTTCCTACCAAGTAAATCTAGTTATCTATAGCTGTTATAGTTCTAAGTATAGTTATAACTGCTGTTACAGTTAATAATATGGAAATAGATTAGTGGTAGATTTTTAGATCAAGTGCTGCCCACTACTGGGCAGATTTATGACAGTAAATCCAATCACGGAAATGTGTGTGTGTGTGTGTTGTGAAAGTGGAAACTACTTCCAGCTGGTTCTGGCGTTCTGCTGAGGGTGTTTGGATGAGTCATATGATAACACACACACACGCACACGCACACAAACACGCACACACACACAGTGTAGTGGGGTCTTTGAGTGCTTCTTTCTAATGGCATAACACTTTTAATCACAGCTGACCATATTATCAATTATTTAGTGTCTCTCTCTTTCTCTGTCTCTCTGTCTTTTTCAGGGTAGTCCTGGTCCACCAGGGAAGAGGGGCAAGATGGGTAGGCCGGTAAAGTTTTGTCTCAACATACTTTATAGATACAGATGTGAGTTTGTTGTTAGTGTGTGTGTGTGTGAAATGTAAGACATTTGTCAAAGGATGTAATAATTTTGTTGTATTGCATGGTCCTACAGTGTAACAAATGCATTTTAAAAGTACAAACAGTCTATGTAGTTTCTCAGTATGAGGTCATTAAAGCTGCATGCATAGTTTTAGTAAATAATAGTTATTTATATATAATTGTGTGTGTGTGTGTGTGAGAGAGAGAGAGTTGTGTCCCCTATGGGACACAATAGATACACACACACACACTTATTAAGATGCAGAATCAGCCATGCAAAGGTTGTTTAAATCAGCTCGACCTTTGACATCTGACCTCATAAATTTCCTGTTGCATCAGCAGGACTCAGTGTGTTATCTTGAGTGATGTCATCATTAGCAGTGCTAACTATCACTGTTGCTCATACTAAGGGTTAGTGATTTGAACAGTCCCCCTAATCCTCTCTTTGGTGGGAACATGCTGGATGGCAACATGCTAATGACACAAACGTAAGCCATCGCACACCATTGGCCTAGCAACAATCCAGAACACCCTAGAAACCACTCAGAATGTAGCGTCATTGGAGAAACGTATAATTCTTTACACAAATCAAATTGTGTCTAGATAATCTGTGTCGTCATCAGTGACTTTGACAGTGGTGTGTTGTGGTGATCTTTTGGTCTCTTTCTCTCAGGGCTTTCCTGGTGATTTTGGAGAAAGAGGGCTACCAGGACTGGATGGGGAACCAGTGAGTGGAACGTTTTGTTTTTCATACATATTCTTTCATCTTTTTCTCATAAAGCAGATAAAACACTCACAACAGAGATTATGAGAAATGCATGTGTACATGGTGTCTGCAGCTCAAACAACCTCCAAACAAGCAGTGGAAGTGTGTGTGTGTGTGTGTGTGTGTGTGTGTGTGTGTGTGTGTGTGTGTGTGTGTGTGTGTGTGTGTGTGTGTGTGTGTGTGTGTGTGTGTGTGTGGTTCAGGTATACCCTATGTTATGGGGACAAAATTTCCCCACAAAGATAGCAATATCCGAAATCCTTGTCCCCATGAGGAAAACAACAGCTTATAAATTATGTTTTTTGAAAATGTAAAAATGCAGAAAGTTTTGTGTGATAGGGGGTAGGGTTAGTATAGTTTGTACAGTATTAAAGTCATTATGTCTATGGAAAGCCCCCATAAAATGTGTGTGTGTGTGTGTGTGTGTGTGTTTTCAGGGTGAATGCCCTCAATATGTGTGTTTGTGTGTGTGAGATAACTGTATGGGTGTAAACCTCAGCCTTTACTTTCGGTATCTTGGCTGAACACAATTTTCCACTCACTACTTATGTACACACACACACACACACACACACACACACACACACACTGTATTTTCTGTACTGTTCTGTATTTCTTTCTGGTATGGAAGCCAAATTTAATTTGTTGAATGCAAACAGGACTGTGAAGGGTAGATGCTGAATAAAAAGAACTTAAACCAGCCTAAGCTGGTTTGCTGGTCATAAGTAGTCTCCCAGTCTGGCCATGCTGGCCTGGTTTGTTGGTTTAAGATGGGTTTTGGGCACATGGGTAAATTAGTCAGCCTTGGAGACTAGCTTAAACCAGCTAACACCAGCAAACCATTTTAGGCTTTATTTATGTATGTATGTATGTATGTATGTATGTATGTATGTATGTATGTATGTGTGTGTGTATGTGTGTACGTATGTGTGTGTGTGTGTGTGTATGTATGTATTTATTTATTTCAAACAGGAAGGTGTTAGATCATGCTTTCTATCCACTGAATTTATTTATTTATTTCACACGGGTAGGCATTAGATCATTTTTTTGAAGCAATTAAATATGAGATTTGTCCTTTCCATGGTCAATATCGTAATATATTTGATAAGAATTTTTTTGGGGCTGATTAGTAAAAATTATCATTCCCATAAATGTCACCTACTCCATCCAATCAGAGACATCTTAACAGGAACTGTTCGAGCCAAAGCCCGCCTCTTTTTCACCTGTAAATGTGGGGAGTGTAAAAACAGGAACTTGAAAGCCATCTCATTTCCTGTTCTCCCTTTCCTGAAAAGAGGAGTGAAGTGCTCCTTTCATCCTTTCATCACACCAGGGGAACGAGAGGAAATGGCTCCAGCACGCTGCTGCCTTAACCAACAACAATCCATCTCTGTTTCTACAAAAACACTCACACGCTCTCTCTACAGCACACACTCGTTTGTAATATCTCTGAATATGAAGAGAGTGCATATACACAGCGCATATTATAAAGGACACACATGCATGTACTACTAACCCATGAGGCACTAGCAATCTGTGCATGTTTAAGAAGGAAAGCATAACGCTCTGTGTTTCTGTGTTTATCTCAGGGTGTTATAGGAGCTCCTGGTCCTCCTGGTGTCCTTGGATTGATTGTAAGTGAAAGAGTTTACTCAAAGTCCCCCTGTTATGCTTTTTTTTTTGGATATTACCCTTCTTGAAGTATATAATATAGTTGTTGTAAAAGGCCAGCAAAGTTTCAAAGATTAAAGTGTCTTTCACAATTACTGGTAAATTACTGGTAAGAGATCATGTGTGAACAGGACCTTTTCAAAAATACGGTAAATCAGTTCTGGCAATTTACCAGTAAGGGAAGGTGTAACATTACCAGTAAATGACCGGTATGACGTACTAAGTCAGAACGCGCTGACATAAGAAGTCTGCTTTGGGCCAATCATAAAGCTCTTTTGGAGATGATGTGATTACTCCGTGCTGTTTACAGTAAGCTCAGCTGCTTTTTTAATAGTTTTTCAATGTAAATATGCACTAGATGGTAGTGTTGTAGTACTCAAGACCGGTCTTAAGACCATTTTTTGACGGTCTTGGTCTTGTCTCGGTCTCGACCACATTTGTACTCGTCTTGTCTTGGTCTCAAACTAAGAGGACTCAGGATTTTGTTTCAAGACCGGTCAAGACCACAACTGCTGGGATATTACTAAATTGCCGGTGCATTGCCTGATTTATTTATTAACATCATTAATGTGATTGGATGTAAAACTTACTGCTTCAGATGCCATCAATAACTTATTTATAATTTGATTTATTTATTGTGCCGATTCAGAAATTAATTAGGGATTGTGTCAAAAATGTCACCAAAAATGAATACAAATTCTCACAAAATTCAAGATATTGTTGCAAAAAGTTCTTGTATGAGATCTGGATTTATAACGTGATATAATTAACCAATATCACAAGAGCAAGAGAGCTGTTTTCACAAATTTGAGCATGACTGCAAACATGATATTGCTTTAACAAACATTCAATAATTTTTTTTAACATTAAACTTTTTTTTAACATTAAATTTAAAACATTATCCTCAACATTATTTATGCATTTGTAATTTGCCAGTTCAGATGCATCTTCTGTATCACCTCTGTAGCGCAAAGATGAATTTTGTTGTTAATGATTTCATTTGATTGGTAACGGCTCTATATAGTGTCTTATTCTAATTATATTTATTATAAGTCATTTATTATAAGTTATAAGTCATTTCTCATGTGGATCTCTATGAATTTAAGGAGTGCTGGTCTGGTCTTGGTCTTGTCTTGGTCTCAACACACATTGGTCTTGGTCTCGACTTGGTCTCGGATTAGGTGGTCTTGACTACAACACTACTAGATGGATCTTTTACCGTTGTGCCGCGTCTCGCAGCTTTTTCAACGTGTTGCTATCGGTAAAAAGCCAGAACGCAGTTCTGAACAGCATATTTGTGTATTTAGCGGTAAAGTCATTCTGGTAATTTTACAGTAGGGGCTATTGTCTCCCAAAAGAAAGAACCTTTTCTGAACTGCCTGAAATGATGTCTGGTATGGTACCAGATATGGTAATGGGCGTTCCTTTCCGACACGTGCTGTAAGCAGTAGACCAATCATAACAGACTGGGCCATCTGACCGATCAGAGCAGAGTAGACCATTCACAATTGACTGGGCCATCTGACCAATCAGAGCAGAGTAGATCAATCACAACAGACTGGGCCATCTGACCAATCAGAGCAGAATAGATCAATCACAACAGACTGGGCCGTCTGACCAATCAGAGCAGAGTAGATCAACCACAACAGACTGGGCCATCTGACCAATCAGAGCAGAGTAGATCAATCACAACAGACTGGGCCATCTGACCAATCAGAGCAGAGTAGATCAATCACAACAGACTGGGCCATCTGACCAATCAGAGCAGAGTAGATCAATCACAACAGACTGGGCCATCTGACCAATCAGAGCAGAGTAGATCAATCACAACAGACTGGGCCATCTGACCAATCAGAGCAGAATAGATCAATCACAACAGACTGGGCCGTCTGACCAATCAGAGCAGAGTAGATCAATCACAACAGACTGGGCCATCTGACCAATCAGAGCAGAGTAGATCAATCACAACAGACTGGGCCATCTGACCAATCAGAGCAGAGTAAACCAATCACAACAGACTGGGCCGTTTGACCAATCAGAGCAGAGTAGATCAATCATAACAGACTGGGTCATCTGACCAATCAGAGCAGAGTAGATCAATCACAACAGACTGGGCCATCTGACCAATCAGAGCAGAGTAGATCAATCACAACAGACTGGGCCATCTGACCAATCAGAGCAGAATAGATCAATCACAACAGACTGGGCCGTCTGACCAATCAGAGCAGAGTAGATCAATCACAACAGACTGGACCGTCTGACCAATCAGAGAAGAGCAGACCAATCACAACAGACTGGGCCGTTTGACCAATCAGAGCAGAGCAGGCTCTCAGAAAGGAGGGGTTTAAAGAGGCTGAATCCTTTATCAAACTGTTTCAGACACTGTGAGAAAAGATGTGATGCTGTAATGTATGTTTTTTGACCTTGGATGCATGTAAACCTGTTCTAGGACCCTTCAAAACAAAATTAGAAGCCTTTAAAATAGCAAGATGACCTTGATAATAAAAACTGGGACAGGCCAGAGATGTGGAGCTCCATTGTGCTGAGCTTATATGCAGGTGAAACACAATATTATGAATTTATTGTTTACAATTTACGGAGGTTATGCAGAACATACAGGAGATCAAAGAAACATTGTTTTTTAAAAATGGGTAGGATGCTTTTGAACTTTTTTGAACATGCTAACCTAGACTTTAACTATTGAGATTAAAATCAAACATGCAGCAAAGCTTTATTTCAAATTTTCTAATATTTTTTCTTTATTTTTTTTCTAATAGTTTTAGATGACTGGCATTGGAAATGGTTTGGCAAAATGCAATGTGAATTATTTAGATTGATGGTAACAAATCAAATACAAGCAGAAAAAAACTTTGTTCTGTCATTTGAGCAATTACACAAATATACATGCTGGAAAAAGAGAAGTATAAACCAAAGTGATGTCAGTTTAAAATGCTTATATATATACTACCTTTCAGAAGTTTGGGGTCACTAAGATAGTTTTTTAGGTAATTAATAATTTTTTTTTTTTTTAGCAAGGATGCATTAAATTAATCAAAAGTGACAGTAAAGACATTTATAATGTTACAAAAGATTTCTATTTCAAATAAATGCTGTTATTTTGAACTTTCTATTCATTAAAGAATCAACATTTTCAACATTGATAATAATCAGAAATGTTTCTTGAGCAGCAAATCATCACATTAGAATGATTTCTGAAGGATCATGTGACACTGAAGACTGGAGTAATGATGCTGAAAATTCAGCTTTGACCACAGGAATACATTACATTTTAACATATATTCAAACAGAAAACAATTGTAATTGTAATAATATTTCAGAATATTACTATTTTACTGTAAATACTGCCTGTATGATACTTTCTTCAAAAACATTTTAAAAATCTTACCGACCCGAAACTTTAGAGCGGGAGTATAGCAATCAAATTAAAGTTATTACTAATCAGCAAATCACATCCCCCCTGTAACTTTGTCAGGCTTTTATCAGGATTTATAAGCACATAAAGTGTCTGTTGTTGTTGCTAAAATCAGTTTCACCTAAACAGCATGATGTGCATAATAAATCCACATTTGCTTTTACAAATGCATGCAAATTGATAGCATATTTTCTGTTGGTTTGTCAAAAGTGCGATCATGTGCCCCCTGCAGGCCCTCTTAGCATGATGTTTTTCTTCAGTAAAACATTAATCCCCAGAATATTCATTTAAATAGGTTATATTAATCCGAAGAAGCTTAATAAGTTAAATCCTTCACAAACTGGAGATCAAAAACACGTACAATGCTCATTCCCATCTCTTCTCCAGGGCGATATGGGCCCTGCTGGGATAATTGGTTTACCAGGACCAAACGGACTGAAAGTAAGTCATGCACATACAGTATGTAGCCCTCACATTTCTCTAGCACTCACCAGCCACTTTAGTGTTTGTGTGTTTGTGTTTGTTCCAGGGTGTCTCGGGGAACATGGGCGAGCCCGGACTGAAAGGTGATAAGGTGATCTGAATACTCTGTTATTGGCCTGTTTTGCAGCATGTGATGGAAATTCTCTCTCCCCATTGGCCACCCTGTGTTACGCATGTTTTAAAAGCTCCGCCCTTGAGTAGCATGTGGTCAAAGAGATTTTAAATTGGTTTGTCAAAAGAAAATTTTGTAGAATAATTTTTTCTTAGGTAAAAACACCTGACCCTGGACCACAAAACCAGCCATTTTGAAATTGAGATTTATACATCATCTGAAAGCTGAATAAATAAGCTTTCCGTTGATGTATGGTTTGTTAGGATAGGACAATATTTGGCCGAGATACGACTAAAATCTGGAATCTGAGGGTGCAAAAAAAAATCTAAATATTGAGAAAATCACCTTTAAAGTTGTCCAAATGAAGTCCTTGGCAATGCATGTTACTAATAATAATACATTTTTGATATATTTACAGTAGGAAATTTATAAAATATCTTCATGGAACATGATCTTTACTTAATATCCTTATGATTTTTGGGATAAAAGAACAATTGATCTTTTTGACCCATACAATGTATTGTTGGCTATTGCCACAAATATACCCGTGCGACTTATGACTGGTTTTATGGTCCAGGGTCACAAATACAAACCCAAAAAACGACATCATGTCATATAAATTTAGCAAAGACTAAATCTGAGTGACTCTCACTATAGTTAGATAAGCAATGCAACAGATAACACTTTGTGGTCCAGGGTCACATTTTTGAGACAGGGTTCAGTATACGTTAAGCTCTATCGACAGCTTTTATGGCATAATCTTGGTTATCATGGTCAATCATTTAGTTTTTTAATAAATAAACAATTATTTATTTATTTATAGAAAAACAGCTTTATGAAAGTCTATTGGGCCAGCTTTCTGGAAGCATTAAATGTAGACATTTTTTCCACTTAAATTAATAGAGTAAAGCTGTCTGTAATATTGATATAATATTTAGCAGTGCTAATACTTTAATAAGTGGATGCATAACCAACTTAATTGGTGTGAATAGAGTTTTATTCATATAAACAGTCCCTTTCTGGTGTCCTTGTGCATATTGTGCAAAAGTTAAAAGATTTCATTTTACACAGAAAAGATCAGCGATTCTAACGCCATAGTCAGCTCATACCAGCTCATGCAATGTTTGAGTCTTGTGGATGTACTTTCTGTGCTAATTAACATTATGCTACACATGCTGTCTATAGAGCTTAACTTGCATTAAATCTGGAGCATTGCTTTAACAGTTTATGACCATGTTAGCTCAAATGATCAGGCTTGAATGAACTGCTTTTTGAGAGCGAAAACCAAATAGATCTTGCCCTAACCATCTTCTTCTGTCACTTTCTCTGGTCTCTTTTCTGACTTTCTCACTTCACAACTTGTTTCTTACTTCTTCCTTCTCTTTCACTTTTTCTCCCTCAGGGTGACGTTGGGCTTCCTGGAGAGCAAGGGGAGATTGGGTTCCAAGGAGACAAGGTATGCCTTCCAGAGTGACCCCTCATTTCCCTCCGTCAAATACACATTTGCACACTGTCAGCACAGAGCAGTGGACGTCCAGATGTCTGATGATTTAAATAACATTACCTTCTAATTGCCCCGATTTTAGAGCTTTCATAGAGGGTTACACATGCTCTCTCTCACAAACGAATATATAACTGTGTGCATGTTATTTTTGTTTGTTTCAGGGTGTGCAGGGTTTGCCGGGATTACCAGGACCTCGTGGAAAACCAGGACTGCAGGTTTGTTCTGTCAGGATTAACTCACACTCATGTCGTTCCAATCCCGTATGACTTACTTTTTTCTGTTTAAAAGTAGAAATTCTTGTTCTTACTGGTTTTTGGTCTCAACAAGACATATCTTTCGATATCTTTACATGCTTTCAAGCTTCAAAGCACCATAGAAATTTCTAAACAGTGGTCCATGTGACTTGTGCACAATATTCAAAGTCTTCTGAATCCATACGGAATCACACGTGTAGTACGAGTGATTTTTCTGATGCTTTTTACATCCATTCATTGTAATTTCATGTAAAAGAGCATTTCTTTCAAAACATTTCTTCAAAACTTCTTTCGTGTTTTCAATGGAAGTAAATTGTGTTGGTTTGGAACAACATAGCGAAGAAATAAATAGAAATGGATAAATGATAGATAAATGAACCTTTCCTTTAACCCTCATCCTTCCCTCGGGTCATTTTGACCCAAAACTCATTTAAAAAAAAAATTTTTTAAATTGAGTGTTCATCGGAGTGGTCCAAGACCCTATGACTTTTGTCGCACTTGAACCACGAAAATTTGAAAATGTAAAAAAATTAACAAATCCTTCCCTCGCGGGTCAATTTGACCCCCATAGGAATGAATGGAATGCAAGGAATGCTTCAGTACACAGAGAAAAACTCAACAAAAAAAAAATTCAAACTAAAAATGCTAAAACTTTACCAAAAAGTGATTTTATAATGTCTACATGTGTATCTGAATTCATACTGGAGATAATTGACTTTAGGACCCAGCGGAAGAGCTCATTTGCTTCATATATAAAGCTATTAGGCCATATAGTGGCAAGAGTCATGAAATATCATGCTATATTATGATTTTTCCACAAGAGGTCAGCAAAGACACCCAGTGTAAGATATTTTGAGCTGAATTAAAAGGGTTATGCATGAAATTGTGTTATTTTGAATTGAAGTTGAAAGTATGTGAATTATTTATTGATAAAATCTAGTAATTTAAAGGTAAATAAAAAAAAAAAACACAAAATCTCCCCAAAAAATTGCATTAAAAAATAGAAAAAATATTATTCAAATGAAATGAAATAAACTTTCTGGACAAAAAAAAATTAGTATAATTTTAGGGCTTCAGGTCATTTTAACCCGCAAGGGAAGGATTTGTTACAAAGGATGAGGGTTCGAACACGCTTGAAGTAGTTGACCAATCACAACACACTGCTCCAGTTGACCAATCAAAGTACACTGTGCTTTTCAGAAGGAGGGGCTTCATAAAGACAGGAACTAAACAGAGCATTACTGACAGACTGGGAAGAGAGGAGCTGCAACATTGACAAATATTTTAATGTTTTTTAACATTCAAGCATGAAAACCTATTCTAGTAGAGCCCAAAAACTAAATCAAGACTTTGTAAAAGGGCATAATATGGTCACTTTAACAGAATAATACCTGCCCATAATCAGGTATTAAAAATCCATATAGTTACTGAACTTCAATTTTAGCTATTTTGTAGTATTTTGCTGATTTTTCCCCATTTTTGTTCCAGTGTGCACATTTGTTATTGTTTTGTTTTTTCTTTTAAAAATGTACCTGAGCCCCTGTTGCGAGTTTTGTCCATTTATCAACACTCAAATTCTGAGCAAATGGAGTGCCTGAGGTCTAGAGTATCAGTTTAACCTAAAAGCTCATGGTCTGAGTGTTCAGCTTATTTCATTTTGAATGTGTCTGAATCAGCATCTGGGTGAATTTGCGTTTGTTTTGAAGGGCAAGACAGGAGACAGTGGGCCCAGTGGATTACCAGGACCACCAGGACTTGAGGTATGACTCAGCATCTCATAACCTTTTTAAAACTACAACATAACCATAAAACACTGATGCAGTTTCATGTCTGAATGTGTCGCAACAGTTTGTTCTGTTGCTGATGTCAACAAATATACAAAATATGTGATGCTGATCTTCGCAGGGTTTCCCTGGTGACATCGGAAAACCTGGACACAATGGACCCGAGGGACCAAAGGTGTGTTATATATAAAGAAAATCTTGTAAAAACAGGTGTTTTGAATATTTGCACACATATATTTGTATCTTCATGCTGTTGATGTTTTCTTCATAGGGTAAGCCTGGAGCCAGAGGTTTACCAGGACCTCGTGGAGCGGCTGGACGAGAGGTGTGTGTTATTTGTAAGGTCTGAATGTCTTTAAAATAGACCTGTGAGACAACCATGAGTTCATCTTCATTTTAATTTGTAGGGTGATGAGGGTCCTGAAGGACCACCGGGGCCAGTAGGACTCGAGGTGAGTTGTGATTTACACATTTGAAGAATCTACATATGAAAACGACTCGGTTTTTGCTGGTTGCTTGCTGGTAAATGGTGATCTTGTTTATAGGAGGTTTTTCAAACTTATATTATTTCATCTAGTTGCCTTGGCAACATTTCTCATTTAAATTTAGTTTAAATTGATGTAGTAAAATAACAAAACAAAAAAACATAAAAACTATATAGACATGCTAAAAACAACTATTAAAATGACAAAAACACAACAAAATTTGCAAAACTTTAAGTAAAATTAAAACGGATAAAAACTGTTCAAAATGTTAATAAAACTATAATAGTATCTCATTGATACTAAAATATATTTTTTTCTATTGAAGTTTTTAGGGTCAGGATGTTTTAGGGCGTTTTCACACCTATAGATTGTTTGTTTTGTTCCGAAAAAGCTTGTCCTTTCAAAGCATACCAAAATGTGTTTATTTAAGTCACATGCGAGTACAACTATCCACTCTGGTCAGAGTTTCCTCTGCATCATCCATCAAGATGATTGACAAGTTCGCTCCATGAGCTTATTGTGGCTTTATTTGTAACCATCGAGACACTATACGAATGTAGCCGTCATTCCCGCTGTTAAATGATATACTATTAACAGCGGGAATGACGACTACATTCGTATAGTAAATTCAGTAAATTCAAACACTCTCACTCTCTCTGGATCTCCCAGCGCTGTCTAGAGTTAACACTGTAAAGACACACGCAAACACTATACGAATGTTATAATGCAGCTAGAGCAGGAATCAGGCTTTAAAGTTGCATTGATGATGCATTTGTTAATTTTAGACTGTATTGAAAATAAACTTTTCTGTTATATTTACATTAACTGTTTAGTTTAGTTAGTTAGTTAGTTAGTTAAACTGGTAGGCTGGTCAAGTATTCAGATAGATAGATTCGTGAATAGTTAGTTGATAGGTTAGTTAGTCATCTGATGATAGATAGATAGATAGATAGATAGATAGATAGATAGATAGATAGATAGATAGATAGATAGATAGATAGATAGATAGATAGACAAACAGATAGAAAGACAGACAGATAGATAGACAGACAGACAGACAGACAGATAGACAGACAGACAGAGATAGACAGATAGATAGAAAGATAGACAGACAGACAGACAGACAGACAGACAGATAGAGAGATCGATAGATAGATAGATAGATAGATAGATAGATAGATAGATAGATAGATAGATAGATAGACAGATAGAAAGACAGACAGATATATAGATAGACAGACAGACAGACAGACAGACAGACAGACAGATAGATAGATAGATAGATAGATAGATAGATAGATAGACAGACAGAGATAGATAGATAGATAGATAGATAGATAGATAGATAGATAGATAGATAGACAGACAGACAGACAGAGATAGATAGATAGATAGATAGATAGACAGACAGACAGACCGACAGATATATAGATAGACAGACAGACAGACAGACAGACAGATAGATAGATAGATAGATAGATAGATAGATAGATAGATAGACAGACAGAGATAGATATATACAGTGGGGAGAACAAGTATTTGATACACTGCCGATTTTGCAGGTTTGCCCACAGAAAAGCAGAACTTAATATTTGGTACAGAAACCTTTGTTTGCAATTACAGAGATCATACGTTTCCTGTAGTTCTTGACCAGGTTTGCACACACTGCAGCAGGGATTTTGGCCCACTCCTCCATACAGACCTTCTCCAGATCCTTCAGGTTTCGGGGCTGTCGCTGGACAATACGGACTTTCAACTCCCTCCAAAGATTTTCTATTGGGTTCAAGTCTGGAGACTGGCTAGGCCACTCCAGGACCTTGAGATGCTTCTTACGGAGCCACTCCTTAGTTGCCCTGGCTGTGTATTTCGGGTCGTTGTCATGCTGGAAGACCCAGCCACGACCCATCTTCAATGCTCTTACTGAGGGAAGGAGGTTGTTGGCCAAGATCTCGCGATACATGGCCCCATCCATCCTCCCCTCAATATGGTGCAGTCGTCCTGTCCCCATTGCAGAAAAGCATCCCCAAAGAATGATGTTTCCACCTCCATGCTTCACGGTTGGGATGGTGTTCTTGGGGTTGTACTCATCCTTCTTCTTCCTCCAAACACGGCGGGTGGAGTTTAGACCAAAAAGCTCTATTTTTGTCTCATCAGACCACATGACCTTCTCCCATTCCTCCTCTGGATCATCCAGATGGTCATTGGCAAACTTCAGACGGGCCTGGACATGCGCTGGCTTGAGCAGGGGGACCTTGCGTGCGCTGCAGGATTTTAATCCATGACGGCGTAGTGTGTTACTAATGGTTTTCTTTGAGACTGTGGTCCCAGCTCTCTTCAGGTCATTGACCAGGTCCTGCCGTGTAGTTCTGGGCTGATCCCTCACCTTCCTCATGATCATTGATGCCCCACGAGGTGAGATCTTGCATGGTGCCCCAGACCGAGGGAGATTGACCGTCATCTTGACCTTCTTCCATTTTCTAATAATTGCGCCAACAGTTGTTGCCTTCTCACCAAGTTGCTTGCCTGTTGTCCTGTAGCCCATCCCAGCCTTGTGCAGGTCTACAATTTTATCCCTGATGTCCTTACACAGCTCTCTGGTCTTGGCCGTTGTGGAGAGGTTGGAGTCTGTTTGATTGAGTGTGTGGACAGGTGTCTTTTATACAGGTAACGAGTTCAAACAGGTGCAGTTAATACAGGTAATGAGTGGAGAACAGGAGGGCTTCTTAAAGAAAAACTAACAGGTCTGTGAGAGCCGGAATTCTTACTAGTTGGTAGGTGATCAAATACTTGTCATGCAATAAAATGCAAATTAATTATTTAAAAATCATACAATGTGATTTTCTGGATTTTAGATTCCGTCTCTCACAGTTGAAGAGTACCTATGATAAAAATTACAGACTTCTACATGCTTTGTAAGTGGGCAAACCTGCAAAATCGGCAGTGTATCAAATACTTGTTCTCCCCACTGTAGATAGACAGACAGACAGACAGACAGACAGAGATTGATAGATAGATAGATAGATAAATAGATAGACAGACAGACAGATATATAGATAGACAGACAGATAGATATATGGATAGATAGATATGTAGAAAGATAGATAGATAGACAGACAGACAGACAGATAGATAACTAGATAGATAGACAGATAGACAGATAGATAGACTATTTTCTTTTGATCTGTGGTTGAAATATGACCTTGACATGAGTTCATGAGATTCTCCTTTTTCATTTTCTGTCTGAGCACAGCAATGTTCATTCCCCCAATGGACCACAAGGTGGAGCAATGCGGGATCTTAATTTAAAATAACTTTAATTTAAAATGTCAATCAATCATCAAGGCAAGTCATTCTGGGAATGTTTTTCTCTAAAAACAGAAGAAATGAATAAATCCAGCCTCATAAGGCAGAACGTTTAGGATCCGCTGCAAACATCCTCTGTGTTACATAACATTCCCGCTCTGTCTCTGTTTTCCCTCTTTTTTCCGTCTTTCATTCCTCTTTTTCTTGTTTAACCTAACTTACCACTTCTCTGGCACAAACTCAGGACATTTCTGGATGTTCTCCATCATTCTGTCCTCAGACAGGTATCTGTTTTCCTCATCTTTCTCTGTGCGGTCAGTAATTGGAGATGTCTTGGTGAGACGCTCAGTATGTTCTCTTTGTGTTCTGACCGCAGCTCTTGTGCCTTAGTATGCATACTCACGTCTTGCTCCAACATAATCAAACATGCCAGTGACTTATGTCAATAAGTCATAAAGAATAAAAAAAAAATAAAGAATAAAAAAAAAAAAAAAAAAAAAAGTGAATTATATTTTGCATTAAAAAAAATTTGTTTATAACCATTAAGATTTTTTGGCTTTATTTAGGAATCAATTAGACATGCTGATTGTGACTTCATGTAATGTATTAGCTCATGCATATTAATTGGACGGGATCTCTTACTATTTTGATGAATAATAAAAGATTTCAAGTCAAAACTGTATTGTAAACTGCAAAATTATTATCAAAATGTCCAAAAGTAATTTGAACAATAATGAAATTAAATTATTATTTTGGTAACACTTTACTTGAGTCTATTGTATTATAAAGATATTCATAATACATTATATATTTTCATAAATACACCGATCAGGCATAACATTATGATGTGTTGGTCCCCCTTTTGCTGCCAAAACAGCCTTGACCCGTCGAGGCATGGACTCCACTAGACCCCTGAAGGTGTGCTGTGGTATCTGGCACCAAGATGTTAGCAGCAGATCCTTAAGTTGTGAGTTGGGGCCTCCATGGATCGGACTTGTTTGTTCAGCACATCCCACAGATGCTCAAACTCGTTGTTGTGCTCCTCAAACAATTCCTGAACCGTTTTTGCTTTGTGGCAGGGCGCATTATCCTGCTGAAAGAGGCCACAGCCACCAGGGAATACCGTTTCCGTGAAAGGGTGTACATGGTCTGCAACAATGCTTAGGTAGGTGGTACGTGTCAAAGTAACATCCACATGGATGGCAGGACCCAATGTTTCCCAGCAGAACATTGCCCAAAGCATCACACTGCCTCCGACGGCTTGCCTTCTTACCATAGTGCATCCTGGTGCCATGTGTTCCACAGGTAAGCGACGCACACGCACCCGGCCAAAAACATGAAAACATGATTCATCAGACCAGGCCACCTCTTTCCATTGCTCCGTGGTCCAGTTCTGATGCTCACGTGCCCACTGTTGGTGCTTTCGGCGGTGGACAGAGGTCAGCATGGGCACCCTGACTGGTCTGCAGCTATGCAGCCCCATACGCAACAAACTGCGATGCACTGTGTATTCTGACACTTTTCTGTCAGAACCAGCATTAACTTCTTGAGCAATTTGAGCTACAGTAGCTTGTCTGTTTGATCGGACCACATGGGCCAGCCTTCGCTCCCCACGTGCATCAGTGAGCCTTGGCCGCCCATGTTCCTGTCGCCGGTTCACCACTGTTCCCTCCTTGGACCACTTTTGATAGATACTGACCACTGCAGACCGGGAACACCCCACAAGAGCTGCAGTTTTGGAGATGCTCTGACCCAGTCGTCTAGCCATAATAATTTGGCCCTTGTCAAACTCGCTCAAATCCTTACACTTGCCCATTTTTCCTGCTTCTAACACATCAACTGTTCACTTGCTGCCTAATATATCCCACCCACTAACAGGTGCCGTGATGAAGAGATAATCAGTGTTATTCACTTCACCTGTCATAATGTTATGCATGATCGGTGTATTTGTAACTAAAGTTAAAATGCATAATATTTGCAGATTCCTTGTTACATCTGAAATTGGATGTTTGTCATGTGCTTTAATGTACTACATTTTCTCTGTAACAATCAATAGATTTATATTATAACTGTGGTTACAATTATTAATGTGATCATACAATGCATTATAATGTGCATTACAAGGCATAATTAATGCATTAAAATATTTTTTATAATCCATTAAATATAAAAGATTCAAGTAGTGTTACAATATTTTTTTTTACTTAATTATTTTTCAAATAGTTAAAGCACGTTTTAATTACCACTATGTATGAAATGCGCTATATAAATGAAAAAATAATAATTTCTATAGCACTGTATAGATAGCACAATAGCAGAATTTAGATCACGTGATGTTCTCATTACACATAGGCTTCATTCTATGCAAAATACAATTTCTTTTTTTTTCTGAAATGGTTTATATGTACAGTTCAGTCTTTCGTCATTATTTATCGCATAACAAATTTTCTCTTTTCTGTCTGTTTTGTTTTTCCAGGGTCAGATGGGCAGTAATGGTTTCCCCGGGGCTGTTGGACCTGAAGGGGTCAAAGTGAGAACATGAGCACTATAAACACACACAAATCTCCTAAAACACACATGGTCACTCAACACACTCTCTGATGTCTTTCAGGGCGAGCAGGGTGTCACAGGGAAGGCTGGACCCATGGGTGAGAGGGTGAGTGTATAGAGTTATAGCCTCTAAACACACATCTGACCCTCACACTGATGATGTTGTGTTTGTAGGGTCTCGTTGGCTTCATCGGTCCTGTAGGGGAATCTGGACTAGCTGGAGAGAAGGTAAGATGCACCTGAGACACGTCAACTCCTTCAATAGTGTATAGAAGCATCCCAGGATGCACCTCGTGAAGTGAGTGGAGAGACTGATAAGAGCTGCATACTCATTTACATATGTGTAGTATATGCACTACTGTTCAAAAGTTTGTGGGCAGGTTTATATATATATATATATATATAATAAAAATGTGTACTTTTATTCAGCAAAAATGCATTTAATTGATCACAAGTGACAGTAAAGACATTTATAATGTTACAAAAAAATTATATTTTGAATAAATGCTGTTCTTTTGAACTTTCTATTCATTAAAGAATTCTGAAAAAAAGGTATCAGGGTTTCCACAAAAATATGAAACAACACCGATTTCTGAAGGATCATGTGACACTGAAGACTGGAGTAATGATGCTGAAAATTCAGCTTTGATCACAGGAATAAATTACATCTTAAAATATATTCAAATAGAAAATAGTTATTTGATATTGTAATAATATATCACAATATTACTGTTTTTACTGTATTTTTTAATCAAATAAATGCAGCCTTGGTGAGCATGAGAGTCTTCTTTCAAAAATACTAGAAAATCTTACAGACCCCAAACCTTTGAACGCTAGTATAAATGTTCTGTTGTGTGATTTATTTAGGGTGATCGTGGAGAGATGGGTTTGCCCGGACCTCCAGGAGAGAAAGGATCTACGGTACGCCACTCACACACACAAATGCTGAACTTAAATTCTCAGCGTGCACTTCCTCCCTCATTCTGTCTCCCTCAAATTATGAATGTTGTTTAAAACAGGAAGTTCAACTGTCCATCATAGTTACATGGCCCACTTCCTCCCAGTCCATCAGCGCATGTGTGTGTCTGGTGTTTTTATGTGTGACTAGAATAATAATGTAATTTGTAGGTTACAAATGTAATACAAAATAAAACTGAATGGCCTAATTTCACAGACAGGGCTTAGATTAGGCTTTATTTCAACTGGGACATTTAAGTAGCTTTTATAAACTTGCCTTAGAAAAAAAACATTACTGGTGTGCATCTTGAAATAAAACAATGGCACTGACAAGTTGCTTTCGGTTAAAACAGCTCAAACATGCATTTAAGTCCGTGACTAGTTTTAAGCCTTGTCTGTGAAACCGGAATATTTTGTAATGTAGTATTTTGTATGGTGTGTGTGTCTGTTTTACATATTTGCCATCACTTACAGGGGCACCCAGGAACCCCTGGAGAGAGTGGTGCAACAGGACCACCAGGCAGTCCAGTAAGTCTACATCAGATAGTTTGAAGCTGTCAAGGCACCTCTGTATAATGTTCTGTGCTTTTAGTTTGGACAGGCAATACAAACACACACCCATAGTAGCAGTGATGGAGACAGGAGCCGGTCTGCCTGACACTCACCCCATAAAGTGTGTCAGAAAAGAAAGACAAGTGGTCGTCTTTAACAACGTCTTTTTTTTATAGGGTTCACCGGGATCACGTGGACCCATCGGCTTGAGAGGACCTAAAGGAAGACGGGTAAGACATCTGGGCATCATAAATGTGCAAATCAGTCATTTCACTTTTATCTAAAGTAAAACAGTACAGGGGCTGAACCAGTAGCCTTATCGTTACCAGCCTTGAGATTTAACCAACACACCATTTCTGTTATAGTTACTTTAACTAGTTAGTTAGATAAACTGGTAGGCTAGTTAAGTCATTGGTTGGTTAGTTACTTATTTAAAATGATAGGCTAGTTAGTCATAACAGATAGATAGATGCAGTGTGTAGTATTTATGAGGATCTATTGACAGAAATGCAATATAATATACATAACTATGTTTTCAGCGGAGTATAAAGACTTGCATAATGAACCGTTATGTTTTTATTACCTTAGAATGAGCCATTTACAGTGAAGTCGTCATTTTGCGCCGTCATGTTTCTACAGTAGCCCTAAACAGACAAACTGCTCTACAGAGCGCTAGCTACTCTCTGCTGTCTCAGATGACGACAACATCTTTGTCCTGTGTCGGCCACCGTAGCTTCTCTATGTGCTTCGAAACGGAGGGGTGAGCGGTGGGCGGTTGCAATTCACAACCTCACCACTAGATGCCGCTAAAATTTATACACTGCACCTTTAAAATGCATTAAACTGACTTTAAACTTTTTTTTTTTTTTTTAATCTTGTATAACTTAAAGGTAAAAATTTTTTTTACTTAAGATTTAACTTTAAATCAATAAGTTGACGCAACATATGAATTTATATTAATCATATTTTTTTCAGTGTGATAGTCTAGCTAGTCGTTCAATAGATATATTCTTAGCTAGTTAGTTAAACTGGTAGAATAATTGATAGTGTTACGACCTCTCATGAAAAATATCGGCTCAAAAAGAGAGGTTACGTAACAAACAAGAACGCGTAGGCGGCGAAATCAAGCAAATCGATTTATTCACTCACTCATAACAAACATTACAGTAAGAACAAACATATCAACCAAGTAAAAGATTTAACGAAACGAACAACATCTAACCAAAAAAAAAAAAGAAATAAAGATATAAAGACACTTGTTTGCTGGCTAGCCCACAAGATCTGCAGTCCCTCTTCTTTCTCCTCCTCGTTGGCGTCTTTATCAGTCAGCTCCGTCAATCAATCTCAAATCACGAACAGGTGCGTCCACCTAAGAGATAGCGATATACTTTTACGCTATCAAGGCCCAACGCATTAAGCGCTGGTTATGGTTATACATACGTGATAGAAACACCAACAGGTTATGGTCAGTGAAAACCACCACAGGCAATGATACAGCCCCCAGATAAACATCAAAATGTTGCAACGCAAGTAACATTGCTAAGGTCTCCTTCTCTATGGTCGAATAATTCACCTGAGGACGGCTGAACTTAATAGAGAAGTAAGACACAGGATGAGGAAACCTATCAGGACAATCTTGCAGAAGGACAGCTCCCTCTCCCGTCGCACTCACATCCACCTCCAATGTGAACGGACGGGACAGGTCAGGAGTTGACAGGACTGGAGCACTACAAAGAAGAGACTTTGCACACATAAAAGCATGTTGACATACATCAGACCAACAGAATTTTCTTAGGACTGCACAAAGCTGTCAAAAGGTGCCACGATCGTAGAGAAATTTTTACAAAAGCACCTATAATATCCGGCCATTCCTAAGAATCTCCGCAGTTCCCGTCGAGTTGTAGGAACAGGATACGATAATATAGCAGTGACTTTAGCATCCACTGGTCGCACCTTCCCTCGACCAACTTGCTTACCTAAGTAACAGTTGCTTTCGCGAATTCACACTTTCAAATGAAGTGTGAGAGAAGCATCAGTCAAACGATTAAAAACGAGCTGTAGTGTTGATATATGTTCAGTCCAAGTGGCAGAATAAATCACCACATCATCTAAGTATACATGACATTTGTCAACATCTCGTAAAACCAACTCCATCAAACGCTGAAAAGTCGCAGGTGCGTTTCGCAAGCCGAAAGCCATCCTTGTATACTGCGCTAAACAATCCGGCGTGACGAATGCCGCAATATCAGACGCACGCGGAGTCAACGGAACTTGCACAGTATATCACAAAGTTAGATTTTTTTAAAAGGATACTGGCAACTCCAATATTGTCAATACAATCTTCGACTCGCGGCAGTGGAAATGAATCTGGCACTGTCACCGCATTCACCTTCCGAAAATCGGTGCAGAACCGATCCATCTTGTTTTGGAACTAAAATACAAGGAGAACTCCACGGGCTTTTACTCGGTTTTGCAAAGTTATTCTGCAACAAATACTCTACTTGTATTCATTACCTGTCTTTTGGCCACAGAACATCGATAAGCATGTTGTTTGATGGGTAGAGCAGAGCCCACCTCAATATCATGCTGGAGAACTTAAGTACATGAAGGAAAATCATTAAACAAAACAGGATGATTTTTAATCAACTCCATGATATCCTGCTTTTGGTCAGCATCTAAATAAGACAGCTGCTCCTGTAGAGAATTCAAAACTTCAGAGTGATTCAAAAACCCGCCAGTCATCATCTCACTGTGCACTTCCAATCCATCCTCACTACATTGTGCATTAAACACAGACAATACAGGGTTTACTTTTTCGTTCCCTGTAGGAACCTCTGAAATGTTAACTGTCGTGGCAGTATCAGTCGGACGTTCCGAGTATGCTTTCAACATGTTCACGTGACATAAGCGCGTTTTTCTACGTTGATCTGATCTCGCTCACTTTTCTCTTAATGACATAAGGTCCTGAGAAACGTGCAGCAAAAGCAGCACCCGGCAAGGGCAACAGTACCAGAACCTTTTCTCCCGGCATAAAATTTCGCACAATTGCTCTCCTGTCGTATTGTCGCTTCATTTTCTCTTGAGAACGACAAAGTGCATGTTTTGCAGCGGCACAGAGCGTCATGTAACCACTCACGACATCGCGTAACGAAATCAAGAACATTTGTTTTCGTCACTTGCTCCGCCGAAAGAAATTGTTCTTTTAAAACCTTTAAAAGGTCCTCACACATTATGGCCAAATACTAATTCAGCTGGGCTGAATCCAAGAGACTCCGGTCTCGCCTCGCGAACAGCGAACAGCACCAGCGGGACACCCTCATCCCAATCATATTCAGTTTCGAGACAATATTTACGTAAAGACGACTTTAAAGTCTGATGCCAGCGTTCCAAAACCTCCTGGGATTCTGGATGGTACGCGCTAGATACAACGTGCGAAATGCCCAAGGCTTTTAACGTTTTTCAAAAAACTCTTGACAGAAAATTAGAGCCTTGATCAGTCTGAAAGAATTTTACAAGCGCTTTCGTCACTGTAGCTGCGGTAATCTTACGCAACGGAATCGCTTCAGGGAAACGTGTGGCGACACACGTTGTCAACAAATACTGGTACCCTGTTTTAGTACGCGGAAGTGGACCAACGCAGTCCACAATGACTTTCTCAAAAGGTTCACCAATTGCTGGGATTGGATGAAGCGGAGCTGGCAAAACCACTTGGTTAGGCTTACCAACCATCTGACACGTATGACAGGTTTTACAATATCGGGAAGCTTCCATTTTTAAACCAGGCCAAAAGAAATGCTGCAGAATACGATCATATGTTTTAGTCACCCCGAGATGTCCTGCCCAAGGATGATCATGCGCCACAGCCAAGACATGCTGTCGAAATTTAACAGGAACAACAATTTGGTTCACGGTCCCCCACTCATTATCTTCCTCAAGAAACGAGCATGCATTCCATTTACGCATTAAAACATCATTGTCCCAATAGAACTGATGTTTACCTGATTGCTGTTTTGCAACATTGGCACTGACACGACATTTCTCGAGTATATGATCCTTATTTTGAGCTTCAATAAGTGATTCACGAGAAACAGGCAAAAATGCAACTATTCCTGGCACAACCACAGTTTCAAGGTTTAACTTAGTTTCGCCGATTTGATCAGGCAGCTTACCATCTCTAAAAACATCACCCAGCAAGGTATTGCCCAGGTCAACTCCATCCTGCTGACATGCGGTCTTCACCTGCGCTCTGGTTGACACGGCACTAACTGAAAACACACCAGGGAAACTCTGTGCGAATTGATCAGGATACACCTCAACCTGTGGAGTATTAGTAATGTATACCACAGGTATAACTTTACCACCGGCAAGATCATTTCCCATAATAAACTCAACGCCTCTTATAGGAAAAGAACGAACGGCCACATCAAAACACCCTGACACTAGGTCGGATGTAAGCCATACTCGATGGAGAGGAACAGGCACAAAACCCATTTCAATTCCTTGCACTATAGTACTCGTTTCACATGCGATCTCCGCACAGAAAGGTAACACATCTGCTAACACAAAGGACTGCGAACTACCTGTATCGCGTAATATTTTCACCACACGTTGATCTTCAACCTTTCCAGTCAAAGACACAGAACCGTCAAACACAAAAGGTTTGAAACAGTCCTCCGCACTATCACCCGAAACATGAGAAGATTGAGAAGAGACGGTTTTAAGCAAAACCACCCCCCGAGACTGACCACCCGCATCGTATCGCGTTTGTTTCTTAAGACTATAACATTCAGCCATAGAATGACCCACTTTGTGACAATAACTACACTCTTTTCTAAACTTCACCCCTAAAGGCTTCACTTTAGAATCAATCTGACAAACATCGTTTTCTTTTTGAGAACTAGATGATTCCAATGAGGATCTAACAAAAGTAGTTTTATGCATCAAGGCGTACTCATCAGCCAAAATAGCTGCCTGTTGCACAGTAATCACTTTTTGTTCATTCAAATAAAGAGCTGTACGTTCTGGGACAGAATTTTTAAACTCTTCAATAAGCAAAAGTTTGCGCAGAGAATCATAATCTGTAGCCTTGCATGCTTTTATCCACCTGTCAAATAATGTACTCTTTTCCCTAGTAAATTCAACGTACGTTTGGGAAGCAGATTTTGTAGTCATCCGAAAACGTTGTCTATAGTGCTATAGCACTAACTCATACGCACACAAGATGGCATTCTTTACGGCATCATACTGAACACTCTCCTCTAAAGACAACGACGCGCAAACCTCCTGTGCCTTCCCTGTGAGTTCACACTGAAGCGTCAACGACCAGGTTTCGTTTGGCCATTTTAAAGCCATAGCTATACGCTCAAAAGCCTGAAAGTACGCTTCAACCTCTTTCTCTGAAAGGCGGCACCAGGGCAATATTTTTTGCCACACTAAACGTAACTGCCGACGAAGAATCTGATATAGAGGCAGGCACAGAATTACCTAAATCATTTGCAACTGCTACCGAGTTAGCATTACTCACTCTAGAGTCTACACACGATTGATTTTCTAACACCGTCTCCTTCTGTTTATCCAATTCTAACTGTCGCAGCCGAATTTTAGTATCTGCCTCGATACGATACCTCTCCAACTGATGTTGTAATTCGTCTTTTCGCGCTTGAGCTTTGTCTTGGGCCTCCAACTGCAGTCGAGCTAACCGAACCTTCACACAAGCACCTACTAGAGACATCGAAGACTATCAGTAGGAATTGGCAACGGCTCAAATTTTGGCATAGACAGTGGTGGACTCATCTCACCAGCATTCAGTGGAGTAACCTGAGCTATAGGAGACTCTCCCGTACCAGCGACTGATTCACCCTGCTGCATTACGTCAGCGTCAGGTAACACCCCTTTATCAATAAGACCAGCAAACAAGTTTTCAAATCTTTTTAGTAATGCTCTAGAAACAGATCTCATACTGCTGAGCAATAACAAACAAATCCTCCTTTCGACAGTTGTCCAATATTTCGACACTCGGTTGCTTAATAAAGTCGTTCAGATCAAACGTCTCCATTATTTAATAGAAATCAAGCACACTCCGGACCTAACTACCTACACCCAAAACTAACTACAACCTTCCTAATCTTCAGAGGGTTACCAGTTAAGAGATACATAAATCTCTCCCCCGGAATACCTCCAAAAATAATAAACTAAAATAAAAAACTAAAAACAAATAAAAACAAATAAACAGTAATCCGATGAAAGGTCCGGCGCTAAGCACAGCCAGCTGGATCACTCTAAATAACTGGAGCATAAACTCACTTTATTCCTACAACGCAATATAAATCATTTCCAGATCCGGGACGAGCCCCCACTTTATGTTACGACCTCTCATGAGAAATATCGGCTCAAGAAGAGAGGTTACGTAACAAACAAGAACGCGTAGGCGGCGAAATCAAGCAAATCGATTTATTCACTCACTCATAACAAACATTACAGTAAGAACAAACATATCAACCAAGTAAAAGATTTAACGAAACGAACAACATCTAACCAAAAAAAAAAAAAGAAATAAAGATATAAAGACACTTGTTTGCTGGCTAGCCCACAAGATCTGCAGTCCCTCTTCTTTCTCCTCCTCGTTGGCGTCTTTATCAGTCAGCTCCGTCAATCAATCTCAAATCACGAACAGGTGCGTCCACCTAAGAGATAGCGCGCACGCGCTCCAACAGAGTAGAGAGATGCCAAGAAAAACAAGGGAGATACCAAACAAAGACACGGACACAGAACAACCCACCGACCGTAACAATATATAGACAGACAGACTTGGGTCAAATATGGACAAACCCAGCCTTGTCCATATTTGACCCAAACATTGGTTGAAACAACCCAGCATTTTTTTAGAGTGTAGATGCAAACACACACATTGTAAATGTTTTTCATTAACCGGCAGAATCATCATGAATTACTGGAGAGAAGACTGAGCTCAGGGATGCATGGAAACAAACTTAGGAGAGTTTAGTTTCTTCGTGCCACTGTCTGGTCTTAGTTAGAGCCCCTTGCTGAGTCTGTAAATCACAACTTGTTGTCTTGATGATTCATTGATTCACTGATGCGTTTCCTGTCTTCACCGCCTCCGTCACTGAGAAGTAGAACTGGCCAAAACACCATATAGTGTATGTGATATACTGACATTGATGAGTCTTTATTTACCATTGTCTTTATTTAAAACAGACTAAATCGGATCTTTCAAAAAAAAGGTGTAATTCTACGAAAAATGCTTGATAATACTTGTTTTATGGTTTGTTTTTTGTCTTTTTGCCACTTTTTAGTGGTGTTTACTAAGGCAAGTATTGCAATTACTTGAGATATTTGAACAAAACCCTTGCTCTTTTATTTAAAAACACTTTAAAAATCCTATAGACTTACTAAAGGAGGGAGCTGAGCCGTATCTTGAGGGCAAAATATCATAGACATTGTAGGTGGACTTGACCCTGTGAGCAACCAAGCAATTCAGATCCAAACTTACTAAACGCTAGGCCATGATTCTGATCTATTTTGTTGTGTGTGCAAGTTCTGTTTGTCTTCATTTCTTTGGCAATAAGGGCTTTTCTGTGACAAGTTCATTGTGGTATCAGTGCAACAGAAAGACACTCCCAAATGTTTAGTTATCACTGTATGTTTCTATGTATTTGAGGCATACAAATGAAGACCAGATTTACTCCATTTAGATAACAACATGAGGGACCTGCAGAATGTCCTCCTGACATCTTTTGCAGCATTAATAGGTGTTGAGGAGATAATGAGCCACTTTATTTTCTGTTTTATGGATGTCTATAGGGTTGGTCAGCATATTAATATCAGTAGTAAGCCATAAGAGGTATTCCAGCATACTGTACCAAGTTCCTTTAGCTCCTCCAGTGTGTGTGTGTGTGTGTGTGTGTGAGAGAGAGAGAGAAACAGACAAAGAGAGCGTGTGCCAGCTGGCAGAAACTGTGTGATGGTATTGTTTCAAAAGTCTGATGTTTTTTGGCTGGATGCGCACACCATAAGTTAGTGTAATTATCAGTACACACACACACACACACACACACACACACAGCATTCTTCGAGTGGGAGCTAATGTGTGTCTGGTCTCTTGATGAAGTCCTTGTGTTCAGATCTCATTCGTAACAGTGTTATAGGCGAGCCAAACCGTTTGTGATAGCGAGGAGGATTCGGTTGTTTAGGATTGTGTAGCATAAATGTGTGTGTGAGACATTTATGTTCTGTGTGTATCCAGACAGATGCAACAGTTCTGCGTCATGTGTAGACCCCAAGAGCCTCTTAAACATTGGCCTACATGCACGACCCAATATACTGTAACATATCCCACATATCTAAATCCTACAGTACAGCTCCCCCTAGTGTTTGAGTATATACTTCAGGAGTTAAAGTGTGTTTGCAATCGTATTCTATTATACTACTCATACTTTTTTGAGGTACAGCGAGGGTCAGACATGCTGTTTAGGATTTCACAATATGGCTTAGCTCATGAATATGAATTAGATTATGCTCAAATATTTGGTAACACTTTATTTTAAGGTGACGTAGTTACACGTTACTAAATGTACTTACTATAGTAATAAGAGTAAATTATGCATATTTACAAGTAACTATCCTTAACCTAACCCTAACTCTATAGTATATACATGTAGTTAATTAACATTAATCAGTACTTATTTGAGTAAGTACAATGTAACTATGCCACCTTAAAATTGTGTAAAAAAAGTGTAACCAAATATTTTAATATGATAATTTACTGTTTAAATAATAAATAGTTGGTTAAATAATATAACAACACGTGATTAAGAGAGTATTTTCTACAGTAGTTTTTATTTCTGAGTACAAACTTTTCAGTTATTTTTGTATTATTTAGTATTATTTATATGCTACTGTAATATTTAATAATATTTTGAATTAGCTTTTATTTTTATATTTTCAGTCTTTCATTTTACTTTAAGTTTTTATTTTTGTTTTTTAAATATTTATTTTTTAAGATTTAATTAATTTTTATTTCAGTTTTAGTCATTTTAGTACTTCAACTTGTTTTATTTCAGTTAGTAAGTTTAAGTTTTTTTTATCTAATATTTATATTGTATTTTATTTCAGCTTTATTTCAATTAACCCAAAATTTTGGTTGCACTTTATTTTAAGGTGATGTAGTTACATTGTACTTACTCAAATAAGTACTGAGTAATATTAATTAACTACATGTACTTACTATAGAGTTATGGTTTGGGTTATGGTTTGGTTTAGGGTTAGTTACTTGTAATTATGCATAATTTGGTGTTATAGTAAGTACATAATAAATAAAATATATTAAATCCTTTTAAAAATGTCTCATTCACGTTACACTGTGATTTGTGGGAGCAATAATTCTTGTCAATTTAATACAATTTAAATTAAATGATTAAATACAATGTACTCTGCTTGAGTTTCTATTTCAAGTGTGGCCGAAAGTATCGACTCACAACCTGTAACAAATCCTTCCCTCGCGGGTCAAAATGACATGAAGCCCTAATATTATACTTTGTGTGTGTGTGTGTGTGTGTCCAGAAAGCTTATATCATTTCATTTTTATAATATTTTTTCTATTTTTTAATGCATTTGTTTTCTGTTATTAATTTTTTATTTTATTTACCTTTAAATTACTATATTTTATCAATAAATAATATAATTTAAGCACATTCTTCACATTCTTTCAACCTGAATTTAAAATAACTCTCCAATATATGCATAACCCAGCTCAAATCAGCTCAAAATATCTCACATTGGGTCAATTTGGGTGTCTCTGCTGACCTCTTGTGGGAAAAAAAATAATATAGCATGATATTTCATGACTCTTGCCACTAGATGGCTTATAGCTCTATATATGGAGCAAATGAGCTTTTCCGCTGGGTCCTAAAGTAATTTCTCGAGTTTATCTCTTCACTATGCATTCAGATACACATGTAGACATTATAAAATAATTTTTTGGTAAAGTTTTAGCATTTTTAGTTTTAATTTTGTGCATTTGTTAGGTTTTTCTATGTATACTGAAGCATTCCTCGCATTCCATTCATTCCTAAGGGGGTCAAATTGACCCGCGAGGGAAGGATTTGTTTTTTTTTTAACTTCTCGAATTCACTCAATTTTTTTTTGTGTATTCGTGGTTCAAGTGCGACAAAAGTCATAGGGTCTTAGACCACTCTGATGCACAATAAATGTTAAAAAAAAATTTAAAATGAGTTTCGGGTCAAAATGACCCGAGGGAAGGATGAGGGTTACCTTATTGTTTAATCGGACTGCCAAAAGTTCACAAAATGAAAAAATTGCAAACATTTGTTAAATAACTGTATTGTTACAGTACTGCATACTGCTTCCCAAAATATTCTTGAAAAGTAATACTACATGCTAGTATCAGTGTATGAAATTTTTTGTGTCCTTTTTTATATTCATTTGCACCTCTGTTTTAGGGTCCTAGAGGTCCAGATGGTGTGCCAGGTGAGCTCGGCACTGAAGGCAAAAAGGTAAAGGCCACTGTCCTCCAGATGTCATCTAGTGACCAAATATACTGTAGACACTTAAATCCAACGTTAATTTATGTCTCCTCACAGGGTCCTGATGGTCCTCCTGGAAAAATTGGCTTCCCAGGACACGCGGTAAAAACCCTTACTACGAAAATCTATGATTGTGTTTCTACTGTAACTGTTGCCATGTCTCTCCAATCTTTGATTGATGGTAACAGTCACTGTCTGTCCAATCTCTCTGCAGGGGAAGATCGGGGAGTCTGGGGATGCGGGGCCAAAGGGATTTCTGGTTTGTTTCTTATTGAAATTTATATACTGTGTTATTGTTATGTATTGCATATTTTTTTAGGACTGTTCCTCAAAAATGTAATATGCTTATGTAATAATAATACATGTTATTTTTTATAGAACATTCCATTCCATAATAGAATGCAGCTAAATTTGTCACTGGTCACAATATAAAAAGAATTAAAAGTAAACAATTAATTTTAATAATATGTCAACTTATATGTATTTATTATTTAATTAATAATTGATTTATTGAGTTGTTGCTGTTATAATCATTTAATTTATTCAACAATACATTTTGTTTGAATAATCTGTTTTTGTAGGGGATTCAAGGGCCATCTGGGGCTACAGGAGACAAAGGAATCGCAGGGGAGCCAGTGAGTGATGCTTTATTTCTGTTCTACACACAGAAACACATTTTCCAGTGTCTTTTATGTAAACTGTGAGCTGGAAATCTACTTTACATCCTCTGGGTGTTGAGCAACTCAAGAAGATGAGTTTTGAGCGCTGTGTATTTTCGTCTCATTCAGCCCTGAAATAAATAGAATAATCATTTGTCTTTCTTTTGATCAGTTATAAAATCATGTTAATAATAAATACATGTATTATGTAGTAACCTATTACACATGACCAAGTTTATGACCTAATTTGTCTTTCTTGCGTTTAACCCTCATTTGTAGTTTGTTAAATGTTTGTGATTATGTAGCTGTAAAATGTAAATAAGATTTGCAGTAGCTTTGCCAGGGTGTAGATTTGACACTGTACACACACACACACACACACACACACACACACACACACACACACACACACACACACACACTCACTCACACACACACATCTGCTTCTCAGTTTAACATTTTGGCTTCAGATAATGGAAGATTGCAATAATGAAATGTGTGTGTGTGTGTCTGTGTGTTTGTATGTATTGTATGTATTACTGATAAATGATTTTGTTTGTTTGGGACAAGGGACCTCCAGGGCCCCCAGGAACACTCGGACCTCCCGGAAATCCAGGGCCAAAGGTAATTCACTCCACGCGTACACAAACACACGTCCAGGTTTTCCACTGCTTCTGTCTGTTTTGATTCCCTTGATTGTGATTGATACTGAGATTAAAATGATTACCCTGATTAATCCTATTTACACACACAGTCATACTTTAATTGATTAATGAACATAGTTTCATTTCATTCATCCCTCTGTATTGTCATTAAAAAAGAAAGAGAAATAGAAAACACTCTTGTTCTTTCTCTAGGGCCCTGCAGGAAAAGTTGGCGATCCTGGACTTGCAGGAGAACCTGGAGAAAAGGTGGGATAAACTGTAGGCGCACTTCATGAAAAGACTGTACTTTCTGATGTTTTTTGTTTTGAGAAAAATTAAATATGTTAGATTAACATAAACCTAACTGACATGAACTAACGAACTAACATGATAGTAGCATGATAAGCATGCCCACGATCAAAAATGAAAGTCATACTACAATGTGTGTATTATATATACTGTATATATATATATATATATATATATATATATATAATTTTCAGTTTATTTTCTTAATAATTATAATATATAAAACAACTACAATGTTGTTAAATTAAGTATATATATATATATATATATATATAAGCTTAATTTAGCAATATATATTATTTATATATTATTATATTTTTATACATTATTTTATATATATATATATATATATATATATATATATATATATATATATATATTGAGGAAAATTACATTTTGGATATTAAATATTAATGTTAAATTTTTTTGAGGTAAATGAAATGTTAGATATTAAATATAATGTTAATTATTAAACCCCCATCAAATATTAAAAAAAACTTTGATATTTACATAATGTCTCCAAAAAAAAAAAAGAAAAAATATATATATAAGATTAATTTAGCAATGTATATTATTTATATATTATTATATTTTCTATACATTAAATTTTGAGGGAAAAAAAATCTATTTTGAATATTTAATACAGGGTTCGTACAAGGTGCTTAAAGCGCTTGAAGTACTTGAAAACCCTTGAAAACAGCCATATTTATGAAAAGGTACTTGAAAGGAGCTTGAATTATTGAAAGACAATATATGTGAAATTAATGTTACATTTTTTTGATAAAACAATGTTTTCATGCAAAATTAACACTGCAGCCCGTCTGATATAGATATAGAGCAATTTTGCATGGCTATGAGCGTGATATAAATATCCAAGCGTATGATACAACTTTCAATCTTCAGGTCAATCATATATTCATGAGGAAAAAATCCGTTTGAATAAGGAAAGCTATATATTTGTCATAGTATCCTTTCAGTGGTTGCTGCACTTTATTTGTACCATTTTGTTTTATTAGTTTATTTTTATCTATCTATTTACCTTTTTAGAATTTGAAAGATAAAAAAGATATTATTTGATAAGTGAGATCTCTGATTGTAGTCCTTGAAAACCAAAAAAGTAGTGCTTGAAAAGTCCTTGAAAGTCCTGGAATTCCATTTTACAGTATCTGTACGAACCCTGTTAATATTAATGTTACATTTTTTTGAGAAAAATTAAATGTTAATGTTAAATATAATGTTAGTATAAGGTTTAATAATAAACCTCCATCAAATATAAAAAAAGTTTATATTTACATAATGTCTGTGTATATATATATATATATATATATATTATGCTTAATTTGGGCAACCTTGTAGTTGTTTTTTATCCATTTTTATATTTATTGAGAAAATAAATAGAAAATGACAAATAAAGCTTTTTAAATTGCATTCAAACATGTCTTACATTTTAGTAACAGGTTTGCAAAAGTTCCGCACAACACTATAAAATAAATTGAAAATAACAGCTCATATAACATTCAGTTTGACTTCTGGAGACTTCCTTTTACTAAGCATTTGTTGTGGAAAAAAGACTGCCTTTTTAAGAGCTGTTGGCCCTATTTGGTATCCTATTCATGAAAAGAGCCTGAAATTAGTGTTAACCCATTTCCCATCATTTTCCTGCTTGAGGTGCTGTTATGCAGCACTAAATAACTGTTGCTAAATCTGCTTTTCTTTGGCAGTCTAAAGGCCCCATTGAGCTCCTGTAATGAGTAGCGCAGCGCATGTGTCGCAATCACAGTCTGAAGAGGAACCCTATGACTTGTATCGTTAAAGTTAGATAATGTCAGTCTGAGCTTGGCAGCGCTGCCCGACACAGTCACACATCATTGGGCATAATTGCTGTTTAGCTGACTGGACTCGTGTAATTAAATAAAAAGAACGTAAACTTGCTAGAAAGAAAACAGCCTGGGTTTATGGACTCTTATTATGTCTTTTCATTGTTTGCATAGGGGTCACTCGGGGCTGCAGGGAATGCTGGGGCAGCTGGACTTATCGGAACAAGGGTGTGTGTTCAGTACATCTGAGAAACGTTGGTTTGATGTTTATAAATGTGCAAAAACAATATTGATGTTTTTGTTTGTTTGATACAGGGAGAACCAGGTTTAGAGGGAGAGGCTGGTCCAGCCGGCCCTGATGGCGCAAAGGTAATAAAAGGACAGTTATGTTCACAGATTTTCAGGTATACCTGATTTAAAGCTGAAGAAAGAACCTTTATATTTTAATCTTGTTTCTTGAACAGGGTGAAAAAGGCGACATGGGTGGAGAGGGCGAGCAGGGTGTCAGAGGTGACCCTGGAATCAAGGGGAAAGAAGGGCCACCGGGCGACCCTGGGCTTACAGGCGTCAGAGTGAGTGATGCAGTTGTGCACACACAATATCATATTCATATTTTGTATATGTTTCTGTATACTTCAACACATACCGCATATAGTGTTCTCAGTTAGTAAACAACACAAGAGTAAATTAAGGGTGACTGGGGTTGCCTGACGCCCATCATTTGGCAGTCTTAAAAAGTACATATGCAAACCAGTTTTAGGTTCTTTATTGGCATCGATGGTTCCATGAAGAACCTTTTAACATCCATAGAATCTTTCAATTGCTCAGAAGACTCTTTATAGTGGAAAAGGTTCTTTAGATTATAAAATGTTCTTCACACTAAAAACATATTTCTTTTCAGTGAAAGGTTCTTTGGGGAACCAAAAATGCTTCTTCTATTGCATTGCTGTGAAACCACCCTTTCGGAACCTTTTAGGAATAATATAATTTTATAAAAATCTGGTTGATAACCATAGCAACAGTGAACCAGTTGAATGCTTTGCATTGTGATCAGTTTTTACATATTACAGATATTGTCATCACAAAAAACATTTGCATTTTGTATTAAAACCCTTTAAAATTAGACAAATCTCAGCAATTGTGCCTGAAAATGACCAACAGAACTTTGCCCACTTAGAAGGTTTGAATGGGAAAAAGTTGTTGTTTTAGTATTAATTATATACAATTATATTATTTATTAATATTTTGAATTAGCTTATTTTTATATTTTCAGTTTTCATTTTAGTATTTTTCATGTGCATTAGTCATTTAATATAGTTCTATTTAGCTTCATTTTTATTTTAGTTTTAGTAATTTTAGTACTTAAACTTGCTTTATTTCAGTTAGTTGCCGAGACAGCATTTCACTTTTTTTTTTTTTTTTTTTTTTGAAGTTTAAGTTTTTCATCTAATATTTGTTTTTTTATTTTTCAACTAGTTTTTAGTCAACTCTTTGCCCACCAGTGTTTTTTTTTTTTTTGGTTGCCAGCCAGCGCCAGCGTTTTTGATCATTTTCACAAAATTTGAATGGCTCCCAGTCAGAATATTGTGTTGTATGAATATCTGAACATTAGTGCTGTCAAATCGATTAATCACATCCAAAATAAAAGTTTGTGTTTACATAATATATGCGTGTGTGCTGTGTATAATTATTATGTATATATGATTACACACACATGCATGTATATATTTAAGAAAAAATTGTTATATTTATATATAAAATATATAAATATAACACATAATAAAATATATACATGAATGAGTGTTTATTTATATATACATAATAATTATACACAGTACACACACATATATATTATGTAAACACAAACTTTTATTTTGGATGCGGTTAATCGATTTGACAGCACTACTGAACATGCAGTAAATATATCAAGAAAGAACTGACCCTCTGCTTTAAAAAAACCCAAAAAACAACAACATTTTATTCTAGCTTTTATTCTAGCAACATTTTGAGCGAAAAGCTGAGAAAAACGGGTATTTGTCAAAGACTACATTCAGATGGGATTCAGAATAATGATCAAAACACAGATGGAGTAGATGGAGTCCATCTACACCCCCAAAGCTTCACAGTCCTATAGCTCATCCTGGGTCGACATTTCATTCAGTAACATTAGGCAGTTTTACTTTATATGCCGTTTAATGTTGATGATCGCGTTATTTTACATATGCATCTGCTTTCTGCATCATCTTCGCCTGTGTTTTGAGCCGAAGATTCATTACTACCGTGTAGCAGAACGCCGGAAATTTCCGTCAATGGCGTAGTTAACAATAACATTACTGTCTGTTATCTTTATTTGTGAAATGACAGTGGTGTTGGTTTTGTTTTTTCCTTATTTTTTGCATGTGTGCTTTAGGGTCCTGAAGGAAAACCTGGTAAAAATGGCGAGAGAGGGAAACCAGGGTTTAAGGTAAGACGTCAGAGTTCAAGATACCATTTTGTTTGAAGTTATTTAATAATCTCTAATTTTTCGAACACAGTAGCCATACTGACTGCACTTTCACGTTACCTGCAGGGTGCCAAAGGTAACATCGGTCACCTGGGAGAGACAGGAACCATGGGAAATATCGGACCAATTGGGACCACCGGACCAAAGGGATCACGAGGAACCATCGGACATGTGGTAAACAGATACATCTGTTATTATTAAGTTTAGGTTTAGCAGTACATCCAACTCACTTAGCATTTAACAAGAAAACGGTCTCATCTTCTTTCTCCGTGTGTCTCAGGGCGCTCCCGGGCGTATGGGGCTGCAGGGTGATCCGGGCATATCCGGATATGAGGTGAGAGCAAGAAAAAAGTACAGATATCATCACATCATCATATTAGCACATTACCCATTATTTATTTCCGCATCAGTGCACAGATTGATCAACTCAAGTCTGCTAGTGGAATGGTGCCTAAAAGCTTTTTCTTTCTCTACAGGGTCACAAAGGACCTCAAGGTCCAATAGGACCCCCGGGACCAAAGGGTGAAAAGGTCAAATCTATTCATCACTCATTTTGTAAATAAATGTTTATACTTGTGACCTCCGCAGTTATGTCACACTGAATGGACCTGAATACTTAAAGCTTACAATGATATTACCTCACAGTACCTTTTAAATACCATGTAATATGACTTTGATAATAAAACAGTATCATAATATTATCATATTAAATAATATTTTTGGTAACACTTTACAATACGGTCTCATTTGTTAACATTAGTTAATGTATTAACTAACATGAAATAACTGAGCAATATATTTTATTACAACATTTAATGCTAGTATTGTTCAGTTTGTCCATGCATTAACTAATGTTGACAAATACAACTTTTAATTGTAAAAATGTATTAGTAAATGTTGAAATTAACTAAGACTAATAAATGCTGTAGAATTTTTTGTTCATTGTTAGTTCATGTTAGGTAAAATTATCAAATGAAACCTTATTCTAAAGTGTTACCATATTTTTTAGTATTGACCATTAATATAAACACACACACTCCTTTGAATCAGTTTTCTATAATCATCTGATGTTTTGCTTTATGTAATGTTTTAGGGCGAACATGGGGATGATGGGAAGGTGGAGGGTCCTACTGGTCCACCAGGACTCCGAGTGAGTCTCTCTTATTTTCATGTCTTTCATTTCCTCTCATTTCATTAGCGATATTCACAACATCATGCATGTGTTTGTGTATTTTCAGGGTCCAATTGGAAAGCGAGGAGACAGGGGCGAACCGGGAGATCCAGGATACGTGGTGAGATAAACACAGCTACCCAGAAAGCATACTATTGTCTTACTGCATATGAAGCGCATTAGCTAATTTACTTGCATGTCGTCGGCGCACACCAACATGTGACCATTTCCTATAATAGAACTGCCTGCTGAGACTAAAAGCTGTTTTATATGGTAATCAGCTAAACAATGTAAAATGTTATAGATTACATTACGATGAAGGCCATTTCAAGATTTTGATTTAGGTTCACGTTTGACGAAAATATCTTCCAGCAAAAATATGGTTTGAGTAGAGATGTATGTGTTTTAATAGATAAATTGTAGAACTTTGGACAGAGAATATATAAAGTATTATTAGTAATGATTGCTAAGGAAAGCATCACTATTATTATTAATATTGCTCATACTTTAGGAGTTTGTTCAAATTGGATGGCAAGATTTGTTTTTTTTTTCAGAAAAATGTAGGCCTAGTTCTTTTTTATTTTTTTATTGATTTTCAAATAATACAGACAAATACAAAATTGTGTTCTTTTTAATTGTATGTATTACTTATTAATAAATAAAAAATAAATTAATTATTAATGTATTACATTTTCTATGCAGTATTCCATATATTATTTTTTTTATTATGTATTATTTTTTAGTTTATTGTAACTATTCTTGCGGTTCTCGAATAAATTTGTTTGTATGCGCAGGGTCAGCAGGGTGTTGATGGTTTTCGAGGCAAACCTGGTGCTCCTGGACTACCTGTGCGTATAATATGACATCAGATCATGATTACAGATGTGCCCGCACTTAAGCATACACACAAACACCTTTTCTTCCATTTCTTTTAATGCATGTTTAGGGTAATCCTGGTCCACGTGGAATACAAGGCCCTAAAGGATCCAAAGGAGAACAGGTAATGGTATGCTTGCAGCGTGTTAGCGTGTGTGCGTATGTTTTGTAGAAATTCAGATTTCATTACTTATGTTTTGGAATAGCAGCCGTAAACAACATGTGGTAGAAATCAGAGCCGTGTCACATACTTCAGCAATATGTGTTAGATGTGTGTGTGTATGTTCATGCTGTATACGATTAATTCTGTGTCTGTGGTGTCTTGGCATTACTTCTTTTTCTCACATGCTTTGTTATTCTCTGTGACTTTCAGGGTCAGAAGGGTAAACAAGGTCTTCAGGGGGAGCGTGGCAGCAGAGGGTCACCAGTAAGAGTAACTCTTTCATGCTTGTAGCACAATAAGGGCGAATGATGTATACTTGCAATTTTACTTTAAAATGTTAAATATTTAATCTAGTAATCTTCATATTACAGTAATCAGAATTTAACAGTTTTAATGGTCCTAAACACTTCATTTTCTTTATGCAATGTGTAAATTATATTTTTTTATTGGATTTGCATAATTGTAATTACTTATATATCTTTTAGTTATTTAATTAATATTATATTATTAATTAAAAATAAATATATTATGTATTAACTATATAATTCTTGATTTTTGTACATTTAATTCTTATAATATTCTTTAATTGATTTGTGTATCTGTCAAATGAGTAAATATACGTGTATAACAATTTTGCATTAAAATTTTAAAAAACAAAAACTGAAATACTAATATTTTTGTTTTATATACAATATGCAAAGGCATACTTTGATATATACTTACAATTGTACTTTAAACATTTTAATATTTTCTCCTGTAGTCTTCATATTAGTAATCAGAAGGGATGGTTCTGAACAGACTTAATTTTCTTTGTGAAATATATAATAATAATAGTAGTTATTATTAATGTGTTTGATTTGCATAATTTTAATTACTTATATATAATTCATTTTATTTATACATTAATTCATTATATTATTAATTAAATGTATTTATGTAGTATTTATGTATTAATTGGATGATTTTTATATATGTATATGTTTTATATATGTATATATGTTTTATTTAATTAATTAATTCTTAGAATTATTTTTTAAATTGATTTGGGGTCAAAATATGACCCTAAAATGTATGTATTGTTATGTAGATTCTCCCAGTAATATCCTTCATCATAAGTACGTTCTTGCTTACCTTTCTTACTGAATGACAGACTAAATGCCCAGCTTTCTCTCTGTTCTCATCAGGGTGTTGTTGGGTTGCCCGGCCCAAAAGGGACAGTGGGTCGAGAAGGACAGGAGGGCTTTCCTGGTGTGGATGGGCTGCCAGGGAAAGATGGAAGCAGAGGAATACCAGTAAGAATTCATCATGAGACCTGTGTTTCCTGATCTGTCATCTGTCTGAACAGGTTTATTACAAGCATCTTTCGCTTTCCTTCAGGGTGATCAGGGAGATGATGGCGAGTTTGGTTTGCCTGGTAAACCCGGTGCACCTGGCAAGGTTGGCGTTATCGGTTTACCAGGCCCACAGGGATCGTTTGGTCCAAAGGTCAGAGAATAACATTTTACCACAATTATCACATTTTAGATTTATATTTACACTACCATTCAAAATTTTGGGGTCAGTAAGATATTTTAAAGAATGTCTTCTGCTCACCAAGGCTGATCAAAAATACAGTAAAAACAGTAATATTGTGAAATATTATTCCAATTTAAAATAACTGCTTTTTATGTGAATATATGTTAAAATGTAATTTATTCCTGTGATCAAAGCTGAATTTTCTGCATCATTACTTCAGTCTTCAGTGTCACATGATCCTTCAGTTTGTATTTACGTGTGTGTACTGTGTATAATTATTATGTATATATAAATACACACACATGCATATATATATTTAAGCAAAATGTGTTATATTTATATATAATATAAATAATATAAATATGATGTGTGTATTTATATATACATAATAATTATACACAGTACACACACATATATATTATGTAAACACAAACTTTTATTTTGGATGTGATTAATCGATTTGACAGCACTAAATAATTATATTATATTATATTATATTGTTATATTTGTGCATGAATAGGGTGAGAGGGGCCTTCCTGGTCACCCTGGCCCTTCGGGAAAGAGAGGTTTTAAGGGAGGGATGGGCCTTCCTGGACCTCAGGGAGACCGGGGTCCTAAGGGCCAACCTGTGAGTACAACACCCAGCCAAAACTGCACAAAGATGTGCCATAAACACTGTTATTCTTCACTGTGAACTACATCCTGCTTACAGAAGACCCAGAGTTCATTTTGGAACAAAACATTAATATTAATCTTTGATTTAGGGTGACATCGGAGAGCCCGGCTTTCCAGGGATACTAGGAATGTTTGGACCGAAGGTGAGTTTTATCACCCATTGCCAGGTGTCTGATTTAAACTGTTCTTCTTGTTGAAAAACAGAAATGTGATCGTCCATGTGTCTGCCCAAGAGAAACAAACAGAGATGAGATTTATCATTTCTCAAAGAGCTCCTTCCTTTGGGAAACGTTTTCATCCACGCGCTCAAAGAGCGTCATAATTCACACAAACACTGAGGTGTGTTTTTATTAAGGAGCAAGACAGCGGTTTTCTCAGAAACCCACAGCCGCGAGCTCTTTAAACAGGACAAGCGTGTGTAGTTGTGGTGTTACTCTAATTCATTCAGACTCATTCATGCTTCTGGTCTAACTAGATGAACTAAAGTTATGGAAAAGATGAGGACCACTAGTAGCAGCCACACACACACTCGGCAGTGATGAATAGCCACATGTTTTCATGGTGTCTGTGGCCACTGAATGTTCCACTTCATAAATGCTCTAGTGCTCTTCAATACACACAACACACACATTAGCATTAGGCCACCAAAGCGTTTTTTTCACGTGGCTGGCTGGCGTATTCAATTGTTTTCAATGCCACGTTTTTAAAATGCCATGAGCGTAATGAGGCGCTGAGCGAGTATTTCACACTCAAGCGCTGAGCGTTCAGCATTTTTTACTGGTCACCGAGAGTTGAAGAATGTTCAACTTTGAGTAACACGCAGCTCTCATCACTGTCACTTTTCACCCAGCCGTCCAATCACAGTGGAGGAGGGGCGGGACAAATACAACACCGACCAACCACCACATTCTGCTTGTACAATGTCAACAGATGAAAACAAGCAGCATAATAACGGAACAAAATAATTTAAAACAAGAGCCAGAGCAAATACTTTACATTGTATCAGCATTTTTATATAGAATCAATACAGAAACAAACTATCTGTGAAATGAGATACTAGTAACACTTCCGCGGATATTCCGTATCATAACAAGCAAAAAGTCTCAACTGAAAAACACGCTGCGCTGCCAAAACACTCTCAAGCGCTCAAAGCGAGGCGTTTTCAGCAGAGCGCCTGGTGTTTTCAAGCTGGCTAAAAACGCTTTGGTGGACACGCGGCCTTAATGTTGGGTTAGGCACAGCTGTGTGTGTGTGTGCGTTTGTTTGTTTATGTGGGCTTGATGTTTGGGTTGTTTATTCAGGGCCCTCCAGGAGACTTTGGACCGAAGGGCATTCAGGGGCCTAAAGGGCCCCAGGGCAGCATGGTGAGCAAACTCTATCCATCCATCCATCCATCCATCCATCTATCTATCTTCACCTAGATCTATCCATCCGTCCATCCATCCATCTATCTTCACCTAGATCCATCCATCCATCATCTATATTCGCCTTGATCTATCCATCCATCCATCCATCCATCCATCTATATTCACCTAGGTCTATCTATCCATCCATCCATCCTTCCATTCATCCATCCATTCATCCATCCTTCCATCCATCCATCCATCCATTTATCTATATTCACCTAGATCTATCCATCATTCATCCATCTTCACTTAGATCTATCCATCCATCCATCTATATTCACCTAGGTCTATCTATCCATCCATCCATCCATCCATACATGCATCCACCCATACATGCATCCATCCATCCATCCATCCATCCATCCACCCATCCATCCATCCATCCATCTATCTTCACCTAGATCTATCCATCCATCCATCTATCTTCACCTAGATCCATCCATCCATCATCTATATTCGCCTTGATCTATCCATCCATCCATCCATCCATCCATCTATATTCACCTAGGTCTATCTATCCATCCATCCATCCTTCCATTCATCCATCCATTCATCCATCCTTCCATCCATCCATCCATCCATTTATCTATATTCACCTAGATCTATCCATCATTCATCCATCTTCACTTAGATCTATCCATCCATCCATCTATATTCACCTAGGTCTATCTATCCATCCATCCATCCATCCATACATGCATCCACCCATACATGCATCCATCCATCCATCCATCCATCCATCCACCCATCCATCCATCCATCCATCTATCTTCACCTAGATCTATCCATCCATCCATCTATCTTCACCTAGATCCATCCATCCATCATCTATATTCGCCTTGATCTATCCATCCATCCATCCATCCATCTATATTCACCTAGGTCTATCTATCCATCCATCCATCCATCCTTCCATTCATCCATCCATTCATCCATCCTTCCATCCATCCATCCATTTATCTATATTCACCTAGATCTATCCATCATCCATCCATCTTCACCTAGATCTATCCATCCATCCATCTATATTCACCTAGGTCTATCTATCCATCCATCCATCCATACATGCATCCACCCATACATGCATCCATCCATCCATCCATCCACCCATCCATCCATCCATCCATCCATCTATCTTCACCTAGATCTATCCATCCATCTATCTATCTTCACCTAGATCCATCCATCCATCATCTATATTCGCCTTGATCTATCTATCCATCCATCCATCCATCTATATTCACCTAGGTCTATCTATCCATCCATCCATCCATCCATCCATCAATATTCACCTAGATCAATCCATCCATCTTTATTAACCTAGATCTATCCATCCATCCATCCATCCATCCATCCATCCATGCATGCATCCATCCATACATGCATCCATCCATCCATCCATCCATCCATCCATCTATCTTCACCTAGATCTATCCATCCATCCATCTATCTTCACCTAGATCCATCCATCCATCATCTATATTCGCCTTGATCTATCCATCCATCCATCCATCTATATTCACCTAGGTCTATCTATCCATCCATCCATCCTTCCATTCATCCATCCATTCATCCATCCATCCATCCATCCATCCATCCATCTATCTTCACCTAGATCTATCCATCCATCCATCTATCTTCACCTAGATCCATCCATCCATCATCTATATTCGCCTTGATCTATCCATCCATCCATCCATCCATCCATCCATCCATCTATATTCACCTAGGTCTATCTATCCATCCATCCATCCTTCCATTCATCCATCCATTCATCCATCCTTCCTTCCATCCATCCATCCATTTATCTATATTCACCTAGATCTATCCATCATCCATCCATCTTCACCTAGATCTATCCATCCATCCATCTATATTCACCTAGGTCTATCTATCTATCCATCCATCCATCCATCGATATTCACCTAGATCAATCCATCCATCTTTATTAACCTAGATCTATCTGTCCATCCATCCATCTAAACTATCTATCTATCTATCTATCTATCTATCTATATTCACCTAGATCTATCCATCCATCCATCCATCTATATTCACCACGATCTATCTGGCCATCCATCCATCCATTCATCCATCATCTATATTCGCCTTGATCTATCCATCCATCCATTTATATTCACCTAGATCTATCCATCCATCCATCTATATTCGCCTTGATCTATCCATCCATCCATCCATTTATATTCACCTAGATCTATCCATCCATCCACCTATATTCACCTAGGTCTATCTACCCGTCCGTCCATCCATCCATCCATCCATCCATCCATCCATCTTTCTATTCATCCATCCATTTATATTCACCTAGATCCATCCATCTATCTTCACCTAGATCTATCCATCCATCATCTACCTATCCAGCATCCATCTTCACCTAGATCTATCCATCCATCCATCCATATTCACCTAGATCTATCCATCCATCCATCCATATTCACCTAGATCTATCCATCCATCATCTATCTATCCATTCATCCATCCATTTATCCATCCATCGATCCATCTATATTCACCTAGATCTATCCATCCATTCATCCATCCATATTCACCTAGATCTATCCATCCATCATCTATCTCTCCATCCATCCATCCTTCCATTTATCCATCCATCCATCTGTCTAACGTAATGGCACATATTATAGTGTTTGTACTGTAATATTTACATGTTGTTTTCAGGGAAGAGGGGGTTTAGCTGGACCTGTCGGTGTGATTGGCCCTATCGGTAGTCCAGTGAGTATATGCCTCTTCTACACACTTCTATAGTGAACAGTGTGGTCATTTCTGCTCTCTGACCCTCAGCTGACCTCTGTTCTCACACTGATGTCTCTCTGTAGGGCTCAAGAGGAGATACTGGCAACAAAGGAGAAATGGTGAGAAGAGATGAATTCACTCTTTCTCTTTAGATCTTGATATCACAGTAGATCTTACAGGTTTCTCATAAACACTCTATTTTTTTTCCTTACAGGGTGTTCAGGGACCTCGAGTGAGTCTTTACGATCACAGACACGGCATTTCCCGTTATCCACGGCTTGTGTTTATTTCAAGGCCTCTTGTCTATTTGTAACCTGGTTATTTGTGTTTTTCCAGGGTGCTCCTGGACCGCGTGGACCTCCTGGGCCTCCGGTAAAACACACACTTCTTTCTTTAACACTTTTAATAGACACTTTCAGAATATTTACATAAGCTTTTAGGACCTACCATAGATATGTTTTATGTGTAATTATAATGACTCCATTCAAGTCAAGTCAACTTTATTTATATAGCGCTTTATACAATACAAATTGTAATTGTATTGTAAACAGTAAAGCAGCTTTATAGTGATAACAGGAACATGATTTAATGATGCAAACAGAGGTTATTTCGGCTGTACAGCAGCTCTAAAAAAAGTGTCATTGTTCAGCTGACGTCAGTTCTCATACAGTTGTGTCAGTGGAGTCAGATCAAAGTAGAAAAGCAGAAAATATAAACATAAAAATATTGTTTTTAAAATTGAGGGTGTCCACAAATATCCCCAACCAGACGTTTTTCAGATTATATTCAGTTACATTCACAATTTTGTCCCCAAACTAAAGCAATCCTATCCACACATATGCCAATCTCTACTATGTTTTAATAATATCAGTATAATTCATATACAGTTATGATTATTGTTATAATTTTATTATTCGGCTTTCTCTACAGGGTCCACCGCGAATCCCACTGGCTTTGGTAAGAATTTTCACTAACTTTTTATTTCGTTCATTCGTTCATTCATTCATTCATTCATTGATGTTCTATGTTCTGTACATCTGCGTTATTAAGTTTGCATATGTGCATGTATGTTGTAGAAACAAGATTTTGGTCTTGGAGTGGCCCAGCCAGTTTTTAGGGAGACGAACACACAGAAAATAGAGGTGAGCATATTTAGAAAATAGATTATTTTGCATATTGCACTGTGGTTTATGATGATTGGGTGTTTACATGGTGTTTTAGAGACTGTCTCACTGTTCTTTCAGGGTCGGGGTCTGATGGACATGCCTATGTTGGATCAGGCTCCAGAGATCCTGCGCACGCTTCATTACCTGAGCTCTCTGGTCCACAGTCTGAAGAACCCGCTGGGCACGCGAGATCATCCTGCTCGACTCTGCAAGGACCTGCACGACTGCCGGGACACACTCTACGATGGTGTGTGTGTGTGTGTGTGTGTGTGTGTGTGTGTGTGTGTGTGTGTGTGTGTGTGTGTGTGTGTGTGTGTAAAACCTGAAATACCACCAATAGCATCTGTAATAAATAGCTGTAATAATTAAGCATTTACCATTGTCAAATTTCAATTTTGCTGAAATATTTGTGGTTTCTTCAGGCACTTATTGGATCGACCCAAACCTGGGCTGCTCCTCAGACTCTATAGAAGTGACGTGCAATTTCACCGGTGGTGGACGGACCTGCCTCAGGCCCATCACCACAGCCAAGGTCTGTGACGTTCTACTTCCAGATCATCTGTTTTTTATTTGATTAATGTTTATCCTTGTATCTTGGGAGGATATGTTTAGAAAAGAAGTTCATAATCTCATTTTACAAGAGTTAACGATGCTGTTTTATTGGCTGGTTGCAGCTGGAGTTCAGTGTCGGACGCGTCCAGATGAACTTCCTGCACCTGCTGAGCGCCGGAGCGGAGCAACGAATCACTATCCACTGCCTGAACGTGACAATCTGGAGCCACGCCCCCGCCCAGCCCCTGTCCCAGAGTGCTGTTCGGTTCCATGCGTGGAGCGGAGAGGCGCTGGAGCCGGACGTGTTAGCAGACTCCTGCTGGGTGAGTGTGCCCTTTAAAAATCTCTCTAATTAATGAGTGCTGTAAGCAACCATGCAGATCACCTTTAGCAACCGCATGGCAATTTGCTTTAAAACATCCACAGCATATTTTGCATCATGTGCAAAGTAAATTACCAAAGTATCACAAATACATAATTTAAAAACAAATGCAAATGTACAGACTTAATATTGTACATATAACTAGGAATGAAAAGCTCCAATTGTTAAATATATATATATTTATATACACTCACCTAAAGGATTATTAGGAACACCATACTAATACTGTGTTTGACCCCCTTTCGCCTTCAGAACTGCCTTAATTCTACGTGGCATTGATTCAACAAGGTGCTGAAAGCATTCTTTAGAAATGTTGGCCCATATTGATAGGATAGCATCTTGCAGTTGATGGAGATTTGTGGGATGCACATCCAGGGCACGAAGCTCCCGTTCCACCACATCCCAAAGATGCTCTATTGGGTTGAGATCTGGTGACTGTGGGGGCCATTTTAGTACAGTGAACTCATTGTCATGTTCAAGAAACCAATTTGAAATGATTCGAGCTTTGTGACATGGTGCATTATCCTGCTGGAAGTAGCCATCAGAGGATGGGTACATTGTGGTCATAAAGGGATGGACATGGTCAGAAACAATGCTCAGGTAGGCCGTGGCATTTAAACGATGCCCAATTGGCACTAAGGGGCCTAAAGTGTGCCAAGAAAACATCCCCCACACCATTACACCACCACCACCAGCCTGCACAGTGGTAACAAGGCATGATGGATCCATGTTCTCATTCTGTTTACGCCAAATTCTGACTCTACCATCTGAATGTCTCAACAGAAATCGAGACTCATCAGACCAGGCAACATTTTTCCAGTCTTCAACTGTCCAATTTTGGTGAGCTCGTGCAAATTGTAGCCTCTTTTTCCTATTTGTAGTGGAGATGAGTGGTACCCGGTGGGGTCTTCTGCTGTTGTAGCCCATCCGCCTCAAGGTTGTGCGTGTTGTGGCTTCACAATTGCTTTGCTGCATACCTCGGTTGTAACGAGTGGTTATTTCAGTCAAAGTTGCTCTTCTATCAGCTTGAATCAGTCGGCCCATTCTCCTCTGACCTCTAGCATCAACAAGGCATTTTCGCCCACAGGACTGCCGCATACTGGATGTTTTTCCCTTTTCACACCATTCTTTGTAAACTCTAGAAATGGTTGTGCGTGAAAATCCCAGTAACTGAGCAGATTGTGAAATACTCAGACCGGCCCGTCTGGCACCAACAACCATGCCACGCTCAAAATTGCTTAAATCACCTTTCTTTCCCATTCTGACATTCAGTTTGGAGTTCAGGAGATTGTCTTGACCAGGACCACACCCCTAAATGCATTGAAGCAACTGCCATGTGATTGGTTGATTAGATAATTGCATTAATGAGAAATTGAACAGTTGTTCCTAATAATCCTTTAGGTGAGTGTATATACACCGATCAGGCATAACATTATGATTATGAAGTGAATAACACTGATTATCTCTTCATCACGGCACCTGTTAGTGGGTGGGATATATTAGGCAGCAAGTGAACATTTTTTCCTCAAAGTTGATGTGTTAGAAGCAGGAAAAATGGGCAAGCGTAAGGATTTGAGCGAGTTTGACAAGGGCCAAATTGTGATGGCTAGACAACTGGGTCAGAGCATCTATAAAACTGCAGCTCTTGTGTGGTGTTCCCGGTCTGCAGTGGTCAGTATCTATCAAAAGTGGTCCAAGGAAGGAACAGTGGTGAACCAGCGACAGGGTCATGGGCGGCCAAGGCTCATTGATGCACTTGGGGAGCGAAGGCTGGCCCGTGTAGTCCAATCAAACAGACGAGCTACTGTAGCTCAAATTGCTCAAGAAGTTAATGCTGGTTCTTATAGAAAGGTGTCAGAATACACAATGCATCGCAGTTTGTTGCGTATGGGGCTGCATAGCTGCAGACCAGTCAGGGTGCCCATGCTGATCCCTGTCCACCGCTGAAAGCGCCAACAGTGGGCACGTGAGCATCAGAACTGGACCACGGAGCAATGGAAGAAGGTGGCCTGGTCTGATGAATCACGGTTTCTTTTACATCACGTGGATGGCCGGTTGCGGGTGCGTCGCTTACCTGGGGAACACATGGCACCAGGATGCACTATGGGAACAAGGCAAGCCGGCGGTGGCAGTGTGATGCTTTGGGCAATGTTCTGCTGGGAAACATTGTGTCCTGCCATCCATGTGGATGTTACTTTGACATGTACCACCTACCTAAGCATTGTTGCAGACTATGTACACCCTTTCATGGAAACGGTATTCCCTGGTGGCTGTGGCCTCTTTCAGCAGGATAATGCGCCCTGCCACAAAGCAAAAATGGTTCAGGAATGGTTTGAGGAGCACAACAACGAGTTTGAGGTGTTGACTTGGCCTCCAAATTCCCCAGATCTCAATCCAATCGATCATCTTTGGGATGTGCTGAACAAACAAGTCTGATCCATGGAGGCCCTACCTCGCAACTTACAGGACTTAAAGGATCTGCTGCTAATATCTTGGTGCCAGATACCACAGCACACCTTCAGTCTGTCTAGGTCTAGGTAGGGTCTAGTGGAGTCCATACCTCGACAGGTCAGGGCTGTTTTGGCAGCAAAAGGGGGACCAACACAATATTAGGAAGGTGGTCATAACGTTATGCCTGATCGGTGTATATTAGTCATTGTCATTAATTAATTTCACAAGAGTCACTCTTGTATGCATGATGCATCACTGATTGTATGTTTTTTATAGCAACTGAACGGGCGCTGGCAACATGCTGACTTCCTGTTCCGAGTGTCGGACCCCACCCTACTTCCTGTCGTACGTGTAAGCAACCTACCGAAGACAACGCCCTCATCTCGCTTTCACCTAGAAGTCGGACCTGTGTGCTTCCTATAGTGTGTGTGTGAGTTTGTGTGCTCCTCAAACACACACCGACCTGCCCACAGCCTGCCCCCTTCAGTATTCAGCCACTGATTGGACTGCAGAAACAGAAAGAGGTGGTGTGGGCGGGGCTTTGGGTGACCGCATTAGAGACTCCTACAGTCTAAAGGAAATCCCGCCCCTACCAGCCATGGATGTCCAATCAGATTTGATTCCTTTAGAAAACAAGCCAATCATCATGCAGGGACGAACACTCAGGACATCCGGGGCCGGAAACTGCCAAGCCCTCTGTCTCTGTCTTTCTCTCTTCTTCTCTTTCTGTCTCAGCCTGTTTCTTTGGTGCTCATTTTCTTTTGCTTGCTCTTTCAAATTAATAATAATAATAATAAGTTATTATAATACTTGTACTTTTATAATAAGAATCAAGTTTATTGAAGAGATGAATTAAGATCATTGAGAGGTATTATATGTACATATACACTTTTTGTTTATCTGATCTTTTATATGGTAATTTTGTCACGTGTATGAAAAAAGAAATGCTAAAGTGCAATAGGAAAACGAAGAAAAAATGATAATTGATTATATATTAAGTGTGCGTCTCAATAAGGAAGGTTTTTCAGGGGTGCTGTCATTCATTCGTGTCATTTTAGCACTCCATCAGACAGGGAAGTGTGTGTGTGTTTGTGTGAATGAGTTTTGGAAGTGACAGTGTATGTGTGTGTGTTTATGTGATGGGTCAGTATGAAGGTGCATGTTTCTCAAACTTGCAGACACACCTGTGCATATCATCAACACACATGACCTGCCTGAGGTGCGCCTGTCACTTTAAGGGGGCGTTTCTCAATGAAATGGGTGTGTCTTGTTCAAAAGAGTTTATAATGGTGAATCCCTCATGAAAACACGCCTGGGTCATATTTCAACCAAAAAGAAAAAGAAAGCATATTTTTAATATTTGCATTGTGACATTTTTGTGACAAGCACATTTTTACGGAAAATTTCTTTACCGAAATAATGCACATTTTTGTAGTTTCTTTTGTAATTCTTATTATTTGCTTTGATGATTATAATTACAGAATATTGAGCGTATTTCGGGCAAAAATGTGTTCAGTTGTCATGAAATTAGTGTCACGATGCAAAAAGTAGGCCTGAAAGACTTTGATTTGATTATGTAAAATATAGCTACTTTTCTTCTTTTTTTTCTCAGTATGGTTTCAATGACGTTGTTGACAAAAGCGTACTCTCAAGCTCAAAATGTCAGCTGTGTATTGCTTTCTTTTGATTTCTGGTTAAAATATGACTTGGACATGTTCTTGACAAGTTTCGTGAGATTCACTCGGCCCGTTCACGCCAACGACAACAACTATAACGTTAGTTCGAAAAAGATTTTTTTTCCAGCTGATGAACGACAAAAACTTTGACAGCCAATCAGAATCCATTCTGTTTTAACAGCGCAAACATTTAAAGCGACAGAGACATCACAGCAGCGCGCGCTTAGAATAAACAGAACGATATCGCCCGCTGGCGTGAACGCTAATATAGTTCTCTTTATAGTTATCGTTCTTGGTGTGAACGGGCCTTAAAGGTTTGTCTCGGTAACAATGGTGCTAATTTGAAGCTGTTTTAAAAGCGGATCTTCAAGATGTCGATGCTTTTGTTGAGTCCCCGTGTTATTCTGAATTATGATGTTAGTGTGAATTGTGTGTACTTTTAAAGGTGCTCAGAAAAGTCTAAATACATGTTTAATCTGGATGTGTCCTTCAGTCTTGATGCATTATGCGATAAGCTTGTGCTTTCCTCTGTGGTACAGAACAGTTTTGTACTTTCACCTCACCAGCTCACCTTTTGTAAGGGAAAACATTTCCGTAGCTATACGTTTTTAATTGTCATCAGAAAGTGCATTATCATATGCAAATAATCGTAATCTCGTGAACGATATGTTACGTTCCCTACAACAAGGAAACAGCGGTTCGATGCTTTTGTTCCTTTATCCTTCATGACCGTGTGTATAATTCTGCAGGCTTTGATGTATACAGTGAGTCCCTTTTGCTAATTTAATGTTATTTAAATTTTACAAACGCGCTTTTTTAACCAAACTCTGTTGTGACAGAATTTCTCTCCAGATAACTTAATTATCCGTTTGCCAACTGCTCTTACGGTTGATAGATTTATTTTATGTGTAAATTTGGGGTTCCAGAGAACAATATATTGCTTTTTTCAATCTGTTTTTATTTTTCTATCCTGTTTATTTTTTGTCTATAATAATAATAATAATAATAATAATCTAAAATCGTACTGTACCAGGACTGTGTTCTATATTATTTCTAAAGTTCTAAGATGAATTTAAAAACATGTGAACGTTCCATGTCAGAAGGTTGGAATTCTGATTACCTCATCGCTCTGCCGTTTCTCTTTGTGAAAATTCAACTCAAATTTAAGGCTCAGTAAACTCCTCTCTGTCGGCTTCATCGTAATCAGTTTCTCTCTCTCTCTCTCTCTCTCTCTCTCTCTCTCTCTCTCTCTCTCTCTCTCTCTCTCTCTCTCTCTCTCTCTCTCTCTCTCTCTCTCTCTCTCTCTCTCTCTCTCTCTCTCTCTCTCTCTCTCTCTCTCTCTCTCTCTCTCTCTCTCTCTCTCTCTCTCTCTCTCTCTCTCTCTGAACACGTCCTCCGTTTCGCTGTGTTGTTCTTTTTGTCAGTTTTCCCTATTTGGTTACATGTGGATTCTGAATTGGAATTAATGCTTACATACCCAATAAAGATGTTCTTACACCAAAGTCTGCATTCGGTCTGTTTGATTGATTAATAAAAACCAATACAGACATTATAACTATAATCGTTGCACAGAATGTAGGCTAAAAAAAGATCTTTGTTTTCCATTACGATAACCTTGACATTCTCAAGATCATACAGGGTTATTATAGTTAACCAAAACTAAAACAAAAATTAAAAATTGATTGAATAAATTGAATTAATAAAAAATTGTTAAAAGTTAACTGAAATAAAAGATTACAAAATAACTAAAAATGCATTAATTTTATAATAATGAAAAATACATAGACATAACACTTTACGATAAGTTCTCATTTGTTAACATTAGTTAATGCATTAACTAACAAACTAACAGAAAATGATTGTTGGTTTAACTTAGAAAGTAAGTAAAATTTTGAGTTCATTGAAATTAAAAAAATTAGGTAATATTTTAAAACTCAAAATATTATTTTATCTGAAACATAAATTATCGTTGATAAGTTGATTTGTTGATAAGTTGATTTGACAAATGATACAAATGTTGTGATAAATCATGAATATATATATATATATATATATATATATATATATATATATTACAGTGTAATATATTTTATAATGTTGGTTAATAAAAATTTTCATGTTAGTTCACAGTGCATTAACTAATGTTAACCAATACAACTTTGGATATTAAAAATGTATTAGTAAATGTTGAAATTAAGTGCAGTTGATTATGTTTACGTTAGCTAAATGAAACCTTATTGTAAAGTGTTGCCTAGACATTTAGAAACATAAAAATGACAAAAACACATAACAAAATTATAAAGTTATAATGAAAACAGAATATATAAAATAAAAACTAACTCAAAATAAAAACTAAGAGTACATCTGAATGATACACACTAAAAATGATATGATCAATAAGTTATGACACTTATACACTGCTATATCTCATTACAATAAGTTAAATGTTCAACTTTTTATGTTATACAAGATTCAACTCATTTTAATGTCATTTAAGTTGAATTGACAAACATCCACATTGATTGTACTTAATTTAAGGCAGCAACTTTTTTTTTACAGTGAACTAAAATAAAACTTGATTACGTTTTAATCTATAATTTCACAACACATGTTTATTTCTGTTCATTTATTAAAAACAGGCAACATTTCTAAAAGGTTATTTAAATACAAACCTTTATTTAGGATTTTAATCTCGATTTACAGTAAATGCTTACTGTTCATTGTTCAGGTTTTAATACAAATGAATATTAGATGCAGTAGGAACTCTTAAAAAAGCACTTCAATTTCAGTGCTTCAACCCAATGAGCAACTGCAGAAATTTGAATAAAAAATTAGTTGCATTAAAAAAAAACACTCTTCTGTCTTTGTCCTTCATACAACTAGATCATTATTAGTAGTTTTTAAAGGGGTCATGAACTGGCTTTTTTATTTTTTTTTATGACATTCGCCTGGTTTTTACATTCAAAAACATCATAATGAATAAGTAATAGGCTATTTTCTACCCTGGTTTTGAGGCTCTCTCCTGGAGCGCTCGGTTTTTATGGGCGTGCCGCATTGAAGACTTGGAAGTAAACGCCCACTGCTATGATTGGATAAGTTTTGCATATTATAATGAGCTCCCCAGTCAATACAAGTGAAAACTTCCTATGTGGAAAAACGGCAACCGGAATGATTCGTCCACAGGGCTCGCAAAATGTCTTTATCAAACAAACACAATGATTTATCTCTCATCCACCCACAATTAATTGGAATGTTATTTTTTATTACTTGGCCCGCCCAATCGTGGATATAACCGCAAATCACTAACACACACACACACACACAGCCAAGTAGCCTACGTGCATCAGCATGTTTCCGCGATTGTATTTTTCCTTCAAATAACAAGTCTAGAGAGTGAACAACGCACATCAAGAAAGGAATGTTATTTCACTATTTAAGATAGCCCATCGGGCCGGGCTAATGATTTTGCGAGCCCTGGCCCATACATGTTCGACCCAGATTCTGATCCTGAATCGCAGGACAATGAACCAACAACACCTCAAATACAAAGGATACTCCAGCCTGTGACAGCGTGTAAGTTATGTTTAGTTAGACACATACACATAATCAGTAGATATCAAACGATCTGTAACAATGCAATACTGTCATATAAAAAACATTTTCACATAAGTGTGTTGCACCATTCCTGTCAGATCCAATAAAGAAGGCACAGCATAGTTTTTTAATCTCATCCTGTCTGCAAATCCAATCTCTTGTTTACAAACGAATCCACGGTTAAATGAAGCGTTCAAACGCACAATGTCTTACCCACGTGAGCTGGATCTTCATTAAAAATAAAGTTTAACCATGCATTCCTAATATTGGAATCCAAAGGAAGCTTATGCAGCGACTGTGTTCTTCCACAACCAGACACTACATTTTGTAATCTTCAATGGCATGTTTATTTCTTGGAAGTTCGATCTGGTTTAGCTCCACGTAGGCCTATGTTATTTATCTATTACATGTCATGTCTTTTCTTTGACTAACAAGGAAGTTTTCAGCTCTGAAACTTACAGGATATTCTTATATTACCATGACCTTTTATATATCAAAAGCTCAAGGGAAAGTTGATTTCTTAATTCATGACCCCTTTAACCTGATGGCATTCACCCACTTTACTGACACATTTTAGGGTTTAACAAATACAGTACAATGACAATAAGCACATTACATTTTCAAGTTTATTGTTTTTATTTTTTATTGTTATATTTGGCAAGAATGTTCTAGAGTAAAAAAAAAACCCTGTCTTCAACATGTATGTTTTTGTGCTGTTCTGAATTGCCTTGGATATCAACTTGAAATAAGCCACACCTGATACACTCTGTTGCTTTACTCATAATAGTTTGATTATTTCTATTCCTATGTTCAATAACAAACTTCACCAAGACTGACAAATACTGAAGTGTCAATCAGTCATAGATTTAGATTGACCTGCTCTGAATGATGTAAAATGTAGTTGAATACACTCGCATACGCACCATAAAACTCACACATGTGCTTCATAAGAGAAAGTGAACAAGAATTATTAAAGTGATAAAGATAAAGGGTGTGTGTCCTGATCTGGAGGGGGCGGAGCCATGGAGGTCATGTCCACAGAGAGCACGCTCCAACAGCAGGTGCGTCTCAGGTGTGATGCCTGCAACACACACACACATACACACACACGCACACACAGACACAAACACACAGACACATACACACAGACACACACACACAGAGAGAGAGACAGACAGACAGACACAAACACATACACACAGATAGACACACAGAGAGAGACAGACACACACACACACACAGATACACACACACACACACACACACAGAGACAGACACATAGACAGACACATAGACAGACAGACAGACAGACAGACACACACACACACACACACACACACACACACACACACACACACACACACACACACACACACACACACACACACAGAGAGAAAGAGAGAGAGATCAATTACAGCAGAACTGGCAGTGCTGTTACTGTTGAGGAAAACACCAATTCAAAATATTAATAATACTGTACATATATAATAATATATACATATAAATAGCATATAAATAACACTGACAATTGATAACAGAGGTGTATTAGACCTGTATACAAATGTTTACACACATTTGAGCTAAACGACCTCATCGCACAGGTTATTTGAGTTATGATGTGACATGTAGCGCTCTCTCTGTATCCGCTACTCCAGTGAACGAAACTGTGATTGCTTCATGTCGAATCTAAAGCACTAGAGCGCTTACAAAAGTCCTTAATCGTCTCTATTACACCTGTTTCTAAAACTTGATCACAGCGCAGATATTTATTATGTAATATTTTATGTAATAAATGATTACATAATGAATTCCAAGTGCTTTAAAAATATAATCTGCAACAGCTGAAACAGCAGCAGCCGAATCTAAAAATAAAACTTGCGGACCGGCATCAACAAAAGACAAGACAACCGCATAATACCACACACACTACTCTTACTATTGATGAAAATATAGTATTTATAAGAACATTTTCTGTAAGAATAAGAAAAACTTATGTGTATAAAGTGAAAAGTCTACAGAAGAACCCTGCACTGAATACTTTTGTGTTTTTTTGCAAGAACTTTATTGAACAAAAAGAATTTAACAACCATAAATGGCCTGGTACAAAATAGAAAATTTCTTAGACAAAAGCCAAGCATCATACAAAAAAACAAACAAAAAACAAACAAAAAAAAAAACACCCTGCACTGAATACTAGCTCATAATGTAATGCGTTTGATTTGACCTTCCGTCTCCACTGGGGGCGCTAGATCTGGTTTCGAGATCTGATTCGAGATCTGCTTTAGTACAATGACAAATGTCAATTATTTAATTTTGGAATCAGTGTTTTTAATAACGTAAAGCTTTTTTCACAGTATAAATACACATTATTATTACAATTTAAAATAACTGCTTAAAATGTAATTTATTCCTGTGATCAAAGCTGAATTTTCAGCATCATTACTCCAGTCTTCAGTGTCACATGATCCTTCAGAAATCATTCTGATATGATGATTTGATGCTCAAGAAACATTTGTGATGTTGAAAACCAGTAACTGCTCCATATTTTTGTGGAAATAGTTCTACATTTTTAAATAGAAAGACAGAACTTAAGGTTCTTCAAAAGAACAGCATTTATTTAACAGAATTTATTTGTAACATTATGACTTTTCTGTCACTTTTTGATCCATTTTTCATCCATCCTTGCTGAAAAAGTATTAATTTCTTTCAGAAAATCTTAGTGAGTCTCTTGCTATGATCATTTAGGGGTCTTTAGCATTAAAAGTTTGAGAGCCACTGTCCTTTGTGATCTGTCAATCAATATTCCCCACCCATATATGGTCATATGAAGTGCATGTGCCATTATTGATGAGCAGTGTCCTGTTTCCATCATTACACAATGAGTCGATATAGGTCGTGACAGCACAGAGCAAAATGAGGGCCGAAAACACTTTTGAAATTTATATGCAGGTTATTAAAAGTATTTCATTAAATGAATGAGTGAGAAACTCACTGTGTTGTGACCATTCCTCCCAGAGATGCTGAAGTTCCTCATCATGTACATGAGTGTGATCTGAGGTAAAACACATCGTCATCTAGCAAAACATTTCACATTTAATATAATTACTCTGCACTTAAAGGGATTGTTCACCCAAAAATGAAAATTCTGTCATTTACTCACCCTCAAGTTGTTCCAAACCTCTATGAATTTCTTCCGTCTGCTGAACACAAAAGATATTTTGAAGTATGTCAGTGCACCCCATTGACTTCCATATATTTTTCCCATACTATGGAAGTCACCCATATACTTCAAAATATCTTCTTTTGTGTTCAGCAGAAGAAACTCATACATGTTTGGAACAACTTGAGGGAGAGTAAATGATGACAGAATTTTATTTTTTAGGTGAACTATCCCTTTAAGACGTAAATTTGACAGACCCAATCCAAGGTTTAATCACGTGCCGGGTTCCGTACCGTCGCTGTGCTGGAACAGGAGCTGCCGCAGCTCTCGGAGTGCTCTCGTCAGGTTCTCCAGCTGGTCGTGGAGGTGGATGTTCTCCTCGATCAGAGCGTGGATGGTGTCCTGCAGCTCAAACGCTCGACAACACACACCCAGCAGCAGCAAACAAACACACACACAGCGCAGAGCGCGCGAGCGATGCATCCTCAACACACACACTCACACCTGCTGGACTCACATCACTCTAAAGCAAAGACCTGCTGCTGGCTGAGGGACGCGCTCTCTCACACACTCATCTGACAACCTAATGCAGTGAAACGAACAGAGTGTGTGTGTGTGTGAGAGAGAGAGAGCTGTTCTCTACTTTATCCTGATCAATTCAATCATTAAAAGTGAACTCGTGTATCAGGGCGCGCTCATAGATTATCCTGATGCTACAGGATAAAACTCTCCAGCTGCACTGCAGTGTTACCACATCAAACCAGTGTGTGTGGGTAAAGCACGAGTTTAACCAGAGACCATTTACTCTGACCAAAAAAGGGCTCATCGTGTTGTTATTGTTAACTAAAACTATTACCAATTGTTTGCAGTACATGAAATAAAGCAAAATAAAAGTAAACGTTAGATGAAAAACAAACTGAAAGAAAAACAGGGAAATTAGATATGTTGCCTTACAATAAAACAAAGTGAAATAAAAATAAAGCAATATAGAAATATAAAAAAAATGACAAAAGCACAAAATGAAAACTGAAAATGATGAACAATGAAAGCCAATTGAATATTATTAAATATTTATATAGTATATACACTCATTTGCTATATTCCAAGCAAGAGATTTGAGAGCTGCAGTAGAGAGGAAGATTTTCAGTGATTAAGAAAAAATGACATGATGTTCATTTTTGGGTGAACCGAGTTTTCTGTCGACTGGCTTTCAGACTTGGAGAGCCAAATGAATAAAACACGGCCACTAACAGGACGTCTCGGATGCATGTGCATCTATTTTATATTTAAATTTGGCCATGCAAGACTCTTTACACCAGGGGTTTTCAAACTGGGGTCCAGGGACCACCAGGGGGCCGCAAAGGAGTGACAGGGTCTGTGGGAAAGTCTAGAAAAAAAAATACATGATTTTTTTTTTTTTTTTAAATAAGATAAATGAGTGTTATAATTATTATGTGTTAACAAAAAAATTTAAAAAAGTAAATACATTTGCTTAATTTATTCTTTATAAATTTGCTTTAAAGTGTAGAGAAAAAAAATTAAAATGAAAAATTAAACGAATTAGATTAAAATAAATGATCGAATGGTTATATATATATATATATAAAATTAAGTACATAAATTAGATTAAAATATATGAAGCGATTAAATGTTAAATTAACAAAATGTAAAAAAAAAGAGAATAAGTTATTAAAATAAATTTATTAATCTATTCAATTAACAATTAATATAAATAAAAATATTTAAATAAATGATACTTTTAACAGCACATTATTATAGTGAGTAGAAAAGATATATAACTTAATACAAACTAATACTAGATATATATATTAATTTTTAGTGTATTAAATGGGTGCTTATAAAAGACAAATGTCTTTTAAATTTCAGGATGGGGGTCCCTCACATATTTGAGGGTGTGTGGCATCGAAAAGTTTGAAAAGCCCTGCTTTACACCATTAAGGAAAAAAAAAACTAAGGGGAAAAGTGGCACTGCAATGCATAATTTTAATGTATGTATAATATATATATATATATATATATATATATATATATATATATATATATAGAGATAAACCATGCTCAATTCAATGCAACGATTGTCTTAAGAACGGTTGCATGAATGTTAGTGGACGGCACAACCACTAATTACTATTCACATAAAGAGAGGAAATAAGTCAGAAAAACAGTGGTTTAAAACTTGACATTTTACGTATGACCGTAAGTGTATAATGGGAAAATCCTGATAATCCATTAAAACAATCTGCTTTTAATCCAATCCTGTTTAGAGGCATAAAATGCATAACCAAGAAAACTTTAAGCCATCTTTTGTCTTCATGAAATGCCTTGTTAGACCAAAAGTGACAGTAACTTTCTGTAGAATATTCAAACTTGCTTCTCAAGTAACCGCTTTGTGTATGTAGACCAATTAAAAACGAGACCTGAAGGTAAAGAAAGTTTGACCGAAAGCATTTTATTAAGTCAAAAGCTGTATATGCAACTATTTATGAACTCTTGGGAGCCCTGGTGCGCTTCTTCTTCACCACCACAGGCTTCTGACTCCTCAGGATGGCGCTGACGCGTCTCAGAGCAGCCTGGAAGACAGAGAATCAGTCGGCTACTGGGCAAATAAAGTGCATTAACTCCATACTTGAGTTCAAAACACTCTGCATCAACTTTAGCTGTAAAGATCTTGTGCATTATATATAAACACCAAACGAAATGTTTAAAACTATTTCCCAGAAGCAAATCGTGTCCAATCACAAATGTCTAAAGTAGATTTATGATAAATTCTTCACGCTTTTGTGCCTGTGCAAACTCACCATACGCAGATCCCTCCTGTATTTGTTTTTGAGGATGATGTTCCTCATGCTGGCGAGGGTGGCGCGAGAGTTCTTGTTGATGGTGATCTTCTCGTATGAAGTGGCAGGTTTACGCTGACCTGAAACACATGCAACCTTTTAACTCAGTAGGTAAAAGAATGCCAGCAGATGTTTCAAAAGCTCATTCAGAGCAGAGACATCTAGATGAATGCTTATTCCAGAGATAAATCACATTGAGACCTTTGCATTATCATACAAACAACTGGCATCTGAACGATTAAATTAGATAACCTCGATTGCTAAAATTAATTGGGCATGTAAAAGTTGGATCCCTGAACTAAATGTGCCAGTTGTCCATCAACTTGTGTCAAACACACGGAGCATCACTCACCTGCACGTTTCTTCAGGATGACCACCACACCTTTGCCATCAGCGGCCGGCTCGACGCCAACAGTCTTCTTATGAATGAGACCATTGAAGCGGAAAGCATTCCTGGACTTCAGGTTATTTGGCTCCTGAAAATGAAGAATAGAATATGCAAGATCAGAAAACAGTAATTATAAAATGTGTAACAAAAACACTGGAAATGTTCAGCGATACATCTATAGCACAACATGAATAAAAGCCTACATTCAACCTGTTCATCATATAAAGCGTTCAAGTCTCCAGAAAATTTGGACTAAACCGATTCATTTGGATTAGTTTTACAATCTCTTTATGAACTTTTTGAAGCGTCAAAGTGTTAGTTGCGTAGCTGTCAATACAAGGACAGAAAGCTCTCATATTTCATCAAAAAGATCTTCAATTGTGTTCCGAGGTTAAACGAAAGTCTTATGGGTTTGGAAGGACATGAGGGTGAGTAAATGACAAATTTTATTTTTGGGTGAACTATCCCTTTAAGTCTGCTCTGACAGTCACAGACACCAATACAGACAAAAATGGCAATTATTAAAATGCATAACTGTGCATAGTTAGGCTCGTCAATTCATTTTATCAAGGTATTTTGATGCAAACTGTCACTTGGTATAAGCTAGTAAAATGATACCAATTCCAAGATAGACAGGTTACAACATCCCTCATCCCTACAACAAAATCATGTGGCAGGCTAGCAAATCACACTTCTGTTTATGCACAGTCAAAACTGTCAGATCTCCTACTCATGTTCATTTGGCATGCTGGATCACAGCAGCACAAAGACATTTTAGAGATGGAAAACCCTGGAGCAAAATCAGATACACTAGATAACTACATAAACATTTTCTGAACTTAACTCAAACTAAGCCTGCATCCATTCTCTTGAATCAGTATTTCCGCATAAAACACTAGGAAACACAATAACAGCTGAGTGTGAATTAAACAAAACCCATTAAAGGGATAGTTCACCCAAAAATGAAAATTCTGTTATTTACTCACACTCATGTCGTTCTAAACCCATAAGACTTTCGTTCTTCTTCAGAACACAATTGAAGATCTTTTTGATGAAATCCGAGAGCTTTCTGTCCCTCCATTGACAGCTACGCAGCTACCACTTTTCAAGGTAGTAAAGACATTATAAAAGTAATCCACGTCACTCCAGTAGTTTAACCTCAATTTTATGAAGCAACGCAAGTAATTAATGACAGAATTTTCATTTTTGGGTGAACTACCCCTTTACAGGCCTGTCACATGAGCAGTGTGCAGCTGAATTGCAGTGACTTACAGTGCTGTAGGTCTGTTTGTTCCTCTTGATAAGGTAACTGGAGGCATTTCTGATGACCATCCACTGCAGGTGGGCCGATGCCATTGTGACTCCTGAATAACACAAGGGAACATAAGAAGAAACGGTTCACATTAAATTAGACACCTACAAAACCACATAACCTTGCATCCTATAGTAAAACAATATAATTTAGAAATGATACACACGCACATGTATAAATATACACACACACACACATAAAAATAATTATTATAATACACACAATTTGCGCCTGTAATACTATCAAAACCTCAACCCTCGCCTCATATGAAACCAGAGCTGCAAAAACAGCAATGGCACATAAACAGCCACCTTGAGATACTTAACATTGGTAAAGTTCAATTTGAGAGAGAGAGAAAAAACCCAAATCTTTATTTCTCAGTCGAAGCAGATTTTGAACATATTTAGCAGGCTGGTGCTTGTCTCACTCACTGAAGGCCTCGCTAAGCAACACCGGGAGTGTTTATAATGAAATATCTTCCTCTTTATTCTCCCTACACCGAATGTTATAGCTCATAAGCAGCTTATAACATATTCGATGCACTTATATGCGCATTTAATTCTGGAATGTGCGTTATAAAGCGTTTCATCGAGCTTTGAAAAGTAACACACGACGACCACGTTACCTTTTCAGCAGAGGAAGAGAGAAGGAAAGGAAGGAGTTCCAGTTCCGATCGATCTTATGTAGTTTCTTACGCCTCTACGAGGGATTAGTAACTTAGTCATTTACATTCGTTTCAGAGTGTAGAAAAGCACGAAAATATATTTTAGATGTCCTTTCGAAAAGTTTTTGTAGACGTTTTAAAAAATCTTTCTTTAAATATATATTTTTAAACAGGACTATATGTTTGATGGACAGTGCGGATGAACACCAAGCGCGCAACCGCGGGTGATGCAGCTTGAGTACGTCACGCGCTCTGTGTGCACTTCGTCATTTTCATGCGTTCTTTAACCACAACAACTCAGCTCTGATGTCTTCTGTAAATACATTATGATGATTCTTATTTACACTCATTGAGGATAGTTCAATAATGTAAATGCCAGCGGAGTCCAGAAAGATGATATTATTATTTATATGATTAAATGATCAGTTAATCTTCATCAGCCAATGCTGCAGTGATGGAGAATTATGAAGATCAGGAGACTCTGGGAGAGAAACTGTATGATCTGATATATCCTAAATACACTGAGATGACACCTAAACTTACAGGTGATACAGATCTATCATCTATCTATCTGTCTGTCTGTCTGTCATAGTGGTTTAACTATAGTTTTGTCATGCAGGTATGCTGCTGGAGTTGCCTGCTTCTGTTGTGGCTCAGATGTTGTATGATGAAGCTCTGCTGAATAAAGCGTTGGAAAGAGCACTGACCGCTCTCACATCATCTGACCACAGGTATCACACAGAATTGACACTTGACAAAACAAACACAGATTTTTTTTACAAAACTGACATAAGTTGCAGAATATTAAGCATGCAATGTAGTGACAACAAAGTAGCATACAACTACTTAAAATGTTTCTAAATTAATATTGCGTACTGTTTCACATATTAAGCATAGTACGTACTAAATGCATAACCTCGGTCGTATTCTCTTCCTAGTGAAGCTGTGTCTCACACTGATGATGCGGTGTCTGCGTCCTCCGACTCTCTGGGTGAACAGCTGTATGACCTCATTGACCTCTACAACACTGGGCATACACAGAAAATAACTGGTACATTTACTGACACAAAAACACCAAATGAGGGAATTTACAGTCTGTTACAATAGTAACGTTGCCATGGCTACTGTGCAGGCATGCTATTGGAGCAGAAGAAGGAGGCGGTGCTTCAGCTGCTGTCGGATCATTCGCTCCTAGAGGAACGGGTCAAGATTGCCTTGAAAATGTTGCAGGAGTAGGTGCCTTTGGATTCTTACTATCAGTGTCGAGCAAAGTTCAGATTTCAGTTCATGAGTTGGAATTTGAATTAATCACAGAATGAGAATTCCAAAACATCCAACAAACGATTCTTTGAATGATGCCCTGATTATTAGTGTTTGACAAACTCTTCATATTAGCAAGAATTAGAAACAGGAAAGTTATTATAAGAAAATGTACTATTTATCTGCGGCATAGGCAGGGTGACGAGGCGACAGACGTGAGTGACAGCTCTGACCGTGAGGAAGTGGAATCCATTGGCGAGAAGCTTTTCAGTTTTGTGCATCAGTTAGACCCCACCCACTGTGCTGACATCACAGGTGATGTACTAAGCTCATTTGAATACAGGGTTCTTGATTGAGAGATGCTGCGTCCGAAATCGAATATTCCCTACTGTATAGTACCTACTACTTCTGAAGTGTGCGTTCGATTAACACTTTACTATCCCATGAGGCCACGGGAGAGGAGTTGTGAATGGCGGTGAAGTGACGCAACTGATGCCATAGGTCACATGACAGTAACATCATAGCGGATGTAGTACATCTGAATTTTATTCATACTACACTTTTATACTTTATAGAATGCATTCTTATAACAGTCGTGAAGTACGTTTCAAACCAAATGTAGTACCTACTACAGTGCATCCGGAAAGTATTCACAGCGCTTTACTTTTTCCACATTTTGTTATGTTACAGCCTTATTCCAAAATTTATCTCACACACTCTCACACACTCTCACACACTCTCACACACTCTCACACACTCTCACACACTCTCACACACTCTCACACACTCTCACACACTCTCACACACTCTCACACACTCTCACACACTCTCACACACTCTCACACACTCTCACACACTCTCACACACTCTCTCACACTCTCTCACACACACACACACAAAACTTTGTTGAAGCACCTTTGGTACCAATTACAGCCTCAAGTCTTTTTGAATATGCTACAAGCTTGGGACACCTATGAAGAGTCCTTCAGGTGCCTTTTGGCAAACTCCAGGCGAGCTGTCATGTGCCGTCTGGTCACTCTACCATACAGGCCTGATTGGTGGAGTGCTGCAGAGATGGTTGTTCTTCTGGAAGGTTCTCCTCTCTCCACAGAGAAACACTGGAGCTCTGTCAGAGTGACCATCGGGTTCTTGGTCACCTCCCTGATTCCCTGAAGCCCTTCTCCCCCAGTCGCTCAGTTTGGCCGGGCGGCCAGCTCTAGGAAGAGTCCTGGTGGTTCCAAACTTCTTCCATTTACAGATGATGTGCTCATTGGGACCTTCAATGCTGCAGAGATTTTTCTGTACCCTTCCCCAGATCTGTGCCTCGATACAATCCTGTCTCGGAGGTCTATAGACAATTCCTTGGACTTCATGGCTTGGTTTGTGCTCTGACATGCACTGTTAACTGTGGGACCTGATATAGACAGGTGTGTGCCTTTCCAAATTATGTCCAATCAACTGAATTTACCACAGGTGGACTCCAATCAAGTTGCAGAAACATCTCAAGGATGATCAGTGGAAACATGATGCACCTGAACTCAATTTTGAGTGTCATGGCAAAGGCTGTGAATACTTATGTACATATGATTTTTTCATTTTTTATTTTTAATAAATTTGCAAAGATTTCAAACAAACTTCTTTCATGTTGTCATTATGGGGTATTGTTTGTAGAATTGAGGAAAAAAAGAATGAATTTAATCCATTTTGGAATAAGGCTGTAACATAACAAAATGTGGAAAAAGTGAAGCACTGTGAATACTTTCCGGATGCACTGTATACAGTGTGCAATTTCGGACGCAGCAAGTGTTTTTGTACACACTATGTGATATGTATTAATGTGTAAATGTGTGTAGGGATGCTACTGGAAATGGATTCTGGAACTCTGCAGCAGATTCTGTCCGACCGGAGCATGTTGGAAGTTGCAGTTCAGAGAGCAAAAAGTGCACTGGTACGTTTAACCAAATACACACACACACATTCAGGGCTGCAATTAATGTACTGTCTGTCACGTTTGTGCATGCTTTCATGCTAATATTGCTCACAACCACAACTTTGAGCTACAGAACTTTTAAAGGGATAGTTGAAAATTCTGTTATTCCAAAAATGTATGAGTTTCTTTCTTCTTCTGAACACAAAAGAAGATATTTTGAAGAATATGGGTAACCAAACAGTTGATGGGCACCATTGACTTCCATAGTATTTTTTTCCGTCAGTGGTGCCCATCAACTGTTTGGTTACCCATATTCTTCAAAATATCTTCTTTTGTGTTCAGCAGAAGAAAGTATGGAAGCTCGTTTCCGCCACAAATAAAACATTTTAAAAGATAATTGCGACTTTTTATCTCACAATTGTGAGTTTATATCTTGCAATTCGGACTTTTTTTTCCTCCTCAGAATTGCGAGATGTAAAGTCAGAATTGCGAGTCGTAAAAGTCAGAAGTCAGAATTGCGAGTCGTAAAAGTCAGAAGTCAGAATTGCGAGTCGTAAAGTCAGAATTGCGAGACGTAAAGTCAGAATTGCGAGACGTAAAGTCAGAATTGCGAGTTATAAAGTCAAAATTGCGAGTTGTAAAGTCAGAATTGCGAGACGTAAAGTCAGAATTGCGAGATATAAAGTCAGAATTGCGAGACGTAAAGTCAGAATTGAAAAATATAAAAAGTCGCAATTAAAATGTTTTATTCTGTGGCGGAAACGAGCTTCCATAGGAAAGAAACTCATACATGTTTGGAACTTGAGGGTGAGTAAATGATGACAGAATTTTCATTTTTGGGTGAACTATCCCTTTAAGTTTTAAGCTGGTGAATAATAAACAATGAAGGAAGAGCTTTTGAGGAGTTTCCTGGACTGTTTGAAAAAGAACAAATAATAATAATTTTCTCTTTGTCCACAGGAGGGCGCTCTGAGCCCAACACACACACAAATGTCAGAATGAGGAATGGAATCACTACAGACACTGTGACCTAGAGGAATTAATTGCTGTACATTTTATGTGTGTATTTCAAAACATTGTTTACATGGACTTCTTTTTTTCATGGTTTTGTTTTTAGGATTTTTGCCACTTTTTATTGATAGGAACAGGGGAGATGAAATGATTGTGAAGCGAAAATGGGGGGAATTGCATCAGGAAAACAGGCTGGATTTGAACGTGCATGAGAAACTCAGCTAAATGTGTCTGAACTCTAGAGCATCTGCACTAACCACTAGTCCATGGCTTTGACATTCCAGGGGCTTCTGCACATTTACATTCTTTTGTTGATTTGTCTCATAATCAGCTATAAAATAATGTCTGTAAATAAAGAATGAAGAGTTTCATACTGTAGTTTTGTATGAGATTTCATGTACATTCTATAAATATTACAGCCATGCAGATATTAAAGACTTGATGAAATGCTTTTAAGAACACTGTCTTCAACTGTTTGGTGAGTCGGTTTGTCCTTTTAAGAAAAACATAAATTAACAATGATTTGCTATCTGCTTTTGCTAGTCAGTGGTAGATCTATTTTCTATATTGCACAAAAATACACTACCGATTAAAAGTTTGAGGTCAGTAAAACATTTTTTTTTAATAAAAAATTAATACTTTTATTCAACAAGGATGCATTAAATTGGAAGACATTTATAATGTTACAAAAATTTTCTCTTTCAAATAAATGCTGTTCTTTTGAACTTTCTATTCATCAAAGAATCTTGAAAAAAAGTGTCAGTTTTCACAAAAATATGAAGCAGCACAACTGTTTTCAACATTGATAATGCAAAATGTTTCTTGCATATTAGAATGATTTCTGAAGGATCATGTGACACTGAAGACTGGAGTAATGATGCTGAAAATTCAGCGTTGATCACAGGAATACATTACATTTAAAATAAATTATAGCATCTCACAATATTACTCTTTGTAACTATATTTTGATCAAATATATGCAGCTTTAATGAGCATGAGACAATATTATTAAAAAAAAAAAAAAAAAAAAAAATTCTTACCAACCCCAGACCTTTTAATGGTAGTGTAGATGCATCTACAACTGTTTAAATACCATTTTGCAAATTCTTTTATAATATTAAGCATGCATACACTGATCAGGCATAACATGATATTCTAATATTGTGTTGGTCCCCCTTTTGCTGCCAAAAGAGCCCTGACCCATCAAGGCATGGACTCCACTAGACCCCTGAAGGTGTGCTGTGGTATCAGGCACCAAGATGTTAGCAGCAGATCCTTTAAGTCCTGTAAGTTGTGAGGTGGGGCCTCCATGGATCGGACTTGTTTGTTCAGCACATCCCACAGATGCTCGATTGGATTGAGATCTGGGGAATTTGGAGGCCAAGTCAACACCTCAAACTCGTTGTTGTGCTCCTCAAACCATTCCTGAACCATTTTTGCTTTGTGGCAGGGCGCATTATCCTGCTGAAAGAGGCCACAGCCACCAGGGAATACCCCACGTGCATCAATGAGCCTTGGCCGCCCATGACCCTGTCGCAGGTTCACCACTGTTCCTTCCTTGGACCACTTTTGATAGATACTGACCACTGCAGACCGGGAACACCCCACAAGAGCTGCAGTTTTGGAAACGCTCTGACCCAGTTGTCTAGCCATCACAATTTGGCCCTTGTCAAACTCGCTCAAATCCTTACGCTTGCCCATTTTTCCTGCTTCTAACACATCAACTTTGAGGACAAAATGTTCACTTGCTGCCTAATATATCCCACCCACTAACAGGTGTCGTGATGAAGAGATAATCAGTGTTATTCACTTCGCCGGTCATAATGTTATGCCTGATCGGTGTATATAAGCAGCTCATATTAAAAGAGAGACATAGAACACTTCTACTTTTGTAAAGAAAAAAAGAGAACATTCTGAAGTATTAAAGAGCTCAAAAATATCTTTATTATCACTTTATCAAGAATTGTACAGTCAATTTCTAAACACATTGGAAAAGTCTGAGCTTCCTTCAAACAGAGCTGACCTTTGGAATTACAAAACCCCGCTGTTACCATGGGAACAAGAACCCAGGAACGAGCAAAGGAATAGCGTGTGATTAAGAGACATGAAAACGACCAATCAGAGCGAGATGAAATCAGGAAAATAATAATAGATATTTTATGAGCAAAACACGCAAATGATCACAGGGATTTTGGTAAATCATATAAATGTATGATTCTTCGCTACTGGCAAAATTAAGGATTCGATCAGGAGATGGTAAAAGACCGCTTTGTTGAGCACATCGTGACTATGCGTACACAAACTCGCTCTGATATACAGATCCTGTCCGGTTTCATTTTGACAGGACGCTTAATAAATATCTAAAACATTCTGGTTCGCTGCACTGTTCCCATGACAACAGGCCAGACCGCACTCTAACACATGCATTGGCTGCCTTTCATCTGCAAGACACACCCACATTTCCTCCCCACACACACAGGCATTCATACACACTCGCATACACCCTGCTGAAATGAGCAGACTACACTAGGGGAAAATCAAACTACACAGGGCTAGAAATCGCAATATTGCACTTGTATTCACACTGCTCACGTTGAGGAAGCGCCGCCGGTCAGTACAAACTCAGACCAAGAGGGTAAAGTTAGACCGCAACGGCTATGAGAAGTCTAGAAGGAGAAACAGAGAATGACCGGAGTCTCATCCATTCGTTCCAGCTTCAGCACAGACGGGGAAAACGACGATTATGACAGCGAGACAATGTTATTTGGGAGGCTGAGGGCTGCTAGTAGTCCAGGCAGAAACCAAACTTCAGTCCGATCTGGTCTAGAACCACAGTTTGATCTAGAACTACAGCGATGCTGTTACTTCACTGTGGGGTATCCTCTCTGTCCCAAACGACCAGATCGAGCACGGCTGGTGGGAGCAGACTGAAGAAGACAAAGAAAGACATTTGTGTGTCAGTTTCTTTCTGTGACGACATCCACAACATTTTCCTTAAAGGGATAGTTCACCCTAAAATGAAAATTAAGTCATCATTTACTCACCCTGGTGTTCTAATGCCATAAGCCATTCTTTCTTTTATGGGCCACAAAAGGAGAGTGAAAAAAAGTCCCGCTTGCGCTCGTCCAGATAATGGCATTGAATAGCCACCAGCATCAAGCTTTTTAAAAAAGACGCAGCGGTATCACAGTATGATCCCATATCCCTGTCGTATATATTCCAAGTGTTCTGGGGGTATATGATGGGGTTTGGTCCGAAATTTTATGTATAAATTTAATAAAATCCTGACCTTGGCCGTTGGTCTTCTGTCTATTATTATTCTGTCTAATCTATTATTATCGCAGTTCACTCCGACTCACCCAGAAAAGCACACAAGATTAAGAAAAACGCGACATGTAATACAACCCATGTATCTTCTTCTCTGAGGTAAATATATCTGTTGTGTTTGTTGTAACAAGAAGTTATGTTCACACCTGTCAACTGTCATTCTGACTGTTATTGGACAAATGGAGCTCCAGTCCAGAGATATTCAACTCAGTAAAGAAAGTACACAGATACTTTGTTTGGATTTCTAGGCGTTGTATTTCATGTTGTGTTTTTGTTAATCTTGATTTCTCACAACTTGTGTGTTTTTCTGGGCGAGTCGGAGTGAACTGCGGCGCTAATAGAGTCTCACGAACCAGCAGTCGAGCACAGAAGAACAACGGCCAAGGTCAAGAATTTCATTAAATAATACATTCAATTTCAGTTTGTTTTTCACCAAACCCTCTCGTATACCCCAAGAACACCTGGAGTAAACAATATGTGTCACATGGGATCATTCTTTGATACCTGCACGTCTTTTTTTAAATCTTGATGCTGGTCGCTATTCACTGTCATTATATGAAAGAGCATGAGCAGGATATTTTTTAAGAATTCATAAAAAAGAAGGGCATACTACATTAGAACAACACCAGGGTGAGTGAATGACTTAATTTTAATTTTATGATTAGCTATCCCTTTAAGGCAAGACATCCAAAATGCACATTTAAGTGCTTATTAAACTTTATCTATTTGCATCTGTAGATTTTAATTACAATTATTAACCATTAATTATTAATTAACCATAACATTTCAGACAATTGTCTTAATGTACTGTGATTAATCAACTAGGGAAGTACGGTGATATCTATTAGTTCATTTTTACCTTTGGTACCATTTTTACCTGTGGTAAATACAGCTGTTTATTACTGTAAGATAATTCTTCTTCATGCTCATTTAGTAAATTTTCATTACCTCAATTTTACTATTTTAATTTTATTTGAAAATGTTTAATTTCTTACAGTAAACATTTTAATGTATTTTTAAAATAAAATAAAAATGAAGTTGAAATGTCAAGAGCAAAAATACAATAAAAAATAAACTGGCTCTGGTAATAAAATAAAATAAAATAGCTTCTATTTTTATATTTTCAGTTTTCATTTTTAAGTTTGCTTAATTTTAAGTTATAGTAATTTTGTCATGTTTATACATTTTTTTATTTTTTCTAATTAGCTTTATTTCAGTTTTAGTCATTTTAGTATTTAAACATTTTATTTCAGCTAGTTGCAAAAGCAACATTTTGTAATTTTCATTTAGGTCTTTTAATCTTTTATTTCGATTTTATTTCAATTAACAAAAATTATTTTTTATAATTTTAGTTAAAAATAATAATTGATTTGCCTTAAAAAACAGCCCTTGTGAATCCTACCTGTGCAAACTGGGAGGGGTTATAAAATGTCACGCCCCCTGCAGGTGGAGCTCCTTGCGCTGGTGGCTGAGCAGGAACCTATGAGAACACATTTGCGGTTACCATGGGAACAGGAGAGCAACATCACCACCACCCATCTCCATGGATGCAGACGGCCATGCCCACTGAAAGTCATGATCTGCATGCAGCACGTGATTGGTTAATGTGTGCATGCACCAAAAGGGGGTGGAGCCTCAGTCTTCAGCACGCCTCTTTGAGATCCAAGAGCCCTTCCTATTGGCCGTGTACTCAGTCAGGGCTGCTGGTGATACATAAAGGTGTCGTGCTGGAGGTGTGGCTGTGTGATGTTAGAGACGTGCAGATAGCATGTGTGCTCGTGGTTTACTATGCAGCATTAGAAAGCACTGCATAGCACTGTTGTTTTATTGCAGTGTCTGGAAAAGGTGTGTGTGTGTGTGTGTGTGTTTTAGATAAGAACCAGCTTAAAGTACCTGATTTAAATGCTGACTCACTTCTCGAGATAGAGAACTCATTGAGCTAGAACGTGACAGCTAGAACAGCAGGAATAAATCAAACAAACAAACAAACAAACAAAAAGACCACAAACCCAAATTAATCTCATGCAGCGCCATCTTAAATCACACATCTCTTGTCAATCATTACAATATGATTACATCACAATCAGTGGTATCCATGGCAACACCTCAGTAGCGTGTAGTCCTTTAACATGCGCTCTCACTCTCAAACACGCTCGCACACACTCATGCACTTTGTGTCACCAGATCTGAGATAATAATCAAAGCCCATAATCATGGAATACAGTTAGAGATGCAAGATCAAATGTGTGTGTGTTTCAGAAGCAGTAAGTGTACATGGGAGCATATGTTATTATTAAAATTATGTTAATCTGCATTAATGGGTGAAGGAGCAGGGCATGACAGAATGAAGTGGCCTCAAAGGAGAAGTGGTAAAGTATTAAAGGATGATCTGACCTCTCCAGACTGGGTTCCCTCCGGGCCAGGAGGCAAAGAATTCGGATTAAACATCTAGGTAGAAAACACACACTCATTATAGCGGATGTGTATTACAACTAAATTTAGGTGTGAATGCAATTCTGTGGGATGGTAGTGCTGATCAGTTATCTGATATTAGAATCCAATAAATAAATAAATGAAAATCAATAAATCGTCAAGAGACAAATGCAAGAAAAAAGCAAACTGTCTGTGTGTTTATATGCGGTACTGTGCTGCAGGGCAGATGTGTGTACCTGTGGCACTGTGGCACTAGCCTGCTGTGTGTTTTCACCACTGCCGTCTGGAATGCTTCCCTCCATCGGCTGCTGCTCATCTGGGGCTGAAAAGAGCAGTGTTAGACTTCACACAGCCATACACTAATGCACACTGATGTATACACACACACACCTGCAGCTGGTGTAAAGAGGTTGGCTGGCATGGCCATGGGTGCGAGAGGAGCAAACAGGTCAGCAGGGGGTGGTACAGCAGCGGCGGGTTTAGATCCTCCACGACCAGGATTCAACACGTCCACATAACGGCTCTTAGTGCCTAGAAACACAAACACACTTATTAAACAGTCAAAAGAGCGTTACTTGTGGGTATTTAAGATTTAAGGAGGAGAGACTTTTTTTATAGTGTCTTTGGTTTAAACCGCTTTAGTACAAATATCAATAGATATTTGTTTTTTTTTCATTTTCATGAATCAGTTCTTTAGAACAGTCCATTTCAAAGGAAGGGGGCGCTGCACTGTGGCGAACTGTAGAAGCAGTAACGACGAAGCAGCAACACTGTTTGTTCGTTGTTTGTTTGTTTGAGTTTGTGCGAGTTATCCAAAGTTCCTAAATGTCCTACTCTAAAGTCACACAAATCTATGAACATAGGGTGACTAGGAAGGGCCAGTTAGTCCTTTCAGATGTCACCCCCACATTGTGTACTGAATTTCAACTGTTTCCTTCGGGCTGGAGATTTAAACTCCCTCTGTGTGAATCAAATAGATACAAGAATTCCTTTATTCCTGGTTGCAATCATGTTTTTAAATTACTTATTATAAAATGTGTGTTATTATGTGTGTGTTGCAGTATGTGTATGTATACTGCTGTCTACATAAAAAAAAAAAGCCATTCAAGGACAATTTTTAATAATTAAATAAAATATTCATAGGTAAATATTGCTCTTTATTACTAGGTTTTGTTGTTTGGCAAAAAAAATAAAATAAAAATAAAATAAAATAAATAAAATAAAGAGCCAAAGGCAAGGAAAAACAAACAAACAAACAAACTGATGAGTAAATAAAATGTGGAAAGAAAGAAAGAAAGAAAGAAAGAAAGATTGCTTTGGTGAGTAAATATTAAAAATACATAAATAAAATGGTAAATGTACATGTGTACATATAAACAAATATCATTCTTCTTGATGTTCATTTAGTGTAAAACAGGCCCTGATTATTTTTAACTAGATTTTTACTGTTTTAGTTTAATTTGAAAATGTATTAAATATTTTATTGTATTTTACAGTGCTATTTTAGTTATACTATTATAGTAATTTATTAACATTTTGAATTAGCTTTTTATTTTTTTAATTTTAGCTTAAGTTTTTGCTTTTGTCATTTTTATTCTTTTTTTTTTATATTTCTTTTATTTATTTATTTTTAGTAATTTTAGTAAATTCAACTTGCAACTTCAAATTTTATTTCAGTTTTATTGTCAGCCCAAGCAACATTTCTAATTTCTTAACGTTTTTTAATCTAATATTTTTTTTGTTTTATTTCAGCTTTATTTAAATTATAACAAATTATTTTTAGTAGTTTTAGTTTTACTTAACAGCAATGACCTTTTTGGTCCAAATTATGTCTCATCAAGAAAAATAACCATTTTATTTAATGTATTATTTATTTAATATCTATACATACCCCCACACATAAATACACACACACACACACACACACACACACACACACATACATTATATATATATATATATATATATATATATATATATATATTAAAAGATGATTACATATTAACTAAAAGATGATTAAATAATGGTCAGATTTCTCACTAGGAAGTATATAGGAAGAGAACAGAGGTGTATGACAATGTGAGTGGTGACATACCTGCTCTCCTGGAGAACATATTGACAGGCGGTCCCACCCCTGGACCCCCTGCTCCTGGGGGCCCCATCCCTGGGCCGCCCATCGGAGCTTTGGGGAAGCTGGTAGGTGGAGGAGGAGGGGGTTTGCTCTGAAACAAATACAAATTCCATCATTCACAATGATACATGCATGATAGTATACAGTATTTGAAATGCATGAACTAATTCTTGTGCTGTACCTCTTCCTCTGGCTCTTCCAGATTCACCCATTTCTGCTTCTTTTCATCCCAAACAATCTGAAAAATAACCGTAATCTCTTAATCAATGCTATGAAACAAGACAAGATGACCATGAGAGAGAGCAGGAAGTTGTTGGAAGTATGTGCCTACAGATTTGTTCTTGTCGTCTGGCAGATGCGCTTCATTCTTCCGCTTTGGATACAGCCAGGTCAGCCAGCCGCTGCCACTCGCTCCCTGATGGAGAAATAAACCATTATAAGACTATGCAACATTCATTAGAATCGTGAAAGATTTCCCAGTTCGTATCCAGTAGGTCTCTGTATGCGTTTATATGCAAGTACATACTTTTTTGGGAGAGTCTTTCTTGGTCTTCTTGGATTCGTCCTGTGATGGAGCCTCTGGGATAGATGGAGGAGGTGGAGAACCCTGATTTGCTAGCGAACTGCTGCGCTCCCGCCCAGAATGATTAGACGATTCTGACGCTGTGCGAGACCGACGACCTGAAGTCTGCAAATAAGGACAGAATTAGAGATGTAACAAGCCATGCAAGGTTTAAACAAGTACACTACTGTTCCAAAGTTTGGGGTTGGTAAGATTTTAAAAATGTTTTTGAAAGAAGTCTCTTCTGCTCACCAAGGCTGCATTTATTTGATCCAAAATATATTAAAAACAGTAATATCGTGAAATATTACTACAATTTAAAATAACAGTTTTCTATGATTTCTATGAATAACATGATTTACTGCTCAAGAAACATTTCCTAATATATTCAATGTTGAAAACAGTTGTGCAGCTTAATATTTTTGTGGAAACAGTGATAATTTTTGACTGTACCATGTGTATTGATGATGACTGTGAAGTGGTTCTTGATCTTCTGCCCGGGCCCTTAAACGAACAACAACAGGAACCAGTTTAAAGGGTTAGTTCACCCAAAAATTAAAATGATCCTATAATTTACTCACCCTCAAGCCATCCTAGGTGTATATGACATTTTTCTTTCAGACGAATACAATCAGAGTTATATTAAAAAATGTCCTGGCTAATCCAAACTTTATAAAGTAAAATATCTTCTGCCAGACCGCCTTCCATATTCAACTTATGAGGAAAGTGTAGCGCCTCTCGCAATTCAAAATGCTTACGCTACGTCCGACGTCGTCATCGCGCCAGTTACGCATTTTCAGTAAGTTGAATACGGAAGGCGGTCTACCGCAAGCTGGACATTTTACTTTATAACGTGTTAAATATGGATATTTTTCTTACACAAACCCATCGATTCGCTTTAGAAGGCCTTTATTAACCCCCTGGAGCCGTGTTGATATTTTCATAATGGATGGATGCACTTTTTTTGGCTTCAAATTTTGGGCTGCCATTCACTGCCATTATAGAGCTTGGAAGAGCCAGGACATATTTTTGACACATTATAACTCTGATTGTATTCATCTGAAAGAAGAATGTCATATACATCTAGGATGGCTTGAGGGTGAGTAAATTATAGGATAATTTTAATTTCATTTGGACAACTTTAAAGATTTTTTTTGCTCCCTCAGATTCCAGATTTTCAAATAGTTGTATCTTAGCCAAATATGGTCCTATCCTAACGAACCATACATCAATGGAAAGCTTATGATGATGTATAAATCTCAATTTCAAAACATTGACCCTTATGACTGGTTTAGTGGTCCAGGAACACATATGTAACATAACATAATTAACTACTTTATGTAGGAATAATGTAACAAATGTAACCAAATATTACCCAACACTGGTGGTGGAAGTAAATATGGAGTAACAGGTGTTATATTTCAATGTATTTCATGCCATGAAAAATACAACTGAAAACCCAAGTAAAATGTAAAACAAAAGTCCCCAATGTGTTACATTCCATACAAAGTAATGATGTAAACTAATTAGCTATATTTTTATGCAAAAGTGTAACATTACTTTAAAAAGTAATATTAGCCAGAGTTAGTTGCAATAAATATGGAATTCTCACCATGCGCGCCATTTCATCATAAAAGTCCTTCCCTTGTGGAGGGAGGCCACTGAACGTCGAAGATGACAGAGGGAACTGCTGAGGAGAGGAAGGGGCGGAGCCATGTTCGGCCCCAGGCATTGGTGGGGGCATCTGATGTGGCATTCCTGGGGGCATCTGAGGTGGTATCTGTGGATGCATTTCTGTAGAGTTGTACGTCAGCATTTGTGAGGGCATTTGCTGGGGCATTTGTGGGGGCATTTGCTGGGGCATTTGTGGCGGCATTTGCTGGGGCATTTGTGGGGGCATTTGCTGGGGCATTTGTGGGGGCATTTGTGGGGGCATTTGCGGGGGCATTTGTGGGGGCATTTGCTGGGGCATTTGTGGGGGCATGGATGTGTACCGCTCATGCGTTTCAGGTTGATACGTTGCCACAAAGTTTGGTTGTGGTGGCACTGGGTAGAATGGAACACTTTCACCTGGAGGCGGGGCCTCATGCAGAGGGACCGCCCCATCCTGAAGAATAGTGGGAGGGGCTAAAGGAGACAATAAAGTAGATGGTGAATGATAACAGAATCAAAATAGATTCTTCTCAGGTACACATTACACACTGGATCGTACCTGGTGGCATGAGTTGAACACCAGCGGGAGGCAGAAGGGAGGCCATGAGAGGATTGTGGGGATCAGGGGTCAGAGTTGAGGGGTCAGGTGGGCTGCACTGGTCTTCAGAACTGGGTGTGCTGCAGGGATAAAGCTGTGGGGTGCTGCGATCCGCACGGAAAGTGATCACTCCGTCCTGAATGGGACAATAACATGCATGTGATCAGAACACAATCTAATGTGAATGTACACAAATATATGTGCATTACTTCACTGAGCAAGTAACTCTGGTATCAGGGCTGCATGATTTGTCAGAAAAATTATCAGAAATATCGTAATTACATTTTTTCCTAATTCAGCCAAAAATCTTGCAATTATATATCAATATAATTATAAACTAATAATAATAATAATAATAATAATAATTATTATTATTATTATTATTAAATAAAATAAACCAAAAAAGAAATAATTACTATTGTTATAACAATATTTCACTGTAAAATAAAAAAATTAAGAAAAATAACAAGACAATAACAATAATCATAATGGTAAAGCTTTAAAATGACAGTTCTTATGTCTTAATTCTTTATTAAGGAGTCCTTGCAGGATTTTGCCACCTAAAATGACAGAATTTCCTGCGCCTTTTCTCAAATTTTTTTTTGCAAATTTACTGAAATTGTGGCTCTGGTCCCCCATGCACAAGGCAATGGTGACACCAGCATAGAAATACTCATAATTCCGCTTTGCTGAAAATACAGAATTGTGTTAGACACAATACCTTGCACATTGTCACTGAATCTGTGTGTAACCAGTGACACTGATTATAGGGCCTACTATACATTTTACATGTTATCAATTTGTTTTTCATGTTTTTACAATTAAACAATTGTGTATTGTTGTAATACTGGTGTTGTTTATTTAAAAAAAAAATTTTTCTTCAATTTATAGGAGTATTGTCACTGATTGCATTTACTAGAAATATTTAAAAAGTGCATATCCAGTGAAATCATTTTCAAATCTACTGGTGAAATCGGCATTATGGGGAGTAGCAAATATTTGCCCCAATATACATTATTTTCAGCATTACATATGGTAGTTTAATTGTATCATTAACCTCTATAAAATTTAATTTCGTCCCGCGCACGACACGTTATTATAAACACGCCGTTGGATCACTTGCACAGTCGCGTCTCTCTCACTCTCTCACATGAAGCGAACAAGTTGAAAAGATAATAGACAAGTGTAGGTCATGAATTAATGATTTGGAAATATTTAAAGGGGTCATGAATTGAGAAATTTTGATATATAAAAGGTCATGGTAATATAAGAATATCCTGTAAGTTTCAGAGCTGAAAACTTCCTTGTTAATCAAAGAAAAGCTTTTACTGACAGCTGGCTCAGCAAACGATCGATCTGCGAATGTGCGTCCCTGTGACGTCAGAGTGTAGTGAAACGCCGCCTCAAGACAAAAGCCTGATTCTGTAGCCCCACCCACCGACTCGTGCCTGACATAGATAAATAACATGCCTACGTGCGCGGAGCTAAACCGGATCGAACTTCCAAGCAATAAACGCAGCATAAACTTCATTCGGATTCCAATATTAGGAATGCATGGTTGAACTTTATTTTTAATTGAGATCCAGCTCGCGTGGGTAAGACATTGCGCGTTTGTTTGCTTCATTTCACGGTGGATTCGTTTGTAAACAAGAGACTGGATTTGCAGACAGAATGAGATAAAAATGAGATGTGTGCTGGACCTGACAGAAATGGTGCAACACACTTATGTGAGTAAAACATGTTTTTTATATGACAGTACTGCATTGTTACAGATCGTCTGATATCTACTGATTATGTGTACACGTCTAACTAAACATAACTTACACGCTGTCACAGGCTGGAGTATCCTTTGTATTTGAGGTGTTGTTGGTTCACTGTCCTGCGATTCGTGATCAGACTCGAACATGTATGGGCCAGGGCTTGCAAAGCCCGACGTCCTGGGGCTATGTGTTTTCAAGTCAGGCTACTAAAACGTATCACGGCCTGCCCGACGGGCTATCTTAAATAGTGAAATAACATTCCTTTCTTGATGTGCGTTGTCCACTCTCTTGACTTGATATTTGAAAGAAAAATACAATTGCGGAAGTTTTGAACATGCTGCTGATTTGTCTGTGAAGTTTTGCAGATGCTTGTGTGTGTGTGTGTGTGTGTGTGTGTGTGTGTGTGTGTGTGTGTGTGTGTGTGTGTTAGTGATGCAGTTCGCGGTTATATCCACCGATCGGGCGGGCCAAGTAATAAAAAAATAACATTCCAATTAATTGCTGGTGGATGAGAGATAAGTCATTGTGTTTGTTTGATAAGGACATATTCCGAGCCCTGCTGTGGGCAAATCATTCCGGTTGCCGTTTTCAAAACAATTCCCACATGTACTGACGGAGTCTAAGCTCATTATAATATGCAAAACTGTTATCCAATCATAGCAGTGGGCGTTTACTTCCAAGTCTTCAATGCGGCACGCCCATAAAAACCGAGCGTTCCAGGAGCTAGGCTCAAAACCAGGGTAGAAAATAGTCTATTACTTATTCATTATGATGTTTTTAAATATAAAAACCACGTGAACATCATAAGTTGACCTCAGACAACAGTATAAAAAAAGTTCATGACCCCTTTAATATTACTCTGTCCGTTGCTCAAATGGGGCTCATGTTGGAAATTTTCTTTCCTTTTTAAACACTTTTATATAACCTGATGTCCCGGTGCTCCGTATTACTTTACAACAGACTTCACTGCAATGCAGAGGCAGAACACTTAAACATGTATTGATTAATTACATTGGACTCTGAATTATGGATTTGAATGACCTAATATTGCTTCCTCCCTCTCAGGTTAACATTTTTTGTGGAAAAATTGCGGAAACAAGACCAAAAAGCAAGCTTCCGCAAATATGCTTTGCGGAGTTTGCTTGATTTTGCATTAAAAATACAAAAATCCTGGAGGGACTGATTAAGCTTTTGTTTTGGTAGAAAACCACAGGGGGCCATTAAAGCTTCTTCTTTTTTTGACTTCTCATAACAAATTTGGTGAAATGACTGGTGCATGTCGTGTTCCCAAAAGCTTAAATTAAATCTGTTCATCACATAAAGCAATCGAGTCTCTTCAGAAAATTTAGATTAAACCGCTCAATTTATATGGATTACTTTTATGATCTCCATCAAAGTGGTAGCTGCATTGCTGCCAATGCAGGGACAGAAAACTCTCAGATTTCATCAAAAAGATCTTCATTTGTGTTTCGAAGATTAACGAAAGTCTTACGGATTTGGAACGACATGATGGTGAGTAATTAATGACAGAATTTTAATTTTTGGTTGAACTATCTCTTTAATTTACTGGTACTATGCAGGAATAGAGTAATGCATTTACACTGACATGGATAAAAGAAAAGACACACCTTGATCTGTCCATCCAGTTGTCTGAGATGCAGTAACCAATCAGGCTCTATAAACAACTCCTGCTCTGGTCTCTCCTTCAGCTGAGGGTCAAAAAACCTCAGCCTCAGAGACATCTGTAATGAGACACAGGAAGAAAGATTAGACACCAAAGAAATGTAAACTCAGAGATAGGCAGAATCAACTGAGTCTTGGTTTGTGTACCTGTATGAGCTGACTGATGAACACAGGTGAGTAGTACTCGGGTAGGTTCAACAGAGTGCGGGAAATGACCTCACAGTAATGGAAGGCTTGAGCACAGAGTCCCGACTCCGCCAGTCGACACGCGTAGATGAATTTGAACACCTGTACAGGTCAAAGGGTAAAGGTCATGAGCTTCCTGGATTTGTTCAGATGGTACAGATAGGTCTAGCATGCCAAATTACAGGATGCTTTTTCAATGTTTTCCTTTAGTGTGTATAACTGTGTAACGTATCTGTGCATGTATAAGATCTAAAAAGTTACAAAGCTCATAGTCTCCCTATTCAATCTAACAGAGAACACTGATCCAGACCTGCCTAAAACGCCTTGATCGAAGTCCACATATTACTTCCACAAACGTCTGTCACAGTTTGAAATATTAGAAGAAAGCCCATCTAAAAGCATACGCAAAGAATGAAGACAATGCTTCAGGTGAACTGTAGTGTTGTGACCATGTCACGATTATGTTAAGGGGCGTTACATTTCTGCCGCACAACTGAGGTGTTTGGCCAGTCACAATGCACTGGGTCAGCTGGCCAATCAGAGACTCTGGGCTTTTCGGATAAAGGGGCTTTGTAGAAACAGGAACTACAGTATGTCATGTCAAGTCAAGTCAAGTCAAGTCACTTATTTATATAGCACTTTTTACAATATAGGAAATTAATGTAACAAAGATTGTTCTGGCTGTTCAGCAGCTCTAGAAGAAAGTAATTTTCCAGTTTAAGTAAGTTCAGTGTTGATTCATTTCGGTTGTAAAAATCATTAGTTATTAATTTACGGGCCGTTTACACAACAAACTTTTAATGTGTTCTAGACGTTTATTTACACGACAACGGCGTTTTGGTGGCCTGAGAACGCAAACTTTGATACAGGTTTTAAAGTGCACGTTTTTGAAAACGACTTGTCTAGCATTACAGCGTCAGTGCAATACAGCGCTTTTAGTCGTTTTCGCGGATTCGTGTGGATGGGGATCACTTTAATAACGTTGTCATCTGTACAGAGGGAAAAAAAACAACTTTCCGTTTTTAGTACATCGTTGTTGTGTAAACGTACCCTTAGTTCATTTATCGATACAGCAGCTCTGGAGAAAACAGTGATGTCATCGTCCAGCTCAGTTCAGTTCTCATACAATGTTGTCAAAGCAGGCAGATCAATAATATTAGGAATAATAAGTATGTGAAAAATAATGTGTTTTTGAACATTAAAGCATGTTAACCTATTCTAGTGCACCAAATAAACAAAAGAATGGCCTTTTAAAATAGCAAAACTTAAACTGAAATAAAGTAATAAAAACGAAATATACATTTAGAAAAACAACTAACAAAATAATAACAAATACTAACAAATACTAATTAATAAATGAATGATAATAAAATAACATTGTTTTAGATAACACACCAACTAGTTAGTTGTGAAAACATCCGTAGTCGAGTGACTGCATGTGTACGTGTTCATCTCACCTGGAAGTTGGGCAGAGAGAGAGGCTGAGAGCCAAGAGACTGAGCATACTCGTACGATTCTGTCCTCTGAATCGCCTCGGACGAGCAGAACTTCAAAAACGGCATGCTGGGAGAGAGAGTGAGCGAATGGATGTTAATGCAAATAAATGGTATGTCCATTTACGCACTTTGCATCCATTGTTTGAATGCATATCTCTGATCAACTGTATGTGTCATTACACACCTGTGATTGGAGCTGATGAGGACCATCTTAGTGCTTTTCTTGGTATAAACACCAAAGCCCACCTGAGCCATCAGGTAACAGAAATGGGCTGCATCCACTAGACCTTTAGATGCTGTAACAAACAGAAGATTCTTGACTACAGATCCAGTGCGGCATCCACAATATGCGTGTAAGTTCACATTCACGACAGTATGTTTACGTACCTAATGTGTCCCCCATGGTCGAAATGGTGCGGGTGTCAAGATCTAGAGTGTGTGTGAGGTTGGACAGCACCATGGCCAGATGAGGGCGCCAATCGCCCCATTTCTCATCTCCGCAACACTGCCGGAGGAAAAGATGATGCACATGAAGAAAAGAATTACATAAATGACTATATTAAGTTACATACACAAACTCTCTCATACAGTAGCAGCAGCCGGCATTCGTCCTGACATGAGCTGGTAAACCGTCTGAAGAGGGTCGTTAATAGGCAGGCTGTTGGCAAACCTGACGACGACAAACATAACCACAATTTAAGCACTGTTTGTTGCTTTAAAAGCATGCAGATATAGGTTGGTGTAAGTAGATGTGGTTTACCTGGTCATGACACGGGCATGTGTTCTGTTGTCCATCTTACTAGCCAGTAACAGCGCATGACCCCACAGGCCATTCTTCATAGCAGACTCCAAAGCATCCTAACAAACATACACAAATTTGATTGGATCATAAAAAGTGGTCTCTAAATGGCTGATTTATCATCTGAAAAGAAAGATGTTTTGTCTTGCCTTCTTGCGGCCGAACAGTAGCAGTTCTCTGAAGCGCTCCGTCTCCTTGCCGACATTCTCAGGCACGCCCATGAAAGTGTCTGATAGAAGGGATATTGGCCCCGCCTCATCCGCCTCAGCATGTTCTATTGCCTCGTTATTGAAGTCAATGAGATTAGCCTCATTGGGTGATTTTCCCGGCAGCCAAACAGAGCGATGCTCTTTTAGCAACAGGTCAGCGATGTCTGTGCCCACTACCGTCTAAAACCAAGCCAAAAAACAAAGCATCATACTTAATAACAATTCTTAATAGTTTCTATTACATTTATCACATGACTACATAATATATATTAATGAACATTAAATATTAATTTAATTGGTATCGAACTTGGGTTCGGACAAGCAATCGAACACGATTCACACTCTTAGTTAAGGTAAGGGCTACACAAACACTCACCCCATTCTGGCGGCACAGCAGCACGATGAACTCCCAGATGAGGAAGGCGGAGTCTTTGTCGATGAGGTCATCGTTTCGCAAACACTCTTGGGCTTTGTTCTGAGCAAACTTTATGACATCCACCTTATGTGTCTCCTCTCTGTGAACACACACACACACAAGATGATGACTGGATTGTTTGACTGTGTACGTGGCTCTGACAGTGTCAGACTATACACGTGTACGCCTTTATTAAGTAAATAAAGGATGATTCTTACTTGACAAGCGGGCCAGGGAATGAACGCATTTCTGACTGTTCTGGAGAATCCTGCAGAATCGTCTGGAATAACATCACAGCCAAGATATCAAAACAAATAACTTAATTGAGCAATTATCATGGAGCTATTTAGAACCAATCACAAAAGCATAACAAAACTACACTGTTGAGGATCGCTGGGAAATATGGCCCAAAGTTAACCAAACACAAACTTCTGATCACAAGGCAACTTAATCTGTTATAAAGTATTACTTTTTTAAGAGGTAATACTTATTTTACAAAGTAGGTAATAAACTAGATAGACAAGTTGTTTTTAGAATTTATGAACTGGAAAAATGTTTCAATTCTAGAGATACCAGTGATTACTTGCAATTGATTATATATACAGTGTGGAGAACAAGTATTTGATACACTGCCGATTTTGCAGGTTTTCCTACTTACAAAGCATGTAGAGGTCTGTAATTTTTATCATAGGTACACTTCAACTGTGAGAGACGGAATCTAAAACAAAAATCCAGAAAATCACATTGTATGATTTTTAAATAATTAATTAGCATTTTATTGCATGACATAAGTATTTGATCACCTACCAACCAGTAAGAATTCCGGCTCTCACAGACCTGTAAGTTTTTCTTTACGAAGCCCTCCTGTTCTCCACTCATTACCTGTATTAACTGCACCTGTTTGAACTCGTTACCTGTATAAAAGACACCTGTCCGCACACTCAATCAAACAGACTCCAACCTCTCCACAATGGCCAAGACCAGAGAGCTGTGTAAGGACATCAGGGATAAAATTGTAGACCTGCACAAGGCTGGGATGGGCTACAGGACAATAGGCAAGCAGCTTGGTGAGAAGGCAACAACTGTTGGCGCAATTATTAGAAAATGGAAGAAGTTCAAGATGACGGTCAATCTCCCTTGGTCTGGGGCACCATGCAAGATCTCACCTCGTGGGGCATCAATGATCATGAGGAAGGTGAGGGATCAGCCCAGAACTACACAGCAGGACCTGGTCAATGACCTGAAGAGAGCTGGGACCACAGTCTCAAAGAAAACCATTAATAACACACTACGCCATCATGGATTAAAATCCTGCAGTGCACGCAAGGTCCCCCTGCTCAAGCCAGTGTATTTCCAGGCCCGTCTGAAGTTTGCCAATGACCAGCTGGATGATCCAGAGGAGGAATGGGAGAAGGTCATGTGGTCTGATGAGACAAAAATAGAGCTTTTTGGTCTAAACTCCACTCGCCGTGTTTGGAGGAAGAAGAAGGATAAGTACAACCCCAAGAACACCATCCCAACCGTGAAGCATGGAGGTGGAAACATCATTCTTTGGGGATGCTTTTCTGCAATGGGGACAGGACGACTGCACCGTATTGAGGGGAGGATGGATGCATGTATCACGAGATCCTGGCCAACAACCTCCTTCCCTCAGTAAGAGCACTGAAGATGGGTCGTGGCTGGGTCTTCCAGCATGACAACGACCCGAAACACACAGCCAGGGCAACTAAGGAGTGGCTCCGTAAGAAGCATCTCAAGGTCCTGGAGTGGCCTAGCCAGTCTCCAGACCTGAACCCAATAGAAAATCTCTGGAGGGAGCTGAAAGTCCGTATTGCCCAGCGACAGCCCCGAAACCTGAAGGATCTGGAGAAGGTCTGTATGGAGGAGTGGGCCAAAATCCTTGCTGCAGTGTGTGCAAACCTGGTCAAGAACTACAGGAAACGTATGATCTCTGTAATTGCAAACAAAGGTTTCTGTACCAAATATTAAGTTCTGCTTTTCTGATGTATAAAATACTTATGTCATGCAATAAAATGCAAATTAATTACTTAAAAATCATACAATGTGATTTTCTGGATTTTTGTTTTAGATTCCGTCACTCACAGTTGAAGAGTACCTATGATAAAAATTACAGACTTCTACATGCTTTGTAAGTGGGCAAACCTGCAAAATCTGCAGTGTATCAAATACTTGTTCTCCCCACTGTATGTTAGCATATTCATACTCTGTTCCAGTTGTTACCTCCATGCTGTGGATTTCCACAAGTGTGGGCTGACCAGCAGAGGGCAGGTTGGGCTGGACAAGGATCAGCTGACCAGCCGGACCAAACCGAGCACAACGATGAGGAACAGAATACTTCTCTGGGGTCAACGGCCTTGGAGGAGCTGAGAAAGGAAAAAAGAGTGAGAGAAAGTCACAGAGGAAGACAGGAAGCTTTTATTAATGTTATAGCATGTGCATTAGGTGTGAAATTCATGCTTTATGTATTTTAATGCTACAGAGAATGCTGGGAAACACTTATGTCAAGCCAAGGTTATGATTGTTACCTAAAACCATATTCCTTAATTGAAATAAGGCAACATTTCTAATTTTTGTTTAGTTTAAGCTGAAGTATTAAAATATACTAAAACTATACAGAAAAAAAAACATGTACATTAAAATTAATGTACAAAAATATATTAACAAAAACTATAATAGTATATGAATGATTCTAAAATACCACTGCGTCAAGCAATTAATCTCTAAACTAGATAAATGAATAGTATTTAATGGCAGGTTGTGTACCTAAAACACGGAAACTGAAAAGAAAATCCCAATAATAATTGCAACATTATGATGGATATGTAAGCTTATGATGACTGATTTGTGTTTGTGTGTAATACTTACGCTGCTCTGGGGCAGTCCAGGTGTTGTCAGCAGAGTTATAAGGAATCTGACTGTAATTTGCAGTATCTGAAGGGTTAGCATACTGGCTGTAAGTGTAATCCGCTGGAAGAGTGGTCCCAGTGGTATCATAGGCTGCACTGACCAGGTCTGGTTGACTCCTGTACACCTGACTCTGCAGAAAGAAGAAATTTGTTACATACATTATGCAGATACACACATACATTAAACCACACCTAAAACACACAAACCCAGACCTGCTGTGACCGTGAACTGAAGCTACTGCGTCGACTGTGTGATGAATGTACACTGTGCGCTGATTGTTCACTGTGAACCGAACGGCGGTCAAATTCGTCAGCGTACGGGTCACGCCGGCGGCTGTCATCATCAAAGCTGGAGTCATAACCAGGGTAATACCGCCATGGATCATCATACCCTTCTCGTGCCCTAGTAACAATTACAATGGAAACTCAGTTAGAGATGTGTTAGCATGTAAAAAAAAAGATTTATTGTATGGGTGTATGAGTGTACCTGTTTTGATATTGTTGGTTGTAGTACGCCTCTCCTCTTCTGTAACCATCAAGGTCATAGTACCAGCCATATGTCGGATCATAATAGGCTTTGTAGCGTGGATCATAAGCAGCATTTGGATCATACCACCTGCTCTTATCTGCATACACAATCACACCCATAAGAAAAAAGCAGAAACACCACATTCAGCCCTTGGATGCATAGACAGCAGGTGTCTGTAGTGCTGATCAGTCTTTACCTCCATAGGCTTCATACTGTCTCTTGTAGTAGTTTGCATAGTATTCGTCATAGGCACTACGGCTGGATCTAGAAAAGTCTTCTTGATACCCCTGTCTGAGATCAAAAATTAGAGAGCAAGACAAGGGAATCATGTTATTGATTGTTAAAAACAAATCATTTAAAACTCTCAGTCTGAGGATGCTTTGAAACCAGGGCTTTTGGTGAAACCCAAGTCTGTTGTTATCATTGGTTTTCTTAACACAGCTGCACACCACCAAACCACATCAAACTCTGGGTCTGATTGAAACATTGGTCTATGTTTAAAGTGGTGTATTCAAGAGCCATCCTGTGCATGTGAAATTGTTGCAAAAAAATCAAAGATTCTACAAGTGGTTAACAGCTGCTTCTATCAAGCTATGTTATGCAAGCATAACACAGTTTGGACCCAAATGTGAACAGAGATCTGCAGGGCCAGTGAGGTAGGAACAAACTCTGATTGCAACTAGGGTTGCAAAGGGGCTGAAAATTTCCGGTAAATTTCCAGAAACTTTCCAAAAAATCCTGGAAAGTTTCCAAAAAATCTGGAAAGTTTCTGGAAACTTTGCAACCCTAACTCCAACCAAGCAAATCAAAACAAGTGTGAAAACACTCTTTCACCTGGAGTTGGGTCTGTCCGAGTATTGGCTGGTTCTAGAACTCGGCCTCTCTGGTTGACGCTCAGCCTCCCGGTAGCCAGGATTTTGACCATCATACCAGCCATATCGAGGATCTCCTCTACGGTAGGGATCATCCTACAAAATCAAAACAAACAGAAAAAAGTATGGATATTTTACTACGTCATGTTGGTACAAAGTGTGCTAGCATTTCAAAGCTTCGATAAGTGGAAACACATAAGTTTAAACTGCACCTGATAGTAGTTTTGAGATCTGGGATCCACAGGGTACTGGGGTGGGTACGGCAATCTTCCATCCTGATATTCAGGGTAGGCTCCTGGGTAGTACCCTGCGTAGCCTGGACCAGGGGGCATTGCAGGAGGAGCTGCATAACCTGACGGACCACTTAGAGATGAAGGAGGTCTTTGGGGTTCTTGAAGTGGCTGGGGGGCATAGTTTCCAGATTGGGGTGGGTAAGATAATGGTGGGGCAGATCCAGGTCCAGTAGGAGGGGCACCAGGATGAGTTGGAGGGACCTGTGGAGGAGGCTGGTGTTGAGCTGCAGGTGGATGGGTAGGGTGGGAGGTGCGAGTCAGATCATTGTCGGGATGGTTGCTGGAGGGTCGTGGGGGGTTAGAGATCTGCTGAAGGGGCAGAGCCTCGCTGTCAGACTGCCCACCCTGCTGTGCATCTTTGGTGACCTGCAGGTAAAAGCCAGGTGTGTTATTCACCAAGCCCGCAGGATGGGCTTTTTGAGAGACAGCAGGGACTGATGTCAACTGATTTGTGGACTGTGGTTGATGCATAGAAAAATCAAGCAGCTCATAATTTGAAGGTTGATTGTGATTGGTGGCAGCAGCAGCAGAAGGCGAGGCTTGAGAAACAGAAGGCAGAAGAGATTGGCTATCACCTCTAAGAGACTGGGCCCTTGAGAGCACGGGTCGGGCTGCTTGAACAGAGGGCTGAACATCATTGGCCTCTCGAGCTAGATTCAAGAGGCCTTGAGTGGAAGAAGGGCTGAAGTTTACTGGTGTCTGAGAAAAAAGAGGCTGCGGCTGATCTGTTGGAGGAGAAATCTGAGGCATTTGAGTGGTCACAGAAGACTGAAGGGGTGAGTTAACATGCGCTGCTGTCTCTTGAGGACTTGTCTGATTTAAAGGTTGCAAGAGGTTTGGAGAGGAAACCAAACTGTAATTAGTGGAAGGTGGCGCAATCAGCACGGGCTGGTTCAGGGCCTCTACGGGAGGCGAAGTCACTAGCAAGGAGGCATATCCCAAACTTGCCTGAGGCGTGGAGTCTGGCGGAATCTCTAGGTTTTCAGAGGGAGGTTGTGGATCTGGCTTAACTGGATGTAAATCAAGAGGGCCATCCTCTGGTGGCTGGATGACTTCAGATGGATGTGCAGGAACAAATGTTGCAGCCAAAGATGGTGCTGCAGGGGCTAACAGTATGTTAGCACCTAGACTGGCAGTGTCATTTTGAGCCCAGAGTGTAGTAGCAGGACTCTCAATGGGGCGTCGTGCTCCCTGAGCCCGAGATGAGGGTCGGCGTTCCGAGAGGTAAATGGTCTCCAAGTTGTCTGGGGGTTGTTCTAAGTTGCCAGGCTGCACGTCACGTCCACCCTTTTCCATTACCATACGTGCACGATCAACCTCAGCAGGTCGAACTCCTACACCATGCGAGCGGACAGGCTCAAAGGAGGAATTCGCACTTGCCTGAAACACACCAACTGGTTTAGGTGGGCTAGGAGTTGGGAAAGTAGGACTTGCCTCTGCAGCTGGGTTGGAGTCTATCTGTTCAAAGTATCCACCAGTGGAGGGATGCAAAGGAGGGTGATCTGGTGGTCGGGGACTCTCCTGTTGGATAAACGTTCCCACTACACCTTGTTGTCGCCGAGGGACGTGGCCACTGCTGTGAGGACCGTGTCCACTGCTGTGACTGACGTTACTGTAGCTGGATGAGACACTTGCAGAGCGGGCAAGACGAGGAGCAGAGTCAGGCGTCTCCAAGTTAGGCCCCCCCTCAAAGGCATGGCTTAAAGGTGGCTCATTAGGCAGCACTTCCTGGTTTGGAACACATTCCAGATTCTCCACCGAATCACACGGCCCTGCCCCAGCTCGAATGTTACCACTGTCATTCAAATACGGACCAGAGAACTCAGTCGTCGAATGAAGAGGGTGAAGAATCCCATTTACACGCCCCTCCCCTGACAGTGTTTCTTCATTTTCAACATCATTTCCCCCGAAGAACATTGAGAGACTTCCGGAGTCACTGGGGACTTCAGAGTAGGGAACAGGGCAGGCACGCTGAGACTGATCCTGGGGGCTCTGATTGAACCATGGCTCTAAGGGTCCACCTGACTGACTGAAATAATTCTGAGCCAGGAAGTGGGAGTTCTGCTGCTGAGGTGCACTAGGCCCAGTCACATTTGGTTGAGCTAACTGACCTCGATTCTGAGATTGTGTCAAAGGTGTGGCTGTGGAGAGGGGCTGTGGAGAGTGGACAGGGGGTGGGACTTGAGCTTGGAAATGCTGAGATGGGAGATCATTGGTTGGCTGAAAGTAGTTTTGAACGGAAGGTGGACGGCTTCCGTGGTCAGGAACCCAGTGAGAAGGTAGGGGAGGCGTTGGCTGAGATTGAAAAGGAGTCTGGGATTGAACTGGAGGTGTTGGGGCAGTGGAGGGTGGATGTGATGGACTAGAACTGAAAGGAGGAGCAGGGTTAGGCAACTGAGCAATATAGGGCATTGATTCTTGAGAATTAAAGTATCCTGGTTCTGCAGGAGGAGGGTTGGCGCTCAGTGCTGGCCCTGGGGGAATAGGTTGTGGTGTAAAAATTCTAGGTGGTGGACCAGGAGAGGCTGGCTGCGCTGTTCCTGGTGGTGGCCCTTGTGGTGGAGCCGCCGAGTTGAACCCTGGCAGGGGTGGGCCTTGCATGGGAAGTGGGTTGCTGTTTGTGGGTGGAGCTTGGCTTCCCCCTGCCATGGGCAAAAAACTTTGTCTCCCGAAGGCAAAAGGATCAGTCACTGGCTGGGTGGGCGGGGCAGCCGGTGTCAAAGCAGCTGCAGCCCCATGTTTGTGGGGTCGGTTTCTTCTGAAGGCATTGGGGCCACCGGAGGAAGGCGGAGGTCCACTAGCTCCAGGAGGGGCTGTCCGAGGAGGAGGCTGCATCGTTTACACTCACAGGTCTCCAAAGTGTCTAGACTTACTGGAGATCTCACTATAATGGAAAAACACAGATTAATGTCATATCTTGGTGCAACGATTGTATGGTTTCACCACAGGGGTTCCCCATTATCAACATGCATCCTAAGAGCACACATCCAAAGTTCAGTTAATACTGCTAATAGCTGCTCAACTAAAATAATGAGCATTCTGCTTTTAACATCATATGCAGTAAGAGTGTCAGCCAAGGGGCAACATGGCACCTCTATAAAAGTACACAAAAGTGTCACTAGTGCACACAAACAGAGCACCTCACCCATTAATGAAGAAGACATCTATGCTATTGCATAACTGTAATTGGTGCCAATTTTGATTTCATGCTGATTTTATACCTAAGTTTCTCCTCTTGAACACAAATATCATCACACCATCTAACATTCATAAGTCTTATGATGAGCAGGTTTGAAGACAGCAGTACTCTACTATGTTGGCATATGAACAGTCACCATGATAAGAAACCTGATATCAGGCACACTGCGGGCCGGGTGTTAGAAAGAAATGTGCATTAAGTTACACTGAACTTTGAAACATGTCGGACATTTTTTAAAAGCAGGAGGCCTCACCTCTACAAGTGCATAATTTAATCTACAACAGCAGGGGATAGATGCAGTTTATGTTTATAAAAATACAGTTTATCATTAAACAACAATGCTACACCATCGTTAAAACAACATCATAGTGACATATAGCATTGGAGAAATGTTTGTACACTCATACTGTAACTGAATATAATGTTTTCCATTATCTTCCTTTTGATTTAAAAGCTGATACCTAAATGCTTGAAATTAATTTTAATACTAAACTGTTTTCAACACTGATAATAACAAATGTTTCTTGAGCACCAAATCAGCATATTAGAATGATTTCTGAAAGATAATGTGACACTGAAGACAATTCAGCTTGGAATTGTGCAAATCTATTTCACAATATTTTAAAGTATTTTCAATTAGAAAACCGTTATTTTAAATTAAATTTCACAATAATAAATTTATTTCACAATATTACTGTTTTACTGTATTTTTGATAAACAATGCACAAAACTTTTTGAATGTTAGTGTATGTGAATTTCTTTGCAGAGCTGGAATCTAGACAAAGGGTGGCAACTTTGAAGAAGCTCAAATATATGGTAGTTTTGATTCGTTTTATAACTATATTGGTCACGTCACATACAGAAGCATGTGTGTTGTTTCATAGTTTTGATCTAAAATGTGGGAAACAGTAATAATCAGGAATGAGTAGGTGTCCAAACTTTTGACAGATACAGTACAAACAGTGATAATGTCTCTGCTTAAAATTTTAATCTTTATGGGACACATATATAACACTGCATATGAACACAAAGATTACACAAATTTATGAACATAGGGTGACTAGGAAGGGCCAGTTAGTCCTTTCCGATGTTACCCACCCATTGTGCACTGAATTTCAACTGCTTCCCTCGGGTCCGAGATTTAAACTCCCTTTGTGCAAATCAAATAGATACAAAAATTCATTCATACCTGCTGCAGTCATGTTTTTAAATGATCTATTATAAACGTGTGTTATTTAATGTGTATTGTGTTGCTGTACGTGTATGTATACTGCTGTCTACAAAAAAAAATTGCCTTTAAGGACAATAAAAGTTAACTCAACGCAACAGATTGTTAACAATACTGCAGCCAGACAGGGAGGACATTGGAATTTCTGGAGCCTTAAGGACTATAATTCATATGTTAAGGTTTACGTATAACAGTCTAATTGTGTTGCCACATAGTGTACTACTTTTCTTAGTCATTTACAGACCCAGATAAAATCTGTTGACTTTTTTGAGATGTAATGACAGCATCATATTATCCAAAATATTTTTAATCAAAAACATGCAAGGTCAGAGAATATATAGTGACAGGTGTCGGTTCCATCGAGTGACTGATCATTTATCACATATTTACATTCATATTTTGCATTAATTTAAATACTGCATTATATCCGGCTCTAAGGCGGACACGTACAGCGCTGGATTTACCCACTGATGTCACATCCTGCTCTTTAATTCCTGTCTCTTCAACTACATCAGCAAATGTAGATAAGAGAGGTCTTGTACTAATGTATTTAAAACAAACAAAAATAATGACATTGTGATAATGTGGATCATGCTGCTTAGAATGAGTAGACAAAACTGTCAAAACAAAACATACACACTAGATGAACTTACATCAGTGTAAAGCAAGCAGAGCAGGCAAAAGACAAAAAAGCAGTAGTTAAACCACAATATAACTAATCAATAGAGCCTGCAAATTAAATTATGCCCCCTGATAGAAATCTAATGGACATGCCACGAAAAGAAACACAAAAGAATAGACATAAAAAATGTAAATAGAGGATGCGAGGAATTGCAGATGACAGCTGACTGGGCCATTAGCCGTTAGCATGCTAACATTTACAGTTAATCCCTCGAAACATAGAACTCTCTGAGGCCAAACATACAGCTCCACAAGGAATAGCTTACCTGTTATCTTCCAATCGAGATGCCCAGATACAAACAAAACTCGATATGAGCGCGGCTGGAGTTAAGATTCTCAAAAAAGTGCAGGACACCGCGGCTGACACTTGTCCGCCATCTTGGCCGAGCGCGTCCTGCTTGGCGACGTGTACATGTGACGTCAGGGATCGTTCCCTTTGGCCCCGCCCCATGCACGACAAAAAAAACAAAACAAATAAACATAAAATATTGCATGGCCACCTATAATTTTTGTTAAAATACAATAGTAATAAAACGACGCTATTGTACGTTAACTGCACCGTTATTATGAAGACCAATATACGATGGACAGACCGGCCTACAGCTAAATACCGCCCTCTCTTGACCTCGGAGTGTAATTAAAGGATTTAATATTGCACATAAACAGAAGTGGACATGCGGTTCAAGGTTTTTTAATCAAAATAAAAAACTTAAATCAAAATAAAGACTTAGCAATTTTAATCAAACGAATATACTGAGTAAATGACAATGAAATGTTCCTCCTCTATGAAATCTTACAAATAATGGTGAATTTATTAAATGCAAGTAAAATACTGGTTCTGTGGGTGGCACTGATTCTTAATATTAGCTAATTTTTATACTTTAAGATTAAAAATTACTCGTACAAATTCAAAATACAGTTCTTCATCATTTATGCAATCTTAGTTTAGTTCATTTTTTTAAAACTGAATTGATATTTAACAGGCATTACCAGATATAATTTTCTGAACTGGTGATTCGCTTTTAACAGGATACTCATCGATTTTATTTATTTTTACCATACAATAATAAAACAAGTCAGTATTTGAAAAACCTTGCAGGTACTGCAACAGCTTGTACATAACTAGTATTAAATATATACATTACACAAACTAAAAAAAAGGAAAAAAGATTTTATGCAGCAGAAAACATGGTTTACGTTACATACCGGCAGAAAGAAAACGTATAGAAAATATACAAGCATTTAATTTTTGAGAAAAAGTGCACACATATGAAAGTAACCACAAGACGAGGTCAATTCAGAATAATTTGTTTTTATTTTTGCATTTGTCTTGATGGATATGCTTACAAAATGTATAAAACTAACAGAGGGTAAAGCAAACTAAGATGTCCGAAGACACAAATAAACAAACACATAATTCTAAAACTATAATAAATAGTGAAACATCAAAGCAGGATTCTCTGAAGGGTTTTGCATTTTTGTTTGCATAAAGAAACACTCCCGATTCTGGAAGTGTCTGAAATGACACACACACACACACACACACACACATACCTACGTCTAATGATATCCACTGTTTTGGTCCAGTAATCATGATCTGTGAATGGATCTCTCATATCAGGCGTAACGTTTGTACAGAGATCCTGTGTTTACAGTAGTGTATCTTGAGCTGCAACTGCTGTTTTTGGTCATTATATTGGGCCTGAATCACTATGTGAACGCATACAAGAGTGTATATTCTTCTGTATCTATGTGTTAGTGCGCATGTATGTATACAGACATTTGTATGTACGCACTTAGTCTATATCCAGGTCGCTGTCTGAATCGGTAGGGTGAGTGACAGCGGCATTTCGAATAGACGAGTGCGCGTTCGGCTGTGTGTATTTCTCTGGAAGAAGGCCATATTCCTGCAGCAGAGCTTCGACGTCTGTGGCATAGAAGTCATCTCCAAGCTGATCGGACACACGCACCAGATTCCCCACCAGCTCGCCTCCGCGGTACAGCAGCAGCGCCGGCAGAGCCGAACTGCGGAACAGAGCGCTGGTGCCGACCGCAGAGCCGCGGACACGGCAGAACTTCACCTGCGGGTCACAGACAGGGACAGAGAAGTAAGCATAAACTTTTCTCATACATACAAAAGATGTTCCATAATCACTGATACTGCTGAAATACATTCATAACATGTGAGATAATGAGATTTGAGAGATATGGCAGCGGGGAATATTTTCCAATTTAGTCTGCTCCTCATACAAAGTCTTGCTTTAGAAGAATTTAAATGTAGCCAAGCAGTGTTATTTTAGTATCATTGAGACACTATTAGTTAGTTACTTTTATTAATTTATTTATATTAATTATATTTAATTATGAATTCATTTAGATATTAGTTTTGTTAATATTTTGAATGTTTTTATTTTTGATAGTTTCTTGACGTTTTAGTAATTTTGTTGTGGTTTATTCATTTTATTTAAGTTTTAGATTTAGTTATTTTAGTACATCAAGTTTAACTTAATGAAAATGAGAAACGCTGTCTTAATTCTATTAGTTAAAATAAATTAAAATTAAAAAATAAATGAATAAAATTAATTAATTAATTAATAATAAATTAGCTAAAATAAGATTTTTTTTGTGTTTTTTAGGTTTTTTTAATGTCTATATAGTTTTTATTCATTTTTATTTCAGTTTTAATTTTTTAATTTCTGGCTTTCGTAAAGATAGGTCATGCACGGACCAGATCGCAACTCTGCGCATCATCCTGGAACAGTCTCTCGAGTGGAACTCATCCCTGTACGTCAATTTTAATGACTTCGAGAAAGCGTTTGATAGCGTGGACAGGGCATCACTTTGGAGGCTGCGTCGACATTACGGGGTGCCAGAGAAAATCACCAACATCATCAGGAACTCTTACGAGGGACTGACTTGCAGAGTGGTCCACAGCGGTCAACTCACTGATGCCTTCCTGGTACAAACAGGAGTGCGGCAGGGCTGTTTGTTGTCGCCCTTTTTTTGTTCCTGCTGGCCATCGACTGGGTCATGAAAATGTCCACAGTGGAAAAGCAAAACGGTAACCAGTGGACTCTATGGAACCAACTGGATGACCTCGACTTTGCGGACGACTTCGCCCTTCTCTCCCACACCCAGTAGCAGATGCAGGAAAAGACCAGCATCGTGGTAGAAAACTCCACTCACCTTGGCCTCAACATCCACAGAGGAAAGAGCAAGGTCCTGAAGGTCAACACTACCAACACATCACCCATCGCGCTGGAAGGGGAAACGCTAGAGGAGGTGGACAACTTCACATACCTTGGCAGCATCGTCAATAAACAAGGTGGAAAAAAAAGGCAAGCCTTTACATGGAACCCCCAAGGGAAAATAAAGAGAGGCCGATCTCGAAACAGCTGGCGCCGAGACCTGGATGCCAATGTCAAGAGTACAGGCCACACTTGGGGACAGCTGGAGAGACTTGCCCAGGACCGGGATGCCTGGAGAACCCTTGTCGGTGGCCTATGCCCCAGTAGGGGTAATCGGCATAGATAGATTTAATTTTTTAGTACACCAAGTTTAACTAAATAAAAATAAGAAATGTTGAAAGAATGAGAAACTAGTTGAAATTTAAGTACATTTTCTATACTTGATTTCATCTTACATTTAAGGAACGAAAATCTATTTTTAATGTTTTTTTTTTAGCTTTAGTTAACTACAATAACCCTGTCATTTTATCTGTTTTTTGTGCCAGATTTGAGCTTGACAGTCTTCACTGCCAACTACTTTCAATTGTATGGAAAAGGAGCAGGCATAGATATTTCGTTAAAAATCTCCTTTTGTATTTCATAGAAGAAACAAAGTCATATGGGTTTGGGAAAAACATGAGGCTGAGTAAATTGACAATTTTCATTATTTAGTGAATTATCACTCTAAGACTACTAGTACTACTAATAATGATGATGATAATAGTACTAATCAATATTATTATTATTAGATATTCAATTGTTAAACTGACCGGCATTAAACATATATGATAAACACCATGGCCTGGTTTTACAGACAGGGCTTAGACTAAGCCAGGATTAGGCCTTAGTTGAATTAGGGCATTTAAGTAGCTTTTATAAATGTGCCTTAGAAAAAAACATTACTGGTGTGCATCTTGAGACGAAACAACGGCACTGACATATTTTTAAGATATGTCATAAGTTGCTTTCAGTTTAAACAACTCAAACATGCATTTTAGTTTCAGAATAGGCTTAAGCCCTGTCTGTGAAACCGGGAGCAAACGACATTAAGACAAATGAAAGCCCTAAAATGAAACAATTTCTTCATCTCTGTTACCATTGGGTACTGCAGTGCCAGGCAGAGCAGGCTGCCATCCATGGCCTGGCAGGCGGGCACCTCTGGCTCATAGATGTGGACCAGCACCAGAGTGCTCTTGCCCTCCTCGTCGACAGCGCTCAGGAACTCCTCCCCCGACGAGATGTCAATCACCTTTTCAAAGCGCCGCCCTCCACACAGCTGTCGCCGCATCGCCTCCATGCGCTGCAGACGATACTGCTGGAGGAAGGCCTCATCATCATCATCCTCCTCTTCTTCTTCATCCACACGGAGGTTCATCTGCAGACAGAAGAAAAGTAAAAAAGGAGAATGAAATTTTGTTGCAATATTATTGACTTGACGGCACTGACGCTATTGGATGAGAGCTGAAATGAGCTGGACAATGACATCACTGCTTTCTGCAGAACTGCTTTATAGATGAAATGAACTAATTTAATAATTGATGATCTTTACAACGGAATAGGGATGGAACGATTACCGGTTTCACGATAAACCACGATAAAATATACTGACGGTTAGTAATATCGTTTAAAATTTAATTATCATTAAAACCGTGTTTGATTATCACGATTTTGAAAACTTGCGGTAAATCCTGTCAACCCAGCATCATTCTGGCGCAGGCGCAGCACGCAACGTTGTTTTTTGAATGAGAAGAAATGGCAGAAGGCAGTGACAGCGCCGGGAGATTTTTCAGCCTTCTAAAAGGACCAAATCTGAGGTGTGGTCATATTTTGGCTTTTACAAAAGTCCTGAGGGAAACTTAATCGAGTATGGTCACCCTGTCTGCAGAACATGCGAAAATAAAGTCGCTGCTATAGGGGAAAACACTTCAAATCTGCCGAGTCGTCTTCATGACCATTACCCACTGTTGTATAGCAAACGCAAGGCAAGTGTACTTTGACCTCAATACCAAAACTACGTCTGGGAAATAATTAGACACAAAGTTTTGAGTTTAAATATTTTATCTCACTCACTTGAAATTAACGTGAAGCTTACACGAAGAAAAGTTTGCAGAAAGTGGCTTTGAGCCAAAGACGAATGAACAAGTTCAGACAAGACTAGGGTGACATACTTATTACACAGATTTTCTTTACCACATAAATAATTATGGGGACATATTGAATTGAGATTAATGTTTTAAATCTTAACTGTTTATAAATCCATTTTGTACAGTGTACAAAACAATCATCCAGACAAGATGATCACAAGAAGTTATAGTAATAATTATAGTAGTATTAATAGTAAAGTCCTCTGATTTCATTTTAAATACAATCAAAAACAGAGACGCAAGACGCAAGTTGCATTTGAATGAAACAAGAGAGCGCGTCCGTTGTGATACGTGGATGTGCGCTGTTATAATGCGTTGCTATTGACGACGGCCATTATAAGGAAGGAAATGCCACAGAATAGAATCTTGCTTAAAAAAGTGCATTGAGCTGCTTGTTTTATTTGTTGTTTTTCGATTTTCAAATATAAAACTTGCTGAAATGTTTTCAGTGTGTGCATCAGTTCTTTTTTTGAACACTTTGATCTCATTTGAACAAAACCGTGATAATATTGATAATCGTGATAATTTGGGTCACTATAATCGTGATATGAAATTTTCATACCGTTCCATCCCTACAACAGAACTGAATCAACGCTGAACTGACTTCAGCTGCACAATGACCCAAAAACCGAAATGACCTTTGTTTGCATCACTGATTTATGTTCCTGTTATCACTGTAAAGCTGCTTTGAAACAATCTGTATTGTATAAAGCGCTATATAAATAAAGGTGACTTTGTAGCGGATTGACATGTTTTGGGGTGCCAACTTATAAGTAAAATTAATTATTGTGAAGTCAACCCTACAAATGTCTGTCTTGCGCTGCTCGGCGATGCGCCACGTATTACGTCATCATGTTCGAAAGGTCATGCTTGACGTAGGAGAAAGTACCGATCAAGTGTTTACAAAGCAAACGTGCAAAGGCTAAGTCAAACGGCCTTCACAACAAAAAGGTAAAACAACGATGTCAGATGATTTTGAAGTTGGAGAGGAAAATAAGATGGGAGTTTTTCGCCCTACGTCACGTGTGACCTTTCCAACGTGATTACATAATACGTGGCGCATCGCAGAGCAGCGCAAGACAAACATTTGTGATTAAAAAGTAAATAAATTTTTTTTTTTTAAAAAGATTGTTTCGCTAGATAAGACCATAATTCCTCGGCTTGGATCGTGCAGAGCCCTTTGAAGCTGCATTAAAACTGGAATTTGGACCTTCAACCCGTTGTACCCCATTGAAGTGCACTATATGGAGAAAATTCCTGGAATGTTTTCCTCAAAAACCTTAATTTCCTTTTGACTGAAGAAAGAAAGACATGAAGATCTTGGATGACGTGGGGGTGAGTAAATTAGTTAATTTTGAAGAGAACTACTCCTTTAACACACACACACACAAGAAAAACAACAATTAATTCAAATACCCCTTAACATTTAGTAATGGGGAGGGCAAACTAGAATTTAAATCCATTTTGAATAATTAGTTTTACATTTTTATTTATTTATTTTTAATTTTTGTGAGACTTTATATTCATTTGTTATGAATAATCAGGGTTATTGTTGTTAACTAACTCTAAAACCATTAAAAAAATTACCTAAAATATAAACGTTAAAAAAAATTAATAAAAACTTCTAATTTTCATTCAGTTTAAGTTGGCATAAAGCAACAAACTAAAATAAAATAAAACTGAAATAAACATTTATAAAAACTAAAGAAACATGTGAATAATCTGATCTGCAGCCATCAAGATAAAAAAGTAATAAAATTATATGAAATACCTTTCATTTGCAAATCATTTAATTAGCTAAGTTATAAAAAAAAATTGCGCTCTAGTGGTTAATAAACAAAACTGCATGGGTCTTGTGGAAGAACATTGTAGCCGGAGCTACTTCTCTCTGTTTATGTCTATGACGAGTCACGCAGGTTACTTTGCAGCGGTTGCCGTCCCGCTCTGTCTAAAATAGTCAGAATATAAACACTTATTATAGGCGTACCGTAGTGATTCATAAGACAAAAGGAAGTTTTGGAAGATGGATTTATGATGTACTCGCTCATTATATATAATCTGAATAGAGCTGCACGAATCTGGATAAATTGAGAATGTGTAAAATGGAGATTGCAATTCTCTCACGATTCTGAAGGGGAAAAAACATCAGACAACTAAACAAAATAACATGCAAACTACAGGTTCTGACAAAAAGGTCATTGCTTTAGTCTATTTAAAAGATATATTAATTTGAACAAAATAAATAATTATTTGAATGGAGTAAATGTCTCATTCATCATGACTTGTTTCGTTATTGGATGAATCAGCGTTTGTGAATAAATCTTTTAAATGAATGATTCAACGACAAACACTTTTTTTAAACACTCACTTGTCGCCACCTCTTGGTGTAACGAAAGCAATACAATACAGTCAAGTGTCAAAATACTTTTTTAAAAGATGATTTACGATCAATACCATGTTTATACCCAAACTATAAACTTTTATCCCGTTATTATTGTAACACATAAATAATGATAATGTGTGGTTGAAAAGACTGTGTGTTTGTGAAGCTGTTTCATGCTGTACATTTACATGACAGCTGCTCTCTCCGGATCAGCAGCAGCGCAAACGCAGATTTTCACTGCAGTGTGATGATCGTACTTTCAAAGGTTAACCAAAGTCTGAGTTTTTAACAGTTTCACATTAAGCGTCAGACGCTTGCGATGTGAAACAGACATAAAAGACAGAATTGTGGTCATTTAGGAATAAGATCACGTGGGTGTTTAAATCGAGATTGCGATCTTTTAACGATTAATCGTGCAGCTCTAATTCTGAACGCATAAAAGTTACATAGTGCGCCTTTAAACAATTATTGAAAAATTATTATTAATAAATCTAAAAGTATTCCCACGTAGTTATTTACAGGTTTATTTTTTCTTTATTAAAAGTTGCATTGTTAACTGAAAACTGCTTTTGCAATCAAAAATGTTTTTTTTTTTAACTCACACTTTTTACTACACTGCTGGATGGCGGTATGAGTCCAAAATGCCCATGCCGACCAGTCCAACTATTTAAAGAAAAATGAATTGTTACATTTCCCATGAAAACAACTGTATTGTGATATAATCCGTTACTGTTTTAACTCGTACCGTGACAGTCAGTATGTTGATTTGTGTATAGAGTTAAATTTCAACAATATTACTGATCTGCCCGCATTGACACTATATGATAACTGAAATGAGCTGGATGACATCACTGTTTTCACCAGAGCCGAATCAAATTCTGTTGCATTATTTTCCTGTTACCACTGTGAAGCTGCTTTGAAACAATTGCCATTGTAAAAAGCGCTCTATAAATAAAGGTGATTTGATTTTGATTTGATTTAGAGTGTTTCTCACTTTGCCTGCGATCTTATCCTGCAGCTCCTTCTGCTTCTGTCTGTCGGCTTCTTCCTCCAGATGCGACTTGCAGGTCATGCTGAGTTTCTTGATGAGCCGCTCCATCTCTTTCTGCTGCTCCACGCGCTGCTCGTTCTCCAGCTGCTTGTATTTACGCCAGTCATTGATCACACCCTTCGGCCCTGTGGGAGAAACACACATGCAGTCAGATGTGTAAACAATCTTCACGGATGTGTTTACGAACCTGGAGGCAGCATTATTTAATTTGAAGCAAATGAAAAAAGAGGCTGTTGGAAATAGAAGTACAAAATTGTTTTCACATTTCACGTTTAACCGTACCGGTGTTGACCGAACTGCCATCTGCACTGTAGTCGAGTTCCACATCCAGCACCTCCTGGTCACGGATGGTTTTGGACGCGTTCTCCTCTTCCTCGTGGTCGCTCTCTTCATCCTCACTGCTGCTGTAGTAATACTGCAGCTTCTCCCCTAGAATCTTATCATCCAGCGTTGTCATGACTACACACTGAGACAAAGGGGAGAGACACACAGTTGGAGTGTTAGTACAACTATAACACACTGAGAAGTAGGGCTGTGCGATTAATCGTAATTGATCACTCCCTAAGCCAAACTTAACATCCAAATCAGCCGAATAAGTGAGTCATGTAAAATGCAGTCTACTGTTGCTAAAATGCGGGACGTGCATGATATTAAACAGTGTTATTAGAAGTGCATTAAGCCGTGAAAGAGATACTGTTCTTCCCTAGGCGGCTTTCTGTGGACTTTCTTTTCATAAGCAAAGTATACCGTGGGCTTCAGGGGGCGTATTACAGAAACTTTCTATCTTAGGTCTTAACTTAAGATGATACGTTAATTTAGGATTTTTCACAATTTCGTATTACAGAAGCAAATCTTAACTTGATTTAGGATTCTTATCCTATCTTACAAAATCTCATCTTATCTTATCTGTAGTTAGGAAATCTTAAACTGCTCCATCAAGTTCGGTAATCAACTGTCAGGTCTGTTACCAAGCAACCAACAACGCGCAAACTGCTTCTGAGGTAAACCTAAAATCAAAATGGAGATACAACGGCATGCTTTTAATTTCAGTGCGGCAGAGATTGAAATTTTGATAAGCTCCGTTGAAAAGTTAAAGCCTGTTTTATAAATTTCCTTTTGCAAAAAAACAAAAACAAAAAAAACGTAAGGCGTTAGTCACTTGAAGATGACCGGTAATGCTTCGTGACTGCTCGTTGGCCTCTGTAATGTTGGTCGCAATTCGTCAACTAACTGCAAAATCATGTGTCGTGGGAGTCTGTAATTATTTACGAGTATTTTATCATCAAAGCGCAGCACATCCTCTGGGTCCTCCAAAAGTCTCTCCACCATCAAACGTCGCTGCTCTTCGTCTTATAATCAATAAATGTAACGCCAATCTCGAAAAAGGCTTTTTGTACTGTGATTTTTACCATTGGATTTCAAAAAGGTTTGAAGTTAGGACATCAGTGGGGTTAAAGTTAAGCCTAAAGTTAAGACAGCTTTTAGGATTTTTTGTCGAGTTAGGATGCTTCTGTAATACCCGTTTCCTATCCATTGTTAAGATAAGATTATTCACTTAAGAAATGCCATTCTGTAATAGCTTTTGTCCTAAATGAGGTCCTACCTGGAATTGCCATGGTTACCAAACAGATAAGATAGGATTCTAAAATTGTTTCTGTAATACGCCCCCAGATACGCGACTAAACGGTCAAATAGCCTAAACACAAAAATGATGAAATGCCATTTTGGCGAGTATCCTTGTAAACACAGTCGGTTGCATCTTAAGTGAATGTAAACACTGAGAAAGAGCGCGTGTAAGAGTATATTGGATCCGTGCAGCTCTTAAAGTGACAGCAGCCTAATAAATCTGCTGCAGTCAGTAATGTTAATCAAACAACAAAAGACAAAGATAAAATCACTCACTACTCTTGAATGAACATACTTTTAATAAGGATTAGTCTATATTTAAAGGTGCAGTGTGTAGTATTTATGAGGATCTATTGATAGAAATGCAATATAATATATATAACTATGTTTTCAGTGGTGTATAAAGGCCTTACATGAACTGTAATGTTTTTATTACCTTAGAATGAGCCATTTCTATCTACATACACCACGGGTCCTCTTACAGTGAAGTCGCCATTTTGCGCCGTCATGTTTCTACAGTAGCCCTAAACGGACAAACTTTTCTACAGAGCGCTAGTCACTCTCTGCTCTCGCCGATGACGACATTTTTGTCCTGTGTCGGCTCCCGTAGCTTCTCTGTGTTCTTTGAAAGGGAGGGGTGAGCGGTGGGCGGTTGCAATTCACAACCTCACCACTAGATGCCACTCAAATTTACACATTGCACCTTTAATGTATACAGCAGTGTTATTTCACATTTGATTATTCAATTTCTGTTGTAGGCTATTACTTCTCTGAATACCACTGTTAGTAGATCTTCCCGAAAACCCTAAAGCACTGTCTGCACTGAAAAACCTATTAAGCATTTAATCTGTATTTCTGTTCTGTTGTATTTATTTGTCAGTTCTGTTTGTAATTAGTTTTGCTGACTGTTTACTTGTCTTCTGTAACTGTTTTGACGACCTTTTACTTACATTAGTTAACCTAGTATTAGTTTTTAATGTATCGATAATTGAGAAATTTCACTGGTATTTAAAATTCTGTATCATATCGCTCACCAATAATTGTGTTAAATAATCGTGATTTCAATATTGAACAAAAATAATCGTGGGCCACACTCTAGATTAGGGTCCAATTCTCACTATTACTAACTATTAACTTCGACTTTTGCCTCAATAAACTCTGTAATAATTACAGCTTATTAATAGTTAGTAAGGTAGTTGTTAAGTTTATGTATTGGGTAGGATTAAGAGATGTAGAATATGGTCATGCAGAATAAGGCATTAATATGTGCTTTATAAGTACTAATAAACAGCCAATATCATAGTAATATGCATCCTAATAAGCAACTGGTTAATAGAGAGAATTGGACCCTAAACTAAAGTGTTACCTAATCGTGATTATGATTTTTGTCATAATCGAGCAGCCCTACTGAGAAGTGTCAAAACTATTAGTAAAGCAGAGAGCACAGACAACTTCTCATTACACAACACACTAAACAGACTCAAAAATAATTAAAGGTAAAACTTTACAAGATTTAAATGGTTAACATTAGGTATCATGAACAATAAACAACATTTTTGATCTTCTACAGCATTTATTACTCTAGGTTAATGTTATTTTAAAAATACACTCTTGTTTATGTTAAAAAAATGAAAACATATAAATTAACTTTAGTTAATGCATTAATTCTACTTGAAATGTTAAGTGCATTAGTATACGAAAAAGTATTGTAAAATAGTATTACCACTGCATCATACTATATTCTTTTTAATTTACAATTAGAATGCAATAAATACAATATCACTCTAATAATATAATATCCAGGTACGTTGGTTTAAAAAAGTTTTTATTTTCTAAAAATACATGTATAAAGAATTGCTGTGTGTATTAGTATTAGCATTTGTTTACAAACTCCCTTCTCTCATGCTTCTGGATTTCTTTATCTTTTCTAGGTCATTTAAACAATAAAATTACAAACTAAAAAAAACACTAAAACTACCCTTTTGCTGCCCATCAAGTGTTGGATATTCCTTCAAGAAATGCTAATCTAGTTAAAAATAAACTCGTGAGGAAAACAGACCGGGGCTGGTGAGAAATCCAATTAGCCCTCATCCCCTCTGGAGCTCATATCTAGGACTAATGACGTTAAAACATATTTTAAACATGCAATGCCTTCAATGTGAATGCATACAATCATAAATGCTATTTCGTAAGAAATGTGTATACATTTATCCGGTCTAAATAAGTAAACCGATATTAGCTAATCTGTCAAACATGATCTGCTAACGTTACCTTACTATATACAACAGATTATGTTTGAGAAACATCTATCTAAATGAATATTCAATACTATTCACTCATATGGCGTCTGATTTGCCAATTAAAAATCGATCAAAAACTAAATTATAAAAATGGGATTCTCGATGAATGTTTTGTTAGCATGTTATGCTATTATTCTAGCTAGTCGGTTAACGCACCACAGCACGGTTCTACTAATAAAATAAAATATATGTACTATAAATAAGATGTGTTTTATGATAATTAACGCATTTATAATCTAGTAACCCGATTGAATCTTACCAAAATCTGGTTTGTTTTTCGTAGCTATATAATCGCTGAAACAGCCACTTCAGCTTCTATGCTGGCTCTAGAGCGCAAGCACGCGTACTGACCAATCACAATGCAGAAGAGATGACTGACATGAGTATACGCCAATGAGAGCTTCAAACGATTGACAGAAGGCGTTTCAAATGTTTTTTTTTCCAACCTTTTGTTTTCAACCTTTAAAGGGATAGTTCACCCAAAATTAGCCCATGATTTACTCACCCTCAAGTCATCCTAGGTGTATATGACATTCTTCTTTCAGATGAATACAATCGGAGTTATATTAAAAAAGTCCTGGCTCTTCCAAGCTTTATAATGACAGTGACTTGTTGGTTCGTTTTTGAAGTCCATAAAAGTGCATCTATCCATCATAAAACTGCTCCACACAGCTCCGGGGGATTAATAAAGGCCTTCTGAAGCGAAGTGGCGCGTTTGTGTAAGAAAAATATCCATATTAAAAACTTTATAGACTAAAATAACTAGCTTCCGGCGGTCAGCGGTACGCAAGTCGACTTACGGTGAAAGATTTTTGGGTGAACTATCCCTTTAATTTAAGACACACACACACACACACACACACACACACACACACACACACACACACACACACACACACACACACACACTCTCTCTCTCTCTATCACCTGCTCTCTCTTTTATATATATGAAAAAAACATTAATCTTTTTGAGTATTTTTATAACAGTCTTCATTGAGTTGTTAGAGGAACTTAATTTGTTTCATAAATACCCATTTTTAAGTTACTCAAAAAATTGTTCAGAGTAATCTCAACATCATTGAGTTGGAACCATTTAATTGTATCAGTTAAAATAAAGAGCTAGCATAGCAAGTGCTAAATGTAACTTAATTAACATGTACATTTCATGAACCAAGATTTTAGTCACTGGCATTAATGTGTTGATTTTTATGTGATAATTTTATGTTGATAATGTTCAACTTCATGTAAAAACCCAGCCCACAACCAAACCATGAGCACTACCCAGAACCAGAGCCCAGGATTAAAAGAATAAAAACCCAAACCAAAACCAAATAGGTGACATTTTCATTTCAGAAGACCACTCATGCCATGTGTACATCTCAGAATGTGCATCCTAACCCTAAACCACAAATATATGAAGAGCTCATATAAATGCATGCATTAAATGCACAAATATGCTTCACTGATAAAAATGAATCATTTAGGCTGTAAGTGTAACATCAAAAAAATCATTATTTTTTACAAATAAATTTTTGTTTGTTACTTTACTTTGATAATTTGAGTATCTCATCTCTTGAGTATCATATAGGCAGTGCATCTTATGAATTGCTTTGCTCAATGAGCAACCGTTTATAGCAGTATTGTGGTTTGTCTCTACTGCATACTGCTTATTACATATAGTAAAATAGAACTAATGCATGTCGTATAAGTGTATTCACAAGTTATTTTTACATCTAATTTTATTGCTGCTTACTCAGTTGAATTATGTTTCTGCTACACAAAGTATTTGAGTTGTGTTTACGAGGAAAATTGAGTTGAAATTACTTAAGGGTGCATGTTGAAGACATGTAAAGTCAATTTGGTCAAACACAAATTAGATAAGTTCAAAATACTTAGAAGTCTGATGCAAATAGTTGCCTCAGTTTTTTTGAGTAAAACCAAGGCGATATTTTTTACAGTGTTCTTTTTAATCTGTATTGTAACAATATGGCCATAAATCAAAACTGTTCACATTTACATATGCAGAAGAGACTTACAAGAAGCATCATGTTTGTCCTACTTAGTGATACACACACTCATTTCATTCACACGCACACACACGCACGCACATACATACCACATCCACACCACATTTGCATTGTGACACACACAATATACTGGTGCTTCTCTTTTCTTCTTCCTAATAACAATAAAAGTTTAAAAAATGTTCTCTGAAATATAGACTACAGGAAATAACAGGGATACATGTCTTTAGGGATTATTTATTTGTTTTCTTTTTTGGTCACACTTTACATTTGGGTCCAATTCTCACTATGAACTATGACTTTTGCCTCAATAAACACCTAATTACTGCTTATTAATAGTTAGTAAGGTATAGTTAATTAATTTTAGGCACTGAGATTAGAATATGGTTGTGCAGAATAAGGCATTAATGTGTGATTTATAGGAACTAATAAAAAGCCAATATCCTAGTAATATGCGTCCTAATAAACAACTAGTTAATATAGAGAACTGGACCCTAAACTAAAGTGTTACCTTTTTTTCTCAAAAATCTATGTAGCAACAAAATAAATATAGCAACATGTAAACATGCACAACTACACTCACCTAAAGGATTATTAGGAACACCATACTAATACTGTGTTTGACCCCCTTTCGCCTTCAGAACTGCCTTAATTCTACGTGGCATTGATTCAACAAGGTGCTGAAAGCATTCTTTAGAAATGTTGGCCCATATTGATAGGATAGCATCTTGCAGTTGATGGAGATTTGTGGGATGCACATCCAGGGCACGAAGCTCCCGTTCCACCACATCCCAAAGATGCTCTATTGGGTTGAGATCTGGTGACTGTGGGGGCCATTTTAGTACAGTGAACTCATTGTAATGTTCAAGAAACCAATTTGAAATGATTCGAGCTTTGTGACATGGTGCATTATCCTGCTGGAAGTAGCCATCAGAGGATGGGTACATGGTGGTCATAAAGGGATGGACATGGTCAGAAACAATGCTCAGGTAGGCCGTGGCATTTAAACGATGCCCAATTGGCACTAAGGGGCCTAAAGTGTGCCAAGAAAACATCCCCCACACCATTACACCACCACCACCAGCCTGCACAGTGGTAACAAGGCATGATGGATCCATGTTCTCATTCTGTTTACGCCAAATTCTGACTCTACCATCTGAATGTCTCAACAGAAATCGAGACTCATCAGACCAGGCAACATTTTTCCAGTCTTCAACTGTCTAATTTTGGTGAGCTCGTGCAAATTGTAGCCTCTTTTTCCTATTTGTAGTGGAGATGAGTGGTACCCGGTGGGGTCTTCTGCTGTTGTAGCCCATCCGCCTCAAGGTTGTGCGTGTTGTGGCTTCACAAATGCTTTGCTGCATACCTCGGTTGTAACGAGTGGTTATTTCAGTCAAAGTTGCTCTTCTATCAGCTTGAATCAGTCGGCCCATTCTCCTCTGACCTCTAGCATCAACAAGGCATTTTCGCCCACAGGACTGCCGCATACTGGATGTTTTTCCCTTTTCACACCATTCTTTGTAAACTCTAGAAATGGTTGTGCGTGAAAATCCCAGTAACTGAGCAGATTGTGAAATACTCAGACCGGCCCGTCTGGCACTAACAACCATGCCACGCTCAAAATTGCTTAAATCACCTTTCTTTCCCATTCTGACATTCAGTTTGGAGTTCAGGAGATTGTCTTGACCAGGACCACACCCCTAAATGCATTGAAGCAACTGCCATGTGATTGGTTGATTAGATAATTGCATTAATGAGAAATTGAACAGGTGTTCCTAATAATCCTTTAGGTGAGTGTATGTAGCAACAAAAACCACAACAACACGTTTCTTTCTATGCACAGAAAAAAATGTTCACAAGGGCATTGCATGCAATGACAAAATGATCAATCCCTTGATCTAACATGTTGCAGGTTTATGTATAGCTGTAATGAAACTCCATGTGAACACCTGAACATCACGCTCATATGTTTTTGCTGAACACTTAATGCATAAATGAATTCAAAACCATGAGTGTCAATAGGGATAAATAAATATCACTTAATAAATAAGTAAATGTCATTATTTTTTTCTGGTTTAACCTATATTAAGTTGTAAAATACATGTAGTTTCTGTTGTATGTATTGGGGAAATGTTTATTGCATGTTACAGATTTATGAGTGGTCTGAGGCTTAAGAACGCTTTTACATGTAGCTATAATAATTCTATTGGCCATTAAAAAGACATACACACACCTCAGTCAGATCTGTGTTCAGAAATCAGGCCCTTTTTAAATCCAATTCTTCACATTGCAGAATAGACTCTGTGTGATCTACACTATGATTGGATCATTATTGCAGTGATTATTATGTTTCTAGCATGTTACAAAGTATATGTTTGGCAACAGTTCTTCCAACCCTAATTGATGGAGTGCAGCTTTTCATTTCTTAAACAACAATGTAGGAAGACACATTATGTCCATATTCCAGGATGACAATGTCAAGATTCATCAACTCAAACTGTGAAAGAATGGTTGGGAAGGAGCATGAAGAATCATTTTCATACATGAATTGGCACCTCTGAGTCCAGTCTTAAATTCATTGAAAGTCTTTGGGATGTGCTGGAGGAGACTTGACAGAGTGCTGGACTCTTGCATTGTCAATACATGATCCTGACCAAAAATTGATGCACCTCTTGATGAAAATAAATGCTGTGATGTTATTTCCATCAAGAGGTGCATCAATTTTTGGTCCAGATCTTGTATTAACAATGCAAGAGTCCAGCACTCTGTCAAGACATATAACATGCAAGCGACTTTTTTTTTTGGCCGGGCAGTGTATTATGTAATTTTATAATGTCTTGTCATTATTAACAAATTGGCTTAAATAGACCTATTCATTCCAAAGGTTATCATTCCATGAAGATCCTCCCCTTTTGATAAACTATTAAAGGAGCACTGAAACAGGCACATTATTTCATTCACCCCCTGATCAAAGATGGATCTGCAAATATCTTCTTTTCTTCTCTTCATTCTTTTCACTGCAGGTACAAAGACAAATAGTGTTTGTGATGTTCTTGAGCACAAATACAGATCATTAGATGTTCTCTCTCTCACTGTCTCTGCTCTATTACTAAAGGACACTCTCTCAGGTGTTATGAGTGTGAAACGGCTTTTTGTGCAAGACAAAAGGTTAAAACATGTCCCAGTGGATGAGTTCAACGTCGTTACCACCAGTTGGTAAATCCAGTGTGATTTATTAAAAATGTAGTTATATTTGACTGATGGAGATGATGCTATAATTTACTGGTACTGCAACAGTGGAAATTGTGTAACTTGTCATGTAACTGCTACACTTTTCTTGGCAGAATATATAATTGCAATCACAGAATATTCCAGTAAATATTCTGCTATTTGTTTTCTCTCAGATTGTTATGCTAACAATACAATTTGCATTTTAAAAAGTTTGAAAAGAGGAAAAAGTTTTCTGTTTTCTTCTGCTTTGCAGCTGTGAGATGATGCTTGTTTTAACTCTCACTGCTTCTTTCTACTTTGACATATTTATAAATACATTTTCTCATCAAAATAGTGTGTAGTTGAATTGATCTTTTTGTATCATTCAGTTTTTAGGTGAAAATAGTGCTATGATGAAGTATAATGGCTGTGCTGTTGACTGTCACAGTGGGTCCATAAACACCGGCAATGTAAGGACGACTGTTGTGTGCTGTGACACTGACCTGTGTAACGTCCAAGATGCTCCAGGTATTGTACTTCAATGATTATGTGCAAATAACTATCTCACTTTACTTCCAAATGACATTCAATCAAGAAAATAAAATGCTGGGTGCGGCTTGTTTGTCATGAATTGATTGAATGGAGCTGCTAAAAGAGTGTTGTTTCATTAGAAGTTATATTTTGTAAAGAATACATTTTCCACCTGTAGATCCCAGGTCTATTTCCCCCAATGGAAAAAAAATGTTACTCTTGTGAAGGGAAGAGCTGCTCAAACATAATGAGCTGTTCAGGGACTGAAGATCACTGCATTACAGCAACAGGTGAGAATCTGGAAAAGGAAGAAGAAGATTGAAGTTATTAATATCTCTCCATCATTCACTTGAAACATTTGATACAGATTTATTGCCAGCTTACACTGAATCAACCTTTGTTTTCATTCTTTTCATCAGGGACTTCCAAAGACCAGTTGAGGGTTACAAAAGGCTGTATCTCTAAATCTATTTGTGATGCCACAGCATCGGTTCCTAATGTTGAGAGCATCTCATGTTGTGAGTGTCACCCAGAGCTTCCTGTTCCTCTGCTGTTCTCTGCTCTCCTACTTCCTGCTCTTCTGATTCTACAATGAGACGCACTGTACTAAATATAGAGCTCATATTTGTTCTGTACTATTTTAGGTGTTTTGATGAGATAAACTGAAAAGTATACTAGACGTTTTATGAAATAAAATATTATCACCTTGTTTCTTGTTTGTTTTGAAAGATACTGAGTACTGCAATTACAAAAAAAAAAAAAAATTATGAAAATGTGTTCAAATATGATCAGTAAAAAAACATGTTTCGTTTTCCATATGTTTTTAATACAACATCTGCATTCCCAATATCAGGAATTTCCTGTTCACAGTTACAGATCACAAAGATATGATGATGATGAGCAATATAACTTCATAAATATTTTTGTCTATCATTTCGCCTTTCGAATACATTATTTTATTTTTTTTGCATACAACTCTGAAGTTGAACTCTAAAGATAAATAGCAACTGAATTTGATAGTTTGGCCTCTATTGTTTATTTTAACCAATAATATACACTGATGAGGCAAAATATTATGACCAGTCACAGGTGAAGTGAACATCATAGATCATCTGCTAACAAGGCCACATATTAAGGTCTGGGTAGATTAGATGGAAAGCAAACAATCAGTTCTCATAATCAATGTGTTGGATGCAGGAGAAATGGGGCAGGATTAAAGATCTGAGCCACTTTGACAAGGGTCAAATTATTATAGCAAGGCGACTGGGTCAGAGTATCTCTGGATCAGCAAGGGTCATGTGATGCTCCCGGTCAACAGTGATGAAAATTTACCAACAGTGGTCCGAGGATGGACAAGCCACAATCCGGCAACAGGGTGTTGGGTGGCCAAGGCTCATCGATGCACGAGGGCAACAAAGGCTATTCCTTCTGGTCTGAGCCAACAGAAGGTCTACTAGTTGTTATGGGAGGAGTGTGTCACAACACATCACACTCTGCTGTGTATGGGGCTGCGTAGCCTATGATGACCCCTGTCCACTGTCGAAAGCACCTAAAATGGGCACATGAGCGTCAGAACTGGACCTTGAAGCAGTGGAAGAAGGCCGCCCGGTCCAATGAGTCCTGTTTTCTTTTACATCACATGGACGGCCGTGTACGTGTGGGCCGTTTACCTGGGGAAATGATGGCACCAGGATCATTGTGGGACGATGTGGGGCAATGTTCTGCTGGGAAACCCTGGGTCTGGCCCTTCATGTAGATGTAAATTTGACACGTACCACCTACCTAAACATTGTTGCAGACCAGGTATACTCCTTCATGACAATGGTGTTCCCGGATGGAAGTGGCCTCTTCCAGCAGGATAATACACACTGCACACATTGTTCAGGAATGATTTGAGGAACATGATGAAGAGTTCAAGGTGTTGCCCTGGCCTCCAAATTCCACAGATCTCAATACTTTTGAGCATTTGTGGGATGTGCTGGACCAACAAGTTTGATCCATGGCAGCTCCACCTCACAACCTACAAGATTTAAAGAATCTGCTGTTAACATCTTGGTGCCAGATCCCACAGGACACCTTCAGGGCTCTTGTAGAGTCCATGCCTCAGCAAGTTGTGCTGTTTTGGCAGCACGCAGAGAACCAATAGTATATAAGGCAGGTATGGTCATAATTGCTGCGTCCCAATTCACCTACTTATACTACATGCTAAAATGTACATACTTTTGCATGTGTAGCAGAATAGTTTCCATCAATTGGATCATTTTTTTAAACAAACTACATTGAGTTAGAGCAACTTAACAATTTGTAGTTTAAATGCATTTTTAAAAAAAAAGTTGATTCCTCCAAAAAAATAAATAAATAACTGAGCTGAAATTAGTGAAATATCTTATCTATTTTAATTTAAATCAACAGCTAGTATGCTAAATATAACTTACTTAACATTGAACATTAATGAACCATACCTTTCACCAGCATTAGTGCATCATTTCACTTATAGTTAATTTAGTGTAAACCATCATGAAGCCACCCACAACATAACCACAAGCTCTACTCTTCAGCAGAATGGTAACCACAAAATCAAGACGGAAACTCTCTTAGATGTCAAACAACAGCATTAAACACTAACGGGTCTTTCCTTTTACTAAAAAACACATAAATGCTGGGAACCAGAATTTCACTGCCCAGTTTTCAAAGTTGTCAAGGCAATTTAATGTTACTAAAACTTTTAAAACAAATAAATCAATGTCTCTCTCTGTCTTTAAGGATATTCTCTCAAGTGTTACTCATGCTCACCTGAGCCGACGGGTTCCTGTGAAGCAACAGTGGAGATCTGTCCAGATGGATTTTCCAAATGTGCAAGCAGTCTAGTGGAACAATCAGTTGGTAAGTCCAATGTGATGTGGAAATCTGCTGTAATAATTTACTAAAAGTGATAGCACCGCTGAAGAGAAAGTATACTTGTTGATCTTTTCACATAACTGTTATATGGTTATTTATGTCTTTTTTGCAGGTTCCACTAAGGTGTCCATCACAACTAAAGAGTGTGCAAATCAATGTGAACCAGGGACCACAGAGCTACCCGCTGCTGTGACACTGACCTTTGCAATGCTGCAGGTATTTGTTATCCACAGTAACTTGGAAATGAAAGAGGAAATGATACAAACAGTAACACAAAGAATTCAATAATTCATACAAATAATAATACACACGTGATTTTTCATAAGACGCACAATATTAAGAGTAGTCAAAAACAGTGTAGAGCTTGAACAGCATGAAAAGGAGAAGCTTATGATAGTCAAGTGCTTTAGGAGAGTTTTTTATAAATTGTGATGAAATTGATCAACAATGAACTACTAATATCATAATAATACTAATTTCCTAATTGTCTTGATTAGATGGAGTGTCTAAGCTTCCTCCTGCTCTTCTCTCCTCTGCTCTTCTACTTCCTGTTTCAGTGAGTCCAGATTCTGCACTTCAGATTCTACAGCAAAAACCAGCGAATATGATACACAATTGCTATACTTTACTGAATAAAGCTTGTTTGTTGCTCTGCTGTTCTTTGTATTATTGTTTGAGGAGCTCAAAAATATGCATTTTAATAAACAAATATGAAAGAAATACACTGAATCATCATTATAAGATTGTCTTTATAGCCAAATAATTATTCATAAAAGAATCAAAATACAAACATTTTTTTTTTTTTCATATACAGAAAAAGAGATACTTTGAAATTGTGTAGGTGAAATGTGTTTTTCATTTGGATCCACAAATCATGAAATTGTGCTTTTGGTTGTTCAACTAGCGAGGTTAAAGGGTTAGTTCAACCAAAAATAAAATATTCTGTCATTAATTACTCACCCTCATGTATTTTCAAACCCGTAAGACGTTCGTTCATCTTCAGAAAACAAATAAAGATTTTTTTTAAAATTTAAAAACTGAGAGATTTCTGTCCCTCGACTGACAGCTACACTTTGACGCTTGAAAAAGTTTATAAAGAGATTGTAAAAGGAATCCATATGAATCGAGCGATTTAGTCCAAATTTTCTGGAGACACGATCACTTTAAATAATGAACAGACTTAATTTAGGCTTTTATTCACTTATAAATATTGATCAGCGAACATAAACAGGAGCTCAACCGAACCTGCTTGACACACGAGAATGAACCTCATTGGTTCTCGCGGAAGCTCAAAATCTCTCAGATTTTATTAAAAATAGCTTCATTTGTGTTCTGAAGATTAATGAAAGTCTTACGGGTTTGGAACAACATGAGTTTGAGTAAATGATGACAGGATTTACATTTTTGAGCAAACTAACTCTATAACCAATCAAAGGTTTATAATGTTCAGAAACATTATAAGAAAGATATGACTATAATCCACAACTGCTACATTTACATTTAAGACATTAAGCCTTTAAAAATCCATTTGTTGAGAGGGACTTGCAAGATTAACAATTATTTTCTTACTATGTGACCCCCTCACCACCACAAACAAATGTAAAAAACATCAACTTGATGAGACTTTGCAACTTGGTTTCAATAAAAAGTATTTTTTTTATATATAAATATGCAAAAATAGAACAGTACTTTTGTTTGATTGTTGTATGGTAAATGCTGTTTCATGCGCCTTTAACCCAGAAACTGTGCAAACAGCAAACGGAAATAGAACATAAAGTTTCAGTTGGACTAAAAGAAGAAAAAAAACAAAACCAAAGTGAGGACTTTTTCATTTCAGAAGACCACTGTCGTCTACATCCTCACACACAAAATCAATCCACAAATATATGAAGAGCTCCTACAAATGCAGCATTAAATGCACAAATATATAGCCTATATGCTTCTTTGTAACAATATGACCATAAATTCACATTTAGTTCATGTTTACAATATTTAACATATGCAGAGGAGACTTGCATGAAGCATCATGTTAGTTTTTCCTACTCAGTGATACCCACACAACCACAGACGTTCATTTCCCACGTCACATGCACTACACACATCCACAAAAACCAGCAACACATCTCTCGACACCTGTTTGTCACAATGCACTGATGGTTTACAAGGCCATGGCATGCAATGACAAATATTGACTGAGGTCACAGGCTTATGAGAATCCCTGAAATGATTAAACAAATAAACAGATTTTAAGTTTTGTTTTGTTTACGCAACCACCACCAAAACTCTATGTGCCTACAGCCCAATTTGCACGTTTACATTTTATTTTCAAAACTGTTAAACTTAAGTTAAAAAAAAATAATATAATACAAAACTGAATAAGACAACAATTTGTTACATTTCTACAATAATACACTTTAGATATTCTACTAATAATCCATTAATAAACTTTGCAACTACAAGTATAACTCTCATTAGAGTAATAGTAAACTGTTAGGGTTTTAGTTAGTAGAATAATATGACATTTTTTAAAAGTTATAATCAGTAGAATGTCTTTTGGGGAGCATCAATATAGTGTTAGCAGATATTAAGCAGACAGTCTACTAAATGACTGCTAGTTGACATGAGGTGCGTTCCATTCGACCGTAAGTGGACTGCGAAGTGGACTTCACAAGGTATTCCGCCATTTTAAGTGAGATTCCAATCCGAAGGGAGCGAACATGTTCAGTTCGAAGGGCACTGCGAACGGCGTAGGTAAGAAGGGAACATCGATACATCACTTCACAGGAAGTGGAGAGTGAAAATCACCCAACTGTCATTGCGCACGTCGCATCACCAGTCTGAACTAACGATGGAGCAGAGCCGTTGGAATAGTTTTTAAACGGCTCTGCGATGGAGTTTACGTATACGTAAATTATTATTCATAATTATTATACAAACTAGAGTATTTATGAATGGTTATGGCAGTGACTTATGTATTCGCATATTCTATTGTATGACTATGTAAACAAACTAAAAGCGTTGAGAAGCAGCTGAGGTGCTGTCATTTTTTTATATTTTACTTTATTTAGCCCTACCTCAGGAATGTTTACTATGCTGCGCGTGGGAACGAAAGCGCACGAGACGAGACAGCTACAATTATTAAGACCTTAAAAACACATTAATACATAGTTAACCAAATCAAAATGTATTTTTATATTGAGCTGTTTATATTCAAAATCATATTGATTTTCATATTCAGCATCAAATCTGTTAATAGTCAATTAAATATACAAGTATACGTAAACTAATACAAATAATAGACTAATACAATGTTTTGATTATATATTTTTTAGATATATACTGTGTGTTTTGTAAATGTATATGCCTATTATATGGTTTTAAATTTGAAAGTAAAGTAAATTACAATATTAATTTGTTATATCATAATCTGCGCGACCCCGTCGTTGCCTTTCTTTGATGACGTTGCAGGGCGTTCCAAATGAGCGATTATTGTCAGCGAAGTCCACTTCACCTGATATACCGTGCTCAGGGAGTAGGGAGCAGTGAACACTGCATAGGGACCCTGTCAAATGGAACGCACCTATGGAGTTACAAAGTTAGTAGATTGTCTAAAGTGGACTATCAGAATAAAGTGTTTGAGCTCCCTCTACAGGTGAAGAGGGAAAAGATGACAAATATGTAAGTGCAACTCAAGGCCACAAGAGGGCGCTGCTAATGCAGGTGAATCATAGAGAGGCGAATACAGTCTACGGGTGCTTCTCAAACGGAAGGCTGCATCCTATCGAGACTGCGTCCTTCCTAGTCAAGTCTTTCTGAGGCTTGTAGGCTAGTGTCCTCCTCAGCAATTAAACACTAGAATGAGACGGTCTAGTAAGTGCGCATGGCTACGTCACGCACGTTCCCGCCCCCCGCGGTCACAAAGTGAAAATACTATTAAAACTTACACTCACCTAAAGGATTATTAGGAACACCATACTAATACTGTGTTTGACCCCCTTTCGCCTTCAGAACTGCCTTAATTCTACGTGGCATTGATTCAACAAGGTGCTGAAAGCATTCTTTAGAAATGTTGACCCATATTGATAGGATAGCATCTTGCAGTTGATGGAGATTTGTGGGATGCACATCCAGGGCACGAAGCTCCCGTTCCACCACATCCCAAAGATGCTCTATTGGGTTGAGATCTGGTGACTGTGGGGGCCATTTTAGTACAGTGAACTCATTGTCATGTTCAAGAAACCAATTTGAAATGATTCGAGCTTTGTGACATGGTGCATTATCCTGCTGGAAGTAGCCATCAGAGGATGGGTACATGGTGGTCATAAAGGGATGGACATGGTCAGAAACAATGCTCAGGTAGGCCGTGGCATTTAAACGATGCCCAATTGGCACTAAGGGGCCTAAAGTGTGCCAAGAAAACATCCCCCACACCATTACACCACCACCACCAGCCTGCACAGTGGTAACAAGGCATGATGGATCCATGTTTTCATTCTGTTTACGCCAAATTCTGACTCTACCATCTGAATGTCTCAACAGAAATCGAGACTCATCAGACCAGGCAACATTTTTCCAGTCTTCAACTGTCCAATTTTGGTGAGCTCGTGCAAATTGTAGCCTCTTTTTCCTATTTGTAGTGGAGATGAGTGGTACCCGGTGGGGTCTTCTGCTGTTGTAGCCCATCCGCCTCAAGGCTGTGCGTGTTGTGGCTTCACAAATGCTTTGCTGCATACCTCGGTTGTAACGAGTGGTTATTTCAGTCAAAGTTGCTCTTCTATCAGCTTGAATCAGTCGGCCCATTCTCCTCTGACCTCTAGCATCAACAAGGCATTTTCGCCCACAGGACTGCCGCATACTGGATGTTTTTCCCTTTTCACACCATTCTTTGTAAACTCTAGAAATGGTTGTGCGTGAAAATCCCAGTAACTGAGCAGATTGTGAAATACTCAGACCGGCCCGTCTGGCACCAACAACCATGCCACGCTCAAAATTGCTTAAATCACCTTTCTTTCCCATTCTGACATTCAGTTTGGAGTTCAGGAGATTGTCTTGACCAGGACCACACCCCTAAATGCATTGAAGCAACTGCCATGTGATTGGTTGATTAGATAATTGCATTAATGAGAAATTGAACAGGTGTTCCTAATAATCCTTTAGGTGAGTGTATTTTGGAAAAATACTTTGTATTACAAATCTTTATATTAACTTGCTTACAGTGAATGACAGCCGTCTGCGGTCTCCCAGTTGCTTACATTATTGTCAGTTTAGCGTTAGTGATTAATTTACAGCAAAACAAAAGATAACATCTATGCTTTCATGTCCGAAAACATTATTTTTGTCTTACATTTCATAATAAACTCAGACAAGCTCAGTACCAACCAGGGCCGTGCACAGACATTTTGAGGGGCAGTGGCCCAAAACAAAAAAAAGGGGCACTATAAGGGGGTTGAGCATCATCTTAATATAGAGAATGAATAACAAACCTTTTATAATCATATTGTAAATACAATTGTTAGGCTTTAGTGCTAATTCAATTTATGTTGTTGTAATTATGCTTCCAAAAAGTTGATTCTGCACTAATTTGATCTCATATTTAATGTTTTTTTTTTTTTTTTTTTTATATATATAAATGTTGTAGATTTAAGTAGCAAATGAGAATTGCTAAAATTAGGCTATAATCGTCATATTTATAATGAAACCATCAGATTTAAAAATAGGATAATAATCATATAATAAAAATATATTTACTTGTTACTACTGTAAAGCTTTATTAAATTATTATGGGATCTCTTTCAATGCTTTCAGAATCTTTACTTTATAAAAATAAATAAAATGTTTTTGTATGTTAATTTTAATTATTGAGCAATAATGAATTCTTTTATTTATCAAAATAAACAGAAAATAGTACAAACTTTGCTAAAGAGATTTTTTTTGAACAAGTATTAACATGATTAAAAAACACATTTTTTTTAGGGTGTGCCTTTAGCCCCAGCATTGTACCCTATGATACAACTCATTTAGAACATTTATAGTATAGCCTATTACCTTTTTTTAATTGTGTATACTATTAATATGGTCTTAATAAAATATCACAAATATGGTGTATGTTATATACTATTATTAACTCAGACAATTGATTATGATGGGAAATATACTTTACAGGAGTTAAAGTGTGACAAACTGTCTACTAAATATTCTATATGACGATTTACCTGCTGGCTTGCTGGAGCTTTGAATCCATATTTGCAATGTTGAACGGGCATTAGCCTTCCTTATTTGCTCTTTTTTGTGAAGTCGTTTTTTGTGCCGACAACAGCAAATTTTGTGTTATTTAGCCTATATTAGATCAGATCAGGTACAATAATTTGAAGACAATTAATTATCTTCCAAGAATGTGGATATTTTGCACAAGTTGTTAGCACTATTATAAGACCAGGAGCAAAAATATCCCATTTTCCTTCGGACAAGTGAATGACAGATTGACACATGACACAAGCACATGAACAAGCTTAATGTCGAGCCCTGATAAAGTCTGTTGGGAAAAGACCAGGATATATCCGAGTATCAGTCCGGAATTGAGAATTTTGTGCAGTGGTGTAATTTAAATCATCTTATTGTAAATGCTTCAAAAACTAAGGAATTGATAGTGGACCCAAAAAGATTAGGTGATTACAGTCCAGTAATCATTCATGATAATATCATTGAGCAGGTGGATACCTGTAAGTACAGTTGTGGTCAGAAATATTGGCACCCCTGGTAAATATGATAAAAAGATGGCTGTAAAAATAAATCTGCAATATTTATCCTTTGGATCTTTTATTTAAAAATGCGCAAAAATCTAACCTTTCATTGAAGTAAAAGAATTGAAAGTAGGGGGTAAATCACATTATGAAATAAATGCTTTTCTCCAAAGGAGAAAATGGAGTGCACCCCAACCTAAGTCGGATCCATCTGTCGAGATCACTTTCCATTTCGAAACCATGCCCATACTCACACCCGACCGAGCCGGAGCACGAGGTTTTAACCAGCGCTGAAGGGGGCGCATGTACAGCAGACCCAGTTTGAGTACTGCTGATGCTGAGGCCATGAGGCCTAACATCCTCTGAAAACGTTTGAGAGGAGTGTAAGTGCCAGCTTTGAACATCTCCGCTAGGTGCTGGACGGAGAGCGCGCGCTGTGACGTAAGCCGCGCTCTCATCTGTATTGAGTCTATAACTGTTCCCAGAAAGGAAACATTCTGGCTGGGAGACAGTGCGCTCTTGGTAGTGTTGATCTTGAGACCCAGACATTCTAGATGGATTAGAGATGGCCTCCCAGGCCTCGGCCCGCATTGCAAGGGGTTGAATTAAGTTTGGGGACAGGCTGCTTTGTAGCAGGGACCCGGTTGCCCGGCTGGTTTGTGCTTGTAACACTGTGGGGACAGTACTTATGTGTGGCGGCGCGCGCTGTGCAGTGGGCGCGCGCTCTACACTTAGAACGCTCACTGCATGAGCCGGCGAGCGAGTCAACGGGGGGATCTGTGTGATTTTGTGGCACTGTGTGAACAGTGCTTATGTGTAGGGGTGCGTACTGTATAGTGGGCACACTGCCTACAGTCAGAACAGAGGAAAAGCTCTTTTTGTGATTCATTAGGGTCGCCGTTAAAACGGTGTTTGTGTACAGGCGTGCGTGCTTTGCAACAGGCTCGTTGGCTGCGAAAATGACATTTCCAGTCCCCTGAGTAGAGGGGGCTGGGAGAAGCGAGATGAGAGTCTGTGGTAGTCCGGCCTCGGCGGGACTTAACCACTTTCTCTTTCTTCCCGTGGTTAGGAAGACGTGGTTAGGCTCGGGGTTCAACGCAATCTTGGGTCGCGGTCCCCTTCGCTCTGGCAGTCTATGGTGGCTCGCGGAGCCGCGAACGAGGGCGCGGTCTCGTAGCTGGACGAGGCTGGAAGACTGGCGGTGCTGCTTTAGGAAGCTGAGGGGGCGGCGCTTTGGAATGGCGGCCCGAAGCAGAGCTGGAACGTTTCGGTAGAAAGTGGCGCATAGCCTGCGACGCCTTCTGTGCTTCGGTGAAGCGCTCAGCGAACCCCGCTGGGCCAAACAGGCCAGTGGCGGAGTTGGGAGAATCCAAGAAGGAGGCTTTTTCTGCATCCTTCATGTCCGTAAGGGTTAACCAGAGATGGTGCTCTAGCACAGTCAGGTTTGCCATGCTCCTGCCAATCGCCTGGGCGGTGGTTTTCGTCGCGCGCAGGGCCAAGTCAGTGGCGCTGCGCAGGTCCTTAAATGCTTCCGGATCAGGGACAGACTCATCCAGAGAGCGAAGAAGTTTGGCCTGAAACGCTTGTAACACCGGCATCGTGTGAAGGGCCGAGGCAGCCTGGCCGGCGGAGGCGTATGCTCGACCGGCGAGAACTGACGTAGTGCGGCAGGGCTTCGAGGGGTGGGCCACTTTAGCCTGCCATCCCTTAGCGGAGGGCGGGCAAAGATGCGCGGCGACAGCTTCCTCCAGAGGGGGCAGACCCTCGTAACCTCTTTCCTTCGCGCCATCGATTACAGAGAGCGCTGAAGAAGTTGAGGATTTTAAATGAGCTGAATATGGCGCCTTCCACGATTTCACACGTGCACAGGATGTGCCGATCTCCGCCGAAGAGGGGGCCTCTACACGAGGCACAAGAAATACGAGGCATTTGTAATTACAAATACGCCTCGCTCTTTTTGTGAGTGTGAGTGCTGCAGCGGGAACACACACACGGCTTTAAAAGGATATTGGCTCGCCGGATGGCGTAGCGGAAACAGTGGCTGAAGGCGGAGTCCATCGAAGGCAGGATCCGGCGTTCTCAGACTGCGAAGCAGGTGCTGGTTGCGCTGAAGGCCTTTTCCAACGGCGGCGACTTCTGGATCCGGAGGTCCGAAGAAGATTAAATCTGAATCCTATGGCGTAACATGGGCTTTTATAGCTTAGACATGCAAATTTAGGCGGTATTTGACGTGCTTTTGGGTGCGAAGCGACCCGATTGGTGCACGCCTCAGCCGCAGGTTCGTGCAGTTGCTGCAGCACAGCCAATCAGCGCGCTAGCATGCTCTGCCTGGGTCTGCTGTGCAGCTGTACTGCGTTTTACATATATAAAATTATAAGGATAATTTTTGGCTTCATATTCTTGAGAAAAGGAGTTTTCCCCATAAGCGTAAGCTAACTTACGCAATATGAGAGTACTCTCGAAAGGGAACTGTTTAACGGTCTAAATCCACAATTCAGTACTACACAGTTCAGTCTTTGTAACGTGTTTCAGCAATACATTTCTACCATTAATAATGTGTTTAGAAACAAATCTCAGAATTGCCTTTACAGGGACTTTAAGTGCAATTTTAAGTATATTTCTGAGAAGTATATAAAAAGTAGTCTGAAAGTATACTTTATTTTTTGTTTAAAAGAAGTATACTAATAGAACACTTATATAAACTTCTTTTTCGTAAGGGGAGTGATTCAAGCCATGTTCTATGTCCGACATATCAACTTCTGCCATCAGGGAAACGTTATAGAGTCCCACTTTGTAAGAGCAACCGTTACAAAAACCGTTACAGCAAGATGTAGTTATTGTTATGAATTCTCTTTAATGTTTTCTTTTCTCTTCCTTTTCCTTTCCTTTCTTTAATGTTGTCTGTTGTGTGAATGTATGTTTTGTACTACTGCAGCTTTGAGTCCAAGACAATTTTCCTGAAAAGGACAATAAAGTATACTCTACTCTACTTCTGTTTAACTTTAATTTTTTCATAGAGATCCTCCCCTTCTGATAAGCTATAAAATGAGCATTGCATCAGGGATGTGATTTCATTCACTTTCTGATCAAAGATGGACCTGCAAATCTCAGTTTTTCTTCTCTTCGTTCTGTTCACTGCAGGTACAAAAACAAATAGTGTTGAAATGTTACTGAGTACAAATACAGATCATTGGGTCTCTCTCTCACTGTCTCGGATTTATTACTAAAAGACGCTCTCTCGACTGTTATAAGTGCTAACTAGGGATGTAACGATTCACTCAACTCACGATGCGATACGATTTTCTCACAATTTTTTTTAACAAAATGAGATTTAAGACTAATTATAAAATAAGTGTCCTTTTATTTCTCACACAAAAGTCTGCATATTTCTTTGTAAAATTTAAATATATATTTTATGTCAAATAATAACTCAATTGAAATTTTAAAACAAATCTCCTTCAAGGAGATCTTCCAATGGTGTTTTCTTGGGAGGAGGTTGTTTCAGCTTCTTCACCCTCATCCTGCACTGAGGAATAGCAGAAATAAAAAGACTAGGTAAAATTTAAGTACAACAGTGACAGGGGTTTCACATTGTTATAAAGGCAAGATTTTAATTATAATTTGTATCATTACACTTGCAAGAGTTAGAAAAACAGAACATTTAGATAAATATGCTATAATAATCAACTAATTATTGAAAAAAAAAAAATCCATGTACACATTTAGAGAAAGAGATAGTAAAATAAATAGAATACCTGGTTCTGCAACAGCACAGCGTTCTCCTTCAGTCTGTGGAACACATCCTCGCGCTGGTCTTTATCTTGATGAGGAAGAGCCTGGAAATAGTTTACTACGGCAGAAAACAGCCTTGTATCTTTCGCTGCGAAAACACTGATGCACCTTGTGATCTCCATGGCAATGGCCTCTCACTGTGGTGATTATGCCGGAAAGTCAAAATGCCGCCACAGCGGCCACACCTCCGACCTGAATGAGTCAACGTAAACTACGTGCTTGCAGTCGCCATGCTTCTGTTTGACGGCGCGTGCACACGGGTGCGCTCGCGCCCAATTTCCATATGAATGAACTGAAAACATTTGTTTATTTCACTCTTCTTCGCGCCAGTGTGCACGCACAGTCCGTAACGCTAGCTACAACTTACTCGTTGCTATCGTGCCTGTAAAGTGAGGTCACAGTATATGGTTTCAGCGTCCCTGCTGTTTAAAACGTGTATCGCGATTCGTTTAACATCTCAACCGCTCCGACTGAATCATTAACTTACATCCCTAGTGCTAACTTCTTTTTGATTATTTATTGTGTTTTGGTTTACTTGAAGTCTATTAGTTTAATGGCTGGAGAGGGGGTGCTTTCTCTGCTGTTACACACTCACTCACATCATCCATTTTTGCTGTTGCTTTCCACCCCTAGACCAACCAGGAAATCGTAACAGTAATCTCTAGAGAAACGATGCTTGTTTTTCCACTCAATGATACCATTCACACAACCACAGACACACTCAAACACACTTAAATATCTATGTTTGCATTGCAAAAGCTTTAACAAATATACTTAGACTTCATGTGCTACTGAATGTTGTCGAGTATGGAAGCTTTCTCATCTGAAATGAATACATATTTTGATGTCATAAGCTTTTCAATTCATTGTACTGTGGTTTGACCAGATTACAATCCATGCACAACTGTGCTAAAACATTCAGTGGTCAATGGATTTTTTCTCTCTCTTGCAAAAGTTAACTGTATGTACCTTTATGTGAAGTAACATTTTTTTTTTCTCTGTGCTTTATTCATGTTAGTACACGTTTTTGTTCTTTAATTAGTTTGTATTTATTTGTGTTATTTTTATTTTATTTTTGTTCTTGCTTTCATCCTACTCCTTGCTTTTTAGTTAAAAACCTATCAAAAATGTGAAACCCTTGAAAATGTGATCAAATTGATGATGTGTTCTAGGTCATTAAAGGATCAGTTTTTGTGTTTCACAATGTCTCAAGACTGATTGTTCCTGATTTCAGAAGAAATGAAACTTATGTTTCTGTTTGATCAGGATGTTTAATGTCCCACCGGACGTGTGTAGGTGTTGGTAATATAATACTTTTTAATTGCAGTCCTTCAATGTTTAAACTGGTTTCTCAACTTCCCATCCTCCTCACCAAATGGTCACAAATCCTTAAAGCCTATGTAAACTAAAGCATGTATGATTTTCTTTCTTCTGCAGAACACAAGAAGACATTTTACTTTCTTCTGTAGAACATTTCTATATTCTACAAAAGGAAAAACGTCATACAGGTTTTGAATGACATGAGGGTGAGTGAATGATTTTTGGGTGAACTATCACTTGAAGAAGGATGACCTGCACAGTGCTTGTAATTTCCTTATCAAACTTTCATTTATTGTAAATTGTGTAATCTGAATTTTCTCTACTTTCATTTCCTCATGAAGATCCTCCCCTTATGATAAGCTATTAAAGGAGCACTGAAACAGGCTTATTATTTCATTCACCTCCTGATCAAAGATGGATCTGCAAATCTCAGTTTTTCTTCTCTTCATTCTTTTCACTGCAGGTACAAAGACAAATAGTGTTTGTGATGTTTTCTCTTTTTTCATTGGGTCGCTGGTTCTCTCTCTCACTGTCTCTGTTTTATTACTAAAGGACACTCTCTCGACTGTTATGAGTGTTTGGGTCTGACGGGTTCTTGTGCAGATCAGAAGTTAAAAACATGTCCCAGTGGATCTTCCCAGTGCATGAGTACAACAGCGGTAACACAAGGCGGTAAGTCCAGCATTACAGATTGAGTGGTGTAAATGTAACTTCTCCTATAACTGTGACCCGTTTTCTTGGCAGAATTTACAAAATCAATCACAGAACATTTTATTTATTTCTGCTGTTTAATTTGTTTTCTGTCTGATTGTTTTGCTAACAATGGCAATTGTATTAAAAAAAACGTTTGAAATAAGAAAAAAAAATAATTTTTGACATATTTATAATTTTTCCATCAAAATAACATGTACTGGTCTTTTCTGTATCATTCATATTTTAGGTGAAATTAGTGTAAAAGTGAAGACTAAAGATTGTGCTCCTGCCTGTCAAAGTGGGTCCATGAACTTTGGCATTTCAAAGGTGACTACTTCCTGCTGTAACACAGACCGGTGTAACGCTGAAGATGCTCCAGGTATTGTGCTTTCCTGACCATGTGTAAATCTTCTGTAAAGTCAACACTCATTTTACTTCCAAAGGACATTCAATCAGAAAATAAAAAGCAGGGTGTGGCTCGCCTGTCGTGAACTGATTGAATGGAGCCGCTAAAGGAGTGTTGTTTATTTTATACAGAAAATTTAATTAATCAAATATACCTGTTTTCCTCCTGTAGATCCCTCTAACGTCCCCAATGGAAAGAAATGTTACTATTGTGATGGACAGAGCTGCTCAAACACATTGAGCTGTTCAGGGAGTGAAGATCGCTGCATTAAAGCAACAGGTGAGAATCTGGAAAAGGACAAAGATTGCTGTTATTTTTGATTCTCCACCATTAGTTTAAATATTTGATACAGATCACATACAGCAACTGCCAGCTTAGACTGAATCAACCTTTGTTCTCTTTCTTTTCATCAGGGACTTTTGGAGGCCAGTCAGTTGTTGTAAAAGGCTGTGTCTCTAAATCCATTTGTGATGCCACATCAGTTAGTAGTGTTGAGAGCATCTCATGTTGTGAGGGGAACCTGTGTAACGGTGCTCAGAGTGTCACCCAGAGCTTCCTGTTCCTCTGCTGTTCTCTGCTCTCCTACTTCCTGCTGCACTGAATCCAGCAGCTCTTCTGATTCTATAATGAAACACACTGTATTGAATATGTAGCTCATATTGTTTCTGTACTAGATTGTGTTCCGATGTGATGAACTGAATTCAAACAGGAAAATTTATGTATTCATCACCTTATTTCAGGGTTCATTTTTAAATGAAAAAAGTTAAAAAGAAAGTGTGAAATTTTGTATTCTTTTTCTCTGACTATTTTATATTTGATCATTTATAAATCAGTGTACAATGGATTATGAGCATGCACATTGAAAAAGCAAATGCATGACATAAGTAATTATAAAAATAATATAAATGTAAAATAATATATAATAATATAAAACTATAACTGGTCTTATAATGCAGTATAGGTCTTAATGAGTCTTTATATATTTATTTTTGTACTTAAAATATAGTTATAAAATAGTAATTCTTATTTATAAATAAGTATAAATGGAGCTATAATTCATTATAAGCATGGTCTTCATAGAAAGTGTTACCAAAATTAGATATGAAAATTGTTATTATTTCACAAATTATTTTGTTCTACTTCTTTCCACTCCCTTTCGAGCAAGTATTATATGTGTAAATAATGTGTGTGGATATGTGTATTATAATTGTAGTGTATATACGTGTGTATGTGTAATTATATATATATATATATTATTATTTTTTTATTTTTTTTTATTTATTTTTTTTGCTCGAAATGAACTTCAATCAATCAATCAATCAATCTTAATCAGAACCAGTTGTATAGAAAAAAAAGATCAACAGCTTTTAAGAACCGACTAGGCTTTAAACCTATATTTAGCATCATTTATCAGCAGGTGGCAGCAGATAGTCTTGTGTAGGCCTACACCTCGACATTTGGATTTGCTTATTGTACATCAAACACTGGAGACAGCAAAGTTATTTTTTGTATGTAAAAACTCAAAACATCATTATCATTGAAATGAAAAATGCAAAAACTACAAGCTGAACAACTGAAGAAAACAGGCTTCATAATTATAAGCCACACTGACCAAAAATAAATTCAAAAATTCAAAAACAACGGGAACAACTTCTTGTCTCTGGAACCTGCAGCCCCTAAAAGGAGCATTTTAGTACCTTAGAGAAGTAATATACCCAGATAGCATGTAATCATTGAAACAATGTTGAGTCAGTGTTGATGCGTCAACACTAATTGCATTGAATTAACGATACAAAGTGATGTTACTTCAGTATCACTTTTGCACCCTCAGTTAATGTTGAAGCAATGTTGAGATTTCAACAAATCACCTTTATTTATATAACGCTTTTTACAATGCCAATTATTTCAAAGCAGCTTCACAGTGGTAACAGGAAAATAATGCAACAGAATTTGATTCGGCTGTACAGCCGCTCTGGTGAAAACGGTGATGTCATCAGCTCATTTCAATTATCATATAGTGTCAACGCGGGCAGATCAGTAATATAGTTGAAATTTAAGTGTCCCCAACTGAGCAAGCCAAAAGCCAAAGGCGACGGTGGCAAGGAACCAAAACTCCTTCAGGGCCAGAATGGAGGAAAAAACCTTGGGAGAAACCAGGCTCAGTCGGGGTGTCAGTTCTCCTCTGGCCGACGAACAAATAGCGTATGATTATGATTCTGGCAACATTACAGGTCAGAAGTCATATTAAATCAATAGATATTCGTAGGATTATTCGAAAGATTGGAGTCGTCACGCCGGGGACGGGTTTAATGAGGATGTCGTGTCGATGCGGCAATTACAGGGGGGAGTTTAATTGACACGGTCTCTACAGACACTTCAGGGATGCGTTCGTCATGTCCAGGCTAAGGTCCACCATCTGGTCTGGATACGGCCCGGATCCGGACGACTGCAGTAAACCTCGGGATAAACAGAGAGACTAACATTAGCGTAGATGCCATTCTTCTTATGATGTAACGAGTACATCAGGTGTTATGGGAAGTGTTCCCGGTTCCGGCTGACCTAGTTAATGCAGCCTAACAATCATTTAACTGATTTGAATAATAGAAATTAACCTTTAAGTGTTTTTTCTTTAATTGCTAATGTGACTTTTTACACCACAGACTGAACAAAAATTGTTATTATCTAATTGTGTACTTAAATTTAACAGCTGACAGCTGATTGGTTGATTGTAATCCATTACATACACTATATTGCCAAAAGTTTTGGGACGCCTGCCTTTACATGCACATGAACTTTAATGACATCCCATTCTTAATCCGTAGGGTTTAATATGGAGTTGGCCGACCCTTTGCAGCTATAACAGCTTCAACTCTTCTGGGAAGGCTTTCCACAAGGTTTAGGAGTGTGTTTACGGGAATTTTTGACCATTCTTCTAGAAGCGCATTTGTGAGGTCAGGCACTGATGTTGGACGAGAAGGCCTGGCTCGCTCTGGTGCGCAGTAATGTTAGAACAGGAAAGGGCCATCCCCAAACTGTTCCCACAAAGTTGGGACCATGAAATTGAAACTGCATTAAGAGTTCCTTTCACAGGAACTAATGGGTCAAGCCCAACCCCTGAAAAATAACCCCACACCATAATCCACCCTCCACCAAACTTTACTCTTGGCACAATGCAGTCAGACAAGTACCGTTCTCCTGGCAACAGCCAAACCCAGACTCGTCCATCGGATTGCCTGACAGAGAAGCGTGATTCGTTACTCCAGAGAACACGCCGCCACTGACTGCATCCGATGCTTTGCATTGCCCTTGGTGATGTAAAGCTTGGATGCAGCTGCTCGGCCATGGAAACCATTATTGAGCTAATCTGAAAGCCACACGAAGTTTGGAGGTCTGTAGCTATTGACTCTACAGAAAGTTGGGGGGGTACTCTGGGTTCGGGCCAAATTCCGAGCTCGAAGCCCTCCCCCTGGACAGCACGCCAAATACGCATTTAAATTTACTCTCCATAATTATATGTAAGTGTGAACTCGTGAATTATCCCCATGCAAAAAGATGCATTGTACTAATCATATCTTAAGGTCTTCAATCAAAACTAAAAATGTATATTCACCGAACATATTTAATTGTGCTCAGTCAATCTATGAAGTCGAAGTGAAAAATCCATGTTGGATGAACAAATCCTACGTCCAAAAAACTGTATACGCATGCGCAAAATTCGCCTGAGGAAAACCGTTCGTTTGGAGAATTGAAATGCGGAATGCGCGGGAGAGCGAGCAGTGCAGAGCCAGCCGATGCTGAAGACCGAAACAAACATTCCCAAGAGAATAGAGATATTCATCGTCACAAGACGTTGGTGAGTATTGAGCACTGAAATTATTCTCCAGAGTTTTGCTTTATGACCCGGTATGAAGTTTAAAAGACATTTTGTAGAATCACAGTTAATGCATTCATTGGTTTCATGAGTGTGTTCCCAGTTACCACCTAATTATCTAATGGTAGCCAATAGTTTTATTTTCCTCATGTCATATATGTCTAAAATAATAGGTAATAAGTAAATGAAGTCATTTGTGTGATATGTGCAGCATGCGACTGTTGAACACGGTGCCGTTAGATTGCCGTCGGCGGTCGGCCTCTTTCAGGGCTTATTGCTTTTTATTATCAACCATGTCAATCTCGTGATTTTCTTATTCATCCATTCATTCGTCTCATCCTCAAGTAAGTAACTTCTGTTCTGTCACCACTTGTCAGATGTGATGCAGGGGAACTTTGTCATTAATGTTCGTGTTTGCAGGTTTTTAAGCCTATGCAGTGCCGCTTTTTCTTCACCACATCAGGTTTTCTACAACACATTAAGATATCCTGTTATGCAGAAGACTTCTTAAATGTATTCGGAGTTTTACCTTATTTAAAATAATAATGTATTTTCACCAAATATCCTGTGTTGGAATTGGCTTGTTAATAAAGTAATGTGATAAAATGTCAACCCTGTTGTCTGTGTTCTGTAATTTGCTTAATATATTTATGTTTTTATTAATTTTTGTCTTTTGGGACAGTGAGAAATAAACAATTGTTACTACAATTTAAAATATTTAATTGGACCAACCTCATAGTTTGGTAAATTACATTTTTCCATTGGCTCAACATATTATTTCTGATTGAGCCCATGTTAACAGACTGTTGCCACAATTGACAAAATTCAATTCACAGAAATTCAATTTGGCCAATTGAAAAATTTAGATGTGACTAGTCACTAGAAAATTTTGAATTGGAGAGGCCTGAAATTTTTTACAGTGTGACTGGAACACCTGAATTCAGTGATTTGGAGGGGTGTCCCAATACTTTTGGCAATATAGCGTACCTTTCTATCAGAGTTATCTGACATATCAAGATTAATTTGTTCTGACACAGTTTAACTGAGTTCTTGTCATATTTTATTACCATTTTCTAAACTATAGTGAATAACTGTGATAATGTGAGAAATGATGGTGTCTGAATAAATTTTGGTTTGACTGTATATTGAAATATAAAATCTTAGCAGAATATTTACAATTAAATTAAATAATAATTATTAATTTTTTTATTTCGTTTATTATTTATTGAGTGTTCCCATTCACCTGCAAAATACAGTTGAGAAAAGATGCACAGCCCATGCACCAAGCCCAGTCCATGCACCAAGCCCAGTCCATGCACCAAGACGGCTTCCAGCACCGCTTCGTGATAAGCTGGGGAAAGAATGACATCAATGGGAGTCATAGAAAAAGTTGAAGAGCCTACAGAGTGGGTTAATTCAATGGTGTGTGTGAAAAAAGCAAATGGTGATCTACGTGTGTGTATGGATCCAAAGGACTTAAACGCAAACATTCAGAGAGAACATTATCAAATTCCGACACGTGAGGAAATCGTAAGCGAGATGGCAGGTGCAAAGTTCTTTAAGAAGCTGGATGCATCTCAGGGCTTTTGGCAGAAATTACATGAGGACAGCACAAAGTATTGCACATTTAACACCCTTCAGCCGATACTCCTGCTTGAGGATGCCGTCCGGAATTTCCTCAGCTCCTGAAGTATCCCACAGGGCCATGGAGCACATAATTGAAGGCATTGAGGGTGTGCGTGTGTATGTGGATGATATTGTATTGTGGGGATCCACAATAGAACAGCACAACAAGAGGCTCATGGAAGTCCTACAGCAAGTAGGCCTAAGGAAGTATGGGCTGAAGTTGAAAAAGGACAAATGTCAGTTTGGAGCAAAAGAAATCACATTCCTAGGAGATAAGCTGTCAGAAGGGGGTATGGAACTAGACAAAAGTGAAGTACAAGCAATACTCAAAATGCCCAGACCCACAGACAGAAGGGCTGTATTGAGAGTGATGGGGATGATCAATTTCGTCGGAAAGTTCATACCAAACTTGTCTTCAAAAACAGTGTACTTGAGAGAACTGTTACGTGATCAAGGCGAGTTCATGAACAAGAATGGGGACGACTGAAGACTCTCCTCACTACAGAGCAGAGGTGTCAAGTAACGAAGTACAAATACTTCGTACTTGACGTACTTTACTACTTCGTACTTTACTTCTAAATGAGACGCAGCTACAAATCACACAGTGTTGCCAGATTGGGCGGGTTCCCGCCGACGAGCACGCACCTTCAGCCAATCAGCGATCAGCAGGCAGACGTGCTCATTCATGACTGACAGCCAGGCTTTTAGCAATAACTCGTAGCTGTATATTCGAGTGATCTCTTTATAAATATAACCTCCTGTCCATCGTCATATACACACTCAGGACATCTGCAACTAGCAACCACGAGAGCTGCTGAAAGAGGTTTGAATCAACAATTAATCAGTTTTGACTGTGCTAAGTGCGTGTTCTATGTACTTCTCGAAAGATGTACTGTAGTTTTGTCAGAGCAAAGTGCAACACAAAGGTAAGCACATTGTTGTCATTTTTTTGTTGGCGGATTATTGTACAGTATCAATGAATGACGCATTTTGGCAGTGGTGTGTACATTAACGTGTGTGAAATGCCTGTTAATTACGTTGCTTTTTCCGATCTCTTATATTGGGCACTTTTTACACTTAAATTGGCTTATTCTTAATGTTGATGTTGACATTGAAAATGATGCACGTGTTTTTCTGAGGGATTGCCATTTTGACAGTTTCCACCTGGACATATAGTCATATTTGATCCGTTTTCCCGGGAAATAGATTTTTTTTTTTATCATCAACATTATGTTTTAAGGAGATAAAATGGTACTTCAACCTTGATTGGTATGGCAATAAAATAATATCACATTATTTTGTTAGTTAAAGTTTTGGGCGTTTTTTTCTTGGAGTGGGCGGGTTTTGGTGCGCTTCTGGCCTGGAAATCGTCGACCCAATCTGGCAACACTGATCACACATGTACATTTACATTCCAGTAAAGGTTATTGATAACATGCCTCTGAAGTTTGACTTTTTGCACCATTACAATACTTATAGGCAACTAGTCATCATATCTTCCGCTCCATGAAACACGTTAATGCTCAGTAGTACATATATATGGTTCTTTAATGTATTTGCATTGTACTAAAATGCGTTCATTTTCAATGGGCATATATGCGGCTGAAACAGGTAGCCTAGTGCATCCCAAATTTTTCAACATTAACATTTTAATATAACATTATAGTCATTATGGCCTTTAGAAAAATGTTTTTTTGAGGAGGTGGGGTAGTGCACTATAGGCCCATGTGGCGCGGCCTAAGCTTTTGTCCTTAATGGCATTTTTTCCCCCTTACATTACTTTTATACTTTAAGTAGTTTTGAAACAAGTACTTTTACACTTTTAGGGTAAAAGGCTTGAGTTGATACTTTAACTTCTATAGAAGTCTTTTTTAAACCCTAGTCTCTGTACTTCTACCTGAGTAATGAATGTGAATACTTTTGACACCTCTGCTTGTAAACCGCTCGCCAACAGCAGCCAGTCTTTGAGGTGCGTTGCTAGGGAATCGCCAGACTCCAAGTCGCATCAGACAGCTTGCACGGGAAGCATCAGTTCAAACAAACGCTGTCTTCCACTCCACACGGTAACCATCTTCTTCACTCTCGTTCTCACGAATCAAACCAACATACCCTGATGATGTGTCCTCCTTCCACCTGATGAAATAGACCTCGCCTCCATTTCCCTTTCCTCCATTAATTACTCACTCCATCCCTTTCTGGTGAAAGTGAAAGTAAACATGGCCATATAGTTTACTGCACTGTCACACACTCTCTTGACTGTTATGAGTGCTAACTTCTTTTTGATTATTTATTGTGTTTTGATTCATCTGTTTTGCTTTTGGTTTACTTGAAGTCTATTAGTTTAATGGCTGGAGAGGGGGTGCTTTCTCTGCTGTTACACACTCACTCACATCATCCATTTTTGCTGTTGCTTTCCACCCCTAGACCAATCAGGAAATCGTAACAGTAATCTCTAGAGACAACGCCACCTTGGAATTACAAACCCAATTCCAAAAAAGTTGGGACACTGTACAAATTGTGAATAAAAAAGGAATGCAATAATTTACAAATCTCATAAACTTATATTTTATTCACAGTAGAATATAGATAGCATATCAAATGTTGAAAGTGAGACATTTTGAAATGTCATGCCAAATATTAGCTCATTTTGGATTTCATGAGAGCTACACATTCCAAAAAAGTTGGGACAGGTAGCAATAAGAGGCCGGAAAAGTTAAATGTACATATAAGGAACAGCTGGAGGACCAATTTGCAACTTATTAGGTCAATTGGCAACATGATTGGGTATAAAAAGAGCCTCTCAGAGTGGCAGTGTCTCTCAGAAGTCAAGATGGGCAGAGGATCACCAATTCCCCCAATGCTGCGGCGAAAATAGTGGAGCAATATCAGAAAGGAGTTTCTCAGAGAAAAATTGCAAAGAGTTTGAAGTTATCATCATCTACAGTGCATAATATCATCCAGAGATTCAGAGAATCTGGAACAATCTCTGTGCGTAAGGGTCAAGGCCGGAAAACCATACTGGATACGCGTGATCTTCGGACTAAAGAGGACAAGGACAACCCAAGTTGTCATCAGCGCTCAGTTCAGAAGCCTGCATCTCTGATGGTATGGGGTTGCATGAGTGCGTGTGGCATGGGCAGCTTACACATCTGGAAAGGCACCATCAATGCTGAAAGGTATATCCAAGTTCTAGAACAACATATGCTCCCATCCAGACGTCGTCTCTTTCAGGGAAGACCTTGCATTTTCCAACATGACAATGCCAGACCACATATTGCATCAATTACAACATCATGGCTGCGTAGAAGAAGGATCCGGGTACTGAAATGGCCAGCCTGTAGTCCAGATCTTTCACCCATAGAAAACATTTGGCGCATCATAAAGAGGAAGATGCGACAAAGAAGACCTAAGACAGTTGAGCAACTAGAAGCCTGTATTAGACAAGAATGGGACAACATTCCTATTCCTAAACTTGAGCAACTTGTCTCCTCAGTCCCCAGACGTTTGCAGACTGTTATAAAAAGAAGAGGGAATGCCACACAGTGGTAAACATGGCCTTGTCCCAACTTTTTTGAGATGTGTTGATGCCATGAAATTTAAAATCAACTTATTTTTCCCTTAAAATGATACATTTTCTCAGTTTAAACATTTGATATGTCATCTATGTTGTATTCTGAATAAAATATTGAAATTTGAAACTTCCACATCATTGCATTCTGTTTTTATTCACAATTTGTACAGTGTCCCAACTTTTTTGGAATCGGGTTTGTACATAGGACTGCACATCAACCTCATGCTGGTGGCAGAGCAGCAGTATTTAGCTAAATCAAGGAGATTTTTTTCCCCGCTGCATTGCAAGGAACTCTTTGGCCAGACCAACAGGAGCGACAGGATGTCCACCAAGAATAATTTTGCTTTGTGTTTTGTTTTTTTAATGGATGACATTTTGTGGTAAATTTCTGTTCAGTATGTGAGTTACTGTAACATGTAAAACATTTAAAATTGAAATGAGAAATTACAGTAAAAGTAACAAGTTTTCAGTTTACATGTTACACATTTTTATAAAATGTTTATTTTTCTGTGTACTACAGTACTAGCTCTTTGCAGTAAATCTTCACCTACTGTAAGCTTTGTAACATTTTTGTATAGTACAATAAGCACTCGGTGTCATCAAAAATATAGAACATGCATGACATTTGTATATAACAATAATTTCCACGCCATGGTGAAAAAACATCTAAACATTTTGACCAGTGTGGCTCACACGATGATAAAAACATTGACACTTTTAGTTTACTGACACAAAGTAAATTGTGAGAATGGTAAGACTGTTTCAAGAAATGTGCCAAAGCGATTAAGAAAAACTGTAAAAGCTAGAATTTTAGATAGATATATAAGGATGGATGGATGGATGGATGAGAAAGAATGATAGATAGATAGATAAAGAATTATTATGGATGATACGGATACGAATTATGGATGATGGATACGAATTATTATGGATGGATAGATGGATAGATAAATAGATGGATAGATAGATGGATAGATAGATAGATAGATGGATAGATAAAAGGGGTGTAATGGTACACAAAACTTGCGGTTTGGTACGGGTTCGGTATGGCAGGGGAGAAAAAACCAAATATAAAATTGCTTTTTATTTATTTTTATTAAACAGTGGTTTACTGAACAAATTGTGTCTGTCCTTAAATGAATTAAATTATAACTAAAAGTTTCTTAAAGATAATGCTGTAAACTATAGGGAGCCCTTACTTGCACATTACTACAGTGTGGAGAACAAGTATTTGATACACTGCCGATTTTGCAGGTTTGCCCACTTACAAAGCATGTAGAAGTCTGTAATTTTTATCATAGGTACTCTTTAACTGTGAGAGACGGAATCTAAAACAAAAATCCAGAAAATCACATTGTATGATTTTTAAGTAATTAATTTGCATTTTATTGCATGACATAAGTATTTGATACATCAGAAAAGCAGAACTTAATATTTGGTACAGAAACCTTTGTTTGCAATTACAGAGATCATACGTTTCCTGTAGTTCTTGACCAGGTTTGCACACACTGCAGCAGGGATTTTGGCCCACTCCTCCATACAGACCTTCTCCAGATCCTTCAGGTTTCGGGGCTGTCGCTGGGCAATACGGACTTTCAGCTCCCTCCAAAGATTTTCTATTGGGTTCAGGTCTGGAGACTGGCTAGGCCACTCCAGGACCTTGAGATGCTTCTTACGGAGCCACTCCTTAGTTGCCCTGGCTGTGTGTTTCAGGTCGTTGTCATGCTGGAAGACCCAGCCACGACCCATCTTCAATGCTCATACTGAGGGAAGGAGGTTGTTGGCCAAGATCTCGCGATACATGGCCCCATCCATCCTCCCCTCAATACGGTGCAGTCGTCCTGTCCCCTTTGCAGAAAAGCATCCCCAAAGAATGATGTTTCCACCTCCATGCTTCACAGTTGGGATGGTGTTCTTGGGGTTGTACTCATCCTTCTTCTTCCTCCAAACACGGCGAGTGGAGTTTAGACCAAAAAGCTCTATTTTTGTCTCATCAGACCACATGACCTTCTCCCATTCCTCCTCTGGATCATCCAGATGGTCATTGGCAAACTTCAGACGGGCCTGGACATGCGCTGGCTTGAGCAGGGGGACCTTGCGTGCGCTGCAGGATTTTAATCCATGATGGCGTAGTGTGTTACTAATGGTTTTCTTTGAGACTGTGGTCCCAGCTCTCTTCAGGTCATTGACCAGGTCCTGCCGTGTAGTTCTGGGCTGATCCCTCACCTTCCTCATGATCATTGATGCCCCACGAGGTGAAATCTTGCATGGTGCCCCAGACCGAGGGAGATTGACCGTCATCTTGAACTTCTTCCATTTTCTAATAATTGCCCCAACAGTTGTTGCCTTCTCACCAAGCTGCTTGCCTATTGTCCTGTAGCCCATCCCAGCCTTGTGCAGGTCTACAATTTTATCCCTGATGTCCTTACACAGCTCTCTGGTCTTGGCCATTGTGGAGAGGTTGGAGTCTGTTTGATTGAGTGTGTGGACAGGTGTCTTTTATACAGGTAACGAGTTCAAACAGGTGCAGTTAATACAGGTAATGAGTGGAGAACAGGAGGGCTTCTTAAAGAAAAACTAACAGGTCTGTGAGAGCCAGAATTCTTACTGGTTGGTAGGTGATCAAATACTTATGTCATGCAATAAAATGCTAATTAATTACTTAAAAATCATACAATGTGATTTTCTGGATTTTTGTTTTGGATTCCGTCTCTCACAGTTGAAGAGTACCTATGATAAAAATTATAGACTTCTACATGCTTTGTAAGTGGGCAAACCTGCAAAATCGGCAGTGTATCAAATACTTGTTCTCCCCACTGTATAACATAACAACAGAGCCCAAATTAGCCTAAATTCAGTTGCTGTTTATTTTTAGATATAATAATCAACACTCAAATAACACATTGTATGCATAAGTTTTTGCATAAACTTATAAATCTAATTATAAAATTATGTTTTTACTCCTATTCATTGTTGAAATATAATCATTCTCTATAATCATTTTCATGACAGATTAATTTAAATATACATTAAATAATTAAGACATCACTAACAGGTTAAGTAAAATATAATAAATATATAGGCTAATATAGCGCATATATTTAGTGAAAGAGTTGATTTCTCTAGTGAACTAACAGCTGTGGACACTGAATGACTTCTGAGGTAAATGTAATGCTACGTGACATTGTTTACAAGCACGATTTTATTGACATCTTTCCACCGAAAACCATTTTTGTTTTCTAAATAAACAGTCCTGAAATGCACACAATAAAAAAAATTACATAAGGTAAATAATTGTCACAGAATAAGAATATGTGAATATAACTCAATTTTGACAAAAATGTCAGATAGAATTTTATAATTCCAAGGTGACGACAAGGTTCCAAGGTTTTGGAATGACACCAGACAACCACAGACACTTAAAAGTCAATGTTTCCATTGCAAATAAGCTTTTCAGTTCATGACCGAATAACTGTGCTAATTTACAACTGTGCTAAAACATTCAGCGGTCAACGGAATTTTTTCTCTTGCAAAACAAATAACTTTCAAAAAAGGAACCTTGCAAAACTTCTTTAAACGTTTGTTGTAATGTAATATTGCATGCAAAAGGTCGACAAAAGGTTGACTGAGATCATCTGATCTAACGCGTAATGCATTTTTAGAATGCTGCAGATTTATGGAGGTAGTTATCACAATGAAAAAATTTTGTTTAAAAAAATATTTACATTCATTAACATTTGCCTCAGATCATCTTCTTTCTGCAGCTCTAACAGTTTCGTCACTACAGTACGTATTTGCATATTCTTTCACACAAATGATGTTGCTCTTGCAACATTTTGTAAAGAGAAATATATAATCGCTGTGTATGATCCTTGCATATAAATATACATTTATATAAATGAACATTGTAATAGAAATACGTTATACGAATGGAGTCTGCATAATGTACCCTTTTGTGAAGTAACAATTTTTTTTTTTGTGTTCTAGGGTCATTAAAGGATTAGTAAAGGATCAGTTTTTGTGTTTCACAATGTTCCAAGATGAAACTTATGTTTCTGTTTGATCAGGACGTTTAATGTCCCACCGGACGTGTGCAGGTGTTGGTAATATAATACTTACTGTAACTACAGCTATTGCAGTCCTTCAGTGTTTAAACTGGTTTCTCAACTTCCCATCCTCCTCACCAAATGGTCACAAATCCTTAAAGCCTATGTAAACTAAAGCATGTATGATTTTCTTTCTTCTGCAGAACACAAGAAGACATTTTACTTTCTTCTGTAGAACATTTCTATATTCTACAAAAGGAAAAACGTCATACAGGTTTTGAATGACATGAGGGTGAGTGAATGATTTTTGGGTGAACTATCACTTGAAGAAGGATGACCTGCACAGTGCTTGTAATTTCCTTATCAAACTTTCATTTATTGTAAATTGTGTAATCTGAATTTTCTCTACTTTCATTTCCTCATGAAGATCCTCCCCTTATGATAAGCTATAAAAGGAGCACTGAAACAGGCTTATTATTTCATTCACCTCCTGATCAAAGATGGATCTGCAAATCTCAGTTTTTCTTCTCTTCATTCTTTTCACTGCAGGTACAAAGACAAATAGTGTTTGTGATGTTTTCTCTTTTTTCATTGGGTCGCTGGTTCTCTCTCTCACTGTCTCTGTTTTATTACTAAAGGACACTCTCTCGACTGTTATGAGTGTTTGGGTCTGATGGGTTCTTGTGCAGATCAGAAGTTAAAAACATGTCCCAGTGGATCTTCCCAGTGCATGAGTACAACAGCGGTAACACAAGGCGGTAAGTCCAGCATTACAGATTGAGTGGTGTAAATGTAACTTCTCCTATAACTGTGACCCGTTTTCTTGGCAGAATTTACAAAATCAATCACAGAACATTTTATTTATTTCTGCTGTTTAATTTGTTTTCTGTCTGATTGTTTTGCTAACAATGGCAATTGTATTAAAAAAAACGTTTGAAATAAGAAAAAAAAATAATTTTTGACATATTTATAATTTTTCCATCAAAATAACATGTACTGGTCTTTTCTGTATCATTCATATTTTAGGTGAAATTAGTGTAAAAGTGAAGACTAAAGATTGTGCTGTTGCCTGTCAAAGTGGGTCCATGAACTTTGGCATTTCAAAGGTGACTACTTCCTGCTGTAACACAGACCGGTGTAACGCTGAAGATGCTCCAGGTATTGTGCTTTCCTGACCATGTGTAAATCTTCTGTAAAGTCAACACTCATTTTACTTCCAAAGGACATTCAATCAGAAAATAAAAAGCAGGGTGTGGCTCGCCTGTCGTGAACTGATTGAATGGAGCCGCTAAAGGAGTGTTGTTTATTTTATACAGAAAATTTAATTAATCAAATATACCTGTTTTCCTCCTGTAGATCCCTCTAACGTCCCCAATGGAAAGAAATGTTACTATTGTGATGGACAGAGCTGCTCAAACACATTGAGCTGTTCAGGGAGTGAAGATCGCTGCATTAAAGCAACAGGTGAGAATCTGGAAAAGGACAAAGATTGCTGTTATTTTTGATTCTCCACCATTAGTTTAAATATTTGATACAGATCACAGCCGGCAGTTGCTGTATTAGACTGAATCAACCTTTGTTCTCTTTCTTTTCATCAGGGACTTTTGGAGACCAGTCAGTTGTTGTAAAAGGCTGTGTCTCTAAATCCATTTGTGATGCCACATCAGTTAGTAGTGTTGAGAGCATCTCATGTTGTGAGGGGAACCTGTGTAACGGTGCTCAGAGTGTCACCCAGAGCTTCCTGTTCCTCTGCTGTTCTCTGCTCTCCTACTTCCTGCTGCACTGAATCCAGCAGCTCTTCTGATTCTATAATGAAACACACTGTATTGAATATGTAGCTCATATTGTTTCTGTACTAGATTGTGTTCCGATGTGATGAACTGAATTCAAACAGGAAAATGTATGTATTCATCACCTTATTTCAGGGTTCATTTTTAAATCTTCATGCTGTAAAAAGTTAAAAAAAAAGTGTGATATTTTTTTCTTAAAGAAAAAAGTATTAAAATTAGGGCTGTGCGATTAATCGAAATTGTAATAAAATCGTGATGTGAGCATGCGCGATTTCTAAACCGCAGAAAGCACGATTTTTCCACCATCCCCCTACAGGGCTGTTCACGTCGCGTCTAAAAAAGCATGGAAAACGTCGGCTGTGCCGATTTCTTCTCCTTTTAAAAAGCAACAGATGTAGTGCCGAAATTCGACTGCCTGCCAGAATTCGACTACCCTCTGCGTGCACGCACATGACGTCATTTGTTGACATCGGTGCAGCCAATGAATTTAATGTTTGTGCTGCCCTTTCATTTTAATTTAATTTTTTTATGTAGTTATTGCATCCTTGTGGGGATAAACATTATTAAATGTCTTGAAAACCAACATGTTCTCATGAAATGCGTATATATAGCACGATTTGTATTTATCATGCGATTTATACACCAAAATTACTTTTTACGTGCATATGATACGCATTGTCACCCCACTGGGTAGGTTTAGTGGTGTGGGTTACGTGCATATAACATGTTATAAAGTGCGTATCATATGCACGCGAAAACTGCGTAACATATGCACGTAACATGCTATAGATACACATTTTCATGAGATCAGGCTGAATACTGAATTGTTTTGTAATAAAGTTCTGCACCGTTTCCTCTTCAAAGCTTTTTGTAACCAAATATTTTCCTCCCGAGTCCCAAGTTACACCACAACAAACTTTCAAGTCTTCTCATTTTTTGATAAACAAACAGGGTATGAGCCATATGGGCCTTGTAATCTATTATTTGGCTGTAAATAACAGGATCCATGTGTAGGCCTATATCCAATATAAGTAAAATAACTGAACACAGTGAAAAAACGTCAGCTTTTAAACTTGAGTAATGGGTCTTTGGCAATTGTCAGCCAATAATTTAATAATTAACTTAATTAAATTAACAATTAAATTAAAGGTGCAGTGTGTGAATTTTAGTGGCATCTAGCGGTGAGGTTGTGATTTGCAATCACACACCTCTCACCCCTCCCTTTTGGAGAACATAGAGAATCTACGGGGGCCGACACAGGACAAAAATGTCGTCGTCTGCGACAGCAGAGAGTAACTAGCGCTCTGTAGAGAAGTTTGTCCGGTTAGGGCTACTGTAGAAACATGGCGGCGCAAAATGGCGATTTCACTGTAAGGGGACCCGCGGTGTATGGAGATAGAAATGGCTCATTCTAAGATAATAAAAACATAACGGTTCATTAAGTAAGGGCTATATACACCATTTAAAACATAGTTATGTATATTATATTGCATTTATATCAATAGAGCCTCATAAATACTACACACTGCACCGTTAAATTAAATTTTATTGCTGACAATAGATAGTATTTTTTGTGAAATGTTTGTTATACACATTAAAATAAATTTGACATTAAATTGATCATAAGTGACAGCTGTTACATTAACATTCTTTAAAAAAAAGAGAAATTTCTGTTTCTATTCAAACAATCATGGAAGACAAATGTAATACGGTTTCCACAAAAATACATTGATAATAATCATAAATGATTCTTAAGCATCAAATCAGCATATTGGAATGATTTCTGAAGGATCATGTGACACTGAAGACTGGAGTAATGATGCTGAAAATTCAGCTTTGATCACAGGAATAAATTACATCTGAAATACATTGAAATATTATATTATTTTGAATTGTAATAATATTTTACAATATTTTGCAAACACACTTCACAGGCAGAAAAGTCTCCTGTACAGTGGAGCTGCAGAGGGCAATATAATTTTGGCAGGTAAACATCAATACTGCTGAAATAATTCTGGAAACCTCTTGCCTTCATGTCACAGTCTTCTCAGCAAACACTCTCCATAGCCAGAAATCACCAGCATGATTGTGATGCTAGTGAACCTGTACAGTGGAGCTGGGGAGGCCAGCATAATTTCGGCAGATGTACTGTACATGTTGTGAAACTTTACATTTGATATGCTATGGCAGGGGGTAATAGGCAGCAGAAATTAGAATAATTTATGTACAGAAATAAGCAGAATTGATTGCACATCAGATTATACTTCACTAATAGAAATCGAAAAGCTTATGAAAATTATTTATAATTTTTTTAATATAAAATATGTACTTTATAAAACATGTTGAACTCAAAAACTGCTAGAAAATCAAAGCCATAAATCTAAACAAATTGTGTTCTACATTTGAGGTTGATATCTCAGTGAGATTTTATTTGGGGCGCAGTACCAAACCTTTTCCATTAGATCCCAGCAAAGCTCCACTGGTACACATGTGGGATATTTTTTGTACTGTATTTGCAGTACAGTATAATTTCTCTCTCTCAAATATTACATGCACATACACACACAATTTTTTAGTACACACATAACCACACTCAGTTGTCTGCACCAACATAACCACACAATTATAGCTGCATAATTTATTCAATTAGCTCTATAATACAGCAGAAGCAGACAACTTTTTAATTTTAAAGCCTTGCCAACAGAAAGGGCGCCTATTAACAAAGACTGGATAATTTTATAGTTAAAAATTGCAGTTTTATGGGTTTCAATGGGGACATTGGGGACAAGGGTCATGAAACCCCAAAACACATTTTTTGAGATGTGAACAGCTATGTACAGGCTGCACATCGCTGAAAGCACTAAAAGCACTCTGTTGTTATTGTTATTTTTGCGTTTTTCTGAGCAATTTCGTTCTTCCGGTTTGAAAAGCAAAGTCGAAGCTACGATGGCGGCGTGAACGGTCGTGGTTTTGCAAGCTGAGAAGCAAAATCGGGTATTTCTCACAAATGAAGATACAATTTTCGTAAAGTTGCTAACTAATATCTACAGGTTGCTACTAGTTGCTGTATTTGATTAAATTTTGATTTTGGAGCGGTGCAAACAGTATCAAATTACAAACGCATCATCTGTTTACAGTTTGGAAAATGGCTGAGGATGCTAATCTTGGTGTAGAGAGGGAAGTTGAGACTGTAAAAGAGAAGAGAAACTTCAACGATACCCACTCGTGTGCCTGTAAAGTAAAAAACGGAGGAAGTTGTGATTCTTGTCCAAACACACCAAGCAATAATCAACCTTCCAAAACGCATAAAAATGTTGTTGCCTCCTCTGCCAAAGAAAATGAACTCTCTCTAAGTGACGTGCAGGAGAATATCATCCGAATTTTCTCTGAGAAGATTAATGAGAGGTCCGACCAGATTGAAAGAATGGTGAAGGAGAATTCTTCCAACATTGAAGCTTTGGGCAAGTCTCTTACCTCAGTTCATGATGATGTAATGGAGCCGCAGAAGGAAAACAAAGTCCTAAGAAATGCAAAAAATGTTTATAGAAAAAAGGGTCAAAGAAATGAACACGAAAATTCATGATCAGGAACGTTAAAGCCGCAGATGGTGCCTGCGTTTATGCGGACTGTCCGAGCAATCTAATGAAAACGTGCAAACCGTCAGCAAATTAGTCTCAGTCGTTTGTGCTCCGTTTGTGCCATAAAAATTTTCGTTTGTGCTGCTTTGGTTTTTAAGATATTAAAAGAACATGTATAGGTCATTCTGAGGTCACTCAGACCCCCACATTCTCCAAATTCATCAGAAATAGCCTCGTTTGTTTGTGCTTCGTTTGTGCTGTTTGTGCCGGTAAAGGTTTCGTTTGTGCTGCTTTCGTTTTTTAAATATTGGACTTTGAATTATAGACGATGACGTCACCAGCCCCCCGACCTGCTCCAAGTTCACCCAAAATAGTCTCAATCGTTTGTGCTGGTTTGTGCCGGTAAAGGTTTCGTTTGTGCTGCTTCCGTTTTTTAGATTTTATACATTGAATTATAGACGATGACGTCACCAGCCCCCCGACCTGCTCCAAATTCACCTCAAATAGGCTCGTTAGTTTGTGCTCCGTTTGTGCTGGTTTGTGCCGGTAAAAGTTTCGTTTGTGCTGCTTCCGTTTTTTTAGATATTAAAAAAATATTAGGGTGTGTCATTCTGAGGTCACTCAGCCCCCCGAACTGCTCCAAGTTCACCTCAAATAGCCTCGTTTGTTTGTGCTTCGTTTGTGCTGGTTTGTGCCGGTAAAGGTTTCGTTTGTGCTGCTTTGGTTTTTAAAATATTATACATTGAATTATAGACGATGACGTCACCAGCCCCCCGACCTGCTCCAAGTTCACCTCAAATAGTCTCAATCGTTTGTGCTGGTTTGTGCCGGTAAAGGTTTCGTTTTTGTGGCTTTCTTTTTTTAACAATACAGAAGTAAGTTAGCCTGGTAAGATTCAAACGGCAAACCAAATTACATTAAACAGTAGCATTCACTTAACTGTTACTGTGCATTTTTCAACTTTTAACGGACACAGTGGATCACAGGATGTGGATGTAAAACAAACTCCAGGGTAAGTGTTTTTTACTTGTTAATGTATGTTGTTACGTGAATAACAGTGGTAAAATTAACATTGTCATTAATGCACGCACCATATAATGTTTGCTAATGTGTTTATTCAATAGGCTAAATATGTGCATTTGTATAGACCTATACAGTAACCGGTCAAAAGTTTGTAAACATTAAGATTTTTAAATGTTTTTGAAACAAGTCTCTTAACCTCACCAAAGGCAGTATTTGTGAAATATTACACTTTAAATTAATAATTATTATTTATGTGATGTCAACGCTCAAATTTCTGCATCATTACTTCAGTCTTTAATATCACATGATCCTTCAGAAATCATAGTAAAATGCTGATTTTGTGCTCAATTATTATTGATGCTTAATTATTAAGAATGGTTCTTATTTTTATCAATGTTAAAAAACATTTTTGCATGCTTAATTTTTTTTGTAAAAACCGTGATACATTTTTGTGTTTTTTACCTTTCTATAAATCAAAGATACAAAGAACAGCATTTATTTTAAATAGAAATATTTTTAACAATATAAATGTCTTTGCTGTCTCTTTTGATTAATTTATTGTGTCCTTGCTGAATAAAAATATCCATTTATATAAATACAACCTTTGAATGATTGTGTATCATGGTTTCCACAAAAAAAAAAGAAAAATACTAAGCAGCACAACATTGATAATAATGAATGTTTCTTAAGCAGCAAATCATTAGAATCATGTGACACTGAAGACTGGAGTAATGATGATAAATTCAGCTTTGATCACAGGAATAAATTACACTTTACTATATATTCACAGCTGATTTACACCGGAATAATATCTCATAATGTTACTGTTTTTACTGTATTGTTTTGATCTAATAAATACAGCCTTGGTGAGCAGAAGAGACTTCTTTCAGAAACATTAATGTAATTAATGTTTTCCAACTATAATGTATGTGGAAACTCATGACTCAATGAATTAGAAATTAAGCCAAAGTGGTTTTACTTTTGAATTGCTGTGTACTATCGAACATCCATTAACACAAATAATGGACCTTTAAAACTTAAACTTAAAAACATTTAATACTGACAAGCTACTATCTGTCTTCAAACCAAAAATGCCACACATAATAATAGACTTGAGTGCAAACAGCATCAAGCCTGACTTCCAGAAAAGCAGATACTACTTCTCCAAACAGGAATAGGAAAACAAGGTTGTGTGGCATACAACAAAAATACTTGTACTTGTGAAAGTAATTTTAAATAATGAAATTAGTCTTTTGTGTATAATACAGCATGTGGGCATATTTTGTTTTTTTCTGATGCTCCTGTCACTCCACTTCTCAGGTTGTCATACATCTCCCAGACACATGGAGATCTCCTGCAGTAGGCCACATAATGTCCAAGAGCATCCTGGGTTAAGCCTCCTCTGAAAGCAATGACTCCCTTTAAAGTAAATCTCTCTCCTTGGACCATCAAATTGGAGGGAAATTCACGCAAAGCAAATTCTGTGGAGTTGCTTCCCAGGTCAGTGTCAACCCACAGAAGTTCTCCCAGACTGTAACTGTGAGAAACTTTTCCTGCACAGAGCTCTTTCCCTGTGGTACCTGTCTTGAATGCAGAGGGACACCGTGATGGACTTTGGATTGGCCTGAGGCAGGGGGACTCCGGAAGGTTAAGGCCTTCTTCTACCGCGGTCTGAAGATGAGCCATGCCAGAAGCCTGTAGTACAGCAACAGAAGTACAAACTAATGGAATTTCCCTTGTGACTTGTTTGCTGAGACCACAATACTGTGAGGAGCACTGTTTTGTGAAGGAAACACACGCATGTTTTGTCATTGACTTTTCAATGATAGTGGAGATGTGGCACTGTGCATCGATTTGAAGAGCACCAGATTTCAGTCGGACAGCTTTGAATATTCCACTCACCAGCTCTGCCCTCTGTATGTAGGCCTGTGCATTCAGACCCTTTGTGATGATAGATTTCACTAGCTGGAGGAGGTTGTTGGAATCCTCACCGCAAACAATATTTTCAAAAGTGACACTATCGCAGAAAGCACAACATAAGCACTGACAAAAAGCATCGAATGCACATGTGTTCAGCACAGAGATTCTTGATTTCCTGAGTATAACAGGCTGTTGATTGTTTCCATTTTTCAACAGGTCTACTTTCAGTTTTTTTCCCCTCACAGATGGATCTGCATGGAGCCATTCAGGACAAGGAGAGAGGTATGAGTTCCTCTTCCTCTTTTTAGGTGGAACCGCTAGGCCTCTCCAGTTTTCAACAGCGTCTTCATCTGTTGGATGGATGTTTGTGACGGTGTCAGACTTCCCAGAACAGTAAGTGCCCATTTCTGTCTTTCCATCACTACAGGTTGTGGTGGGTAGTGGATTGGTGTCTGTCGTGATCACTGTTAAAACGGTTATATCCTCTTCACCTTTTTCCTCAGCTTTCTGTTTAGCAGAACAAATTCGCATGTTGCCTTCAATGAAGGACAGATGTTGAGCAATGAATCGATCCACCGAATAGGCAGGTTTTGATGCTTGAAAAGGCCGCGTTTGATGTTTTTGAACTCTGCTTCAACATTGGCTGAACTTGCGGTGATATTGGTGCTTCGGTAGTGAGGGATCATTACTCCTGTCCAGAGTGGTAAGTAACTTGCAAACCAGATTATATTGGGAATAATCTCAGGGAGAAAGTGCATATTGTCATGATCACCATTAGACACGGCAAGTGACCTGCTCTCCTCACATATGTCTGTCACCCACTGCCGTAGGTCTGTCTGTGTTTGGTCACATGGATCCACTTCTTCCAGGTCCTCACCCTCCACATCTGGAATGATGACACACTCTTCAGCAATTCTGGCTTTCAAGTGTTTCTTGCACCTCTCTGATATGAGGGGGGCTCCAGAGCTGTCATTGCCCTCTGCTTCGCTGAGAGCCACAACAGTAATGCTACGTAGTAGCTCTCTTGCATCGTCCATGGATTGTGACATGAGAAGCTGTGCCATTGACCTCACAAAAAAATCTTTGATGCGATGTGGTTTCTTCTTCAAGCAGTCCCACTGGCAGATCATCTTGATGCAGTGAGCAACATCAACCCGAACAAAACAAGATGGCACTTTTGCTGACTGTTTGCAGAGTAAGACACCACAGCACTCATTGACGTAGGTCTTCAGATCAGGATGAGGAGTAAAAGCCTTGACCAGTGCTCCGAGCAAAGCCAGAGAAAAGTCACTGACAACCTCCTTTGGAGTTGGTGCACCTGCACGTATCCATTCTCTCAGCCAATGTGTTATGGCATTAACATCATGTCTCTCTGACAGCATTTGCACCACTGGGACACTTGAGTTCTCATCTCCTGCCAGAACGCCCTGATATAAAAATATATGGCCAGATTTACCACTTGGTTTCCTCACGACTGAGCCAGTTGCATCAAAACTCACAGTGGGGTTAGTAGATGTCTTTGGTAATGACTTGTACATATACATTTGTGTTTGACTCCAATAGTGACAGAAAAACTTGTCCAGTCCAATGTCTTTAATGCTACCACTGTGAGGCGCACTGTATTTTAACATCTGTAGTGACAAAATAGGGTCCTTGTCACCTGATTCTGTCATTTCTCTCTTGCTTTGCTTTGCGCAGGGTGGCCAAATTAGGCAGATGGCTTGGCTCAGGATCTCCAAACTCCATCAGCTTTGTTGCCTCTGATGCCCTCCACACATGCGGCTCCATTCTACCCTCACACAGTTCTTTGGATATCTGCAAACGCAAGTTACCATACATCGCACGTTTGGAACAGCCAGTGTGCAGGGAGTCATCAGTGTTTTTAATTAAACACTTGAACACCATTGGGCTGTTCATTTCAGGCTCTCTGTCACATTTTATGTGAATGTGGCCACGACACTCCTTACAGTTGCCTCTGATTTCTATATATTTATCTGTGGCTGATGGATAGACCTTGGCTCTTTTAAAGACAACTGTGCAGGGGCATTTCACTTCTTGCCAAATGTGATGATTTATCACATGCGTCCAGATGCCAGGCTTCAAAATTGTGTATTCCCTTTTTTGTGTTTTGGAGAACATGTTTTTGTATGTTTCAGGCATGAATTCAATCCATTTCTGAAATGGAACTTCAAGATCAAAAGTCCAGGCATCTTTTGGTCTGGGGGAAAGGGACCCTGGCTCAAAATCAGTGTCATCACTACTGCCACTTGTTTCATGATCACTTTCACGAGTAAACCCTAAAGCAGTCCAGATGTTGTGTCTGTTTAGTTTAACAAAAGTGTATAGAGCCTTTGCAGTGATCTTGCTTTCTAGCTGCTTACTAAACTCTGTCCAGATGCTCTGATTAGGAGTAGCTATGTTGCCATTTTGCACTATGGCCTCTTTTGATGAGCACAAGACTGTGAAAATGGAATCTCTGTCGACTGCTGGTTTCTTGGGCATCTGGCATAAACAGACATAATTACCCACTGAAATAATTCTGACTCAAATGTCATGTACAGTTTACATATTTTATGTATTACTGTATTGGTCCGAATATAAGGATAGGTAATGTTGACTTATAGATGCACAATGTATTAAAAAAAACTAACGTGCAGCTGTAATTACCATTTCATAGTTGTATTATCAATGAGTTTTCTGTTCAATAAACATTGACAATCTTAACTTTTGAACTTTTGTACCGTTAATCTTGAAGTTAACTAATAATATTGTAACTGACAGTGTAAAACATTGTACTTACATTTGCCAGATTTGATTTAGTAACGACTTTTGTAGTTTGATTTTATCAACTTTTCCTCTACTAACTAATTTCCACTAGAACATTACTAGTGTGTCACTTGCGCCTAGTGGTGGGAGTGAAGTGCAGCAGATGAAACTCCTTGCAAATAAATAAAACGTTAAATCAGGAGAGACCAGTGAATGAAGTAAAAATAATTGTTTATTGAACAAATGATGTGATGATTATCCTTGACAAAGTCTTTTGCAATTCGATTCCTAAAAAGTGTTCACACCGAGGAGAGTTGTCCTTTAAGGTGAACTTGGAGCAGGTGGGGGGACTAGTGACGTCCTCGTCTATAATTCAATGTATAATATTTTAAAAACGGAAGCAGCACAAACAAAACTTTTACCTGCACAAACGAGGCACAAACGATTGAGACTATTTGAGGTGAACTTGGAGCAGGTCGGGGGGCTGGTGACCTCAGAATGACAAACCTAATATTTTTTTAATATCTAAAAAACGGAAGCAGCACAAACGAAACTTTTACCTGCACAAACGGAGCACAAACTAACGAGCCTATTTGAGGTGAACTTGGAGCAGGTCTGGGGCTGGTGACGTCATCGTCTATAATTAAATGTATAATATTTTAAAAACGGAAGCAGCACAAACGAAACTTTTACCGGCACAAACCAGCACAAACGATTGAGACTATTTTGGGTGAACTTGGAGCAGGTCGGGGGGCTGGTGACGTCATCGTCTATAATTCAAAGTCCAATATTTAAAAAACGAAAGCAGCACAAACGAAGCACAAACAAACGAGGCTATTTCTGATGAATTTGGAGAATGTGGGGGGCTGAGTGACCTCAGAATGACATATACATGTTCTTTTAATATCTTAAAAACCAAAGGAGCACAAACGAAAATTTTTATGGCACAAACGACTGAGACTAATTTGCTGACGTTTTGCGTTGGGTGGGGGGCCAACTTCACGCAGGTAAACGAGAGTTATGGAAATATGCAAAGAGGTGGCTTCGAGTTCGGACACAGACAGACGCATGGTAGCAGATGCTCTGGATGTGGCACATCGTCTTGGCAGACCTAAAACCGCGGATGACTGCAGAAGAGTGAAACCAAGACCGGTGATCATAAGATTTATATCTCGTACTGCTAGAGATTTAATCTGGAAAAATTCAAAAAACAGCGAGTATATGACCACCAAGGCGTTACGGTTTAAGGAGGACTTGACTGCTTTCGACATAGAAGCACGGAATCGTCTTTGACCGGCTGTAGAGAGGGCGAGGAAGGAGGGCAGAGCGCATACTTCAGCGGAGCGAGGGCTTTCGTTGATGGTAAAGAGATCCATCCTGAAGAAGACAACGGAACGTCATAGACTTTGCAGTTGACGGTATCCTGAAAGTCAAGGATATTCTCCTCAAGAGAGAAGACGTGGTTTCTTCTAGTTCTTAATCGGGTGGTTAAATAAATGGATGCACTTTAAGGTTTAAATGTTTGCAACTGATGTTATTTTTGAAGATCGTTTGTGGGAACCCCATTATGTTAAAGTTTAAAGTTGAGGCTATTTTCTTACTCTTGTGGTTAAATTTTCAGATACTTTTGACATTTTATGTCTCTTTCTTTCTTTTCTATCAATGCCAGATGTATTTGTGATATCTTAAAGAGAAAAGCTTTATTTTTGTATTGCAAAGGGAAATGTGTAGTTTTTTGTTTAATTCAGGAAACGCATGCATGTTCTTCAGATGCCATGTTTTGGAAAAATCAGTGGGGAAAAGAGATTTGGCAGTAATCGATCAGCGGGGGTCGCTGTTTTACAAGATAAATTTACAGGTCGGAGACTACATTATGAAAAAGATGATTGTGGTAGATGGATATTACTTGTGATAGATAAGGATACTGAACAATTTGTATTAGTTAATTGTTATGCCACCAATAACAACATGAACAACGAAATACTCTTTTCACATATTGAATCTAGAATCCAGCATTTTATTTTCTTGTATCCTTTAGCCAAAGTTATCTGGGGAGGATATTTTAACACTGGGTTTGATGCAACCATTGATAGATGGCCCCCAAAAAGTAGGCCTGGCCCTTCGAGTGAACTGGATAATGTATGTTTAAGATTGGGCCTTACTGATGTGTGGAGATATAAGAATCCAGATAGGGAGGAATATACGTGGAGTAATAAGGACTCATCTCTTCATTATCGTATTGACTATTGGTTAGTGTCTAATGATTTAACTAATAATGTGGCTTCTGTACTGATTGAACCCTGCATAATGACTGATCATAAAGGAATTTTCATAAGAATAAATATGGTCAAGATAAATCAGTCAAGAAAACTAACAGTTATTGGAAATTAATAAATTGCTTGAAAATGAATGCTTAAAGAAAAAAATCAAACATATTATTGAAAAATATAGGACAATTGCAGGTATAGAAAAGTTGTATGGAAAGTACTGGGAATGAATGAAGTTTAATATCAGAACGACATCTATTAACCAAGGAAAATTGGAAGCAAAAAAAAAAAGAAAGAAAATTCAATTATTGAGGAAATATTAAATCTAAATAAAAAGAAGAAAAAAGCCGTGACTGATTTTGAGTTAACTAGTTTGAGTTGAGTTTACTACATATTGAATTAGATAATAGTTATGAGGATAAAGCAAAAGGAGCATTTATTCGACCAAGGGAAAAAAATACAAAATATTTTTTTGGCCTTGGAAAAAAAAACCGTGATTTTGCCTCAGTTTCAAAACTAATGATTAACGACTAAATAGTAGATAATTCTTTAGATATTTCAAAATTTGTTGCTCAGTTTTTTAGTAATTTGTATTCTACTTTGGCTACTTCCAACATTGATGCTTTTTTATGTAGTTTTATGAGTGATACCAAAAAAATTGATGAAAACTTTCAGAATATGTGTGATAAAGAAATAGACATTAATGAGTTGAGAGAGTGCATTAACTTGCTAAAAAAATAACAAATCTCCAGGCAATGATGGGCTTACAGGAGACATTTTCTAGAGAACTTTCACCCTTTCTATTATTAGTATTTGTAGACGCTATAGAAAAAGGTGAATTGCCTGCTACATTAAAACAAGGAGTTATAACACTGATTCCCAAACCTAACAAGGACAAGTTACTTATTGAAAATTGGAGGCCTATTAGTTTGCTCAATAATGACAGTTAGTTGTTTGCTATGATTTTTGCTAGAAGAATGAAACTAGGTTTAGACAAAATAATTGATTTAGAACAGTCTGGATTTATGCAAGGCCGTCATATTAGAAATAATATTAGACTAGTCTTGGATATGATAGATTATAATCACTTTTGATGTGATCAATCACAATTGATGATGATAGTTTCATTTTATTTATTGATTTCTATAAAGTATTTGATACGGTAAGCCATGATTTTATTTTCAAAGTTATCAAATTGTTAGGTTTTGGAGATGTGTTTTTGAAAGCAGTTAAAACATTGTACAATGGATGTAATAGTTCTGTCAAACTTGCTTATGGTACTTCACAAAGGTTTGATATTCATCGTGGCATTAGGCAAGGATGCCATCTCTCTCCTTTTTTATTTTTATTTGTCACCCAGGTTTTGGCAATGCATGTAAAAAAGAAATCAGTATAATGGTATCACAGCTTTAGGTGCAGAATTTAAACTTAGCCAGTTTGCTGATGACAAAACAAATTTGAGGTACCAAAAATAATTAGATATATTAATTGTGATAAATCTATATTGTTTCCCCTTAAAGATTGTTCCTCTACAGAAATAGAAAACATCCCTGTTAAACACAAATTAACATATCTAGGTGTAGTAATTTGTAAAAATGAAAAACAGAGGAGTCAGTTAAACTTTGAACCAATTATTGAGAAAACAAAAAAGAAATTTAATTTGTGGTTAATGAGGGATATATCAATAATTGGGAGGGTATTATTGTCAAAGGCGGAAGGTATATCTAGATCTGTATATACATCTTTATCATTAAGGAGTTAGATAAGATACTTTATGACTTTATATGGAGAAAAAAGCCACATTATTTAAAAAAGGAGGTAATATGTAACACCAAAGAGCAAGGGGGACTTGAGGTCTTAGATTATAGTACACTTAATGACATTTTCAAAATGAAATGGTTAATAGAGTTTTTTTGAAGAATAGAGAAAGTTTTTGGAACGTATTTCCTAACTATATTTTTAATACTCTTGGAGGCATAGACTTTTTGTTGAAATGTAATTTTTCTGTTGACAAAATTCCTGTAAAATTGGCCAGTTTTCACAGACAAGCCCTGCTAGCATGGAAATTGGTATATAAGCATCATTTTTCACCGCACAGTTATTTCATATGGAATAACAAAGACATACTATTTAAAAACAAATCACTATTCTATCATACTTGGTTCAATGAAGGGATTATATTAGTAAGATAATTGCTTAATTGCAATGGATATTTGTTATCATACGCTGAATTTCTACAACAATTTCAATTACCAGTTAAACCAAGAGAGTTTGCTATTGTTCTTGACGCGATTCCAAAGAGTGTGATGTTACTCTTAAAGAACTCTAAGTCAGTGAAAATAATTTTGGACAATCTTTGTGGTAACATTTTCATTGATAATGTTAATGTTTTAAAACAAAAATGTTGCAATAAGTATATAAGAAATGCTCTTTGTTCTGTGTCTTTTCCTGCAGCAAGATTCTTTTGGTCTTCTTTATTTGGTGATATCTCTTGGGTCAAAGCATGGAAATTGCCAAATAAGTTTTGTGTTAATAACAAAATTAAGGAAGTGTCTTACAAAATACTTCACAGAATTTATCCTGCTAAGCATGTTTTGGAAAGATTTAAGCTTAACATTTCATATACCTGTGAATTTTGTGCACTAGAAAAATAAACTATTTTGCATCTGTTTTTTCACTGCATTTACTCAAGATTATTTTGGAAAGATTTGGAAACCTTTATTAATAGAAAACTGAAGTGTATGATAGAAATTTGTGTATTCGGTGTCCTTTTTTATTCTCAGAATGACAATTTGGAATGCAAAGAACAACATATTATACAGTTATTGTTTATTAGGAAAACACCATATACATAAAAAGAAGTGGGCTCAATGCAAACCAAGTTTTTCACACTTAAAATGGAAGCCCGTTTCCGCCACAATTGGGTAAAAAAATATAATTCTTTAAGTCATAATAATGAGAAACTTTCTCATAATAATGATTTAACATCTCGTAATTATGACTTAACATCTCATAATAATGAGAAACTTTCTCGTAATAATGACTTAACATCTCGTAATAATGACTTAACATCTCGTAATAATGAGAAACTTTCTCGTAATTATGACTTAACATCTCGTAATAATGAGAAACTTTCTCGTAATAATGACTTAACATCTCATAATAATGACTTAACATCTCGTAATAATGACTTAACATCTCATAATAATGAGAAACTTTCTCGTAATTATGACTTAACATCTCGTAATAATGAGAAACTTTCTCGTAATTATGACTTAACATCTCGTAATAATGAGAAACTTTCTCGTAATTATGACTTAACATCTCGTAATAATGAGAAACTTTCTCGTAATTATGACTTAACATCTCGTAATAATGAGAAACTTTCTCGTAATAATGACTTAACATCTCGTAATAATGAGAAACTTTCTCGTAATAATGACTTAACATCTCATAATAATGAGAAACTTTCTCATAATAATGACTTAACATCTCGTAATAATGAGAAACTTTCTCGTAATAATGACTTAACATCTCATAATAATGACTTAACATCTCGTAATTATGACTTAACATCTCGTAATAATGAGAAACTTTCTCGTAATTATGACTTAACATCTCGTAATAATGAGAAACTTTCTCGTAATTATGACTTAACATCTCGTAATAATGAGAAACTTTCTCGTAATTATGACTTAACATCTCGTAATAATGAGAAACTTTCTCGTAATAATGACTTAACATCTCGTAATAATGAGAAACTTTCTCGTAATAATGACTTAACATCTCATAATAATGAGAAACTTTCTCATAATAATGACTTAACATCTCGTAATAATGAGAAACGCTTTCTCGTAATAATGACTTAACATCTCATAATAATGAGAAACTTTCTCGTAATAATGACTTAACATCTCATAATAATGAGAAACTTTCTCGTAATAATGACTTAACATCTCGTAATAATGAGAAACTCTTTCTCGTAATAATGACTTAACATCTCGTAATAATGAGAAACTTTCTCGTAATAATGACTTAACATCTCATAATAATGACTTAACATCTCGTAATAATGACTTAACATCTCGTAATAATGAAAAACTTTCTCGTAATTATGACTTAACATCTCGTAATAATGAGAAACTTTCTCGTAATAATGACTTAACATCTCGTAATAATGAGAAACTTTCTCGTAATAATGAGAAACTTTCTTGTAATAATGACTTAACATCTCGTAATAATGAGAAACTCTTTCTCGTAATAATGACTTAACATCTCGTAATAATGACTTAACATCTCGTAATAATGAGAAACTTTCTCGTAATTATGACTTAACATCTCGTAATAATGAGAAACTTTCTCGTAATAATGACTTAACATCTCGTAATAATGAGAAACTTTCTCGTAATAATGAGAAACTCTTTCTCGTAATAATGACTTAACATCTCGTAATAATGAGAAACTTTCTCGTAATAATGAGAAACTCTTTCTCGTAATAATGACTTAACATCTCGTAATAATGAGAAACTCTTTCTCATAATAATGACTTAACATCTCATAATAATGAGAAACTTTCTCGTAATAATGACTTAACATCTCGTAATAATGAGAAACTTTCTCTTAATTATGACTTAACATCTCGTAATAATGAGAAACTTTCTCGTAATAATGACTTAACATCTCGTAATAATGAGAAACTTTCTCGTAATAATGACTTAACATCTCGTAATAATGAGAAACTTTCTCGTAATAATGACTTAACATCTCGTAATAATGAGAAACTTTCTCGTAATTATGACTTATCATCTCGTAATAATGAGAAACTTTCTCGTAATAATGACTTAACATCTCGTAATAATGAGAAACTTTCTCGTAATAATGAGAAACTCTTTCTCGTAATAATGACTTAACATCTCGTAATAATGAGAAACTTTCTCGTAATAATGAGAAACTCTTTCTCATAATAATGACTTAACATCTCGTAATAATGACTTAACATCTCGTAATAATGAGAAACTTTCTCGTAATTATGACTTAACATCTCGTAATAATGAGAAACTTTCTCGTAATAATGACTTAACATCTCATAATAATGACTTAACATCTCGTAATAATGACTTAACATCTCATAATAATGAGAAACTTTCTCGTAATTATGACTTAACATCTCGTAATAATGAGAAACTTTCTCGTAATTATGACTTAACATCTCGTAATAATGAGAAACTTTCTCGTAATTATGACTTAACATCTCGTAATAATGAGAAACTTTCTCGTAATAATGACTTAACATCTCGTAATAATGAGAAACTTTCTCGTAATAATGAGAAACTTTCTCATAATAATGACTTAGCATCTCGTAATAATGAGAAACTTTCTTTTTCATAATAATGACTTAACATCTCGTAATAATGAGAAACTTTCTCGTAATAATGACTTAACATCTCATAATAATGAGAAACTTTCTCGTAATAATGACTTAACATCTCGTAATAATGAGAAACTTTCTCGTAATAATGACTTAACATCTCGTAATAATGAGAAACTTTCTCGTAATAATGACTTAACATCTCATAATAATGAGAAACTTTCTCATAATAATGACTTAACATCTCGTAATAATGAGAAACTTTCTCGTAATAATGACTTAACATCTCGTAATAATGAGAAACTTTCTCATAATAATGACTTAACATCTCATAATGATGAGAAACTTTCTCGTAATTATGACTTAACATCTCGTAATAATGAGAAACTTTCTCGTAATAATGACTTAACATCTCGTAATAATGAGAAACTTTCTCATAATAATGACTTAACATCTCATAATGATGAGAAACTTTCTCGTAGCATACTTAATCCACGCATGCGCAATTTGCACATGCGAGCAACTTCCAGTACATCAAGCGAGGCGGGAAGCAAGCGACTGAAGCCAGGCGTGCTGCCCATGAAGAACTGTTTTGAACGTAAGTATGCATGCATAACAACAACACCTTTTTTAAAGTTATTGTAATTTAAAGCGTAGCATATCATAAACATTTGCATGGTTTAACGATTACGTTTGCGTGAACACAACAGGTTGTGGTTCGCCCAGTTCTCGTTCCCATTGGTAGACAAATGGTCGATTACTAAATTGGCCAATTCTCTTTGATTATGTCGCGTTTGTTAATCCTTGAACTACTAAACACGCAAGTGAAAAGTTAGACGAAATACTGCTATGTTTGAACCGCGTAGCGCGCGCTAATAGACCTTATTCAGAGCAGCGCCATGACAGGTATGAAAGCGAGGCTGTGAGGGTAAGACTTTCAATGGCATCTGTTGTAAAAAGCTGTATAAAGCTCCTAAATCACTTATTTTCCACAGCTTATGTTGTCTGGAGTTTTTTGTCTACTGAAACTTCTTGGAAAGATATTTTTGCAGTGTTTCATCAGCAGAACAATCCAAAAACACATTAAATAACAGTACAACCCACTGAAGAGATGTATGTCTATCCCCCACAGCCTCGCTTCATTCAAAGATGGCGCTGCTGTGAATAAGGTCTATTATGCACGTTTCACCTGCAGAGCAGGTGCGTTTAATCATGGAACGAAATCAACAGCATAGCGCAGAACCAAACATTTTAAACACTGCCCGAACTAAGGGACTGTTCCTGAATTCTCAATACAAAAACATATTACACAGCCCCAATCTAAACCACATTTTCAGAGAAAACAGGACAAAACAACCTGTTATGTGCAAATATAAATCTACACATCACCAGCCATACAAAAAATGACCATGAGTTTACTGTAGTAACTATGGTTTTGATATACTCATAATGTGTATGTTCTTTAAATACAATACTGGTAATCAAACTTGTCATGTGGGTGAAGGCTTAGAAAGGATAAAAACTGGCATATGTATGTCTACAGGATGGATGATCTAATCAAATTTTTGCGAACACGGAATGTTCCAGAGGAAACCGTTGAGATTCTGGAACAAGAAAAGGTGAGACAGTGCAACTGGACAAAAATGTGGCACAGATGCAGGAGTGCAGGGCAGGTGTTTAGGATTATTAATGCATATAATGGTTTCATAATCTGGTAATTTGTACTCTCTTTAGTTACATTTAAGTTCATGTAGTTCGTCTTAATGGATCATCTTGTCTGCCCCAGATTTCTTATCTAGCCTCAGTCGCTAAGAAAACTAGATCTATCACAAAGTTGGTTCTAATATTAAATATATTCAACACTTTATTTCTTCTATCAGCCCAAGAGGTAGACATAGGCAGTGAAAGAGCAAGCACCAGGAGACAAAGTGATAAGAATGAGCAGTTTATTAAATTATCTTAGTTCTATTTCTCAATGAGAATTCATCTCACCAGCACAAATTTAACAAGTGTTATTATACTAAAGCAAAAGTGATGAAAAATTACTGCTTCACAACATCCTTTGATGATAAAAACGTTGAGATAGAGACGCTCTCTCATTTCTAAATTTCTTGTGAAGACAACATGGCACATGTGATTACTGGAACAGTAAATCAAAAATAATATAAAATGATTAAAATTGGTGTATATATAGAGAGATAAAGATGATGAAAATATAAAATGGCATGAATGAAGTACAACACATTTGGATGTGTGCTCTCTTGAAGCCGCACATGCACTCAGCTTACTATTATAAATCCTTAGATCCTCGACTCTTTTCACATTTCCTGGGTTCTCAGAAGCAGAAGTGGTCATAGTTTGGTAAACGTTTATAGTGGTGAATGAGAGATGACAGCAAATATAATTTTTGTGTTTTCATTTGCTCAAATAGCGTTTCCACGACTTTCCAAAAGAGGGAAAAAATAATGAGAGATTGATTTCAGCAGTCAGAATAGAGAATGATGTGAAATTGACGTCACTTCTTCGGCCGTTGTATTAGAAACATCCTCACAGCAGCGTTAATTTGTTGTTGTTTTTTTGCCATTTACTGACAAGGTAATATGACACAATATATAGCATTGTAAATGTGTTTTAACTACTTTATTTGACTAAATTAATTTTACTAGATTTGTGTTGGTGATAACTTTGAAAACACATCATCACAGTCTGTGAAAAGGGTAAAATGAATAAATGTATGATTCTATGTAACATTTTGAATTTATTTATATATAAATATTTAAAAAAAAATTATGTATTTATTCATGATTTTAGGATGAGTACAAAAGTTATGTGTCTGAAACACACAAACATGCAGGGCAGTCGCTAGTGGGGTGAAAGGTGGTGACAATTATAGGGGCCCCCACTGCCCAGGGGGCCCACTAAATCCAATAGTTATGCTATATATTCCCCTTCTCTTATGAATCATAGTATATTCGTTTGTATGCCTGAGACTTGAAATGAAAACCACAAAACATGCAATTTAGGCTAGTTAAAAAAGTTTTCCAAATTTCCTGTCTCCCCCTCCGTAAAAATGGTTTAGTCTGATGGTTAGCTAGTGAACAGAACCAATCAGAGTCGAGGCTGCTCCGAGAACAATTGAAGACAAGTCCCCGTCTTTTGCGCTATTATGTAGTTTGTTTGGTTTGTATAACATGCAGAAAAATTGATATGTGTGTCAAAAGGATTACAGATTACAGCTGCTGATGTGATATTTTTAACAATATTGTCAAGAAAACTCATTGCTATTGATGGATACATTTATTAGCTTTATTTAATAAAATAGCACATTATCTTCATCAAAAATGAAGACAGTGAGAAACTTAAATGGTTTTATTTTACATTTGATTGCATTCATTTTAATTTCTGAATATTTATCTCACCTGTTAGACATCAGACTGACTGGAAAGACATTTTATAGGCCTATTATATTGCTGCTATTATAGGCCTTCTTTAAAAAAGTTTATTTTATCATTTGACTAATTTCTTGTTGTTTGTTGTTATTTTATTAGTTTGTCTTGCACAATAATAAGTTACAAACCCGATCCCAAAAAAGTTGGGACACTGTACAAATTGTGAATAAAAACAGAATGCAATGATGTGGAAGTTTCAAATTTCAATATTTTATTCAGAATACAACATAGATGACATATCAAATGTTTAAACTGAGAAAATGTATAATTTTAAGGGAAAAATAAGTTGATTTTAAATTTCATGGCATCAACACATCTCAAAAAAGTTGGGACAAGGCCATGTTTACCACTGTGTGGCATCCCCTCTTCTTTTTATAACAGTCTGCAAACGTCTGGGGACTGAGGAGACAAGTTGCTCAAGTTTAGGAATAGGAATGTTGTCCCATTCTTGTCTAATACAGGCTCAACTGTCTTAGGTCTTCTTTGTCGCATCTTCCTCTTTATGATGCGGCAAATGTTTTCTATGGGTGAAAGATCTGGACTGCAGGCTGGCCATTTCAGTACCCGGATCCTTCTTCTACGCAGCCATGATGTTGTAATTGATGCAGTCTGGGTCTGGCATTGTCATGTTGGAAAATGCAAGGTCTTCCCTGAAAGAGACGATGTCTGGATGGGAGCATATGTTGTTCTAGAACTTGGATATACCTTTCAGCATTGATGGTGCCTTTCCAGATGTGTAAGCTGCCCATGCCACACGCACTCATGCAACCCCATACCATCAGAGATGCAGGCTTCTGAACTGAGCGCTGATAAGCGTCCCAGTTTTCCAAAAAGAACTTCAAATTTTGATTCGTCTGACCACAGAGCAGTTTTCCACTTTGCCACAGTCCATTTTAAATGAGCCTTGGCCCAGAGAAAACGCCTGCGCTTCTGGATCATGTTTAGATATGGCTTCTTTTTTGACCTATACAATGCATATGTACATTTAACTTTTCCGGCCTCTTATTGCTACCTGTCCCAACTTTTTTGGAATGCGTAGCTCTCATGAAATCCAAAATGAGCCAATATTTGGCATGACATTTCAAAATGTCTCACTTTCAACATTTGATATGTTATCTAGTATATTCTATTGTGAATAAAATATAAGTTTATGAGATTTGTAAATTATTGCATTCCTTTTTTATTCACAATTTGTACAGTGTCCCAACTTTTTTGGAATCGGGTTTGTAATACTGATCATGAATATTATCATTGATCAAATATAAACAATACACATCCTCAATAAGACAATTACCATTTCAAGGGATTCATATCAATCTCTGTCCTAGCAAATGGTATAACCCCTAACAAGCAGGGAAATTCGGGAGCTTTAGGTCATCAAGACACTCCCTACCAAACACTGGACTAGGGATGGGCGATACCACTTATTTTTCGATATGATACAGATACTTTCAAGGCCAGTATCACCGATAGCGATACGATACTTCTAAACTGAACTTTTTCATTATTAAATTGAATAAATTATTAAAATTACTAAGAGTAAAATGGGTAAAGATACCCACTTATCATATTTGAAAGGTATTTTAACATTCAGTATGCGTTAATTTCAACTTATTAGATCATGTTTTTGTTTAAACATGGTTAAAATACATTTACTTGTAGTGGTAACCATGGAAATTTACAAATACTAGTTGAACTATGGTCACTGTAGTAAAAAATAAATTTTCATTTTCATAAGTTCATATGACTTTATAGACTAAAATAACTAGCTTTAGGTAGACGACCGTACGCGTCGACTTACGCCAAAAGAGTGACCTCTGACCCGACGCATGATGTATTGACGAACACGGATACGCAGAGGATAGTGTCAGTAAACAGAGACAGATTCAGATGCGAGTGAAAACAAGGAAAGTTTATTCCAACTAATCAGGTGGTGATAACAATAATGGTCAGAATCGATGGCAGGTGGAAGTATCCTGGTAGCGCAGGGACGCAATGGGCAACCAGATCCGTGAGATGAATAATCCACAGGAACAGACAGGAATCCACAGGAACAGACAGGAATCTCCAGAGAACACGGATGGACAGGACCACGGGAAACAACCAAACGATCTGACAACACAGGGTGGTAAGCAGGACATTAAATAGACAGGTTGATCAAGCCACGGATGGAAGACAGGACAGGACCACGGGAAACAACCAAATGATCTGACAACACAGGGTGGAAAGCAGGACATTAAATAGACAGGTTGATTAACCGCAGCTGGTGCTGATGATCTGATCAGACGGCAATCAGTAGCCACGCCTCCCACACTCATTACACGCACAGAGAGAGAATGAGTCAGTGAATTCATGAACCGTGACAGTACCCCTTCCCCTAGGAGCGCCGTTGACTGTAATCATCAATAAGGGAGTGATCCAGAATGTCCCTCGCAGGAACCCAACTTCTCTCCTCCGGACCGTAACCCTCCCAGTCCACCAAATACTGGAATCCGCGTCCCCTCCTTCTCGAGTCCAGAATACGATTGACCGTATAAGTTGGTTCCCCATCTACAAGTCGTGGCGGTGGAGGAACCGGGGCAGGCGGATTAATATGAGAATGAAAGACGGGCTTCAATTTGGACACATGAAAGACGGAATTAATCCTCCTGTACGCTGGAGGCAGTTTGAGGCGGACTGCCACCATCTTGGTGACAGTGAACGGACCAATAAATTTGGGAGCAAGCTTGTTATACACGGAGCGGAGAGGAATGTTCTTGGATGAAAGCCACACTTTTTGACCAACGACGTAGACGGGAGGCTTTGACCGGTGGCGATCGGTTTGAGCCTTGGTGCGCGCTCCCACTTGGAGCAGAGTCTCACAGGCTCTGCTCCATGTGTGATGACACCTCTGGACAAAGGCGTGAGCGGAGGGTAATACCACATCAAGATTTAGTCAAGACATAACTAAGTTGCATTTTGGCTTAAATCAATGTAAGCTGCATCTTGATAAAAAAAAATTAAAAAAAACACGCACTGCTATTGCATGATGCATAATTACATCTGCATGATGATGCAAAATCTAAAACTTAAAAGAGGAGAGCAACAGTTAAAGCTAGGTGAAATAAATGAATCTTTGGTTTATTTTCCCCTTTTATGTATGTACACTTTCATCAGGGAGGTATTCATTTAACTACATGTTTATTATTGAGGTTGTAGTTTGCAGTGGTCCAGAACTGGACTGCATTATATTAAGATGTGTTTCTAATATCTTGACCACTCAATTTACATACATGAATATTAGAAACACTTTTCAATATAATGTATTCCAGTATAACAATCTATTCTTATACAGTACTTTCTATTGAATAATGTACTATATTCTGATTTTAATATTGTACATAATTTATATTCATATATGTTGCATTTACATGAATGCAAATTATAGAAGTGTAAGAATCGGTTTTACTGCTAAGACAAAAGCTGAAGATCCAACCCCCTGCAATAGAACAATAAAACTCACTAATCTGGAGAGAAGATCTCACAGAAAGAGTGTAGGACATCGGCCTGCCCAAACCTTCTCCCCCTCTCCCTCACCGACTCCCTTCCTTTTGATTCAAGTCACAGAATGCAAATATACCACAGATGATGTATCTTGTTAATCTATTGTTTTTCCCCTTTTATGTATGGTATCTTTTTAAAGGTCTCAGTGTGATTGGTAAAATGGTCTCAACTTCACTGCTGTCACTGGTAGTATGAGAAAGATTGAAACTTATGAGAATTCTGTTCTTCTTTTGAGTGGTCTCAGAAGATATCTGATCCTCTCCCCCGAAGCCAGGTGTTTGTGTTGCAGATATTTACAACCCTTTTGTTCTGGTCTGGGTATTTAAGAAAGGGTGGCAGAGCTGCCATTTGGGAACATTCTGTAGCCAGAGCCCCCATGCAGTCTGTGTCAGTGTCCGAGAGGCACTCACTCACACTGTATGTACAGTGCCAGATATGATGACTCTTTGAAACTATTTTCATGTTACTTTGTAATTGTATTTTATATTTTAATGCTGAAAGTTGTGTACCATGGATTCGTGTTTAATTATTTTTATGTAAATTCTGTCTGGCAAAAATAAATGTTAATCTTGATTTATCTTGTATTATTCTGAAATCATTATTCTAGAATGGATCAACGTGGAGTCCTTTATTTCCGCAAATCTTTTGCCAGAATAGATCAAACCGAGGACCCCATGACTGAAGCATGGAGAGCAGCATGCGGGATAATCCGATTTCTGACTATTACTGTATTAGCAAGTTGCAGCTCTCGTGTCTATTAATCAAATTACACTTTTTGTTGAGTAAGCAGGTGCGACCACTTCAAGGTAAAATATTCACTCTGTAATCCTCTGACTAATATCAGAACTGGCCAGTTTGTGTTCGTGAACGCGTCTGTTTCTGTGCGATATCGGGTCCAAATTAAATCACAACGAATCATCAGCTGTTAAATTACGAACGTAACAAATTGAACGAAGTCACATAAAATTGGAGTCAGATCACTTTATTCATGGAGTCAGATTTAAAATTAGATGTTAATAAATTAAGTGAATTTAACAGAAATGCTGAAAAGGCTTTCACGCAGAATCCTTCAACCAAGCCGTTAGATTCCGTTTTTGGGCTAACGGATGGATCTTACAAAGTGGTGACCCGGACCTCCGTGATCTCCAGGTTGCGAGTGTCTTTTCAGCGAAATATTGGGATTGCAACAAGCAAGAGGTTTGATTTCCTTCTCTTTCTTCAGCTGTTATGGTAAGTCCATTCTTATTTGCCTTTTAGAAATGTTGGGAGTATATACTGAATACTGCGATGGGGCTCGAGAATTAGACAACCACATTGCTTATCAGGGACATGAGAGCAGCAGCGTAGAGTAGAAATGATATCCCTTGCTTTAAATTTCTCCTTGTTTGCCTACGCAGCAAGAGAGGAAACCTAAACTGGAATAACATCATCCAAATTTTATTTTGGCACTCAAAAGAGGCCTGTAAATTAAAACCTAAAGTCTGAGGAAAAAATGTCCAGTTACATTTGTTTATTTGTGTTGCTTTAACAACGTTGCAACACGGAAAAAGAGCAAATGGTCACGCGAACTTGTTAATGAAATCTTGTGATTAGATGAGCTAAAACATATCAATGAAAATATCTCACTGGAATCCTTTATGTGTAAAATGTGAAGGTGGACAAAATCGGTTCAGGGCTGATGTCACAATTATAAATGTCTTATAAAACATAATGTTTTACCTTGGTCTTATTTCAGACCTTGCAATCGCTGCACTTTTGTGTGTTTATTATGTCTCAAAACAGACTGAGACAATTAACAGACCAAAAGTAAACTTTTGGCTCTCCCTCAGACCCGTGTTTGTCAAACCTTTCTTTTCATATGCAAATAGATTCTCTAAAGAATGCAATTGATAACATCTCAGCCCAAAACAAGAAAATTGTGCCCAATTCTATATTGTAGTCACAAAAATCTTTAAATCGAGCAATGATTTGACCCGTGATCTCAGTGTTTGCAGTTTATTGAATGTCCACAGCAACTAAGTTTATAACTGGTTTCCAGTTTGGTCTTGTTGCTGTGCACACAATGCACATGCCAGCACATCTGTAGCTTCAGGGCCAATCAAAGGTGTGCCTTCTAAAAGATCAGTGAGATGATAACAAGTCATTCTGGAAAAATTACTCAGCAGAGACCCTCTTGAGACCAACAAATAAAATGTTTAATTTATACTATATTTATAGTATAGAATATGATTTATGTTATGATCACATTATAATGTAGATTTTATCATAATGGCCACAAATGGCTTTTAATCTCATTATTATTAAGCATTATTTAGAAGAGGAAAGAATGTTGAAGAAGTAGAAAAAGGATCAGAAGGTAGAAAGATGGATGTGTGGGATGTGCAGGTAAGAGCACTACTAGTGTTGAAATGATGGGAAGGAGAATATAGATGGTTAGAGAAATAACTGTTAAGAAAGAAAACTGAAATGAAAAAACTAAAGAGAAAGAACTTCTTTACCTTCTACTTGTGCAAGAATCTTTAATGAGAAAAATTACAATGCCCAGTTAAAATGATGAACCTGATTGCTGTAACTTGAGTAGGCTGAATTCATTCAAGGCCTAAGAATTTACATTTCAGTGATCTGGAACCCAGTGAGAACGAGGAGGTGCAAGTTTTCCATTGTAATAAAACCACAAACAAAGGAGCGCAAGCGTTAGAAAACTCCTCTCTGGGAGCGCCAGATTACATGGGATCTGATCGGGGAAGTTATTTTACTGGCAATGTAATGAAAGTTGTGTGTTATGTTAACCTCAGGCATTAACTCCACAGGATTTACAGACCACAGAGATCCAAATGGTCAAGTGTTTGAATGGTGCCGTAAATACCAAATCTTAAACAAACGGCACAGCACCACAACTGGTGATCTGATGCTCTAAACACAGATCTGGCTTTAGTAAACAGCATTATTTAATGAGATTCCCCCCAGGGGACCTGGGTGTGATAATGCTATCAACAAAGCAGATTGTGTAAACTCAACTGCAACAGCAGCGTAAGGTGCAACATGTTTGACTGTGCTGAAACACCAGCAGTCAGATCTGACCATTATAAATCAGTTTATTTGACCTTTTCTTTACAGAAACATGATCATGATGATGATCAATGTCTTTGTAAACTAAAACAAATTTTCTTATAATGGCATAAAACCTTAACAGGTTAAAGCCATCTAAAAAACTGTCTGGCTAAGACCATTAAAGAAAAAATCAGATAGCACCATCTATCTTAATGAAATTTGTGTAAAGGTTCAATATTAGACTGTGTTTCTCTCTCTGTGTTTGTTTTCCTTTCAGGCTGATGGCTGCCACTCTTCAGACCCAGATTCCACAGGGACTGGGCTCGCCTGCATCAGCCAGGACACACACACAATTTAACATGTAGGAGATGGGAGTGAAGAGACTTCAAGAGGCCATTCACACCTCACAGCACACACAGCTACATGGCTTCCCAGTGTAAAATCTGGAACTAAATTATACAACACAGATTATGGTAGGATAGACACCACCCATCTCCTATACACAACATGCACAACACACACCCTTAATTCAACAACCGCACAACATTTCTACCTGGCATAGATCATAGGACTATCCAGGCCAAAATCATTCACATAATGCAAATCTATCAAACATTATTCACATTCATACATATAGGACAAGGGGAATTATTTTCATAATTCTTTTTCAGTTATGTTGAATAATTTTACAGCTTACAGCCATGTCAACTTCCTGTATGTAAACACTGTAAGATGCATAAAACATGTGCATGGCTATAGTCACACATCAACTGATTGACAATTAATTGATCAGTGAATTGATGGACAAAATGTGTATTATGTCCAGTCCTTAGCATTGTTTCAAACTGGGAGGGCCCCCTAGTTTCCAACATATGACTAATGACAATAAAAATATATCTAAAGAGTTAGATCTGGAATGCAGGCATTTCTATCAATTAATTAAACAATTTCCAGTCAGACCTGCATTATTGAGTGTGACTTAGCCTGTACATCAAATGCACAGAAGATGAGTGCAAAAGCTAAACTAGAGATTTTAAATCTCTGTTTCTGTAAATCTCATTCTATAAGTGATCTGATTGAAACATTAGCTTTCAGTAATGATTTGCAATTAAAACAACTGATATAGACAATTTTATAATGGCAATTATTAAATTGTGTATTTCCATGTTTAATTATGTGATATATCTTAATTATGCATACTGCTGGTAAAGATACTAGTTATATTGATGTTTTGTTACCCTTCCTTTAATTCATCCAGACCACGTTTAAATTCCACTTCCATGTCACAGTGGCAGTGAAGAATCTGGTGATCAAATGAGACCTACCCACTAGATATAGGACACTGAGAAATGAGACCGTATTTACCACTCACACTTCTGACATGAGATTATCATGTGTTGTTATTTTTATGTTTATGTTCTTGTGTTTATCCAAAAACTCTCTTTTCCCATCTCACAATAACCACAAATTCATCAGTGTTCAATTTTTGCATGGTTAATCAGAAGTTGTTCAGGTGTCTCACACACAATGGAGGAGCATCATCAGTGAAACGATTCCTTCACCCTTGGAGATCTGACCTGCCCGGCAAAACAAACCTTCTGCTTGAAGGTGACCGAGGACTTCTCAAAGGGTCAGCTATAGCTAAGCATCCTGGGGAGGACACAGATGTTTCCTCAAAGTGTAAAGACACTTTCCACTGACACTTTCTGCTCATGCTAACTAACATAACAGACTTGGGACAACAAGTCATTCTACAGACTGAGAACCATCACAATCAAGTGCAGGTGGAAGCAAACCTGACCAACAGGATCATGCCTAATTGCTACAGCATCCAGTCAGCACAGTACGCCTACACCTAAAGGGACTGTGTCACAGAGGTGTATTTTGCAGGGGTGTATTATTTTTCATCTTCATGTTCAGCCTGTCCTAATGTTGTTATTTCAGGTGACTACTTGATTCCTGCACCCATTGACTCGTGCTGTTAACTCAAGGATCAGCACCACGAACAGTCCGGAAACAACATCCAAAATATGGAAACAGGGAATGTCCAAATATGTCCCCTTGGGAACTAATCTGAATTTGTCCCAAGGGGCCAGGGGCCGTCTGTAAGAATCGGTTTTACTGCTAAGACAAAAGCTGAAGATCCAACCCCCTGCAATAGAACATTAAAACTCACTAATCTGGAGAGAAGATCTCACAGAAGAGTGTAGGACATCGGCCTGTCCAAACCTTCTCCCCCTCTCCCTCACCGACTCCCTTCCCTCTGATTCAAGTCACAGAATGCAAATATACCACAGATGATGTATCTTGTTAATCTATTGTTTTTCCCTTTTCATGTGTGGTATCTTTTTAAAGGTCTCAGTGTGATTGGTAAAATGGTCTCAACTTCACTGCTGTCACTGGTAGGATGAGAAAGATTGAAACTTATGAGAATTCTGTTCTCCTTTTGAGTAGTCTCAGAAGATATCTGATCCTCTCCCCCGAAACCAGGTGTTTGTGTTGCAGATATTTACAACCCTTTTGTTCTGGTCTGGGTATTTAAGAAAGGGTAGCAGAGCTGCCATTTGGGAACATTCTGTAGCCAGAGCCCCCATGCAGTCTGTGTCAGTGTCCGAGAGGTACTCACACACACTGTATGTACAGTGCCAGATATGATGACTCTTTGAAACTATTTTCATGTTACTTTGTAATTTTATATTATTTATTTTATATTTTTATGCTGAAAGTTGTGTACCATGGATTCGTGTTTCATTATTTTTATGTAAGTTCTGTCTGGCAAAAATAAATGTTAATCTTGATTTATCTTGTATTATTCTGAAATCATTATTCTAGTATGGATCAATGTGGAGTCCTTTATTTCCGCAAATCTTTTGCCAGAATAGATCAAACCGAGGACCCCATGACTGAAGCATGGAGCGCAGCATGCGGGATAATCCGATTTCTGACTATTACTGTATTAGCACGTTGCAGCTCTCGTGTCTATTAATCAAATTACACTTTTTGTTGAGTAAGCAGGTGCGACCACTTCAAGGTAAAATATTCACTCTGTAATCCTCTGACTAATATCAGAACTGGCCAGTTTGTGTTCGTGAACGCGTGAATTGCGACGCGTCTGTTTCTGTGCGATATCGGGTCCCTTGATGAACGAATATTTGAAAATAAGAGATAATAAGAAAAATCAACGATCCAAATTAAATCACAATGAATCATCAGCTGTTAAATTACGAACGTAACAAATTGAACGAAGTCACATAAAATTGGAGTCAGATCACTTTATTCATGGAGTCAGATTAAAAATTAGATGTTAATAAATTAAGTGAATTTAACAGAAATGCTGAAAAGGCTTTCACGCAGAATCCTTCAACCAAGCCGTTAGATTCCATTTTTGGGCTAACGGGTGGACCTTACAGAAGTTTAGATTTTCCTTAAAGTTTAACACATATTTTGGGAAATAACTACACTTGTGCAATCTGCAAACCCAAGTTAACTAAAACATAGCTCATTAATCAAGTTAACTGGCACAAAATAGACTATTAATGATCACAAAAGGAACATTTACAGAACATTACAGAACATTTACAGAAACATATATCACATTACATATATTCTATATTTTGCTTTTTGTCAGTGTCACCACAGCAAATCGCTGTACATTTATGCTTACCATATGCTCGAGGGCTTACTTAATACTACCAAATTACGTAGTTAAACAACAAGAATAGTCTTTTTACATTTAAATTTAATCATTTAGCAGACGCTTTTATCCAAAGGGACTAACAAATGAGGAGAGCAACAGCATAGTTTAATAACTTTAATAAAAATATAATAGTTTTTAACTTGTTCTGAACGATGTTTTTGCACGTTAAATAATTGTAATTGTTTAAATTTCGCGCGTGCGCAGCTTTATTAGGCCTAACGTTACCTGTCAGCTAACCTAAAGGCCTGTGCACACCGGGACGATTATCGCGTGTGCTTATCGCCAGCGTTTTTCGAGATGTTTTTCGGCGCGTCTTTGTATTCACACCCAAGTGATTTTCACTGGCGATGCGCAGAGTGAACGTGCAAATTCAGTAGATGGCGCTCCCGGTACACAAGGTGGTGCTGCGCCACTTTACGCTTCTGACACTCGCTTGTCACACAGAAGAAGAAGAGAGACAGTATTTACGTGCTTGCCAAAACCATTCACACACTTTTTGCTAACTGGAAAGCAGCTCATCTTCTGTGTCTACTTACTTCCTCTTCGTCATATCGATGTGTGCTCGGCAAGACCGTTTTGTGCTTGAGCGCCACCAAGTCGTGTTTTACTGTAACTTCAGCAGCTCCAGGCACGTGAACAAAAGCGCCGATCTCATTGGTAGGCCAGGTTTTAACGCGGCGCGTCAAAACAAAAAAACGAACCCAAGGCGTTTTTTAAAAATGACGCTTTTACGCCTGCCGTTTTGCGCGTCGGTGTGCACACTCACATTGGCGCCCTTTGTTTAGTCACGAGGCGTTAAAGGTCGGCGATAAACGCGCACGAAAATCGCCCCGGTGTGAACAGGCCTTAACGTTACCACTTAGGCTGTGGCGCCGACAAGATAACAGAAGCAAGCAAATTACAAATCTTTTGGTAAATCTTACCATTAAATAAGTTAACATTTGCATTGAGAATGACATGACAAACGAAAAGCTTACCTGGAGCTCGACACTACGTTTTCATCAAGTTACAAAGTTTGTTGTAGCTATATGGGCGCTCAGTTTTTCCTGTTGTAAAATACATTTGGCCAAAATCTCATTTTATAAAAGATAAAATGCACAGGCTATTGGCTACTAGATGGCAAATGCTAGCCCTCTCTCTCCCCGGTCCCACATGTCTCAGACCTCAAATACATAAAATATGAGCCTTTATAGACTTCATGTTTCTTGCGTAAAGAAAACGCTGTACTTCTTCAAACAACAAGATCTTTATTTACCCTTGCAAGACCTCGTTCAGCTGCTGTCTGCTGTGCGGCTGCTGCAGAACTTCAGTTCATTCAGTCAAGATACTGAAGTAATGTGAACATAAACAAAAGACATGCAGCGCGGAGTTGGATATCTAGGCTATTCTTGTAATGACAACCTAAATAAATGAAAGTATAAAGATAAAGCATTTGCATAACACTTCAATGTTACTTCTATTGTGTTTTTTTCTTATTCTTAGTACTTAAATTACATTTTATTATATTTTACTTAAATTACAGCATTCTTTCACACGGGTTCATTTTGCCATTCATTGTCGCTATAGAAACGGATAATCCCCAGTTCGAGGACGTGAACAGCACCGAATACAACGTCATGTGTTGTCATCTCAAGATTCCGAGAACGCAGCATTAGTCACAAGCCCTTTTTAATACCTTTCATTGGCTAAATATTTGTAAAACAGACAGACAGACGTAAAGAGTGACCAATAGCATTGATTTATTGAAGAAGGAAAAAAAAACACCACCACCAAAAAAAAAGGGCACTTTGGAGTGTAAGGGCAAAAAGGGCATGTCCTCTGCACAGGTTGAGCCCTACTTGTGCATGTGCCTGGTCAGATGAAACTAAAAAAAAAGAGCTTTTTGGCAGCAAATCCACCAGATGTGTTTTGTAACACAGGGATAAAAAGTACCCCATGCCCACGGTTAAATATACCGCTGGATCTGTAAAATTTTTGGCCTATTTTTTGTTGGAGGTCCTGGACATCTTGTTCAGATACATGGTATAATGGATTCTAGCAAATACCAGCAGATAAAAAATCAAAATCTTATAATGGGCCGTGGTTGGATCTTCCATCAGGACAATGATCCAAAACAAACATCAAAATCAACACACAAATGTGTCGCTGAGCACAAAATGAAGCTTCTGCCATGACCATCCCAGTCCCCTGACCTGAACCCTTTAGAAAATGAGTGGGCTGAACTGAAGAGAAGAAGCACCAACATGGATCTGGGAATCTGAAAGATCTGGAGAGATTCTGTATGGAGGAATGGTCTCTGATCTCCAAACTCATCAGGCATTATAGGAGAAAACTGGAAGAGCTGTTATCTAGGGGGTTGAAAAAGTATTTAATAAAAGCGTGCTAATAATTGTGTCCAAAATGTTTTGGAGTAGAACATTTATTTCATAAAGGGATTTCCCCACATTTTCAATTCTTTTACTTCAACGAAAGGTTAGATTTTTGTGAATTTTTTTTAATAAAAGATCAAAAGGATTAACAATGCAGATTTATTTTTACAGCCATCTTTACCAGGGGTCCAATAACTCTGTCCACAACTGTACACAGACTTACCTGCCTAACACTAGTGAGATCAACACTGTAACAAAAAACACTTATTGGGACATGCATAGGAAGTCTATTTTTGGCATAAACATACTTCCCTTTCAGTCAACAAGCAAGATATTATGTGCTTCTCTTAAACATGCAAAAATTATGCATATCATTTGTCTACCATTATACATATTTGCCTTCCATTTTTCCTTATTCCCTTAGCTTATTTTCCCACTGCTCCAATGGGTTTTCCCCTCTATTTCTGTTTATCTTGATGTACAATATCTCGCTTTGTTCCGTTGTTTGTTTCTCACTGTTCCTCTTTATTATTATTTCCATATTAGTTTCTCTCAGTGCACGTGAATACAGAAATCTTGTTGGGACAGAAACAAGATTATTTTTCTTACCCCATTGGCAGATCATTTTGCTTGTTTTGTTTTGCTTGATTTTATTTTCCAGAAAACAAGAAAAAATATCTTATGTAATTTTACTTATCTAGTAAAAGCATCTTGATTTAAGAATTATTAGATATTTGGACTGGAAACAAGACAAAAATACTAAGTAAGAAAAGCAGTGTTTTTTTTTTCAGTGTTATTTTTCTCAAATTCAAAATATACTCCAATCAGATTTGAATGTTTTGCAAAATTGGCTCTATTCTAATAAACTATTACTTATTAAGATCAGATCAGATCAGAAAAACAGACACTTGAGAGTATGAAAGTTGTAACCACATGCAAGAAGTAGCAATAAATTGGCTTGATTTGATTGAGAAACTTGTGGATTTCTTGAAAGATTGGGGAAATACAACGCAGGAGTGAAGCCCAGACCTGATGATAAAATGAAAATGTGTTTAGTTTAAATATATATATATATATATACACTCACCTAAAGGATTATTAGGAACACCATACTAATACTGTGTTTGACCCCCTTTCGCCTTCAGAACTGCCTTAATTCTACGTGGCATTGATTCAACAAGGTGCTGAAAGCATTCTTTAGAAATGTTGGCCCATATTGATAGGATAGCATCTTGCAGTTGATGGAGATTTGTGGGATGCACATCCAGGGCACGAAGCTCCCGTTCCACCACATCCCAAAGATGCTCTATTGGGTTGAGATCTGGTGACTGTGGGGGCCATTTTAGTACAGTGAACTCATTGTCATGTTCAAGAAACCAATTTGAAATGATTCGAGCTTTGTGACATGGTGCATTATCCTGCTGGAAGTAGCCATCAGAGGATGGGTACATGGTGGTCATAAAGGGATGGACATGGTCAGAAACAATGCCCAGGTAGGCCGTGGCATTTAAACGATGCCCAATTGGCACTAAGGGGCCTAAAGTGTGCCAAGAAAACATTCCCCACACCATTACACCACCACCACCAGCCTGCACAGTGGTAACAAGGCATGATGGATCCATGTTCTCATTCTGTTTACGCCAAATTCTGACTCTACCATCTGAATGTCTCAACAGAAATCGAGACTCATCAGACCAGGCAACATTTTTCCAGTCTTCAACTGTCCAATTTTGATGAGCTCGTGCAAATTGTAGCCTCTTTTTCCTATTTGTAGTGGAGATGAGTGGTACCCGGTGGGGTCTTCTGCTGTTGTAGCCCATCCGCCTCAAGGTTGTGCGTGTTGTGGCTTCACAAATGCTTTGCTACATACCTCGGTTGTAACGAGTGGTTATTTCAGTCAAAGTTGCTCTTCTATCAGCTTGAATCAGTCGGCCCATTCTCCTCTGACCTCTAGCATCAACAAGGCATTTTCGCCCACAGGACTGCCGCATACTGGATGTTTTTCCCTTTTTACACCATTCTTTGTAAACTCTAGAAATGGTTGTGCGTGAAAATCCCAGTAACTGAGCAGATTGTGAAATACTCAGACCGGCCCGTCTGGCACCAACAACCATGCCACGCTCAAAATTGCTTAAATCACCTTTCTTTCCCATTCTGACATTCAGTTTGGAGTTCAGGAGATTGTCTTGACCAGGACCACACCCCTAAATGCATTGAAACAACTGCCATGTGATTGGTTGATTAGATAATTGCATTAATGAGAAATTGAACAGGTGTTCCTAATAATCCTTTAGGTGAGTGTATATAGAGAGTGTAGAGCACAAAGAGGAAAAGTCCATGCCACAGTCAAAAACTGTATTCCCATGCACTGAGAGAAACTAATATGAAAAATAATAAGAAAGAAGAACGGTGCAAGAACGATGCAAACATGGGAACAAAAAGAGAAATTAGATATCTAGAAAAACAAAAAAAATAGGGGAAAAAACATTGGAACAAGATAAAAGCAGTGTGTAGCAACTGTGTGTAATGTAATAACTGCACAAAACTGTACATAATGTAATAAGTATTCCATTATTATTGTAATAAAATGTTCATTCAAAATGTAATAAAATCTTGAGCTCATAATGTAATAACAATTTTTACATTATGAGAAATGTATTACATTATGTATTACAAAAAACATTGTCATACTGTCATAATTGTGATAGCTTTTAAAATATAAAAATATAAGTATTCCCTTAAAGTACATTTTAAAAAATCTAAATACAGTCAGATTTAAATATTAATAATAATAATAATAATAATAATACAGTACAATTTATAATCATGTAGAGCGGTTACACACCCATTTGGTTTTGTGATGTAAAAAAAAAGAAAGATAAAGAAAGATAAAATCAGAACTTTTGCAACTTTAATGTAAAATTACAACCTAATCAATGCCATAATTGTAATTGCAATGCCAATGTATAATTGTTTCACTTTATACTGTATACATTGTGTGCTGGTATTGTCTTGTGAACTGTGATTACATTATAAGTTGCTACAGTGTGTTCATAATGCAATACATTTCTCATAATAACTTTTCTTCTAAAACAAAACTTAATTCCCTATTATCACTGTAAAGCTGCTTTTGTAAAAAGCGCTATATAAATGAAGGTTTTACATAACCATTACATTATGTGAAAAATCATTATTACATTATGAGCTCAAGATTTTATTACATTTTGACAAAATTATTACATTATAAACATTAATAATGTATTAATAATGTAATACCTATTACATTATGTGCCGTTGTTACATTATGAGTTGCTATAGCAGTGGGAAAATAAGTTAAGGAAATGGAAGGCAAATAATATTATTCTTGCATGTTTAAGAGGAGCACATCATATCTTGCTTGTTGATCGAAAGGGAAGTATATGAATAAATATGATCTTAAGTCTGATTGTTCAGAAACAGTTCCACTGAACAAACTGAAACTGAACTAAAATAATAATATTATGAATAATAATAAAATGAATTAATGTATATGAATAAAGTATTTATCTAATCTAATAATCTAATGATGGCACGCACTTTTTAGGGTTTATGGCTGATTTATATTCAAACCTCACATTGACTACATTCTTCATGGATTACACTTGGAACTAGTGTGTTATATCGATCTAAAAAAAAATTTATTTAATGTTCGAAAAAGCTTGCTGTGCAATTTATATTACTGTTTTTTTGATTATGCAGATGTTGTTTATGAGAATGCATTTAAAACTCATCTTTTGCCTCTCTTATAAACATTTGCGCAGATTTGTTATTGGATGTTCTGTTGATACCCGTGATTGTATTATGTATGATTTACTCAAATGGTTTCCACTCAATATTAGAAAGTATCTTCACTAGTTGCAATTAACTGTATCTTCGAATGTGTACATTTTAATGGGTACATAACACACACAGTTTCTGCTAATCTCATGTTAATCTTGTGTACCTATAGAGTAGTACTGCATCCTTCATATCTCCGAAGAGTCTTTAGTTTTATCAGATTTACAAAAGACAGAGACGCTGTACCGATTCTTTCCAAAAACAGCCGAGTTTGTGCAGGCGTACAGTGGGCGGAGCTAAAGAGACACGAGCACACACACACACACACACACACACACACACACACACACAAAATACATCATGGCATTATCCCTGATTAAACTTTCGATTCACTATACGTTCGTTTTGTTCACATTATATGCACTTACGTGCCGATTGCCAACAAAACAGACATTTGATGCAGTTTCACTCACCGCCTGTGGTTTCGACTCATGACCGGGAGCAAACAAACAAACTTGCAGAACTCCGTGGCTGCTCCGGGAAAACAAACTGCATCCACTGTTTCCTTAATGCTGGGTTATTTGGGAAGCTGAACAAGGTTATCTTTCCCTTACAACCAGAAACACACTTCTTTAGTGACATTGTTGATTTTGTGGTCTAAAAACAAAATGCCAGCGCTGCTGATGGCTCCCATAACACGAACGAAGCTCGTTGATGGGCGCGCTCTTGCTCTCGCTCTGGTTCATCCGGGAGAAGTGCCCATACAAGGAATTCCGCCCTTTATGACATCATACAGGGCCATACTCAAAAAAAACTTTCCGAATCTTGTTCGAATCCTGAAGGAGTGTATTTGGCTCAGAAATACTCCGTCATACGTTCAACTTGTTTTTGTGAAACTTTGGCCATGTTTAGCATGAGAATCCAACTCTTTAACAGTGTAAATAAGTCAGAATGCATGAAATAGCATTAGACAGACACAGTGTATTTGTGCACATACATGTATAAGTGCTATGACAAACTCCTGCTTTGACCTTTGGTAGAACAATTACCCTCTTATTTGAAATATATGAATTTTATACAGTTGTGATGTTTTTTAAACAAAATTGTATTGTATATGATTTTTAAATGTTTTTGTATAATTTTTGCAAGTAGTCTGGTATATTTATGTATGTATGTGAATGTTTGTGTAAATGTATGTTTTTATGCTATTAATGTATATGTACTTTTAAATCATTGTTGAGTTTATTTTACTGGATGAAATACGGTAATAAAATGTATATAATTAAAATCAGGTGTACTATATAACTTACTTAAAGCTGCAGTCTGTAAGTTTTGCCTCTCTGTTGCCATCTCTGTTTGAAACCTGGAATTGCAGTTAGTTGCGGAATGATACTGCGGAATTACAGATAGCCTACTACGGTGATTAAATCTAACGAGCGATTAGCTCATATCACATCAAACCGTGCAAATTATTAGTATTGTTATACCTTGTTCTCAAATTGTCAGCATTGCGTGACTACGTGTATTTAGTGTGTTTTAGCGTTACCTGTAGATTTTAATTTCTGTACAGTCTAATCTTTTGCTTTTGACTACAGGTGAATCTCCAGTTGTCACTGATGATTGTCGTTTGGACCTTTCTGGATTACAATCCGCCATCAAAATTCTAAGTTTAATTATTCCATCTGCTGTGAGGAACATGCGATACTACTACTAGCCGGACTCCTTCTTTACGCAATGACGCTGACATGCTCGAATTTCCCGCGGAAACCCACCAGTACCACTCAGATTATAACACATTATTACAAGATTACCATTGTGAATCGGGCTAAGGTAAGGGGATAGTTTTGAGCATTGGCTTGTTATGTACTTACTCAAAATTAGATTTTGGATCATTTTTAATCAAAAAAAGTTACGGACTGCAGCTTTAACATGGGAATTCAATGAACCACAATTACCTTTCACCAGATTTAATGGACCCCACTGACTTCCAAAAAATACTATGGAAGTCAATAGGTCCATCAATATTTCGGTTACCAACATTCTTCAAACTATCTTCTTTTGTGCTCAGCAGAAGAAAGAAATTCATACAGGTTTGGAACAACTTGAGGGTGAGTGAATGAATTACTCAGAGAGTACATTTTCATCTTTGGGTGAACTATCCCTTTAAGTGTCAAATTTGTGTAGGACTTCACAAAGGTTCTTCATTATCCCACCCCTATCTGAACAGACATAAAGGGATGTCTGGAAACACAGTTATTTCATTCTGTTCCTGACACATGATGGATCTGCGAGTGTCTCTTGTTCTTCTTTTCATTTTTCTCACTGGAGGTACAAAAAACAGCAAGTATTGAATGTATTATTTGGTACACATACTGTAGAGTGGTAACGCAATGTCTCTCTCTGTCTTTAAGGATATTCTCTCAAGTGTTACTCGTGCAAATTTGATTTGATGGGTTGTGGAGTGGAGATCTGTGCAAATGGAAATATGACATGTAAAAGCATTACATTGGAATCAGTTGGTAAGTCCAGTGTGAAGTGGAAATTTACTGTTGTAGTTTACTGAAAGTAGAATTATATATGTTAATCTCATCACATAATTGCAATTATTTGTCTATTGCAAGATGAACATGATTTCTGGAATTGTTTCTTTTATTTGGATGTTTGTATGTTTTGCAGGTGTCAAGGTGTCCAGCACTAAAGAGTGTGCAGCTCAATGTGTACCAGCGACCGTACAGGTACCAACTGGGACAATGACAACCCGCTGCTGTGGCACTGACCTTTGCAATGCAACAGGTTTGTATTGTCCTTTATTTGACCATGTGCTAATATCTACTAAAAGTTGCCTTTTTCCACAACGATTATTATAATTCAAATAGTCATTGTTCATAAGGAGCAAAATATCAAATTTCAGTAGACAAAAATAGTGTAAAGCTAGAAAAGTGTGAAAATGAAAAGCTTTTGAATTAGTCAAGTGCTTTAGGAGAGTTATTGTTTTTAGAAAAATGATGAAATTGATCAACAATGAACATGCTATTTTTATTAATTATTATTATTATAATTATTAGTAGTACTATAGTATTGATTAATACTAAAGTTCTTTATTGTCTTGATTAGATGGAGTGTCTAAGGGAAGCTTCCTCCTGCTCTTCTCTCCTCTGCTCTTCTACTTCCTGTTTCAGTGAGTCCAGATTCTGCACTTCAGATTCTACAGCAAAAACCAGCGAATATGATACACAATTGCTATACTTTACTGAATAAAGCTTGTTTGTTGCTCTGCTGTTCTTTGGTATCATGATTTAAGGAACTTAAAAATTTGTACTTTAATAAACAAATATGAAACAAATATACTGCATCATCATTATGTGCAGAAAAAAAATTATATTAGAAAATTCTAAAATTACAATTGAGTCTGTTGAGATGCCTCAAGTGTCTTGATGAACGTTTGAAATGGAGAGTACAAATTGATTGGGTTAGTAGGAAAATAAATAAATCTATTGGTATTATAAGCAGAATTAGTCATCTTGTTACTACAGACTGTCTTTTCACTCGTTTAATTTATTGTAATATAGTCTGGGCGAGTAATTTACTACTCTTCATAAAATGTTGTTTTGTTAGGATTACAACCCAAAGGGAAAGATTTTCCTATGGTAAATAAATGCTCTTTGTTAATATGTTATAAAAGACGATTAAAAGTTTATTTACTTGCTGCTTTGTAGCTGATTTTCTTCATTTATATGTTGTCCAAATATTTGTTTTCTCAAATCCATCATGCTGAGAAAAAAAGGCTTATGAACATGATATCTGATAAAAATATATTGCTTGCCACGCACATGCAAGTCCACTTTTGCCATAAAAATACTTCCTTTTCAATCAACAAGCAAGATATTATATAGTCTCGCGTAGCCAGAGCTTCAGACTGACGGCAGAAGGTCTGGACTCTATCACAGCTTTCATTGGTCAAGGACCGCCCAAGAGGACTGACGTGACGCAACCAATCACAGTTCAGTTTGTTCTGCATCATGTTTAGGGGCGTGAACATGTAAAGTCGATGTCCCTACAATAACAGACCAGAGTGCATTTATAGATTATTTATTCAAGAACGTTGTGCAAGTTTACTGCAATAATGGAGCCGTGAACTTCACATACTTTTGAAAATCCAGCGTTTAGTTGATCCTGGTAAGCTCATTGTCACAGTTGAAAACACTACAGCGTTCTTCTTCCACGAGGGAGTTTGGCATCACGTCATTTGTTTCCAGGCGGACCGTTAAAGAACACAACACACACATCTCGCGGACATCCTGTAGAATTCAACCAATCAGATGACGATCAGACGTTCAGCCAATGGACCATGTGACGTCTGAGGCTGAGACTAGATATTATGTGCTTCTCTTAAACATGCAAAATTATGCATAGGTCTGAGTGCGGCACAACCTAACGTGGGGCTAGTTGTAACACACATGCAAAACTTTCCACACATGCCAGCATGACAAAACTTTGTGTATTAACTAGTTGCCTTATCAACACTATACACCAGTGGTTCTCAAACTTTTTCAGCAGGAGGCCCCCTTGTGTAGGGTGAATCCTTTTTGTGCCCCCCCCCCAACAGTTACGAGAACCAGGAAGTATGACCATATTAGCCCAGTTCTGGCAACACTGCACTGGCTCCGTATTAAACATTGTATACTTTTTAAAATCTTGCTGATTACTTACAAAGCACTAAATGGTTTAGCTCCCCAGTACTTGAGCGAGCTCTTAACGCATTATACTCCATCACGTCTATTGCGGTCTCAAAATTCTGGCCAGTTGATAATACCTAGAATATCAAAATCAACTGGAGGCGGTCGATCCTTTTCCTATTTAGCACCTAAACTCTGGAACAGTCTTCCTAGCATTGTTCGGGAAGCAGACACACTCTATCAGTTTAAATCTAGACTAAAAACACATCTCTTTACTATGGCATACGCATAGAACATTATCAATTTATATTATTCAAATCAGATTAAATGACTGCATTAACTAGGTCAGCCGGAACCGGGAACACTTCCCATAACACCTGATGTACTCGTTACATCATAAGAAGAATGGCATCTACGCTAATGTTAGTCTCTCTGTTTATCCCGAGGTTTACTGTAGTCTGCCGTATCCAGATCAGATGGTGGACCTGCGCCTAGACATGACCACAATGCAGCCCTGAGGTGTCGGAGACTGTGTCAACTAGACTCTCCCCTGTGAAGGCCTCCTTCCCTTCCCTACCCCTCTGTACAGATAAAAACACATATGCACACATACGTATTCAGACGTGCTTGCCTATAGGCTAAACACGTAATGCTTGCGTACATGCCGTCGCCATTTTCACAGATCCGCCTTTTTTGGGGTTTGCTGGTGATGATGGTATAGTTTCAAAACTATTTCAAACCTATTTCATGGTTTGCGTTCTCAAGTGCTGTTGCCGTGCGGATGGGGTCCTGAACGCATTGGGGGTTTTCTGTTTTAGTTGAGGATGGTGTTATTTAAGTTACAACAGAAATTAATCAATCTTTAGCTGTTCTTCTAAAGCAAAATTAATTCCCTATTATCACTGTAAAGCTGCTTTGAAGCAATCTGTGTTGTAAAAAGCGCTATATAAATGAAGGTGACTTGACTTCTTGTACTGTGTTTTATTCAGCTCTTACAGTGATTTTCTGGAGTGAAAACAGACGCTTCATCTTTTGTGTGATGAACAAAAAACTTCATAAAATTCATCAGTAAAGTTTTGGCCATCATTCGGACAGGGTACGCTACAACATGCTTGTACTAATAACGGATAAAGCAAGATGATAAAATTAAACGTAAATTAAACTAAACTAATGTTCTATCTCCATGCAGCATATACTCTGGCTCTGTGGGCATTATTGTTCGAGTCCGGTTCGAACCGAACACTGTTAGTTTCTGACATGTTCTGTTGTTGTTGTTGTTGCAAAAGTTCTTGAAGCTCCGCCCTCTTCTTGAAAGAACAGGCAATTAGCTCCAGCTCATTTGCATTTAAAGGGACATAGACACAAATTGCACTCTAAAACCTAATTCAGGGGACCTTTAGTCATTACTTAAATATATATATTGTTGTGAAATAAAAAATCAAGTTCTGAGACACTGTTAGACTTTTTACTTGTAATTGTTATTTTATTGAGCTTGGATGACACACAGATTAGGCCTATTGATTCAATATACTATCATGACCTGTCATAGTTTAACATTTTCAGTTAATCAAAAAATAATTTAATTTTAAGTTCTGTTAATGTAAAATACAATTTGATGACGTGTAAACGGCCCACAGTTTCCCTCTCCTGCATGTGCGGGCATGTTCAAGGCCAGACGAGTGACCACAGGACCACAGCTGAAACTCATTGAAGCTTAATGTGGTGAATGGTAAGTAATTTTATGCTTAATTACACATATTTGCATTCGTTCAGGATTCTGTTGGTGATAGCCTACTAGGGCTGTCACTTTACGTTCGAAAATCGATTGCACAATTGATCGGACCAACCAACACAAGTTTCGAAAACGAAAATAGGGAATCGATTTTAACCAAATATGTACACTATTAATTTTAAACGAATTAAACAAATAAAAAAGATAGATGTAACAAAACTCACAAACAAGCAGAAAAAGAAAATAAAGAATTCCGAAAGTGCAGTAGGTGTTACGCACCTATAGTTTCAATCGGCTGCTGCTGGTGTTTTGCCAAAAAAATGGAGGACAACGGCGATCAACGTGTGCGACATGAGAGACGAGTGATAACCCCTAATAACTTGTGGAGTTCGATATGGAAGAACTTTGGGTTTTGGACTGTAGATCAAACTATGAAGAAGGACAAAGTGGTATGCAAACTGTGTGATCGTGAGTTCCCATATCACATGGCCTGTTCTCAAGTAAGTCCATTTAAAGTTTATTTTTTGAACAGTTGTCTATAATGGATTGAATCATTTCGTAAAATAATTTTGGAGATTTTTGAATAGCCTAAATCATAAATGCAGCGCTGTTGTAGACTGCGACAGATGTTTCTAGTCCACTGTCTGATTTGGAGAATGTAGCGGCCCTGCGTGTTTATCCTACACGAACTTCACGTTCAATGTAGGCTAACGTTAGTCCTTCAGTGAATTTTAAGTTTTATTTTCAACCTCTTTGCATGGGCTACAATCGCCTACGTAGGCGAAATTTGTTTGACATTTCTAATCGTAAACAGCCACGTTGAAGCCTGCAGTAATGTTTTTTATTGATGTTATGGCAGTCCACTCTGCTTATTGATTTGAGAATGTCGCACGAAACTTCACGCCAATAAATCATCAGAAATATTGCTGACTTGTGCGTCTCGATCGCCCTCTTTACGTTCGTCCTATAATGCCTGTTAGTTGTCCGTGGATTGGCCTATATTTGGCGTTGAAAATGGAAACGTGTTTAGACATGGAAAATCGATTTTACAATCGATTCAATGAACACTTATGTCTCAAAAATCGAACAGAATTTTTTCACAAAAGTGACAGCCGTATAGCCTGTAACCGAATACCGAAATTTGGAAGTCCTTACTCTGAAATTTGAGCAGTGTTGATAGTACAGCCTGTGTGCCGAGGTAAAGTTAGCTAGTAGGTGCATGCTTCTTGAGGTATAATGATTAACTTTATTATGAATAGACCTTTATTTTAAATATATGTTTCTGCCTCTCTGTTTTATGTAAATTGTCAAAATGGCTGCTATGAATAAGGTCAATTGCATATTTGCAGAATTTGCACAATTGCAGGCAGATTCAGAAACGATACAATAACAATAGGGTCCTTGCCTCCAGGCAAGGGCTGGATTCCTCACCCTCTTGCCTTTCGGCTCGGTCCCTAACTAACACTAATTTTTTTCAAATTGTCATAATTTGGGTTACACTTGCATCTGATTTTTATTGAACACCTGATCTAATTTTTCCATGAATCAGGACAACACAGTTGAAAGGCAGAGAGAAATTGCCATTCGCTGCCTCATAGTCTATCTTGGAGAGAAGGAGGAGGACCTTTTCAAACAGTATCGCGTAAGTAATTGAGTACGCTTTTAATTTTTAATTTTGTTTGAACTGCATGTCTCTGTAGCCTTCCCACGTGGAGATATGGCCGTTTCAATCCAGTGCACCAGCCTCCTGTGGGCTAGGCGTTGAAGTACATGGTCACCCTGCATTCCCTTATGCACGTCACCCTGAAGAGCTTGAACCATGTATTTTATACATCCTAACACCTTATAATTTCTTCTGCAAGGATGTGGAGGAGCTCGACGCAGACCTTGCGATGCAAGTGATGAAGATTGCCATCATTGGTGATGGGCGTGCAACCATCGTCGTCGAGGGAACCAAGGTCCTGCAGGGGATTGATGTTGCCAGATCCTGTGCTTTGCTGATGGGAGTAATCTATGCTCTTAACCTTAGCTATCCCAAGCAGTTGAAATTTACCTTTGAGGCATTCCAGCAGCTGTGCCTTGAGCTCGATGGACAAAAAGCCAGCTCTAAAGTAATCAATCTCAGGTGTGGTATTTTCTAGAGCAGACTTGATCGACCTTGCGTGAGGGTGAAGCTCACATCACACACAGACACACACATACGCACGCTTGTTCTTTTGTTTGTTACCTACTGAGTGAAGTCCAAATCAGTGGAAGTTATCAGCATAGAAAAGGATGACCTCTGTTCTCTGAGGGTGTTAGTGTATTTTGAACTTTATATGCAGTGCCTTCTTTTGCTGGATATTTTTCCTGGAGTTAGTCAGGTGTGTGAGCAGTCTGATATTGATGAGAGAAGAGATGATGATGTGAGTACTGCCAAGGTTGATTGAAAGAAGCTTTGCTCATTTGATGTTGAAATTAGTGCCTTGAATGTACAGCCATCTGTCTTTTGTTTTGGATCCTTTTCATGTGTACAAGTCAAAGGATGGTGATTCATGCACAGGGTTTTACTTAATTCTGTAACACTGTTCCTCCTCATAAAGCTTCTGAGTAATGTTGTTTAGTGTCTTAGGAGAATGTAGCCTACAAATGCTACTGTTTGCACTTTCAAGGATTTAGTGCTACTGTTAATTTTAATAAATGGTTCTAAATCATTTGAATATTACTGTCTGAATTTCTGTTCTTTTTCAGCACCCTTAGCTGCTGTCCGGTTGCCTGGTTTTGACACCCCCCTCCTAGCAACCTTTCAAAAGGTGTCTGTCATCTTCTTGCTGTTTTCCCTCAGGCACCCTCAAACAAACACAAACACACACACACCATCCTCATCTTCCTCAGATTGTGTTGTAATCATTTGATTTTAACTGCTTCTTGCTTCACAAAGACAGCAAGGCTCTGTAGCTACACCTAATTTCTGGGGGATTCCTGCTGAGCTTGGCTAAAGAATTTTTCTCAAGGTCATGACAGAAGAGCATACACAGCACTGAATATCATTTGGAAAAAAGTCTGATCATTAATAGTGTCTGTTTATATTTTAAAAATTGAAGTCCTCTCTGAAGTCCTTATTGTCCCATCAAAAATCTCCAACTCTCTTAGACAAAGACCCAACTGTCTTCATGAGGCATTGCATCACGATGGGAGGAGCCCGTCCACAAAGCAGACAAGGTTAGAGTTTTGAGCAACTTCGCCTCCTGGGAAACACAGGAAAATTTCCTTATTATAGGACAGGGCTCAACTTAACTCTAGCAGAGATCAACTTAATTATTAAGTTATGTTACTTGCATCTGCCCTGCATGCCATGGCGTTGCTCCAGGTGCACCAGGCCCAGGCACTCATGGACATGCATGAGGGTAGACCTGACCCAGAGCTCCTCCGGGAGCTCCGGGCCTTGCTTTCTGGGCGACGAAAGTCACAGCTCGTGCAGTCTGTCAGGCGATGTCCACTATGGTGGTCCAGGAGCGACATCTCTGGCTCAAACTGGCGGATATGAGGGAGACCGATAAATATCGGTTCCTGGACTCCCCCATTTCCCAGGCTGGGTTATTCGGTGACATGGTCAAGAGCTTTGCCCAGCAGTTCTCGGCCGCCAAGAAGCAGACGGAGGCCATCAAGCACATCCTGCCCCGGCGGGCAACAGCGTGGAGCCGGGTGCAGGACGCTACAAAGCCTTGTCACCCTCAGGTGCCTCTCCCCTCGCTGGCTGTCCCCTCGCCCCCCTCAGCAGAAGCAGGTAAGTGCTGCACTGCATCCCTGCATGCCGCCTTGCTGCCCCATTGCGGGTACGTCTGTGGTGCCGCTGGTCCCGCTTGCTCAGTCGCTGGGAGCCTGGCTAGCGTTTCTACGGGCAGGCGTTCCTCTAGAACAAGTGTCCAGGCATGCTGTGGTTTCCACGGATGCCTCTGCCACCGGCTGGGGGGCCCCGTACAACGGCTTGCAGTTTCGGGTCTGTGGACGGGGCCTCAACTGCAATGGCACATCAACTGCCTCGAGTTGTTAGCAGTTCGTCTTGCGCTGGGCCGCCTCAAGGGGCCGCTACGAGGCAAGCACGTTCTGGTCCGTACGGACAGCACTGCGACCGTTGCGTACATCAACAAACAGTGTGGTCTACGCTCCCGCTGCATGTCACAACTCGCCCGCCATCTCCTTCTCTGGCATCAGAAGCATCTGAGGTCGCTTTGCGCCACTCACATTCCGGGCCTGCTCAATCGTGCAGCCGATGAGCTCTCACGACAGCAAGTGCTCCTGGGAGAGTGGAGACTCCATCCCCAGGTGGTCCAGCTGATCTGGAGACGCTTCGGGACCGCACAGGTAGATCTGTTTGCCGCCCCGGACAAGTCACACTGCCAGTTGGTTTACTCCCTGACTGAGGGGACCCTCGGCACGGATGCGCTGGCACACAGCTGGCCCCGGGGCCTACGCAAGTATGCGCTTTCCCCAATGAGCCTTCCAGCACAGACACTGTGCAAAGTCAGGGAGGACGAGGAGCAGGTCTTGTTAGTTGCACCGTACTGGCCCAACCGGACCTGGTTACCGGAACTAGTGCTCCTCGCGACAGCACCTCCTTGGCCCATTCCTCTAAGGAAGGACCTTCTGACTCAGAGACGGGGCACCCTATGGCACTCCATGTCTGGTCCCTGGACGGGACGTGGAGATTCTAGGTAATCTACCACAAACTGTGGTAGACACCATCACTACGAGGCGCCTCTATGCTTTCAAGTGGAACCTGTTCGTCGAGAGGTGCTCTTTTCGACGAGAAGACCCCCGAAGATGTTTCATCAGTTCTGTGTTTTCCTTCCTGCAAGATGGGTTGGAGCGAAGGCTGTCTCCCTCCACCCTCAAAGTGTATGTTGCCACTATCGCCGCACATCGTGATGTAGTTGATGGCAAGTCTTTGGGGAAGCATGATCTGATCGTCAGGTTCCTGAGGGGAGCGAGGAGACTAAATCTGCCTTGCTCTCACTCTATACCCTCTTGGGACTTGTCTCTGGTGCTAGCCGCACTGCAGAGAGCACCCTTTGAACCATTGCAGTCAGCAGAATTAACTTGTCTTGGAAGACAGTGCTCCTGACTGCATCGGCTTCCGTTAAGAGGGTAGGGGACCTGCAGGCATTTTTGGTCGACGAATCGTGCCTGGAATTTGGCCCGGCTAACTCTCACGTAATCCTGAGACCCCGGCCCGGATATGTGCCCAAGGTTCCCACCACTCCCTTCCGGGACCAGGTGGTGAACCTGCAAGCGCTGCCCTCGGAGGAGGCAGACCCAGCCCTGGCTTTTCTCTGTCCCGTCCGCGCTCTGCGGGTATACGTGGACAGAACGCAAAGCTTCAGGACCTCAGAACAGCTCTTCATCTGTTACGAAGGCCAGCAGAAGGGAAAGGCTTTCTCCAAGCAGAGGATGTCCCACTGGATAGTGGATGCCATCGCCTTGGCGTACCATACCCAAGGTGTGCCTTGCCCACTTGGGTTGAGAGCCCACTCCACTAGGAGTGTTGCCTCTTCCTGGGCGCTGGCGCATGGTGCCTCGCTGACAGATATATGTAGAGCTGCGGGCTGGGCGACACCTAACACGTTCACTAGATTCTATAGCCTCCGTGTAGAGCCGGTTTCTTCCCGTGTGCTCGCTTCAACCAACCAGTAACACCGAAGTGTCTGTTCTAAGTGTCGGCTTGCTGAGCCTTTCCCCTCCTCATGGACCGGATACGTGCGCTTATATTCTCCAGTAGAGTTCCCCAGATTGGCGAACCCTGTCGAGCTCCTCTGCAACCCGCGGCATGCCAGGCCTAACACTCGTATGCATTGGTGGAACCTGTGTTAGGCTGGGTATCCGTATGTTGTGACCCCTACGGCGGTCCCATATGTGTATTCTTCCATGATACGGCTCCCTACGGTGAGCCTGTGTCTTTCCCTTGGCAGAGCCCGCTCTGCCGTCCCTGTGCGGTGTAGTCCCCTGCCTAGGTCGTACGTTGAATGTGACCGACTGAAAGGAAACGTCTCGGTTACATATGTAACCCTCGTTCCCTGAAGGAGGGAACGGAGACGTATGTCCCGTTGTCACGGTTGCTGTACCATCACTGCATGGCCGAGTCACCAATTCGGCTCCTCAGTGAAAAACAAATGTGCGCTGCATCCGCTTCCTATTTATACCCGCGCTGCGGGGCGGAGCGCGAGATGCAAATCTCACATGCCAATGGCCATTGGCCCGTTCTGTATATACTCGAAGCTGATAGGGGCTCCCAGAAGTGATCCCAATTCGTCGGTGACGTCCGACGTACGTCTACGTTCTCTCCTTCAGGGAACGAGGGTTACATATGTAACCGAGACGTTTCCGTTGGATAAAGCCAGTCAATGCCTAGCCAATGCCTTGCCAGCAAAGTTTTGATGGATGGACGTAGTAACCAATCAAAAGGCGACATCTTGCGCAGTTTTATGTAAACAGCATTGGTGAATACTACTCGTGCTCATGTTTCCATTGACACCTGCGCACTTCTGTCAGTTTACACACACACACCTTAGCGCAGCTCGCTGATTGTATGACAGACAGCTCTTATCAACTAAATGAGTTTTTTACACTTTGTAAATTCTGTAAATAGTTGCTTTAGTTTTTCAGTAACTGTATATTCATTATAATTAGCAGTTTATTGCAGATTTATTTGAAAGAAAAACTGCTCTTTACAATTACAAATGTTCTGAAATAAATGGCCTTTTTGAAAGGACGCCTAGACTTTTCTTGACATAAAAGCTTACAAAAGCGTATCAAGCATAAAGAGTATCATCTTCAAATTTGAATCAAAACATGATCAGACACTCTTTATCTTTAGGTTATTTTCAGGCCTTTAGCATTAAAGTCTCATCCATTTTTCCCTTTTTTTTGTTTTACTCTGTTCCTATACTACTTTGAGTTATTATGACTCTTGGATAACAAAATCTCAAGTGTCTAGTTTAAAATAAGACCAGATTTATGAATATAGACCATAGGGTTTAAGAGCTACAGACATTTTTATTTGGGTATGTCGTTTTTTTCAGAAAATGCTCAAAAATAGGGGCGCAAGTTAAGAGGTTAAATAAACTATGTAATAATAATCAATTAAAAAGGAATTTATACCTGTAGGATACAGTGGTGTAATGTTACGAAGTAATAATACTTCGTTACAGTATTTTGGGAGATTCTGTACTTTACTTGAGCTTTTATATTTGTCAGCTTTCACTTTTACTCCACTAAATTTCCTAAATAAAATGTTTAATTTTATTCTGATACATTTTCTTGAAGCATATTCATTACTTACTACAAAATACAGTTGGAAGAACTCAAGCAAGCAAGTAGGTTTGACGAATCAGTGGTCTGGTGATTGGAATTCAGATAATTGGTTAAATTACTTTGTGCGTGTGCAAACAAGTGCTCACACAACAACTGTTGATTTAATTTTCGATTGAATACACTCAAGCCCAAGCCAGAGACCTGCCCAGGCATATCATGCTAGAAAGCAACTGAGTTCCACTCGACAATAAGACCAATTTCATGATGGAAGCAGAAATACCAGCGAAACCGGTGCAAACACCCATGGCCGTATTTGTGAGAATTTTTTTTTTTTATGTTGGAAGTTGGAACGAAAGAGTCTTCATATCAGTGCCTTTTATGTAGGGTGACCAGACGTCCCATTTTCCCCCGGACAGTCCCGCATTTCAGCTTTATTTTTAGTGTCCCCACTTTGCTAGGTGATCATAAAAGCGAGTAGCAGTCTTCTGTCACGGGAGAATAGCGCCATCAAAGGTAGCCAATCTCATCATAGTATATTTTGGAGAACAAAACACATCCAATCACAATTCATTATCGATTAACTTAGTAAAGGCGGGATATTAGAGAGCACAAGTCACACGTGATCAAGTGAGGCATGAAGATGTCAAAGAAGTATGTGTACATTTAACAGATCTTCAAAAAGAGTTTTTATTTATTTTATTTAAAAGTATTTTTAAACTCTCTAACTTGTATTACCTCTTTCTCCATTTCTATGGGCATGAGTCCACTGTACCAGTCGCACTGAGACATTTCAAATAATACTAACATGACTGTTAATTCATTTGCATTGACTGCGAACATTGTATTTTTTACATAATCATTCTGAGTGAACTAAGTAAAGGGAAGGAAGTGTGGGAGAAGGAGCAAATACAAAGGACAGAAGGGAAGAAAAGCTTTCCTGCATCTTCACTCTGTGGTGTGTGGAGACAGACAGATGCCTGTATGTGTTTGTATTGTCCGTATCTCAAGTATATGAAGTTCTTTCAGCTTTACATTGGTTAAATAAAACTGCACATGGGTTCAACTCAACTCTTCTCCAGTGGATTATTGTTACATGCATAATAGACATGATACATTTTTGTTTCAAAAATATACATTCCATCTGACATTTGCGATACTCCAACAACAGAACTTGTATTTTTGTCTTTTGGATGCACATTGTAGATTGGATAACAAGATAACCTAAATGCATGAAATGAAAAATATTTACATTTAAAATATATTAACATTTAACATGCAAAGATCATGTTTGTTTTTTTCACTCACTGATACCCACACAACCACAGACACACATTCCACACACACAACACACATTTGCAAGTCCATGCTTGCATTGCAAAAACGTTGCATTGTTTAAATGTGCTTCTTATCTTGAGTATGGAAGCTTTCTTTCATTTTCAGTTTGTTCTACTGTGGTGTGACCAACTAACAATCAGGGCACAACAGGGCTGAAAACATTCAGTGGTCAAAGGATTTTTTTCTCTCATATATATATATGGTCAATTCTAAAACTAATCCAAATATTTTTAATTTATTATTTATATATAATTATAATTTTTTATAATTTGAGCTAATTTGCTATATACACTCACCTAAAGGATTATTAGGAACACCTGTTCAATTTCTCATTAATGCAATTATCTAATCAACCAATCACATGGCAGTTGCTTCAATGCATTTAGGGGTGTGGTCCTGGTCAAGACAATCTCCTGAACTCCAAACTGAATGTCAGAATGGGAAAGAAAGGTGATTTAAGCAATTTTGAGCGTGGCATGGTTGTTGGTGCCAGACGGGCCGGTCTGAGTATTTCACAATCTGCTCAGTTACTGGGATTTTCACGCACAACCATTTCTAGAGTTTACAAAGAATGGTGTGAAAAGGGAAAAACATCCAGTATGTGGCAGTCCTGTGGGCGAAAATGCCTTGTTGATGCTAGAGGTCAGAGGAGAATGGGCCGACTGATTCAAGCTGATAGAAGAGCAACTTTGACTGAAATAACCACTCCTTACAACCGAGGTATGCAGCAAAGCATTTGTGAAGCCACAACATGCACAACCTTGAGGCGGATGGGCTACAACAGCAGAAGACCCCACCGGGTACCACTCATCTCCACTACAAATAGGAAAAAGAGGCTACAATTTGCACGAGCTCACCAAAATTGGACAGTTGAAGACTGGAAAAATGTTGCCTGGTCTGATGAGTCTCGATTTCTGTTGAGACATTCAGATGGTAGAGTCAGAATTTGGCGTAAACAGAATGAGAACATGGATCCATCATGCCTTGTTACCACTGTGCAGGCTGGTGGTGGTGGTGTAATGATGTGGGGGATGTTTTCTTGGCACACTTTAGGCCCCTTAGTGCCAATTGGGCATCGTTTAAATGCCACGGCCTACCTGAGCATTGTTTCTGACCATGTCCATCCCTTTATGACCACCATGTACCCATCCTCTGATGGCTACTTCCAGCAGGATAATGCACCATGTCACAAAGCTCGAATCATTTCAAATTGGTTTCTTGAACATGACAATGAGTTCACTGTACTAAAATGGCCCCCACAGTCACCAGATCTCAACCCAATAGAGCATCTTTGGGATGTGGTGGAACGGGAGCTTCGTGCCCTGGATGTGCATCCCACAAATCTCCATCAACTGCAAGATGCTATCCTATCAATATGGGCCAACATTTCTAAAGAATGCTTTCAGCACCTTGTTGAATCAATGCCACGTAGAATTAAGGCAGTTCTGAAGGCGAAAGGGGGTCAAACACAGTATTAGTATGGTGTTCCTAATAATCCTTTAGGTGAGTGTATATATACAGTTGCAAGAAAAAGTATGTGAACCGCTTGCAGAATCTGTGAAAATGTGAATAATTTTAACTAAATAAGAGAGATCATACAAAATACATTTTTTTATTTTTTATTTAGTACTGTCCTGAATAAGATATTTTACATAAAAGATGTTTACATATAGTCCACAAGACAAAAAATAGCTGAATTTACTAAAATGACCCATTTAAAAGTTTATGAACCACTGATTCTCAATACTGTGTGTTGTTACCTGGATGATCCACAGCTGTTTTTTTTTGTTTTGCTGTTTAGTCCACTGTTTGTCCTGAGCAGTTAAACTGTCCAATGTTCATCAGAAAAATCCTCCAGGTCCTGCACATTCTTCAGTTTTCCAGCATTTTTTGCATATTTGAACCCTCTCCAGCAGTGATTGTATGATTTTGAGATCCATCTTTTCACACTGAGGACGATTGAGGGACTCAGACACAACTATTAAAGAAGGTTCAAACATTCACTGATGCTCCAGAAGGAAACACGACGCATTAAGAGCCAGGGTGTGGGGCCATTTACAGCCACGACAGGGTCATGATGCACGTGGGGCTCCATGCCTCGACGGGTCAGGGCTGTTTTGGCAGCAAAAGGGGGACCAACACAATATTAGGTCATAATGTTATGCCTGATCGGTGTATATATACATATTCTTCAAGATAAACATTTTTATTCATCTGCATGAGAATGTGATAAAATTATGAAACTCACTCTGATGTGTTCTAGGTCATTAAAAAAAAATCAGGTTTTGTCTTTCAAAATGTCTCAAGTCTGATCGTTAATAATTTCAGAGAAAATGAAATTTATGGTTCTGTTTAATCAGGACGTATCATGTCCTATCCAGTGTGTAGGTGTTGGTCATATACTGCTGAATTGGATCTATTGCAATACTTTATTAAAATTCTCAATAACTTCCCATCCTCCTCACTGAATGGTAATCCTTAAAGCCTTTCTATTTAAATTGAATTTTCTTTTGCAGAACAAAAGATACAGGCTTTGAATGACATGAGGGTGAGTAAATGATTTCCATTTTTGGGTCAACTATCAAATTTAAGAAGGTTAGTTTAAGTAGATCTATATATTTCTTGCAATTCTTAACCCTTACTTTAACTGGCAGGTAAATTATGTAAGCTTAAGTTTCTGTTTCAAGAAATGTCTACTTCTTTTAAACTTTCATTTTCTCATGAAGATCCTCCCCTTTTGATAAGCTATAAAATGAGCACTGAAACAGGCACGTTATTTCATTCACCTCCTGATCAAAGATGGATCTGCAAATCTCAGTTTTTCTTCTCTTCATTCTTTTCACTGCAGGTACAAAGACAAATAGTTTTTGTGATGTTACTGGGTACAAATACAGATAATTGATGTCTCTTTCTCTCTGTTTTGTTACTAAAGGACACTCTCTCGACTGTTATGAGTGTTTGGGTCTGACGGGTTCTTGTGCAGATCAGAAGTTAAAAACATGTCCCAGTGGATTTTCCCAGTGCACGAGTACAACAGTAGTGACACAAGCTGGTAAGTCCAATATGATTAAAATTTACAGTTATATTTGACTGATGGAGATGCTGCTATTATTTACTGGTGCTGCGACAGAACAGCTACTTGTTTTTATATTCTATACAGAGCATTCAACATTAATTTCTGATATTTAATTTATGATTTTTTTTTTTTTTTAAATTACATGAGAAAAATACTAAATTTTGACATTTATAAATACAATTTCCATCAAAATATTGTGCATTTGAACTGGTCTTTCCTGTATCATTCATATTCTTTAGGTGCCATTACTTCTAAAGTGAAGACTAAAAATTGTGCTCCTGCCTGTCAAAGTGGGTCCATGAGCTTCGGCATTATGAAGATGACTACTTCCTGCTGTAACACAGACCGGTGTAACGTCCAAGATACTCCAGGTATTGTACTTCAATAATCATGTGCAAATAACTTCTGTCAACACTTATTTTATTTCCATATGACGTTCAATCAGGAAATGGAAGTAGGGTGCAGCTTGTCTGTTATGAACTGATTAAATGAAGCTGCTAAAGGAGTGGTTTCATTAGATATTTTGTACAGAAAATAAAATAAAAGAATACTTGTTTTTCTCCTGCAGAGTCCTCTAATGTGCCAAATGGAAAGACATGTTACTCCTGTGATGAACAGAGCTGCTCAAACACAGTGAGCTGTTCAGGGAGTGAAGATCGCTGCATTAAAGCAACAGGTGAGAATCTGGAAAAAAAGAAGAAGATTAAAGTCATGATCTTTTTAACTCTCTTAGGTTTAAACATTTGATACAGATCACAAATACCAATGTCCAGCTTAGAATGAATAAACCTTTGTTCTCTTTCTTTTCATCAGGGAGTTTTGGAGGCCAGTCAGTTGTTGTAAAAGGCTGTGTCTCTAAATCTATTTGTGATGCCACATCAGTTAGTAGTGTTGAGAGCATCTCATGTTGTGAGGGGAACCTGTGTAACGGTGCTCAGAGTGTCACCCAGAGCTTCCTGTTCCTCTGCTGTTCTCTGCTCTCCTACTTCCTGCTGCACTGAATCCAGCAGCTCTTCTGATTCTACAATAAAACATGCTGTACTGAATATATAGCTTGTATTTCTTTGTACTATCTTTGGTGTTCTGATGTGAATTTTTTTTTTTGGGGGGGGGCTGGAAAATTCTGATGTGACATTTTAAGAAATAAAATAATAAATCACCGTATTCCTGGGGTCATATTTAATAAAGATGTAAAGAAGTCTGAAAAACATTTTGCAATAATAAAAATATTTCATTTCTTCAAAATAAAATTTTCATAAAATGAAAATTAAGTCATGATTTACTCACCCTTGTGTTGTTCTAATGCAGTATGTTCTTCTTTGTTTTTTGAACCATATATGGAGAAATTTCAAATAGCAGTGCATAGCGACCAGCATCAAGCTTTTAAAAAAGATGCAGTATCACAGAATGAACCCATGCGACATGTGTCGTATATACCAAGTGTTCTGGGGGTATATGATAGGATTTGGTGAAAAAACACTATATCGTGTACATGAATCCAGGCACTGGGAAGGACAGTGAGGACCCTGGCTCACAACACATTGGGACACTGATGACTCTATTTCCAGCGATAATGACAACGCCCTCATTGTACAACATCACTACAGAAATGTATGAACAACAACAGAACTGATATCTTTCTGACATTTTTTTAAATCTTAAAGTACAGTATTATGAATACTTTGCTTATTGTTACATGTACGTGCAACATTTCAGCCATAAATAAAATATAAATGTTAGCTTATCTTCATGAATGGTCTAGCGATGTATGTTCATGCTGAAATATAATTAAATAATGTTTGTATTTTAAAAAACATGTATCGTGTGTCATTCTGTGTAGTGAGTTGGCTCACGATTTATGTTTCACGATTCAGAACTTCCTTTAAGGGAAGATAGGCTGTGTCCGAAAACTTAGGCAGTGACTTGTTGCCTCGCTGCCCTATCAGGCAATTACTTTGCAGGCAGCGTTTGCGCATGAAGGCACCTCATGAAACTAATTTCAGACAGACTTCCGAGGCAGTGTAACGGTTTAATGATCTACAGCAGTGGTTGCCAACCCGTCAATCGCAGTAGATCTTTATCACTGTCCCGGTAGCTCCCGAAAATAACAGAAAAATGATCACAAAAACACACATTATAAAGGCTCGAAATTGCTCCATATGCTCCCCAAATTGAATTGAACTCAATTTATTTGGGAGCATTTGTGCGAGTGCACAAAATTGTATGAAATATATCACTAGTCATTGTTGATTACATGACTAGGGATTCTCTTCTGGTGTTGGAAGATGGAGGGTTGTCTCAATCGTTATTGTTGAAAGACAATGGTGATGTGATAATCCAGAAACGTAATGCAAAAACTGTTTTGCATGACACTGAGTCACTTACACAACAACAACCTACACTTACCACTGACACACAGACACAGCAGATGGAGTATAACCGATTGGTAGACTGCTATGAAGAAGTAGGGCAAAAACTAGCGCAATACAAGATTGATCTTAATAGGATATAAAACATTACTGAAATGATAGCTAGAGCGCTCTACTTTAAGAGATGTAGTCTTAACATAGATGAAAAGAGTATTAATAATGTAGAATTTGAAACAAAATAATGAAATACATCTCTAGTACTTTCCTTAGTTTTAGGTATCCAAAGCTAAGCTAAAGCTTCTGGTTGCCGAGCAGTTGGAGAGTTTTTGACTGCATAATAATTTATGAATTTGGCTATATTCCCCAACATCAGCTCTCATAGGGATAAGGGTTATACTGTCCAGTCCGAAGGTTTAAACATAAATCTCTTTTGTCAAGCCCCTCGATACCTTACTGAAATAAACCAGCCTCGATTTGTTTCCTGTTTTTAGAGGTTAGTACTAGTTTGATGCTGCTCTACAGCTGGTGGACCAGAAAAGCAATGCTTTTTATTATCTGAAAGCTTATGTGTTTAAATCTAAAACATATATGAATTTGACGTTACTGGTTAAGAACTTTGACAGTTCGTGGTTAAAGGGATAGTTCATCCAAAATCACTGAAAATCTTAATTTTCTTGTGACCAACTGTTGATTCTTTTGACTGCCAGGATCTGATTAGTAATTAGATGAGTTAACCCCTCTGGGTGCTGGTCAAAGCACAGTTTTATATAAGGATGAGGAGACGGGAGAGTAGGTTTAGGTGATATATTTATAAAAGGATAAGCTGCAGAGGTACAGGTATTTCACAGGTAGGTATCAATTACAGGCAGTATAGAGACATTAGTCTGGAACACAATAAATACAATAAAAGTGAATAACTTTTCAGCTTGGCATATATATACACACAATAATAAACCTCCATTGGTACATGAAGGCAGCCAAAGCATACTAAATCCTCATCAGTAACATTTCTCCATGAAATATACAATTCAAGGAAGAAAATTAAGGTTAACGTTATCACATTGCACATTATAAGCTGTACGCGATAATATACCATGATAAACATCACTCCATATATGGATATCGCGGCACATCAGAGTGTAATCGCTCGTCTGGTATAAACAGCGCAAACATCAGTAATCACATCACCAAGGTATCACAGAAAACAAAAGCAGTGATATAAATTACATCTCAATAAAGAAAAGATAATCATATGGAACAGCATCACTAACAGAAACATCAGCTGCGGGCATGGTTTACACATGTGAGAGTGACGCAGTTATAAATAACTCAATACCGATCTCAATAAACACCAAAATAAGGCAAACGGGCTTACTTGTAGGTCAATGACTAACACCTTGTTGTAAATATCACCAATAAACAGGAATAAATGTCCTTTTAGCGATCGGCTAAACATACCATAGAATTTAAGCAGGCAACAGCAGATTATCTCACAAGACTGCTCAACCCGAAAGTGACATACGATGTCAGAATAAAAGCCCTCTCTTAAAGGAGACTTTACAACACCAATACTATCCTTTCTGATTAATGGTTAACAGGTCGGTTTAAGAAGATTTTACTGATTACAGAGCTGGTAAAACTCTGGGGAAAAGCCCACTTTAATCATACATTTTGAGAAATGAACAGATATAAAAGTAGGCCTACTTTAGAAGGTTTCTATAATGAGACTGAAATGTTTGATTTTTGTTGCTGCTTGTGTCTGTATTGCGGGATTATTGTAATACTTAAAGTCAAGTGAAAATCAAGTTTTTAATGTTGTTTATATGTCTATGTGGTGTTTTTAATATGCTTTAAGACAAACCATGTGCAATTTCGTAAGTCAACACCATTGCAGAGTATTTTCTCTTTAAAACTCCATTGAACCAAAGACAGTCTCAAAAACATGGTTTAAAATCGTCTGGTGTATACCAGGTTTTCCCGGTATATTTTTCTGTTGATATGAAAAATCCGGTAGATATAGCGGGTGAATTATGTATACACCGATCAGGCATAACATTATGACCTAATATTGTGTTGGTCCCCCTTGGACTACGTCATGATAAGGTACTCTCTGCCTGAACTGCTTTCACAGAAACACCATTCATTTCTTAACACACGCATCCGTGAAACTTTACGATCACTCCACCTCCAACGTCGGCCTAAATATGTTCATAGGGGATCACGGCGGAACTTTAACATCACAGGGACTGATATTAAGGTCTAATGTTCTCGTCCCATGTGTTCTGATATTCAACAAAATACCCCTCGTGGGGTTTGCCTTACGAACTTATGTTATCCACAAGTGTCAATCAAACATTCGGACAAAGTGCGTCCTGAATTCATCAGGTTTACACACCTCAATGTTCGTTTATTAAACAAAAAGACTGATTTACTCTATGACACCATCTTGGACAAAAAACTTGATGTCTTTTGTATTTCTGAAACATGGCACCAACAAAATGACTTTTTAAATCTCAATCTGTGTACTCCACCGGGATTTACATATATTGACAAACCCAGAGTAAAGGGTAAAGGGGGTGGCCTGGCTGTTGTTTACAGTGCTGAGGTCTCTGTTACTGAAATTGCTGTTCCTTCTGTTTCATCATTTGAGAGTATTGCTTTTAAAGTCAGTGGTGTTTATTTATCGTCCACTGAAACCCAACCCTCTGTTTTTTGATGAACTCACAGAGCTACTTGCATCTGTAAATTCTCTTTGTCCTTCTATGATTCTTATTGGATATATTAACATTCATGTTCATGTTATCTTAGTTGTAATCATACTGCCAATTTTATGGAGATTTTGGATTATTTTAACTTGATCCAACATGTCAACTTTCCCACTCATAGGAAAGGTCATACACTTGACTTGGTGTGTACAGCTGGTGCTGATATTAATCAGCTTGAAGGCAAAGATTTGTGCATTAGTGACTATAAGCTCTTGTGTTTAAATTTTTCTGTTCCTCTACAAAAATCACTGAAGAGGGTTATTGGTTTTAGAAATCTTAAAAATACTGATTTCAATCAGTTTTTAATCCATGATCAATGATATTCCTACAGGTAAAACTGTTGATCAATATAACGTTTTATAAAATTAAATATAAAATTTTATCATCAACTCTAGATGTGCTGGCCCGTAGGAAGGAATGTGCTGTTTCATTTACAAAATCATCACCCTGGTTCACTACTGAGCTTAGGGCCCTCAAAGCTAAGAACAGGCAGCTGGAACGGCAATATAAAAATCAGGTCTCACTGTCCATAAACTTATGTATGATGAGCATTTGGTTTAGTACAGTGAAGCCCTCAAAATAGCAAGAACTGAATACTACTCTCAAGTCATTAATGATGGTACTGCAAATTCTAATAAGATGTTTAAGGTAATCATCAAACTCCTTAAACCTATCAATTCACCTACTTGTTCCTCTGTGCAGCAGTTTCTGAAATTCTTTGCTGAAAAAATTGAGAATATTTATCAGTCTATTAGTTCTGTCTCACTGTCTGCACCTCCTGAGAGCTGTCCCTTAAATCTTCCATTAAATCAGTTTTCTAGTTATAAAATGGTAAACAATGATTACATTTCTGAATTAATTATGACGATGAATTCAACTACATCTGGACCCTATTCCAACTTATGTTCTCAAAGAGTGTCTGTCATCTATCAGTCCTCTTATCTTGAAGATTGTTAATGTTTCCCTTATTACCGGAGTTGTTCCCCAAGCCCTTAAGGTTGCTGCCATCACACTAGTCCTCAAAAAGCCTGGGAGAGATATGTCTGACCTATCAAACTACAGGCCCATATCTAATCTTCCATTTTTGGCGAACGTGTTGTCGGTCGTGTCACAACTTCATTCTGAACAAGCTTTTAGAACCTTTTCAACCTGGGTTTCGATCAGGTCATAGAACTGAGACTGCCTTGGTTCGAGTTATGAACAATCTCCTTGTCTCTGCTGACCCTGGTGCCCTTACCTCTGGTGCTGTTAGATCTGAGTGCAGCCTTCGATACGGTGTGTCACTCTATATTGATTGAGAGACTGGAGACTTGGCTTGGTATTTCCGGTACAGTGTTGGAGTGGTTCAAATCGTACCTTACTGATCGTACCCAGTTTGTTGTTTTAGGTAACAATAAATTGTTACCTAAACGTTGGACAGGTTTGTTATGGTGTTCCTCAGGGGTCAGTCCTTGTACTTTTTAGTATTTACATGCTTCCTCTAGGGCAGATTATTCGAAAGCATGGTTTGGGGTTCCACTTTTATGCTGATGATACCCAAATTTATATTACCATGAAAACTAATATTACAGGTATCTCGGTAACACTTTCTAATTGTCTGCAGGAAATGAAATTATGGATGTACCACAATTTTCTTAAATTGAATGGTACAAAGTCAGAGGTCCTTCTAGTTGGCACCCCTGCAGCTGCCTGTAATAGTAAAAACTTCAGTTTGCACCTCGACAATAGTTTAATATTTCCGTGTTCTCAAGTTCGTAATCTTGGTGTTCTTTTTGATTCTCAATTGACATTGGATGCACATATCAGAAGCATTTCAAAATCTGCATTTTTTTCATCTCAGGAATATTGCCAGGATTAGGCCTTTTCTTTCATTATCTGATGCAGAAAGGCTTGTCCATACATTTGTTACTTCCAGGGTTGATTATTGTAATGAACTTTATATTGGCCTACCTGCAAAGTCTATAAAGCGCCTGCGTGCACCTGCATTGGCTTCCAGTCCATGCCCGTATTGATTTTAAAACTCTAATTTTAACATACAAAGCTGTACAAGGAACTGCACCTTCATACATATGTGATCTAATTATGCCGTATACGCCTTCTCATTCTCTCTGCTCCGCTGACTCTTTCCTCCTTAGACAGCCTTCTTGCAGATTAAAAACTATGGGTAAAAGAGCTTTCTCTGTTGTGGCCCCTAGGCTATGGAATGCACTTCCTTTAACTGTTAGGAATGCCCCCAACATTAGGTAGTTTTAAGAAACAGTTAAAAACCCATCTTTTTAAGATAGTGTTTATGTCTTAACTGGAGACACTGGACACTGGAGACAATTGGAGACAGCCTTTCCCTTCTGCTGGCCTCCGCAACAGACGAAGAGCTGCTCTGAGGTTCTAAAGCTTTGAGTTCGGTCCACGTAGGCGCGGACGGGACAGAGCAAAGCTAGGGCTGGGTCTGCCTCCTCCGAGGGCAGCGCTTGCAGGTTCACCACCTGATCCCGGAAGGGAGTGGTAGGAACCTTGGGCACATATCCAGGCCGGGGTCTCAGGACAACGTGAGAGTTGGCCGGCCCGAATTCTAGGCACGATTCGTTGACCGAAAGTGCATGCAGGTCCCCTACCCTCTTGATTGAGGCCAATGCAGTCAGGAGCACTGTCTTCATGGACAGGATGTTTAACTCTGCAGACTGCAAAGGCTCAAAGGGAGGACCCTGAAGTGCTCTGAGCACCAGGGCTAGGTCCCAAGAGGGTATCGAGGTTAGACGAGGAGGATTCAGTCTCCTCGCACCTCTGAGGAACCTGACGATTAAGTCGTGCTTCCCTAAGGACTTACCTTCCACTGCATCGTGATACGCCGCTATTGCGGCAACGTACACTTTGAGGGTGGAGGGAGACAGCCTTCGCTCCAGCCCATCCTGCAGGAAAGAAAGCACGACATTAACCGAACACCTTTGGGGGTCTTCCCGGCGGGAAGAACACCACTCAACGAACAGGTTCCACTTCAACGTGTAGAGGCGCCTCGTAGAGGGGGCTCTAGCAGAAGTGATGGTGTCTACCACAGCTTGTGGTAGGCCACCTAGAACCTCTGCGTCCCGTCCAGGGACCAGACATGGAGTTTCCAGAGGTCTGGACGTGGATGCCATAGAGTGCCCCGCCCCTGAGAAAGCAGGTCCTTCCTCAGGGGGATCGGCCAGGGAGGGGCTGTCGCGAGGAGTGTGAGTTCGGAGAACCAGGTCCGGTTGGGCCAGTAGGGCGCAACTAACAAGACCTGCTCCTCGTCCTCCCTGACCTTGCACAGTGTCTGTGCAAGAAGGCTCACTGGGGGAAACGCATATTTGCGTAGGTCCCGGGGCCAGCTGTGTGCCAGTGCATCCGTGCCGAGGGTGCCCCCGGTCAGGGAATAGTACAACTGGCAATGGGTCGAGTCCGGAGAGGTAAACAGGTCTATCTGCGCGGCTCCGAAGAGGTCCCATATCAGCTGGACACTCCGGGGGTGGAGTCGCCACTCTCCCGGAGGTGTCGACTGACGAGAGAGCTTGTCGGCTGTCTGGTTCAGCACACCTGGGATGTGAATGGCCCGAAGCGACCTCAGACGCTTCTGACTCCACAGGAGGAGATGGCGGGCGAGTTGGAGCATGCAACGGGAGCGTAGACCACCCTGACGGTTGATGTACGCAACGGCCGCAGTGCTGTCCGTATGGATCAGCACGTGCTTGCCCTGTAGCGGCTTTTTGAGGCGACCCAGGGCGAGGCGTACTGCCAATAACTCTAGGCAATTGATGTGCCAACGCAGTTGGGGCCCCGTCCACAGACCCGAAACTGTGTGCCCGTTGTACGTGGCCCCCCAGCCCGTGGATGAGGCATCCGTGAAGACCACACCTGTTCTAAGGGCACTCCCGCCCGTAGAAACGAAGGGTCCGCCAGGGGTTGAAGGTTTGGCGACAGTAAGGAGTAACTGAGACCCGGTACTTGCCGCTCTGCCACGCCCATCTCGGGACTTGGTCGTGAAGTCAGCGTTGAAGCGGTCTCATATGAAGCAATCTGAGCGGCGTTACCGCGGCTGCAGATGCCATATGCCCCAGGAGCTTCTGAAAATATTTCAGTGGGACCGCTGTCCTGCCTTTGAACGTATTCAAGCAGTTCAACACTGACCGGACTCGCTCCTCTGTGAGGCGCGCTGTCCGGTTGACCGAATCCAGCTCCATACCGAAATAAGAGATCCTCTGTGTGGGACAGAGTTTGCTCTTCTCTCGGTTGACCCGAAGGCCCAACAGGCTGAGGTGACGGAGCACCAGGTCCCTGTGTTCGCACAACTGATCCCGGGACTGGGCCAATATGAGCCAGTCGTCGAGATAGTTGAGAATCCGAACGCTGCGTTCTCTGAGCAGAACAATGGCTGCCTCCGCGACTTTCGTGAAGACGCGAGGCGACAGGGACAGCCCGAAGGGGAAGACTTTGTACTGATATGCCCTCCCCTCGAACGCAAAGTGTAGGAATGGTCTGTGTCGAGGGAGAATGGAGACATGAAAGTACGCGTCCTTCAGGTCGATCGCTGCGAACCAATCTCGGGGACAGATGCATTCGAAAATGCGTTTCTGCGTTAACATTTTGAACAGGAGCTTGTGCAGGGCCTGATTCAGAATGCGCAGGTCCAAGATTGGTCTTAACCCACCCCCTTTCTTGGGTACAATGAAGTAGGGGCTGTAGAACCCCGACCTCATATCGGCAGGAGGAACCGGCTCGATCGCGTCCTTCGCCAGCAGGACATCGATCTCCGACCGCAAGACATGGGCATCGCAGCTCCGCACGGTGGTGAAGAGGGTGCCCCTGTACTTGGGCGGCCGGCGCGCGAACTGAATCGCGTAGCCGAGTCTGATAGTACGGATGAGCCAGCGAGACGGCCTGGGGAGACCTAGCCAGGCTCCCAGAGACCGAACAAGCGGGACCAACGGCACCACAGACGTACCCGGGGTGGGGCAGCGAAGTGGAGTAGAAAGACCCGACTCGGGAGGCCCGGAGGCGGCCCGGAGTGTTGTCTGAGTACTCCAGGGTGGGGCAGAGTATGGGTTAGGAGGCCCGGGGGCGTCCTCGGTGCCCATACTGCTGCCCCATGGCGACGGGGAGAGGGGAGAGGGGAGGAAAGGAGTGGCGAGGCCCGCGGGTGTCGCACACTGCCAACCTGGCCCTCTTGGGGCCCAGGGAGGGAGGAAACTGCTCTTTTATTGAGAATGTGGGTACTGCTGGACTCCGGAGAGCCAGCGGCAGGATGTTGTGACGACCAGTGGTAACATTCTCCCCCCGGTCCTCCTCCGGGGGGAGGAGGGGTGCGGACACCACCTCCCCTGGAGCAGCTCCTCTTCTCCCTGGGCTGCCCGTCTCAGGGCCGCTTGCCCTTGCGCTTGCCGGCGGACTTTGCGGGACCCTGGACGGGTTGGGCAGTACCCCTACGCCCGGCACCCTGTTTGCCAGGTGGAGGCTGCTGCTTAGGCTTAGCAGGGGCGGAGGCGGACGCAGGGGGACTCCCTCGGCGACGAGCAGGCGGAGGTGCTGCAGCCGGCGACTGGGTGGAGGCAGCAGGTCGCCGGGGCAGAATGTTCTTGATCGCCTCTGTCTGCTTCTGGGCCACCGAGAACTGCTGGGCGAAGCTCTCGATGGCGTCGCCGAAGAGGCCGGCCTGGCAGACAGGGGCGTTGAGAAACCGTACCTTGTCGGTCTCACGCATATCCACCAGGTTCAGCCACAGGTGGCGTTCCTGGACCACAAGTGTGGACATCGCCCGACCCAGGGAGCGTGCGGTGACTTTCGTCGCCCGGAGGGCGAGGTCCGTCGCGGTACGCAGTTCCTGCATAACCCCTGGGTCGAAACTACCCTCGTGCAGTTCCTTGAGCGCTTTGGCCTGGTAGACCTGCAGGAGCGCCATGGCATGCAAAGATGACACAGCTTCTCCACAGGCTGTGTAAGCCTTGCCCGTTAGTGCGGACGAGAATTTACACGCCCGGGAGGGGAGACGCGGATGTCCGCGCCAGTCAGTAGCGGTCTTCGGACACAGTTGCATCGCTACTGACCGCTCGACTGGGGGGATCTCCACGTAACCCTTGGCTGCGCCACCATCGAGGGTAGTGAGGACGGAGGAGTCAGTCGATCGGTTTCTAGCGTTGTAAGGCGCTATCCACGACTTCGTGAGCTCCTGATGCACCTCCGGAAAGAAAGGTACTGGGGCGGGGCGCTGAGAACCAGCGCGGGCCGTCCCGAGATACCAATCGTCCAGCCGCGAGGGTTCGGGACACGGTGGAGGGTTCCACTCGAGCCCAACACTGACGGCGGCCCGGGCAAGCATAGCCGTGAGCTCCGGATCGGACTCGGGCGGCTCTACCACACCAGAAGGGGGCAGCGCAGCCGAATCCTCATCTCCGGAGTCCATTAGCTCGTCCCCCGATGCAGCTATCGAGACCATGTCCTCAGCCGGAGCCCCGAAAGTAACAGACGGTCTCCCGTGGGAAGGACCAGGCTGCTCTTCCGGAAGCTCCACCGGCGCAGTGGAGGGGGGAGGGGCCCGAGGAGCCTGTTGACCCGGTGGGAGTGCCCTCACAGTAACCCTCAGGTCTCCACCAAAGGCATCAGCCAAATTAGCAGCCCTCTGCTTCGCAGCAGGAGGGCCACTAGATCGGGGGATGCGCAATGGGACTCCACCCCGTCTGAGGTATTCGAGTCTAGACCGTAGTACTGCGATGGTCATGTTCCCGCAATGGGAACATGAGTCATCCACGAAAGCCGCCTCAGCTTGCTGAACGCCCAAACACGAGAGACAGCGATCGTGTCCGTCAACTGGGGACAGATAACGACGGCATCCAGAAACACACGGTTTGAATGACATCTTGAAAAAGACGCAGGGTCAAACCGTGTTGCTCTTTTAGAAAAGGAAAAACCGCTCCGATCAGTGCCGAGGCACACAGGGGAATGACCGCGGCTCGCAGCGGTTCAGGGGTGCAAGCCCGCTGAGAGCACTCAGAAAAAGACGCCCAGGAAGCTGTGAGAACAGCTGTTTTTTCCTTTCTTGCGATCTCCACTGTAGGCACGTCACACCAACACCGTAAACTGGAGCGATCCTCTTTGACTGAATGTAACACTCTTCGTAGGAACAAAGTACTGTTCGGCTCCGAAGTTGAAAGCGATATGCGGTGCTTCCACTTCCGTATTTATACCCGTGATGCGGGGCGGGTCGTGGAATGCGTCAACCGCATGCCAATCTTCATTGCCTCGTTTATAACACTCGAAGTAGATTGGTCTCTGAAAATAGATCCCAATTCGTCGATCAGTTCCGACGTACGTCGAACGTGACCGACTGAAAGGGAACCAATTTTCTCTCACAGTTCACTTGTCATAAACACTATGGCTATAGCTACTTCTAAGACAACGACACCATAATCGAAGTGGAAAGACAGCATTTTTATGCTTAACGTGGCATTAAGACAGTGATATTTAATGATCGACCTCAGCAGAAGAGCCCAGAATATGAACATAATGTGCAAAGATTCACGTTAAGCGTTTACCTCCCACTGTAAAAAGTGGTAACATGTAATTGTTATGTTAAAGAGCTATTTCTATTTGATATTACGCAGCTGTTATCCTGCCTAGTGTCACCGATGTTGCAACAGCTCTCAAGTTGTTTCTAACTTTGCCTGTAATGGTTACAACTGCTGAAAGATCGTTCTTGAAACTGAAAGTGATCAAGAAATTTCTTCGGAGCTCAATGTCACAAGAAAGACTGTCCAGTTTAGCTCTTCAGGGTATTGAGAATGCCCGTGCTCATGCAACATCGACATTAAAGCTGCAGTGAAAGACTTTGTGCATCAAAACACTCAGAGAACGCAAAGGATTCTGTAGAGATTTTGCTTGTTTGTGTGTGGTAGTCAGTTGATAAAATGAATAAACAAGTTAATCGTCAAAAGTTGGTATATTTAGGGGTTAGTTCACCCAAAAATGAAAATTATCCCATAATTTACTCATCCTCAAGCCATCCTAGGTGTATATGACATTCTTCTTTCAGACAAATACAATCAGAGTTATATTAAAACATGTCCTGGCTCTTCCAAGCTTTATAATGGCAGTGAATGGCAGCCCAAAATTTGAAGACCAAAAAAGTGCATCCATCCATTATGAAAGTAATCAACATGGCTCCAGGGGGTTAATAAAGGCCTTAATAAATCGATGGATTTGTGTAAGAAAAATATCTATATTTAACACGTTATAAAGTAAAATATCTAGCTTCCGGCGGACCGCCTTTTGTATTCGACTTATGAAGAAAGTGTAGCGCCTCTCGCACTTCAAAATGCTTACGCTACGTCCGACGTCATCGTCACGCCAGTGACGTGTGTTATATATAAGAATGTTATATATACCTAACATGGCTTGGGGTTGGGTAAATCATGGGGTAATTTTCTTTTTTGGGTGAACTCTCCCTTTAAGATGTATGGATAGTCATTCTCAAAATAGCATATACAGTGGGGAGAACAAGTATTTGATACACTGCAGATTTTGCAGGTTTGCCCACTTACAAAGCATGTAGAAGTCTGTAATTTTTATCATAGGTACTCTTCAACTGTGAGTGACGGAATCTAAAACAAAAATCCAGAAAATCACATTGTATGATTTTTAAGTAATTAATTTGAATTTTATTGCATGACATAAGTATTTGATACATCAGAAAAGCAGAACTTAATATTTGGTACAGAAACCTTTGTTTGCAATTACAGAGATCATACGTTTCCTGTAGTTCTTGACCAGGTTTGCACACACTGCAGCAGGGATTTTGGCCCACTCCTCCATACAGACGTTCTCCAAATCCTTCAGGTTTCGGGGCTGTCACTGGGCAATACGGACTTTCAGCTCCCTCCAAAGATTTTCTATTGGGTTCAGGTCTGGAGACTGGCTAGGCCACTCCAGAACCTTGAGATGCTTCTTACGGAGCCACTCCTTAGTTGCCCTGGCTGTGTGTTTCAGGTCGTTGTCATGCTGGAAGACCCAGCCACGACCCATCTTCAATGCTCTTACTGAGGGAAGGAGGTTGTTGGCCAAGATCTCGCGATACATGGCCCCATCCATCCTCCCCTCAATATGGTGCAGTCGTCCTGTCCCCTTTGCGGAAAAGCATCCCCAAAGAATGATGTTTCCACCTCCATGCTTCACGGTTGGGATGGTGTTCTTGGGGTTGTACTCATCCTTCTTCTTCCTCCAAACACGGCGAGTGGAGTTTAGACCAAAAAGCTCTATTTTTGTCTCATCAGACCACATGACCTTCTCCCATTCCTCCTCTGGATCATCCAGATGGTCATTGGCAAACTTCAGACAGGCCTGGACATGTGCTGGCTTGAGCAGGGGGACCTTGCGTGCGCTGCAGGATTTTAATCCATGATGGCGTAGTGTGTTACTAATGGTTTTCTTTGAGACTGTGATCCCAGCTCTCTTCAGGTCATTGACCAGGTCCTGCCGTGTAGTTCTGGGCTGATCCCTCACCTTCATCATGATCATTGATGCCCCACGAGGTGAGATCTTGCATGGTGCCCCAGACCGAGGGAGATTGACCGTCATCTTGAACTTCTTCCATTTTCTAATAATTGCGCCAACAGTTGTTGCCTTCTCACCAAGCTGCTTGCCTATTGTCCTGTAGCCCATCCCAGCCTTTTGCAGGTCTACAATTTTATCCCTGATGTCCTTACACAGCTCTCTGGTCTTGGCCATTGTGGAGAGGTTGGAGTCTGTTTGATTGAGTGTGTGGACAGGTGTCTTTTATACAGGTAACGAGTTCAAATAGGTGCAGTTAAAACAGGTAATGAGTGGAGAACAGGAGGGCTTCTTAAAGAAAAACTAACAGGTCTGTGAGAGCCAGAATTCTTACTGGTTGGTAGGTGATCAAATACTTATGTCATGCAATAAAATGCAAATTAATTATTTAAAAATCATACAATGTGATTTTCTGGATTTTTGTTTTAGATTCCGTCTCTCACAGTTGAAGTGTACCTATGATAAAAATTACAGACTTCTACATGCTTTGTAAGTGGGCAAACCTGCAAAATCGGCAGTGTATCAAATACTTGTTCTCCCCACTGTAAATAACACCAAATTTGCTGTTGTCAGCACACTTTGTAGACAAAAAACAATGACTTCACAAAAAAGAAGACAAGAAAGAGCAAAGGGAGGCTAATGCCCGTTCAACATTGCAAATATGGATTCAAAGCTCCAGCAAGCCAGCAGGTAAATCGTCATATAGAATATTTAGCAGACAGTTTGTCACACTTTATATCCTGTAAAGTATATTTCCCATCATAATCAATTGTCTGAGTTAATAATAGTATCTATAACATACATCATATTTATGATATTTTATTAAGACCATATTAATTGTATACACAATTAAAAAAGCTAATATACTAATGTTCTAAATGAGTTGTATCATAGTAGGGTACAATGGGGCTGAAAGAACACCCTAAGAAAAATTTGCTTTTTAATCACGTATAAGTTAATCTCTTTAGCAAAGTTTGTACTATTTTCTGTTTATTTTAATAAATAAAAGAATTCATTATTGTTCAATAAATATTAAAATATGTTAATATAAAAATATATTTTAAAAATACAGAAACAATTTTTTTAAAGTGAAGATTCTGAAAGCATTGAAGGAGATCCCATAATAATTTAAATAAATATTATACAATTTAAAATGTATAGCCTATAAAGCTTTACAGTAGTAACAAATAAATGATATTTTATTATATGATATGATTAATATCATATTTTTAAATCTGATGGTTTCATTATAAATGTGATGATTATCTCTAAGGTGGACAACCAACTTAATATATGATATTTCCCATCTGAATATAACCGTCAAGTCAACAAATGTTAAAGTCAGCCGCTGTTTATTATCATGTTAATTATTGTGCCTTTTACCCCAAATACCATATTTTTACATATTCTTCCGTTATTGAAAAACTGTTGCTTTATTTACTTTGAACAAAACTGAAAATCATTAACAAGACCTTTGTCTCAAAATATATTCAATAATTTTAGCAAACATTTAAAAAAAACATTAAATATGAGATCAAATTAGCGCAGAATCAACTTTTTGGAAGCGTAATTACAACATAAATTGAATTAGCACTAAAGCCTAACAATTGTATTTACAATATGATTGTAAAAGGTTTGTTATTCATTCTCTACATTAAGATGATACTCAACCCCCTTATTGCCCCTTTTTTTGGTTTGGGCCACAGCCCCTCAAAATGTCTGTGCACGGCCCTTGGACTATCACATGCTTCAGACGCAATCACGCAGAAGCGGAAAAATCTTCTTCTACTTATGATTAAGATCATGCAACATCCCAAAATGAACATTCATGATTTCAAAGAAAATTAAAAATTTATTTAGGTTACCAATTTTACTCATTTAATATTTTAGGTCATTGCAACACAACAGTATTAATGTGCAAATAAAATGGAAAATAATCAAAACTTGTCATCACCACCATGTCATGTGAGCTGTAAGGTTTACACTGTAAATATGTACACAAATAAATCTATTTCATTTCCTCTTACCCAGCACTGACCTGTAGTTCCTGTTCAGGTGGGTGTTTCCTAAATTATGTTTTATTAACAAAGTTCAGGATGAGCATGTTCAGATGATCTATCCAACTCATCATGAGCAATTACCACATCTATCCTATCAGCATCTATCCTATCTACCCGTAACGTTAAAAAAGCTACATGACCGATATAATTATAACATTGCACTAAATGGATAGCAGGCATGAACATTAATTTACTCACCCTCAGGTCTTACAAACCCCAATGTCTTTATTCTGGTACACATTTATTCTGTGACTTTTTTACTCTTACTCAAGTAACTATTAAGATTCACTTTGAGTAAATATTTCTATAAGTACTTGTACTTTTACTTAAGTACAGTTTTTGGATACTCTACCCACCTCTGTTGATGACAGGAGACCGCATGTGTTTGAACTGAACTGGCTTTTACTCGTGTCTGCCTTACATAAAGATGGTGATGCAATAGCGGTGACAGCGTTCACTCCATTACATTACAACATGCACACATCGTACATGACACTGTCATTATCCCATGAAGGCCCATCCCTTATTCTAGGCTATAAAAAGGGCAGAGACACACTATTTCATTCTCCTCCTAATCGAAGATGGATCTGCAACTCTCAGTTTTTCTTCTGTTCATTCTATTCGCTGGAGGTACAAAGACAAATTGTTTGATTTTTTTAAAAAAAAATTTATTGCATACAAATACAAATCATCGCTCTCTCACTGTCTCTGTTTTGTTACTAAAGGACACTCTCTCAGCTGTTATGATTGCACGAGTCTAGCAGGTTCTTGTGCAGGAGAACAGGTAAGAACGTGCCCTGAACTTTCCACGTGCTTCAGTTCAACAGTAGTAGCACTCATTGGTAAGTCCAGCAGTGGAAATATATATGTATGGTTATAAAAAAAAAAGTATAATTTTCTATACAGATTTCTGCTACTTAATTCATTTTCACTCAGATTGTTATGTAAGTAATATAATTTGCAATGAAAATGTAAAAGCAGTTTTACTAGAGATCTTATACTTTCAGCCCGAAGGGGTCATTTTATATGGCAAATTTGGTCTTTTCTCTTGTCTTCTATTTTGCAGCTGTGATTAGAAAGACAAACACTTTCTATTGTAAATAAATTCACCATGTGCAGTCATCATTCCTGTATCATTTGTTTTTTTAGACGGCAATACTACTAAAGCGAAGATTAAAGGTTGTGTTCCATCAAATGCCTGTCCGTACTCAAGCTTCAGCAGTGCAGATTTCTCTTCTTTCTGCTGTAACACAGACCTTTGTAATGCCAAAGATGCAGGTATTGTACTTTACTGACCATATGCAAATGACCATCTGTTTTAAAGTCAACACTCATTTTACTTCCATATGGACATTCAATCAGGAAAACAAATGTAGGAATTGATTTAATGGAGTGGATTAAGTAGTGCTGTTTCATTAGATGTCTTATTTTGTACAGAGCTTAGTGGAGATTCCAGTCCAGACATCTTCAATATCTCCAATGTCCTCAATGACCCCAGTATCTCCAACGTCCACGATATCTCCAATGGCCCTAATCCTCCCATCCCCAATGGAATGAAATGTTACTATTGTATTGGGCAGAGCTGCTTAAACATAATGGACTGTTCAGGGAGTCAAGATCGCTGCCTTAAAGGAACAGGTGAGAATCTGGAAAAATAAGATTAAAGTCATTATTTTTATCTCTTCATCATTGGTGGGACTTATTTGTACAGTTCACATATACCAATGGCCAGCTTAGACAGTGGTTTTTATTTTACTTTCATTCATGACTCAACTTCTGTTTTCTTTCTTTTCTTAAGTGACTAACCAAGGTCAGACATTTGCTGTAAACGGCTGTGCCACTAAAGAGGTTTGTGATAGTGTTGCGAGCTTCACATGTTGTGAGGGGAACCTGTGTAACGGTGCTCAGAGCGTCACCCAGAGCTTCCTGTTCCTCTGCTGTTCTCTGCTCTCCTACTTCCTGCTGCACTGAATCCAGCAGCTCTTCAGATTATACAGTGAGACACACTGTACTGAATATATTCACTGTACCATCTTTAGTGTTCTGATGTGATAAAGTGAAAAGTATAATAGACATTTTATGTATGCATCACCTTGTTTCAGTGTTCATATTTAAAGCTTCATGCTGTAAAAAGTTCAAAATAAAGTGCAATTTTTTTTTTTTCTTTAAAAATAAAAGTAATACATTATCATTATGTCCAGAAGTAACAGGTACTGTATGGTCATTATCAGTGCTGGGTACACTGAAAAACAAGGTAAAATTACTTAAGTTTGATATATATATGTATTTTTTTTATATGATGAAAGTCCTTTTTCACCTTGATGTAACAGTAAATTACCATTGCTTAATTTAATTGAATTAAATTTAGTTTAATTTAGTTTATTCAAAATAAATCTGTTTAGCTGGGTAGATCGTAGAACCTTTGCCACCAATGGTCTCAACGATCAACTTAGCTCACGATGCTTTTGAGAAATGCAGCCCTGGGCATTCCCAGCATGCTTTGAAAGGGACTGCATTAGGAGAGTACATTTCGGGATTAAGTGTTATTTTATGTGTTTTTCAGTAAAGGGAAAGATGTTGGTATTTTATGTTATTGTTTAATATTCAGTTATGTTGAACATTTAGGAGTTTATGATTTTTGTTGTTACCACTGTGCTGAAGAGTAGCTCTGTCAATTGCGATTTTTACTTTGATGCAACATAATGTGTATAATAACCCCAAATCACAATTTTTTATTGAAGTAAAATTTACTGATCTGCGAGGAGCAGGTACACATGTCAAATGTGTCCATTGTGAGCTTTATTGGAAATTGTATATTGGTTCAATGTAACTCAATTAAGTTAAAACAGCATTCCATTGTTTTATGTTACATAAGGTTACATAGGTTACAACAACAAATTTAGAATTTATAGGTAGAATCAGGTAGAAATACTTAAAGCAACAACTGCACATGTTCACTTTTTACAGTGTAGATTACTAACAAATTGTAGTTGGTTACTGATTCCACATTACATGACAAAAATTGTAGTTTAGTAATGTAGGTAATGTATTCAGACTTCAAGATTAATTTTGACCTAACTTGTATATCACATTGATTAGAATAGGATAATCTTGTACCATATTGATATAAATTTACAAAGAGAAAGAAAATGTATTCCATTCTTTGTTATCAACAACATGAGGTGCATTAAATATTACATTACGCCAGGGTTTTCCAGACTGGGGTTCGTGAGTATAAATAAAAGCTGTTAACTAATTAAGTCATAAAATGTTAAATAAAAAATATTTGAGAACTTAATTTTATTATTATTTATTATTATTATTGACCTATAACTTACAAATTAAAATCTAAGGGGGTACTTCAAGTAAATATATTAGGTCAAAGAGATTTCAGCTAACAAAAAAGTTGGGGAATCCCTGCATTGCATGCAAATATGAAACATTTCAATGTGTTTTAAAGACAAAAGCCTTCCAAAGACATTAGTGCATGGTTAAATAGTGTTTGTCAGGAGCTGATTAGATATGCAATGTTGCGAAAACACTCTTAAAAAGTGAAATGATTTCTGTAAATCCAGTGATTAAATACTGTGTGGGTCTCAGTTTTCAGTGATCGGCTCATGACTAGTGGCTGGTCTGTGTGTGAATTCCACAAACCTGGGCTGGAAGAAATGAGCAGTATATAGAAAGGAAAATTTAAAAGATAACAAAGAAGTAGAATAAATGAATTACGAATAATTTACTGTCATTGTGAGTATAACATAGCCTGACGTCGTCATACTCATATTCTAGTCAGAATATGAGTCTGATACTGCTCCATTGGGCTGTGATTATGGGGTGTTTCAACCGAACCAGGAAAGAAAATGCCTCTGCACTCAACTGGGTAGACCTACAACCAGTCAGAGCAACGGAGTAAGTGATGTATGTTGAACAACGCATAGTTGTCAACAGAACTCAACTGCACGCACGCTGGGAGAAGTAGAAGAAGAAGATGAGTGTAAACGATCTTTGTCGGTGTTGTAAAAGGATACACGGAGCACTTAACAACACGATCATCATTTTTGAGAGAAATAGTAAAGGTGAATGCATATATGAACAAGTTCTCCGTTTAGTAAACAAATTCAACCCAAGCGCTCTTTGGTGACGTGGATGATTACGTTACTGTTGATCATCTGTCCATCATCGTATAAAGCCCGCCCTGACAATTTGATTGGTCCAAACAGCTCTGGCTCGAGCATAGTTGCTCCACAACGGATCAAGTCCAGACCGAACTTCCCGACCTCAAATGTTGTGGGCGGGGCTTAGTTCGGCTGGCATCCAGACTAAGAATAACATGTAATCAATAGAAAAGTAACTGTAGTCTGATTACGAGTTTTTAAAAATGTAATCTAATTACATGTACTTCATTTTGGGAATCTGATTATGTAATCCAGATGAAATGTAATCAGTTACTACCTACCTAGTGTAACCCCTCTGATTCATTCACTCGATTCTCCCAGAAAGGACCACACGAAGATAGTTTACTGAGCTCACTCACACAGCGCGTTTACTGGAGACACATGAAAAGACACCAAACAGACATGAATTGCTGCTCATCTGGTCACAAAACTGTCAAAAAACATACATGTAAAAATAAACAAAAAGGAACAAAAACACGAAAAACGTCATACACTCAAAATGTGCTCGACAACGAGCCGAACATGTAAAACTTAAATTATCCATCAACTCTGACCCCAATATAAAATTAATAGATTGAAATATTTTTAAATGAATATTTTTTACTTTAAAAGTGCAGTGTAAATTTTAGCGGCATCTAGTGGTGAGGTTGTGAATTGCAAATGCCCACCACTCACCCCTCCCTTTCGAAGCACATAGAGAAGCTACGGTAGCCGACACAGGACAAAAATGTCATCGTCTGAGACAGCAGAGAGTAGCTAGCAGTTTGTCCGTTTAGGGCTACTGTAGAAACATGACGGCGCAAAATGGCGACTTCACTGTAAGGGGACCCGCGGTGTATGTAGATAGAAATGGCTCATTCTAAGGTAATAAAAACATAACGGTTCATTATGTAAGGTCTTTATACACCACTGAAAACATAGTTATGTATATTATATTGCACTTATGTTAATAGATCCTCATAAATACTACACACTGCACCTTTAAAGAAAGATAAAAGTTATCTCTACCAACATGTTGTTTCTGTCAAACCGGAGAGAGCCAAATGTTTCTTTATTGAAGGGCAGAGAAGAGTTTTATTCTGGTATTTGCCATCTAGTTGAAGCAAATATAGCACTGTTTTAAAGATTCTGTGCGTAACGGTTCATCTTTTATATCATTAAATTTTGGCCAAATGTATTCAACAACAAGAAAAACTGAGCGCCCATATAGCTACAATAAACCTTATAACCTGTAAGTTGATGAAAATGTAATGTCTCAGAAGCGGCTGTTCCAGTGACATACAAAACATCTCTGTCATTCGCTCTGTCTTAAACCCCATTTGAGCTTCATAAAATGTTAATGTTATAATGACACACAAGTGTCTGACCGCCACAATACCAACTTTGACAACATGGTGTTTAAAAAATATTTTCCACCTTGCAGTGAAGATATGTAAATTTGTTTTACCAACAACATCGTAGCTACCTATATGACCTTATTGTTGTTCTTAGTTGTGATCTTGTTGAGTGATGTCTTGTTCAATCTAGTCATATTGTGTTTTGCCTTCCAGTCCTATCCTGCAACCTGAGTCTTCCCTGTGCGCTGCTTCCCTTTGCCTGGCAGCCAGACCGGTTCGGCACCCTTGAGCTTAAAGCAGTGTTTACCAAACCTGTTCCTAGTTTACATGACATGCAAGATGTACCACATCATTTCACACAAATGATGTTGCTCTGACAACATTTAATGAAGAGAAAAATATTATTGCACAAGCACGTTATTTCATTCACCTCCTGATCAAAGATGGATCTGCAAATCTCTTCATACTTTTTACTGCAGGTACAAAGACAAATAATGTTTGTGATGTTTTCTCTTTTTTCATTGGGTCGCTGGTTCTCTCTCTCACTGTCTCTGTTTTATTACTAAAGGACACTCTCTCGACTGTTATGAGTGTTTGGGTCTGACGGGTTCTTGTGCAAATCAAACGGTAAAAACATGTCCCAGTGGATCTTCAGTTCAACATCAGTGTCACAATATGTTTGAAATGTACTGTTATGTTTGACTGATGGAGATGCTGCTATTATTTACTTGTTTTCTGGCAGAATTTACAATTTCAATCACAAAATAATCTACATAGATTTCTGATATTTAATTTGTTTTTCAAATTTCTATTTCAATACTGCTTGGGACTAAACTTTTAGTATATAAAAGTAAATGTTTAAGTGTACTATAAATGTAACATTTTAAACAAAAAGTTGAGAAAATTTTTGTCAAAGACTACGTCCGGATGTATTCAGAACGATGATCAAACACAGATGGAGTAGATCGAGTCCATCAACACCTCCAAAGCTTCACAGTCGTTTCCTCTTCATGGGTTCAACATTTCATTTGGTAACATTAGGCAGTTTTGATTTACATGCTGTTTAATGTTTGATGATCGCGTTATTTTACATTTGCGTGAGCAATCTTCTATCACTTGTTTCAGCTTCTTCTTCTCCTGTGTTTTGATAAGGAGATTCTGTACTCTTTCAGAAGATGCGTAATAGCGCTCCCTACCCTATAACAGTGAACATGGCTAGCTGGAAAATTCAGTCAGTGGTGGGGAAAGAGTAGATTGTAAGTAAATTCCTATGTACACTACCAGCGGACTAGCCTACACAAAAATTCAGATACGCAGAATTAGGAACAAATCTGTTTTATATCAATATTCGAATCAATATTTTCGAACAATGTAAGTTTAATAAGACAGTTTTACATACAATGTAAAAAAAGTATATTTAATAGGCTACTCAATCAAAAGATTAAACACAACTACAAGCCAAGTATACTTTGAATACTTAATTATACTTTTAAGTATATCTCGATCAAAAGATTGAGGACAAGTATAGGCCAAATATACTTAGACTTTTTCTGTCAGTATAAGAAACTGTATAGAAAACAACAGTAACTGTGTTGGCACCTGTGCTGAGAGAAATTGAATGACTCAAAAGTATGAATAAAAGTTCTACTTAAGATCCCAACATCCTAAAATGTTAACATTCATGATTTTAAAGAAAATAAAAACTTATTTAGGTTATCAATTTTATTTTTAGGTCATTGCAACATGACAGTATTGTTGAGCAAATAAAATGGAAAATAATCAAAACTTTTTTTTGTGGTGGGTACTGGTCTAGCTGGTGGATTAGCAAAGCCATGCTATTCACAAGGTGAAAGACAATGTGTTCCTCAAGTAATGATCCTAATATAAAACATAAATAAATAAACAGTTTGTGGTTAAAAGTTGATGCAAAAATTAAGATCTGTTCATAAGGAAATTTTAGCAAGCTTTTATTATTATGTAGCCTAAATTATCTATGTATATGAAATATATATATATATATATGAACCAATGAAGAGCTATCCTTAACTACAACTGAAGTCATATGGATTCATGCATGAATAACAGCAGCCTTACATGATAGTTAATGCATTAATTAACATTTAGGGGTAATGTTACGTTCCGTGGTTATTTAATTAATTGTGTATTATGGTAGCTTATATTGTGTCGGATGTTGTGTGCTGGTGTGCTTTTCTTTCCCCCTTTCTCTGTGTTATTTGCCGCTCCACCAGGTGTGGAGGAGAGAGAGAGAGGCGATCGCTCGCACGCCACGCACCTGCCACTTGTTATTGTTGAGAGGCTGCACCCTTTAAAGAATACTGCCTCTGACAGGTTAGAAAGAAAAATTCAAAGTCAAACGGATTAGCGTTGTGGGTTATGGCAAGCCATTTTGACTTTTATTCATTCCCAGGATATGAATTTGTGATATCAACAATTTTCACTAGTTAAAATGCTAAATCTTGATGTCAACAATTCAATTTCAACTAGTAAAAACTATTGGCACAAATATCGATTTCGATCTTGATTCAGTATCAATTCATATGTATAGCCTAATGTACATATATAAGGAAAAATAAGTTTGCCTTTTTAGCACTATTTTAAACTTATCTTGGGTTAAATTATATTTGCTCGCATTCATTAATATTCACTTGTGTGTGCTTATATAAGAATCATTAAAAATATTAGGATGTAAGTTATTAACGTTTAAAAATGTCACATTCAAAGAAATCTAGTGTTTGATCGTGCATATTTATTCAAATGCAAAACCTAAAAATAAGTAAGCAGTTATGATCTGCTATACTTTTTGAGCAACTAGACTAGATAGGCCTACATGTATATTTATTAAAGAGCCATACAGGCACCTAGTGGGTAATGGCATTACAAATGAAAATTATTATTTTTCCAGCCACAAAATGACTCTAATTTGCCTCTTTGCATTGGAATTCTCTATTCTCTTAATTACTACACTAATTGTAATATAAATAATACAAATATTAGAAGAAAAATATTTTAAGTGGTCATTAATGGACCATAATTATTGCACATATAGTATTACCAAAAGATCTCCTCAAAATATTCAATAAATATTATTGAACTAAAATATAGAACATTTATTTAATTGAAAAATAGTTAAGGTGTATGGTCACATTTGACCACCAATGAGTATGAGTGTGATCAATTAGTAAGGAATACCTGAGGGCTAAATACAAGAAAAACATTAACATTAATGTTAACAATGTTGCATCTCCATCACTCTCCATAATAAAATGATACTGTAAATGTGGTTGACGTAATAATCAATGCACACTATGCTGTACTGTTTAGCAAAAATTACTGCAAATACCTGTATAGTGAAGCTGTTGTCTATTCGCTTAAGCCATTCAAATGTACTGACAGCGCTGGTTTCTTTAGAACTATCGCGAGCTCCATGAACCACGTGACCGCGCGCGCCGCCGGGAGATGAAAGCATGTCGCAAACGGTCGCAACTCTGTTTTTCAACGGCTCTGGCTTTAACTGTTATACCACATTAAGTGCGCCAAAACGGTATTTATTGTTTGAATTTCGTATTAAAACTTAAATGTAAAAGCTTAGATTTTGTTTCATATCAAAAGCAGGTTTGGCAATTTGGCGTGAGATTTACTTGGGCAGAGTGAGAGCGTGAGACAGAGCCTGAAAGCGTGTGTCTCACGCCAAATGCGTGAGAGTTGGCATAGTAATTGTATTTTCACTACTGAAATGTCACAATAGGCTGCCATTCAAATTCAATAGTTGATATCAGTATAATTTCAGCTATCTAAAATGGCTTTCTTACTAGTAACAATAACATTTATGATATCAGAAATTAACATTGTCACTAGTGACAATCAAATTATTGATATCAAAAATAGACATTTGCACTAACCACATAATTATTTTATAAGAAATTACTGACAGCCAGTGTTGGGGAGTAACTAGTTACATGTAATTAGATTACGTAATTTAATTACAAAATAAATGTAACTGTAATCAGTTACTGAAAAAACATGTAATTAGTTACTTATGAAAATATTAATGATTACAAAGGAGGTTACATCTGTTTTCTGTAAAAAGATAGGATATGTTTTGTAGGATTGAAAATAATCAAAGATATTTGATATTTGAAATTGAACAAAGACATTTGCTTTAATGTTTCAACCCCCATCTTTCTTACCAGAAGGGCCATTTGGAATTCCTAAAGACAAAGAGATGCTGAAGGCCTGTAGGCCAAATGTGTGTCAGACCTTTACAGTGGGGGAAGTTGTAATTATCTGATTGGTCAGTTTGAATGTCTCACGTTTGGGTTTAGTCACATGGTCAAGAAAAGGATAAAAGAAGATTGTAATGGTGGCTCTGTCTCTTGATTCTCTGGCTCTCTTTTCTTGGGGCCTGCTCTCTGGCTCTTCTTTTGCTGGGCTTCTTTGCTCTGGCTCTTTCTTTCTTCTCTTTTCTAAAGCCTGTCTCTCCCTCTTTCTCACTTTCTATCCCTCAGGTAACATTCATGCTGGGTACGATTAATGGTAAGTTTTTATCATCTCATACATCTATTTTGTAACTATTTTAAGTGTAACCATAACCAGAAATTGTCATTAAATCCTTTCTATTACAAATGATGTGCTAACTAGTTTTGATTTGGTATTGACTTTGAAGTGCTACCTACTGCAATACAATATAGTCACATTCTAGCAACGCTCTCCCACATATTTTGCTATTGTAACTGCGCTTATTTCCGTCGTTGGTATAAGTAGCAGTGGGTGGTAATAGATGAGAAATGTAGTTTTTCTACCATCTTGCTGATAACGTTTCTTTAGTCATTCGGCAACCCTGCAGCCTGAACCACTGTAGGTGACCCACCCTTACAGATGGTGCCGAAACCCGGGATCCCTTGCAGTGAATGTTCTGAAATTTACTTTGATCGGTCATCAGAATGAGGACATTTTTTACAGTTGATCTTGTGAATGGATTAAAGCTGACCCTCTGACCACGGAATGGGTAAGTCTGCTTTCATTGTTCAATAGTATAATAGGAAAAGTCTCCATTTGAATGAATTGCATGAAACAGAACTTAGGTTTTAAATCAATAGTCCCATTACTGTACAATCCGAGAATATTCAGATTATCTCCTCGGGGATGGAAGGGAAAATTTCTGATAACAGTGACGTATTGTTTGCTTTATGGAGCAAAAAAGTTGAGCCTACCTTGTCCAAACTCAAGAAAGAGTATATTGCGATTAAATGTTCAGATGATGAAATGCTTAAATGGTGGGACATAATTGGCAAACATCAAAAGAAATCAAAACATGGTGAAATAATTGAGGCTTTAAACTTTATAAGTTGTACAAGGCTACGTGATGTGACAACACATCTATTTTCAAGTATAGATGCTAAATGTAAAGAAGTGCATTCTAAAAATGCAGAGGCACAAAAGTCTGAGGCAAAGATTCAAGATCTTCAAACACAGCTAGATAAATTACTAGCTGAGCAGTTAGCCCTGACTGAAAAGTGTAAAAATCACAAAGAGACCATTGCAGATCTCAAGGCTAAGCTAAATGCTAAAAAGTCCATGTCTCCCAAAACGCTTAACAGCGATGGGACTAAAAAGCATGTTCACTTCTTAGAGGAGGTGACTTGCTCTAATGGATCTGAAACGTTTAGTTCAGAAAATGCACAAGAAAGTGTGCCTATTTCAGTTCTTAAGGTGATGCAGCACCGTAATAGCGAAGAGTCATGTACCAGAACGCATGGTGTACAAGCAGTAGAGAGTCATGAATATCCTCAAACTCCAGGAGAACATAGCAGACAACACAATGGCAAAGAAAACAGGTTTTGCAGTTCCTGTCAGAAAATAGGCCATTCAGAAGGAAAAATGCTGGTCACTGGGTAGGGGTCGACCTCCACCTTATTTTCAGAAAAATAGGAAATCACTTTCTAAGGGCAAAGATCAGCGCTCATTTGCAGGTAAAACTCTTAGTGAGTTAACTGCATTGCTCATGCAAGGCCTTCAGCTCTTAACCTCACTTGCTAGTGGGCTAGCAGCCTCATAGCAATGAGTTTAATAGTTAAACATCCAAATTGCAATGATCCTGTTTGTATTTTCAAATTTGTAATTGTACTAAACACATTGCGCGCATGGAACACACATTATAGTTGTTTGTGCTACTAGATACACATAGACTAGTTTAGTTTATTCTTTAAAACACATGATTGCTTTACTGTTAGTGTTGTATTAAACACTTAGGATAAAGGTTGTAGATGCTATGCATTCTAGGCCATGTATCTTGTGTGAACTGGAATAACTTTAATACTGGAATTGTATAGCAATTTCAAGTTGCATGTGTGTCTATGCTGAATTTGTTTGTCTCCTAAGTGGAACACTCTGCTATTTCCTATATAGCTGCAGTAAAACCATGTACAGGAGCACAGAATTGCCATGTGGCTACAGTGTAATTTACAATTGCATTAACCATGAGAATGCTTTCATCACAGCAGGATTCAGCAACTCTGAACTTTGCACTTTATCATGCTCCTTAACAAAAACATTGGTGTGGGAAGATTTTGAACCAGACCACACCTCACTCACATTCTCATGCTGGCTCCCTGTTACAACAGGACCAAAATTTGCATCACAATTGTAAACCCTCCTCACCATGTTTGGGGCATGATTTACACATAGCCACAGCTAAATACAGCCACATAGATTTGATCTTCACACACAAAGTCAAATCTACATCTACATCAGCCTCACAAAATGTATGCAAACAAGGTTATTTAAGTCTTTACATCTAGACTGTACTATAACTGTCAATTTCTTCCAGTTATTGTTTGTTTTTCTTTGGATTTACTAAATCAGTTAGTTATTATTTGTCTCACCAAGTTAAATATCAAAAGAGTTTTTCTCATTCTTACCTAAGTGCAAACATTTATATTATCATTGTATTGTAATAATGCATTTGATTTGAAACATTTCTGAAACTTATTTGATTTCTGATTCTTTGTATTTTGTCCATTTGACTTGCAACAATGATTTTTGGACATCCATTCAATTGAATCTCTGTATTTGGTTACACTGAATATTTTGCTGATACTTTTCATGAAAAAGGGGGGTTTTAAAACCAACAGTGATTGTTGTTTTGTTATAATGCAATTTATTTCAATGTTTCCAGAAAGAGTGTAAGAGCTTGTGAGATCTTTTATTCTCAACCTTGACCACTTCATTAAGTACATCGATTATTAAGTACATTAGTAATTCATTATTGCCAGAGACTATTTTAATCTGACCACATCAAACTTCTGACCAATGACAAATGCCATGTATGCTTTTGCTCTTTGTTGTGCTATATGTTCTTTTACAGGATCCCTGCTGCACAAGTTCACATCCTGTGTCCTGCTTCAAAAAGAGGGACAAGCGTTTGCTCTCATCTCCAATGACTGTTCTCGAGGTGTGAAGTATTCAGTGGACTTTTGCATATCAAGGATTGGTGCAACACCATTCGATGGAGCCTTCTCATGCAGGGCTGAAATGAGAACAAAGACTGAAGACTGACCAGCTGCTATTGCAACAAGTCTGGACGAGAAGTCTGAAGATGACATCTACACACAACAGAAAGCATGTCTTCGTGGACTGTGCCACCTTTGGACTCCATGAGTGTGGCCAACGGTGCCTTACTAGAAGGGCCATTTGCAATTCCTAAAGACAAAGAGATACTGAAGGCCTGTAGGCCAAATGTGTGTCACATTGCATCTCGTAGCTACATATGATGGTATTTTGACCATCTGAGAACTCGTAAAAAGAGCTTATAAAATGTGTAAAGGAGTCAAAACAGGAACCCCTTCGTCACACACACGAAGATCTGCTGCGAAGAGACGCAGTTCTAAAGCCTGTACCGAACTGTGATGGCAACATCACGACTGATGAGAAAAAAATTACATGTGTGAGCATTCTCTCCTTTTTAGGGTCTTAGGGTGTGTTTTAGGCTCTGTTAGTGCGGTTAAAGCTGCTGTCCGTAACTTTTTTTGTGTTCAAGATTTACAAAAATTATATAATGAGAATGTACAACATGAATCCATTTTCCAAACCGTATTTTTGTCTTACCCTGAATCATTATGGTACACTTTATGGTGTTTATATTGGGACTATTTCAGACCGGTCTGGTAGTAACCGTTGTGGAGGAGCACAGTCCCTGCGTGACTCGCCATAGACATAAACAGAGAGAAGTAGCTCCGGTTGCAATGTTCTTCCGCAAGACGCATGCAGTTCTGTTTATTAACCGCTAGAGCGCGGTTAATAAACGGACTGCAGCTTTAATTTGAACGTGTGAACGCTGCCGTCTGAACCCTGGTGCGCACCAAACAAGCGGACCGAGACCGCTGAAAAGATGAGTCTCTGTCTGCTTCCAAACAAACTCTGGTGCGGTTCCAATGATATATAAACGCAACACGGACAAAAGACATGTAAACGAACCAAACACAGGAAGATGAGACCCTAAAAAGGAGAGAATGCTCACGCATATTGTTTTTTTTCTTGTCATAGTCGCTAGTTTGCCCATCAGAGTTCGGTACAGCACATTTCATACACTATGGTAATTCAAAGTGCTTTACACAGAAAAGGAATTAAAATAATCACAAAATAAAAGCAAGGAAAATTAAAATTAAAATGAAGATAATTAAAAGAGATATAAAGATGATACAGTAGATCAATAGATCCGATTTTTCACCTTTTGTTAGGAGGCTCTAGGACTGACTCCTGTCCGCACCCCACAGAACAGATTTTGGTCCCCAACCTCGAGTTTCATATTAAACTCACTACTCTACCACAGACTCAGTTCATCAACATGGTTTAGGCTATGCACATACAACGAGCGCATTTAGCCCAGCACACAGCATTGTTTTGGATGTTTTGGTAAAAAAAAACAAAATTGTATAAAATACTTCTCAGATAAAGTTTTTAGAATAGAGTTGATTCATTCATTTCCACGGGCCAAATGTTAGGCTATTTTAATTCAAATAAAATCAAATTCATGCAGTTTTGCTGGTAATGTCTTTTAGGCTGTATAGGCTTTGAAACAGGACTATTTATTGCAGTGCAATTAAAATTGTCTGACTCGGCGCGTCACTTACAAAGTATTTTAAAAAGGAAATGTGCAAATTTTACCGTTTTCTTCAAAATGTATTCTTCAAATACAATGGTATTTTTCATAATTTTGTGAAGATGTCTTTACACGAAATCAACACCTCCGTGCAGCTGCGGTTGGACAGTAAGCTATTATCATTGGACATATTCAAACCGGACAATGGACCGTTCGACCATCGAATCCTGCAGTGTCTGTAAAATCGAAGTAAGTGTGCATCACTGATCATCGTTCTCGCTAAAAATATTTCGTCATAACATGAGATCTGCAGTTTAGTTTAAAGAGGAATTATTGGAATTAGCCTATATTTAATCCTTGCTGTCATTAAAACAGTGTCACAGGAAAAATGATCAAAAGTAGCACATCCACGTCTATCTAAATTCATAGTTTAACTTATGAGTAATGACTTTATGTAATTTCAGTGCATATCGCAATTAATGAAACTGGAACATTAATGTAAATATGTATATCAAAATGAAAACAGAGTTTAAAATTGTTCTTACTTCATTACTTTTCTCACTCTATAGTAAAAGAGTTCGTACGCATGGGTCAGAGTTTGCGTGCAGGTGCGCAAATTTTCCCGTCAAGTTTGTTTTTATAAATCACAACTTATGCGTCGGAAGTGGCGTACGCCTCTTTCAGGGCCTGTTTTGTGCGTACGCAACGGTTATAAATGAGGCCCCTAATCTTTACTCCTGCTTTGTATTTCCAAATCTTTTATGGCATTTTTCAAGCTAATTTATTGCTACTTTTTGCATGTGGTTAGAACTTTCATACTCTCTCTCAAGTGTCTTTATACTTTAACATTTTATATAAGTATGTATTAATTTTAAAATATTATTATAATATTATTTTATAATATTTTATATGATTTAAATAATGTTAAAGCAAGCTGAATCATTGGCACATCTTTCCTCAAATCCATGATGGTGAAAATGGCTTTGTTACTGGCAAATCACAAACATGATATCTGATAAAAAGCACTTCTGTCATGACAGCTCTCTGAGTGTTTGGCATGGTAATGAGTATGACAATGTTAATATGTTTGGTCTTGGCGGAATAGATCTGCTACGCTGCTGCTGTTGGTTATTGCTGCTGCTGCTGCAGAACAAGTACGGGATTTGCTACTGCCAATACATAGGACACGCAAGACATGCTGCTGCTGTACAATAGAGCGCACATGAATTACCCCTAAACAGAGCAGGTGGCATGATATTTGAACAATGCAAGCCAAGTGTACTGTACTTCAGAAAACCCCTCATCACGCAGGAGGCAAGAAGGCGATAAACACCTCGATGGCCACCGCCCAGGATCAACACATATCCATGAATTAATTGAATGGGTGTATTTTCACAACCAACCGTTGAAACCCCGTGCTGAATATGTTACCCTGTTTGTTGATGTCCTATTCTTTTCATAGTTAACCTATTGCTGATTATCATTCATTTCAAACCTGCAGTTGGATTGTAGTCTACCTATCATGATTGCATTAACCTGGCGCCCCCTGAGTTTTAATACCATTGTCTATATATAAAATTGTTACATTTTGTATTTGATTATTTTGAGTGTTTTCTAGGTTATTGAGCCCACATTAAATTCATGGTCCAGTAGAGAACCTGTAAATTACCCTTATTGTGTTTGGGGTCGTTACACTTTCGTTTGAGAAATACATGGAACAGCCTTGGCAAGCTCTAGGTAAGTTGAAATGATAATTATCATTCTATGTGACAGCGATGAGCAACAGTTGTACACTCGTAATTGCAGTGCATTGTGGGATTGAATGAGTGCACTCAGTAACATCCACTATGGTTTCGGAAACCACTACAAAGGGTTGTCCCCTCAAATAGTGCCCTATTTAAGGGTATAGGGGGCGATTTCGGACACAGCTAGTGTCTATTTAATCGCAACGTCTGCTAGCGTTCTATTGCTGTTGATATTTCCTAACATAGTAATCTGAATTTGTTATACATACTACTGCTGCTGCTGTACAAAATGCTAGAAATTGCTGTAGCTCTGTTAGCTATGCGAATACAAAAGCAAAGGCTATTTCACTTTAGAGTTCAGCAAGCTTGTCTCAGTCATTAAGGCATATACATTGCCTGCTTGCTGCTGCATAAATGCATATCGCTAGCTGCTAATATGCTTAGCAATTCACTCTAAGCAATCAGCTGTGCCCTAAAGATGACGATGTGATTACGAGCAGGTAGTTAAAGGACCTATTAGCCTGCGCCATCTAGAGTTTCATGACAGAACTTTGTATTTGCCCTGTTTGACATGCACAGCAAGTCTATTTTTGGCATACAATTATGTCCCTTTCAATCAACAAGCAAGATATGATGTGCTCCTCTTAAACATGCAAAAATTTTGCACATTATTTGTCCACTGTTGTACATATTTGCCTTCCATTTTTCCTAATTTCCTTAACTTTTTTTTCTGCTGCGTTTATCTCATTCCCCGAAAAAAGCGTAACTGGTGTGACGTATCACTAGAACATAGCGTAAGCGTTTTGAACTGCGAGAGGCGTAACACTTTCTGCGCGAGTTGAATTCGGAAGGCGGTTCCCATGTTATTGAGTGCACTCATTCAATCCCACAATGCACTGCAATAACGAGTGTACAACTGATGTACGCTCAAAAGAATACCCATAATGCACTGTGAGAGTCGCGCATCGGATGAATTCCCATTTCTGACCACAAGATGGCGCCCGCAGCTTTTCCAAACCGCTGATTCAGTGTGGCTACAGCTTAATATACAGGTATAAATTCCTTTTTAATATAAAATGTAGATATTTTAATTTATAAAGTTTTAAATATGAATATTTGTCTTACAAAACCCCATCACTTCGCTTCAGAAGGCCTTTATTAACCCCCTGGATGGATGTGCTTTTTTGAGCTTCAAACTCAATGGACCCCGTCACTGACATTATAAAGCTTGGAAGCATCAGGATATTTATTAATATAACTCAGATTGTGTTCATCAGAAAGAAGTCATATACACCTGGCTTGAGGGTGAGTAAATCATGGGGTAATTTTCATTTTAAAGTGAACTACTCCTTTAATTTACCACATCCTTTCAAACAAATTATGTTGCTCTTGCAACAGAGAAATATATATTCACTGTGTAAGATCCTTGAATATATATATATATACAATTGGTGATGTGTTCTAGGTCATTAAAGGCTTAGTTTTTGTGTTTCACAATGTCTCAAGACTGATTGTTCCTGATTTCAGAGGAAATGAAACTTATGTTTCTGTTTGATCAGGATGTTTAATGTCCCACCGGACGTGTGCAGGTGTTTGTAATATAATACTTACTGTAACTACAGCTACTGCAGTCCTTCAATGTTTAAACTAGTTTCTCAACTTCCCATCCTCCTCACCAAATGGTCACAAATCCTTAAAGCCTATGTAAACTAAAGCATGTATGATTTTCTTTCTTTTGCAGAGCACAAGAAGACATTTTACTTTCTTCTGTAGAACATTTCTATATTCTACAAAAGGAAAAACGTCATACAGGTTTTGAATGACATGAGGGTGAGTGAATGATTTTTGGGTGAACTATCACTTGAAGAAGGATGACCTGCACAGTGCTTGTAATTTCCTTATCAAACTTTCATTTATTGTAAATTGTGTAATCTGAATTTTCTCTACTTTCATTTCCTCATGAAGATCCTCCCCTTTTGATAAGCTATTAAAGGAGCACTGAAAAAGGCACGTTATTTCATTCACCTCCTGATCAAAGATGGATCTGCAAATCTCAGTTTTTCTTCTCTTCATTCTTTTCACTGCAGGCACAAAGACAAATAGTGTTTGTGATGTTTTCTCTTTTTTCATTGGGTCGCTGGTTCTCTCTCTCACTGTCTCTGTTTTATTACTAAAGGACACTCTCTCGACTGTTATGAGTGTTTGGGTCTGATGGGTTCTTGTGCAGATCAGAAGTTAAAAACATGTCCCAGTGGATCTTTCCAGTGCCTGAGTTTAACAGCGCTAAGACAAGATGGTAAATCCAACATGACAGATTGAGTGGTGTAAATGTAACTTCTCCTATAACTGTGACCCGTTTTCTTGGCAGAATTTACTAAATCAATCACAGAATATTTTATTTATTTCTGCTGTTTAATTTGTTTTCTGTCTGATTGTTTTATTAACAATGGCAATTGTATTAAAGGTGCAGTGTGTAGTATTTATGAGGATCTATTGATAGAAATGCAATATAATATATATAACTATGTTTTAAATGGTGTATAAAGGTCTTACTTAATGAACCATTATGTTTCTATTACCTTAGAATGAGCCATTTTATCTCCATACACCGCAGGTCCCCTTACAGTGAAATTGCTATTTTGCGCCATCATGTTTCTACAGTAGCCCTAAACAGACAAATTGCTCTACAGAGCGCTAGCTACTCTCTGCTGTCGCAGACGACGACATTTTTGTCCTGTGTCGGCCCCCGTAGCTTCTCTATGTTCTCTGAAAGGGAGGGGTGAGAGGTGTGTGATTGCAAATCACAACCTCACCGCTAGATGCCACTAAAATTCACACACTGCACCTTTAAAAAAACATTTGAAATAAGAAAAATTTTACATTTTTGACATATTTATAATTTTTCCATCAAAATAACATGTACCTGTCTTCACTGTATCATTCATATTTTAGGTCCAGTTAGTGTAAAAATTAAGGGTAAAGATTGTGCTCCTCCCTGTCAAAGTGGGTCCATGAATTTCGGCATTATGAGGATGACTACTTCCTGCTGTAACACAGACCGGTGTAACGCTGAAGATGCTCCAGGTATTGTGCTTTCCTGACCATGTGTAAATCTTCTGTAAAGTCAACACTCATTTTACTTCCAAAGGACATTCAATCAGAAAATAAAAAGCAGGGTGTGGCTCGCCTGTCGTGAACTGATTGAATGGAGCCGCTAAAGGAGTGTTGTTTATTTTATACAGAAAATTTAATTAATCAAATATACCTGTTTTCCTCCTGTAGATCCCTCTAACGTCCCCAATGGAAAGAAATGTTACTATTGTGATGGACAGAGCTGCTCAAACACAGTGAGCTGTTCAGGGACTGAAGATCGCTGCATTAAAGCAACATGTGAGAATCTGGAAAAGGACAAAGATTGCTGTTATTTTTGATTCTCCACCATTAGTTTAAATATTTGATACAGATCACATACAGCAACTGCCAGATTAGACTGAATCAACCTTTGTTCTCTTTCTTTTCATCAGATGCTGTCGAAGGCTATTCAATGGCTGTAAAAGGCTGTGTGTCTAAATCCATTTGTGATCCCACAACATCGGTTCCTAATGTTGAGAGCATCTCATGTTGTGAGGGGAACCTGTGTAACAGTGCTCAGAGTGTCACCCAGAGCTTCCTGTTCCTCTGCTGTTCTCTGCTCTCCTACTTCCTGCTGCACTGAATCCAGCAGCTCTTCTGATTCTACGAGACACACTGTACTGAACATATAGCTTGTATTTTTTCTGTACTAGATTGTTTTGGTGTGATAAACTGAAATTGATGTATTCATCACCTTATTTCAGGGTTCATTTTTAAATCGTTTTTAAAACGTTCAAAAGAAAGTGTGATTTTTTTTGAAAATGTATTAAATCATCATCATTTCCAGAAGAAACAAGTATGATCATTATTTAATTCAAATTCAAAAAGGAACATTTTCACCTGTTATGTTTTACATTTGTCCTACAAACTAAATTTCCACTAAATCAGATATGAAAATTGTTATTTCACAAATTCTTTTGCTCAATACTTTGTTGTATGTGTGCAACTAGCAAAACAGGTATAAAGTGTAACTGTAATAAGTTACATCATGTGATGAAGGTCTAGCTCTTGATATTGATCCAGATTTCACGATTCGATTCAGATTCACAAGCTCTTGTTTCGATTCACTTCCGATCTCCAGTTGCTTTGCTTCAATAATGATTCATTTTTGAAATATTTCAGGTAATGTATACTTCAGTTTTCCTAAAGGAAAAAATGTCTCTCAACTAATACTGTGAAAAGGGTAAGTTAACTTGGTACATTACTATCAAATTCATTTGATGTTAATTTTTAGACATAGGTCTAACAATAAATAAACTAAAGTACATAAATAAACTACATTTAAAAATATAATATAACATATTATGCGATACACTCCACACCAGTGGCGTAGCAAGTCAGTCCCGGGCCCATATGCAAAAAAATTGTACGGGCCCCCAAGTACATCGAAGAGATATTTATAGACGTTCACTGTAGCGTACACACTCTACCCAACAACTTATCACAACCAGAACAGAACTAAAAAAAAAAATAATTCTAAAATAACGCAGGCTCAGCCAATGTCAATAATAAACTACTGCATGCAAACACAAACGATTTTGGCACGGCGGCCCAAAATGTAAAAACACAAACCAACTCACTATTCCCCGGGCCTTTCTTTCGGCAAATTCATCCACGAAGTCTTTGGTGTTTAATTCAAGGCTTTCTGCATTCTCAATGGAAAGAATTGCCAGCCCCGATAGTCTGTTCTGCAACATGCTCTGCAAATAATTTTTTATTAGCTTCAGTTTTGAAAATGAGTGCTCCGATGAAACAACAGTAACAGGGATGGTAAGAAAGAGAACTAAAACTGTGCACATGCCAAGCTGTCATCTATATTGTTCTCATCCAAAGACGGACAAAACTTCCTTCTCACCTTCAACATCAGTGTCTTTCGCACTAGGTCGGCAGAAAAAACTCTATTGCTCTAAATTATTCTAAACTGAAGTCTATTTTGGGTAGTTTTTGTGTTGCGAGAGTCGCGACTAACTTCATTCTCTCCTTCCTCTTAAAGGCCCCACTTTTATGTTTGTTTTTGTCCACCCTTTAATGTTCGACTAGCTAGCCAGTAGCCACTAACCTCTCTTACACAGTGTTTTCTTTTTTAATTTAGCGCGGCGATGCAGCGTTTGCACGTATTGCAGCGTAATAATAATAATAAAAAAAAAAGTAGTACTACGGCAGAGGCGGGGTGCAAAAAATAAATTCAAGAAATTACGGAGAAACAAGAAATCACTGCACACGACATGCATACAAAAATATACAGTGGGGAGAGCAAGTATTTGATACACTGCTGATTTTGCAGGTTTGCCCACTTACAAAGCATGTAGAAGTCTGTAATTTTTATCATAGGTACACTTCAACTGTGAGTGACAGAATCTAAAACAAAAATCCAGAAAATCACATTGTATGATTTTTAAGTAATTAATTTGCATTTTATTGCATGACATAAGTATTTGATACATCAGAAAAGCAGAACTTAATATTTGGTACAGAAACCTTTGTTTGCAATTACAGAGATCATACGTTTCCTGTAGTTCTTGACCAGGTTTGCACACACTGCAGCAGGGATTTTGGCCCACTCTTCCATACAGACCTTCTCCAGATCCTTCAGGTTTCGGGGCTGTCGCTGGGCAATACGGACTTTCAGCTCCCTCCAGAGATTTTCTATTGGGTTCAGGTCTGGAGACTGGCTAGGCCACTCCAGGACCTTGAGATGCTTCTTACGGAGCCACTCCTTAGTTGCCCTGGCTGTGTGTTTCAGGTCGTTGTCATGCTGGAAGACCCAGCCACGACCCATCTTCAATGCTCTTACTGAGGGAAGGAGGTTATTGGCCAAGATCTCGCGATACATGGCCTGTGGTCCCAGCTCTCTTCAGGTCATTGACCAGGGAGCTGAAAGTCCGTATTGCCCAGCGACAGCCCCGAAACCTGAAGGATCTGGAGAAGGTCTGTATGGAGGAGTGGGCCAAAATCCCTGCTGCAGTGTGTGCAAACCTGGTCAAGAACTACAGGAAACGTATGATCTCTGTAATTGCAAACAAAGGTTTCTGTACCAAATATTAAGTTCTGCTTTTCTGATGTATCAAATACTTATGTCATGCAATAAAATGCAAATGAATTACTTAAAAATCATACAATGTGATTTTCTGGATTTTTGTTTTAGATTCCGTCACTCACAGTTGAAGAGTACCTATGATAAAAATTACAGACTTCTACATGCTTTGTAAGTGGGCAACTCTGCAAAATCGGCAGTGTATCAAATACAAACCCGATTCCAAAAAAGTTGGGACACTGTACAAATTGTGAATAAAAAAGGAAACCAATAATTTACAAATCTCATAAACTTATATTTTATTCACAATAGAATATAGATAACATATCAAATGTTGAAAGTGAGACATTTTGAAATGTCATGACAAATATTGGCTCATTTTGGATTTCATGAGAGCTACACATTCCAAAAAAGTTGGGACAGGTAGCAATAAGAGGCCGGAAAAGTTAAATGTACATATAAGGAACAGCTGGAGGACCAATTTGCAACTTATTAGGTCAACTGGCAACATGACTGGGTATAAAAAGAGCCTCTCAGAGTGGCGGTGTCTCTCAGAAGTCAAGATGGGCAGAGGATCACCAATTCCCCCAATGCTGCGGTGAAAAATAGTGGAGCAATATCACAAAGGAGTTTCTCAGAGAAAAATTGCAAAGAGTTTGAAGTTATCATCATCTACAGTGCATAATATCATCCAAAGATTCAGAGAATCTGGAACAATCTCTGTGCGTAAGGGTCAAGGCCGGAAAACCATACTGGATGCCCGTGATCTTCGGGCCCTTAGACGGCACTGCATCACATACAGGAATGCTACTGTAATGGAAATCACAACATGGGCTCAGGAATACTTCCAGAAAACATTGTCGGTGAACACAATCCACCGTGCCATTTGGGGCACGGTGGATCCCAAACATTTGGGGCATCATAAAGAGGAAGATGCGACAAAGAAGACCTAAGACAGTTGAGCAACTAGAAGCCTGTATTAGACAAGAATGGGACAACATTCCTATTCCTAAACTTGAGCAACTTGTCTCCTCAGTCCCCAGATGTTTGCAGACTGTTATAAAAAGAAGAGGGGATGCCACACAGTGGTAAACATGGCCTTGTCCCAACTTTTTTGAGATGTGTTGATACCATGAAATTTAAAATCAACTTATTTTTCCCTTAAAATGATACATTTTCTCAGTTTAAACATTTGATATGTCATCTATGTTGTATTCTGAATAAAATATTGAAATTTGAAACTTCCACATCATTGCATTCTATTTTTATTCACAATTTGTAGTGTCCCAACTTTTTTGGAATCGGGTTTGTACTTGTTCTCCCCTATATATATATATATATATATATATATATACACACACACACACACACCGATCAGGCATAACATTATGTGAAGTGAATAACACTGATTATCTCTTCATCACAGCACCTGTTAGTGGGTGGGATATATTAGGCAGCAAGTGAACATTTTGTCTTCAAAGTTGATGTGTTATAAGCAGGAAAAATGGGCAAGCGTAAAGATTTGAGTGAGTTTGACAAGGGCCAAATTGTGATGGCTAGACGACTGGGTCAGAGCATTTCCAAAACTGCAGCTCTTGTGGGGTGTTCCCGGTCTGCAGTGGTCAGTATCTATCAAAAGTGGTCCAAGGAAAGAACAGTGGTGAACCAGCGACAGGGTCATGGGCGGCCAAGGCTCATTGATGCACGTGGGGAGCAAAGGCGGACCGTGTAGTCCGATCAAACAGACGAGCTACTGTAGCTCAAATTGCTCAAGAAGTTAATGCTGGTTTTGATAGAAAGGTAAACAGTGCATCACAGTTTGTTGCGTATGGGTCTGCATAGCTGCAGACTGGTCAGGGTGCCCATGCTGACCCCTGTCCACCACCGAAAGCGCCAACAGTGGGCATGTGAGCATCAGAACTGGACCACGGAGCAATGGAAGAAGGTGGCCTGGTCTGATGAATCAAGTTTTCTTTTACATCATGTGGATGGCCGGGTGCGTGTGCGTCGCTTACCTGGGGAACACATGGCACCAGGATGCACTATGGGAAGAAGGCAAGCCGGCGGAGGCAGTGTGATGCTTTGGGCAATGTTCTGCTGGGAAACCTTGGGTCCTGCCATCCATGTGGATGTTACTTTGACACGTACCACCTACCTAAGCATTGTTGCAGACCATGTACACCCTCTTTTGACTTTAGCTTTTCATTTAGTTTGAGTCACCTAGAATTTATTTGTTGGCTATGTTTAAAAACCTCAGCAATACCATATGCAGGTTTTATTGAAAAAAAAAAATTGGACTCAACTTCGAGTTGGAGCCCCTGCTCAGCACACCATCTCCGCACATTTATCTCTGAAAAAACCTGTGTTGTGCCAAACTGGGTACATAATGCAGCGGCAATATCACTACAAGTCAGTCCAATTTTTTTTTTTTTCAATAAAACCTATTGAAAAATATTCGGGCAAAGACATGTTCCACATGAACAGAATGGTTAATCCAAGTCATACTACTTGATAACTTCCGGGTCACTACAAACAATCTGCACAAAATTGAGACATAAGATTTTCACACGTGTATTTAAATTCCTGATTTCCATTTATAAACACATTTGAAAAAATTGGACAATGGGTAATTTCACGTCATTTTCCGATTTTTTTATTCTCCTATTTCTAAATGATAGTCGGGAAACAGCTTGATTCCCGATTTTCTAATTTCAAAAGGAAAATCTGTGTGCCGCCAAGTACACGGACGGAAACGATCCACCTGCATGCCTCTCAGCCATGGTGCCTTCATCTGTCACGTCACCTGGAGGGGGCGTGGCCATGTACGCTGAACACCTCAACATTTAAATGTAGTATTGAGCACATAAATCACAGAGATAACGTGAATCTTGTCTGATGTTACAGGGACAGATGAGCACACACGTGTGTGTTTATCCGGTGGAGAGCGGCTGATAAAGGAATGCTGCCATCAAAGGCTTTGAGTGAGTATACTACAAACATGAATAAAACATCTATTTAAATCTTAAGTTGTAGTTTATTTTTATTATTGTAATTTTAAACAGAGTTATTACAGCACTTTTCTGATTCTTGATGTCTGTGTTTTTGCTCCAGAGCTTTTGTGGAGGAGCAATCAATTAATTTATTAAGATTTATTAATAATAAAACAAAACTTAAAACAAAACGCACTTGACTGAAAACCTCGAACAGAACAACCGTATAAATCTGACAAGAACAGACAAGGGAACTGAACAAAACACAGGGCTAAAACAAACTAATCAATGAAATGAAAAACAGGTGCAATAGATAATCAAATTAATGAAAACCAGGAAAACAAACTGAAAACTAGAAAACAACTAAAACAGACATGAACACAGATTACCTGTTACACTTACACAATCCACAAACACATACAGCTCATTTATGTATCTGTAATTTAAAGTCTTGTCATTTATCTAATGTACATTGCTTTAGAAAATATTATAAAATGATAAAAGATCATCCAACAACACAAGTGGCATGTTTTTTGTCTTTTTGATGCACATTTTAATAAAATGTAAATGTTGGAACTGTTTGCATGTACAATTTTTAACATATGCTCAAGAGACTTACGAGAAGAACCATGCTTGTTTTTCCGACTCACTGATACCCACACAACCTGACCACATTCCACATCCAGACCACACTCACATGTCTATGTCTGCATTGCAAATGCTTTAACAAAAGCGGAGAACCACCACAACACTTCCTTAAACACGTTTTTAGCTAGTTGCAACAATAGTGAACGTGATTTCACCAAGTAGAACATGTTCCTGGATCAACGTCCTTATTGATCCTGGAACAACATTCCAACATTCAGTACGTTTACATGGACAGCAGTAATCTAATTATTGACCTTAAATTGAATAAGACAATATTCTGATTAAAGTGTTTACATGAGTTGCTTTTAGAATATTCCGTTCATGTTCCCGTTTTACATGTTACAGAACATAGATCGATTAATGGCACACGTCATTACGTCCCCATGGCACGTAGTCCGATTTTCCCTCCAGAATTTCACGTATCAACATACAGTTTGTTTTTGTTATGGTACCATATACAGTTTTGGATGTTTCATTTTAAAATTTTACGAAAGCTTCAAGTGCACTTAATTATTTGTCATGACGACGGCGGATACAAATTCTCCAGCAACGGGCTTTATCTGCCACCGCAACAAACTCAGAGGTACGACAGTACAAAGTAAGGACTGGTGGGAGAGAGTTGCTTAAAGCCAAGCCATGCTCTCTTGTTTGCGTCAAATGGTTGACCACTGCCGCGTGCATATGCCTCCTGTCGCAACGTTAATAGTGTGATTAAGGTGTGTACATGTCTATAATGCACTTCAGTAATGCGACTAAAATAGGAATACTCCACATGTCTTAATTCGATTTGTGTTTACTTCGAGTATGACTTTGGCCAGATTAAGGTAATTAGAAATTGCTGTTTACATGGTAGTTTCTTAATCAGAGTATTGTCTTAATCAGGTTAATATAGGAGTATTGTTGTCCATGTCAACGTACTGATTGCCAATCAGATTTGAGGGATAGGTTTACAGGTAAAGTCAACTTTAGGCTTACAGTGGGGGGCTTACAGTTCACCTTATACAGTTATATCTCTTTTGTTAAGCCCTCTATACAGGAAAACCGATATAAGTCAAGGCTGGTTTGTTTTTTTACTGAAACAAAGCGGCCTTGGCCTACCTTGGTTTCCTGTTGTTTAGAGGTTAGTACTAGTTTTATGCTGGTGGATCAGAAAAGCAATGCGGTTCATTATCCGAAAACTTATGTGTTCAAATCTAAAACATATATGAATTTGATGTTACTGTTTAAGAACTTTGACAGTTTGTGGTTAAAGGGATAGTTCATCCAAAATCATTGACAATCTTAATTTTCTTGTGACCAATACTATCCTTTCTTATTAACTGTTAACAGGTCGGCTTAAGAAGACCTATACAATCTTTACAAATAGAAAGATTGATATATTTACTAAACTTCACTTTGTCATTAACTGACAAGTTATGCAAGCTTAAATCCCTATTTTATAAACTATCTATTTGTTTTATTATTTCATTGTCTTCCTGTTACACTGTCATTAGACAACATCACTCATTGTAAGGGGTTCTATTGTCTTTTGTTGCAGAGCGTCACCCAGAGCTATGACAGTTCTAAGAGTGACACAGAGCTTCATGTATAACAAAGCTCAGAGTGTCACCCAGAGCTTCCTGTTCCTCTGCTGTTCTCTGCTCTCCTACTTCCTGCTGCACTGAATCCAGCAGCTCTTCAGATTATACAGTGAGACACACTGTACTGAATATAGAGCTCGTATTTCTTTGTACTATAATTACCTTAAATGATCACAGATATAAATCCTTTATGGTCTGCTATAAAAAGATTGAGTTTGAGATTTCACTGATTACAGAGCTGGTAAAACTCTTTAATCATACATTTTGAGAAATCAACAGATGTAATATAAAAGTAGGCCTACTTTAATAGGTTTCTATAATGAGACCGAAACGTTTGTGTTTGATTTTTGTTGCTGCTTTTGTGTCTGCAATTCGAGTTTCATGTAAATTAGGGCAGGCTCAAGCGTCACCATTGCTCCACTAGTTGTAGATTGACAGCTCTTCCTCTTTTTTTTTTTTTTTTTTTTTTTTTTTTTTTTTATTAAATGCCAGCATATAGCATAAAATATATTACAAATATAGAGTACAACAAAAACAGAAAGAAAAAAATACAGCATAATATATAAAATAATAATACAAGTAAAAGAAAGAAAGAAACAAAAAGAAATAAAATAAACAAAAAAAAAGGAACAGGTATGAGATCATCATACAACTCACTGTGTGATGAAGCCTATAGAATGCAGTTAGAATGTCTCTAAAATTCAAGATATGGGGCAAAAATGCCCCTGTTTGAGTTTTAGTCTCAGGACGTTTTTACACTGGGCACGTTTGTTGCTAGGCACGTTGACCAGAGTGATGTATAAGTTTTGACCGCAAAGCTTACACTGGTGACGTACCTGAGAGAAAACGGATTTCACGTTAAGCAATATAATTTTTAAAGGAACAAGTCCACTTTTTTTGAAAATAGGCTCATTTTCCAACTCCCCTAGAGTTAAACAGTTGAGTTTTACCGTTTTCGAATCCATTCAGCCGATCTCCGGGTTTGGTGGTAGCACTTTTAGCATAGCTTAGCATAGATCATTGAATCTGATTAGACCATTTGCATCTTGCTCAAAAATGACCAAAGACTTTCGACATTTTTCGTATTTAAAACTTCTGTAGTTACATCGTGTACTAAGACTGACGGAAAATGAAAAGTTGCAATTTTCTAGACCGATATGGCTCTATACTCTCATTCCTGCGTAATAATAGGCGCGATGATATTACGCAGTGCCTGAAAATAGGCTAACTTCTGTCAACATAACCAACGTGACAACCTGCTTACACAGGCAGTGTGCTGGGGACTATTTTCAGGCGCTACGTAATATCATTGCGCCTGCTGCACCCATGGTACGGCAGCAAAGTTCATTGATTATTATGCAGGAATGAGAGTATAGTTCCTAGCCATATCGGTCTAAAAAAATCGCAACTTTTCATTTTCCGTCAGTCTTAGTACACAATGTAACTACAGAAGAGTCAAGTTTTAAATAGGAAAAATATTGAAAGTCTTTGGTCATTTTTGAGCGCGATGCTAGCGGTCTAATCAGATTCAATGATCTATGCTAAGCTATGCTAAAAGTTCTACCGCCAGATCCGGCGATCGGCTGAATGGATTCAAAAACGGTAAAACTCAACTGTTTAACTCTAGGGGAGTTGGAAAATGAGCCTATTTTCCAAAAAAGTGGAGTGTTCCTTTAACAGTAAGAAAAAAAGTGTTCTAAAGCTTGTTGTTTTGCAGAACATCATAGTTATATATGATATGAGAAGAACAAGGCCTGTAGTTAGGGATTACTTGTCATTTAAGGAAAATATAATTATATTTTCAAAAATTTTAATCGCTTGACAGCCCTAGTTTAAACATTACCTATTATTCCAAATTATACATAGGCCTACATCAAAGTTGCCTTGCAACAAAAAAGCAACCCCACCCATTTTTTTCAAAGATTAGATTAGGAATTAAATACCAAATTTTATTCTTGTATTGGAAGTAATGCTTGATCCATCTATTATTTAAAATTGTATTTGAAGTGCTGAAGTCAAGCACATTTAAACCTCCATTACCAACTTTAATGATGTTATTAGGAACTTCTAGTGAAATAGCAGGATAAAGCAGACGAGATAGACATTCAGTTTTTGATAAAAGAATTCTACCGTTCATTGACAAATCTCTCATTAACCATAAATTAAATCTATTTTGAACTTTTTGAACCACAGGTTGAAAATTAAGCTGATCTCATCTTTACATATTTTGATTCCTAAATAGGTAACGGCATTCTTTACAGGGATGCCATTAATATCAAGAAGTTCGCTATTTTTCAGAGGAAACAACTCACATTTGTTTAAATTTAATCTTAACCCTGAGACCAATGAAAAGTTATTCAGACAATCAATCACACTTTTAATTTCCAATTAATCTCTAACAAATATTGTTGTATCATCTGCTAATTGACATTTTATTTCTCTTTCTAAAATCCTGATTTTCCCTGCCTTATGCCTTATGCCTCTATCTATTTCTTACAACACTGCTGGTTGCATATACACTCACCTAAAGGATTATTAGGAACACCTGTTCAATTTCTCATTAATGCAATTATCTAATCAACCAATCACATGGCAGTTGCTTCAATGCATTTAGGGGTGTGGTCCTGGTCAAGACAATCTCCTGAACTCCAAACTGAATGTCAGAATGGGAAAGAAAGGTGATTTAAGCAATTTTGAGCGTGGCATGGTTGTTGGTGCCAGACGGGCCGGTCTGAGTATTTCACAGTCTGCTCAGTTACTGGGATTTTCACACACAACCATTTCTAGAGTTTACAAAGAATGGTGTGAAAAGGGAAAAACATCCAGTATGCGGCAGTCCTGTGGGCGAAAATGCCTTGTTGATGCTAGAGGTCAGAGGAGAATGGGCCGACTGATTCAAGCTGATAGAAGAGCAACTTTGACTGAAATAACCACTTGTTACAACCGAGGTATGCAGCAAAGCATTTGTGAAGCCACAACACGCACAACCTTGAGGCGGATGGGCTACAACAGCAGAAGACCCCACCGGGTACCACTCATCTCCACTACAAATAGGAAAAAGAGGCTACAATTTGCACGAGCTCACCAAAATTGGACAGTTGAAGACTGGAAAAATGTTGCCTGGTCTGATGAGTCTCGATTTCTGTTGAGACATTCAGATGGTAGAGTCAGAATTTGGCGTAAACAGAATGAGAACATGGATCCATCATGCCTTGTTACCACTGTGCAGGCTGGTGGTGGTGGTGTAATGGTGTGGGGGATGTTTTCTTGGCACACTTTAGGCCCCTTAGTGCCAATTGGGCATCGTTTAAATGCCACGGCCTACCTGAGCATTGTTTCTGACCATGTCCATCCCTTTATGACCACCATGTACCCATCCTCTGATGGCAACTTCCAGCAGGATAATGCACCATGTCACAAAGCTCGAATCATTTCAAATTGGTTTCTTGAACATGACAATGAGTTCACTGTACTAAAATGGCCCCCACAGTCACCAGATCTCAACCCAATAGAGCATCTTTGGGATGTGGTGGAACGGGAGCTTCGTGCCCTGGATGTGCATCCCACAAATCTCCATCAACTGCAAGATGCTATCCTATCAATATGGGCCAACATTTCTAAAGAATGCTTTCAGCACCTTGTTGAATCAATGCCACGTAGAATTAAGGCAGTTCTGAAGGCGAAAGGGGGTCAAACACAGTATTAGTATGGTGTTCCTAATAATCCTTTAGGTAAGTGTATATACCCTAACACAAAATATTCCCCCCCACTGGCTCTTCCAAAACTGATTCAGATGCATGTCTCTTGGATGAAATAAAAATCACAAATATATTTTCTACAAAACAAAAAGATTGCTTTTCTTTTAACTAAATTTCTCATACCTCTAACATTATTTAAATAGCTCTTTAAATAACAAAAAAATACTGCGCCATTGACTTTAGACCAGGTTTCAGTTGGTCAATGGAGCAGTATTTTTTTTGTTATTTAAAGAGCACGTTAGTAATATGCGCCTATAGGCGGGTGCTCAACGCGCGTACACTCTGCTTATTACTCACACAGGGACGCGCAGCAGCACACAAACATTTTTAAATATGAAAAATTAAAGGAATAAAATGTATTATTGTGTTCATAAATATAAAAATGCCTACATGTTAAATTTCAGTTGCCTCAAAATAGCAACACACCTCGTTTTCAGACCAGCATGAATTTGCTATTTAAACAACGTGGCGCAGGACGTGAAAATGATAACTGCGTCAGGCTGAAACTAGCAAGAAACACTTGCGTCTATTATACACCCGCCGCATTGCGCCGGGTGTATGATAGGGCCCTTGGCCACAGCTGACTCCTGAGTTCTTTATCAACTGCCGTCAAATCTTCAGCAAACCTCAACTTCTTTTCTTTCAGAAGGCTGCTTTTCTTTGCACTTTTCCACAATAAGTCTCTGATGTGCCTGGATCTGAACAGGAGAATCACAGCTCTTGGCTTCTGATTCAGGTCGAGTCTCCTTCCTCCGCGATGAACCATGCCAATTTCAGTAGTGAACTTTCCCTTTTCATCTGGAAGCACTGCAGCGCAGATGTCCACGACCTTCTGTTTAGTGTCTTCACCTTCTTGTTCGTCAAGGCCATAAAGCCTCAAGTTCCATCATCTTCTATATCTCTCCATTTCGTTCACTTTAACTTCCAGATCCTGTATTTTCTTGTCATGGCTACCACTCTATGTTTTCAGTCCAGTCAGATCTGCTTTGATGTCATTGATCTCACGAGACAGGAATTCAGTGGATTTCTGGAGAGCCTGGATCCCGTCAGAGTTCTTTTTAATTTTTTTTTTCCAAACCGTCAACTCTTTCATACATTTTTTCTGTCAGCATTCTAACAATGTTGTTTTGCAGGTCGAGGAGGGACGGCTCGTTCTTTGATTTCTTTGAATCGGGGGTATGCAGAGCCAAATCAAGTTCTGTCAAACATTTAGAAAGCAAAGATTCACGTTGCTGTTGGATTTGTGCATAGTTATGCACATCCACGATTTCCTGTTCAGCATCCATTTGCACCTCTTCAGGGTCTTTCTTGGAACTTTGTCTCTCTTTGCGGTTTCCAGCCATAGCTTGCAGTGATGCCAATTAGCTTGCACGTTTTTAGGTCGTAGTATAAGTAGGTGAATAGAGTGGTGCAGGTATGACATCATTTTGTAGGCCAAAACGCCAAAGCGAGTTAGCATTTTAGCACTTCCGGTTCCCTCGTACCGAAGTCAATGTTTTTTTTTAATGGGATTTTGTTTAAATGGCTGAAATAAGGTCTGTGGTGAACACAAGCTCAAAACACTTTCACGTTTTATTCTGCGACATAAAATACATCAGTATTACCCCACTCGTGATTTTTTGAAGCTGTTACGTGTCTTGAAAATGGCGGTTGCTAACAAGTGGCTAAATGGGACTACAGAGGCTGTCCTAAATGCCATCACGCTGAAAAGGTAAGTTCAATCCGCTTTTACAGCCTCATTATGCTCATAATTGTGCTCTTATAAACTAGTCTAACTCAAACGTTCTGGGAAAATGTTTTGAGATAAAAACTGAAAGAGTTGTCGGAAGCTTAGTGATGGTGACGTTGAAGTCGAGGAACCGTGGTGTAGTCCGTTTATAGCCTACCTTTAGCTTTTTACTTCTGGCGACTTCATTTAGGCTTCAAAATTCCTAAAAGTTGTGTTCATCTGTGATAATTATCTTGGTGGACAAAACGTGTAAGTACCATAAACTTTTGTTGATCACAGAGCTTGTTTTTAGCGATAATCCAAAAGCCTATGAAAAAAAAAATCCTATTGGGTTTTTCTCGAGGGAACCAGTGTGATTGCTAACTGCCGGTTGGCCTACAAAATGACGCCATACCTGCACCACTCTATTCGCTTGCACGTTAACAATGATTTAATCGTACAGATGAGATCCTTAAACCCTGCAACCTGAGACTTCCCTGCGCGCTGCTTCCTTTTGCCTGGCAGCCGGACCAGTTCGGCACCCTTGATCTTAAAGCAGTGTTTCCCAAACCTGTTCCTGGAGAAACACCAACAGTGCACATTTTCCAGCTCTCCAGCCTCTTGTCACCTGGGGCTGGTTAAAAATTGATGCTTAGGTGGTTTAATCTTGATAGATCAAAAATGTAAGAGTACGCTCCAGACCCATATTTTTTTGCTTGTATAAAAGTAAACTGCAAATTTAATTTCATCCACATAATTTCATATGCTTAATTTCAATTTCAATTGAAATTCAATTTCATAATTTCAATTTCATATCAACATAATTTCATATGCTTCAGAGCAACCTTTTTTCTGCAGCTCTAACACTAGGATTCAATGAAATTTTTTACAAACATTTTCTACAAAACATTGTAACCAAGTGGGATGAATATAACAGAATTCCTAACACTAGGAATAAATTGGTCATGGGTCACTAAGCCAGGCAGTTCGAGGGCAGTCCATTGGCTCAACTAGCATGGATACTAGCTGTGACAGGCTACTTGAGCGTGCTGTAGGAAAATGTCCCGTTGCTTACCGATGATGTCCCAGTGACACAGCCTTATAGGCGTATTCCACCCACACAGTACAGGGAAGTTAGAGAACATATCAGCAAGCTTCTCAAGAAAGGAGTGATCCAAGAAAGCACCAGTTCTTATGCTTCACCTATTGTACTAGTGAGGAAAACTGATGGCAGTCTCAGGCAATGTGTCGATTACAGACAGCTCAATGCTAAGACCCAGCGAGATGCATTCCCTTTACCTAGGATTGATAAGAGTTTTGATGCGCTACAAGGAGCACCGTTCTTCTCTTCAATAGACCTGGCGAGTGGATTTCATCAGGTTGCCATTCACAAGTGCGACAGGCATAAGCCTGCATTTACAATTCCATTTGGGATTTTTGAGTACTCCTGTATGCCCTTTGGGGTGTGTAATGGGCCATCAACATTTCAACGCCTTATGCAGACTACAATGGGTGATCTTATTTTTCAGATCATGCTAGTGTATATGGATGACATACTGGTGTACTTGGCCACTTTTCCAGAGCACTTGCAGAGATTGGAAATAGTCTTTAAGAGGCTAAAGGAAACAGGTCTCAAAGTCAAGCTAGAAAAGTGCCACTTTCTGCAAAAAGAAGTAACCTTCTTAGGTCATCGAATCTCAGCTTAAGGTAGTGCTACTGATCCAGGGAAAATTGATGCGGTAAAGCAATGGAAAGTCCCCAGCACAGTAAAGGAACTACGCTCGTTCTTAAGGTTCAGTAGCTACTACAGAAAGTTCATTGAGGGTTTTTCCCGAATTGCTGGGCCCCTTCATGATTTAGTGAATCTGTGTATTACACAGTTTGGCAGTGCTAGGAAGGATTAGAGTGCTTTGTGGTCATCTGAGTGCCAGTCAGCATTTGAACTCCTAAAAGAGAAACTTACCTCTGATCCTGTGCTAGTATATGCAGATTTTACTCTCCCATTCATCTTGGAGACTGATGCGAGCCATGAAGGCCTGGGAGCAATACTATACCAGCAGCAGGGTGAGTGTAAAAGAGTGCATTTGCCAGTAGGAGACTTTGGAAAGCAGAAATGGCCGCAACTACAGCAGCATGAAACTAGAGCTGCTGGCCCTCAAATGGGCTATCTCTGAAAAGTTTTGCGGTTATCTGCTAGGCTCCAAATTTGTGGTTATCACGGATAACAACCCCCTGTGCCATCTTAAAACAGCCAAACTTGTGCAGTTGAGCAAAGGTGGGTAGCCCAGTTAGCTGTATTTGACTTTGAGGTAAAATACTGCCCAGGCCGACACAATACAGCTGCTGATGCCCTGTCCAGGCAGCCTTCAGCAGGGGAGCCCACCAATCCTGACGAGTATGACAACTGTATTGCCATTTGTAACATGATCAATAAGGGGACAGTCCTGGAGCCTGACTTGGTGATTGCTAGTGAGAGGTGCTACAGAGTCAGACAGATTCATGTCTTGGAATGTGGAGAAGAGACAGCTAATAATAACCAGGGAAGTACGCATACTATGCCGGGCTATACATTAGCAGAGCTGGCAGATTTTCAGAAGAACGATCCTACCATCAGTTCGTTTAGAACCTTCTGGGAATGTAGGAAAATGCCCTCCTGCTATGAAAGATCTTGCCTGTCAAAGTCCACATTGTCCCTGATAATGCAGTGGAAAAGTATCTGTGAGCAGGATGGTTTGCTTTACCGCGTTATGAATGATCCACATCAAGGTGAATGTAAACAGCTGCTCTTACCTGCATGTCTAAAAGAACCCGTCCTTGAAAGTGTGCATGAAAACATAGGACATCAGGGGATTGAGCACACAATCAGTCTGTTGAGGCCATGATGCTTCTGGGTGGGCATGTATAAAGATGTAGAGCAGTGGATTAAAAAGTGTCAGAGGTGTATCTTAACAAAGATGCCACAGCCAAGGATACAAGCCCCAATGAAGCCCTTTCTTGCTTCTAGACCCCTTGAAGTAGTGGCAGTTGATTTTACTGTGCTTGAACCCTCTTCTGATGGTCGTGAAAATGTGTTAATCGTGACCGATGTCTTCACAAAATTCACACAAGCTTTCCCAACTAGAGATCAGAGGGCTGATACCACCGCCAAACTCTTGTTGAGAGAATGCTTCATGATATATGGTGTACCCGAAAGACTGCATTCTGATGTATGGTGTAAAGAAAACCCTACCGGCCTCAGGGTAACGCGCAGTGTGAGCGTTTTAAGCGAACACTCCATGATTTTCTATGCACACTTCCCCCTGAAAAAAAAAAGTGCTGGCCAGAACACTTTGCTGAGTTGGTTTATGCGTACAATGTCACGCCACATGCGACCACTGGATACTCACCATACTACTTACTGTTTGGAGTAAATCCACACCTTCCCGTTCGATGCCCTGCTAGGTCACGAGCAACATTTGGACAGAAAACAAGACTGGTTAGTGATTCACCAGGATCAAAACTCTGAAATCTACGACCCTACGACCCCTGGTGAGCCCGAAGATAGACCCCATGCAGTTTGCATAATAACCAGGTATTGGGGTGGACGATGCTGTCATCAACTTGCTGCACAGATCCCTCTTGCACCTTGAGGAGCCCAGAGGCATTGTGAGGGTCATGTTCTTAGATTTTTCCAGTGCCTTTAATACAATACAACCATCGCTGCTCAAAGGGAAGTTGAAGGGGCCGGGGGTTGACAGTCAGCTGACTGCATGGACTATTGACTACCTCACAAACAGACCACAGTACGTGAGGCTTCATGGCTGTGTGTCTGAAAAGGTGTTCTGCAGCATAGGGGCTCCACAGGGGACAGTGCTCTCTCCTTTCCTGTTTACCCTGTACACATCAGACTTCCATTATAACACTAACAGTTGTCATATCCAGAAGTTCTCAGATGACACAGCTATTGGGAATGACCTGGAGTATAAGGAAGTGATCAGGGACTTTGCTGATTGGTGTGAATTTAATCACCTTCACATCAATGTTACCAAGACAAAAGAATTGGTGATTGCCTTCCATAGGAAGGCCTCATATTACCAGCAGCCATATCACCAGCAGCCATATCACCCTGTAGCCCAAGACTGGTTTCCCACTGAAGCTAAGCAGGGCTGAGCCTGGTCAGTACCTGGATGGGAGACCTTCTGGGAAAACCAGGTTGCTGCTGGAAGAGGTGTTAGTGAGTCTGTGTGGGTCCTAACGGCCCAGTATAGTTATGGGGACACTATACTGTAACAAGCACCGTCCTTCGGATGAGACGCTAAACCGAGGTCCTGACTCTGTGGTCATTAAAAAAACCCATGGCACTTCTCGTAAAGAGTTGGGGTGTAACCCCGGTGTCCTGGCCAAATTCCCTCCATTGGCCCTTACCAATCATGGCCTCCTAATAATCCCCATCCATTGAATTGGCTCTATCACCCTCTTTCCTCTCCACCTATAGCTGGTGTGTGGTGAGCGCACTGGCGCCGTTGTACTGTGGCTGCCGTCGCATCATCCAAGTGGACACTGCACACTGGTGGTGGTTGAGGAGAGACCCCTGACATAGTTGTAAAGCGCTTTGGGTGTACAGTAGTACATATGAAAAGCGCTATATGCCTCATTCATTCATTCATTCATTCATATACTGTACCGGTAAACAGTCAGGGGTTGGACATTGAGAGGGTGAACATGTACATGTAAGTATTTGGGTGTTCATATAAACAATAAATTGGACTGGTTATAACACTGAGTGAGATGAACAGTATTTTTAAATGTATTGTCATATCTGTGTCCTCGTATATCAGATTCTTAAATTTAATCAACAAATTCAATCAGAATACAAAGACACAGTGTATAGCTATTATTACCAATAAAAGTGACACCAATAAAAGTCAATATCAATAAAATTATCCATTATCCAAAATAAATAAATTTTTGGCTGTTTAGACATGGCATGTATGGATTTACACAGCAAATTATATTTGCATAAATTATGTTAAGAGATTAAAATTTTAAATGTAACATTTTAATATATAAATATTAAATGATTGAAATGAATTAATAGTCTACTTTTTAACTATGAAACTGAAACCGCCAGTAGGTGGTGGCAAGTCTCCTTTATTCAATCGATTTGTTCAAAAATCCTAATTCATTTAGCAAAGCCTAATTTAATCATTTACTCATCTGATTCGCTCAAATACGCTGATTCTTTGAGGAAAAAAACAAGTGTTCTGCTGTTTGTTCTGTTTTCTTTGACGGAGCAAAAACAGAATGTGTCTGTGAAATTTACAGAGTAACTTTATTGAACTGTTGTAGGCCTATAAATGTCACATTTGTGATCGTGCAGATGTTCAGAAAAACAGCACCTTTGCTTGTGTGATAACTCATATCATTGGCTCATGTTATAAATATATAAAACGGGAACTCGTTAGGCCTAAATGTTTGTCTTGTTTTTTTTTTTTTTTTTTATAATTTTGATGACATCTCTGCCTATATTTCTGCCAATATTGTGATGCCAGTAAGACGAGAGAGAGAGCGATCAAAACTCTTCAGAACGCATAATTTACTGGATAATTAATTTCAAATCAAATCAAATCACCTTTATTTATATAGCGCTTTTTACAATGGCAATTGTTTCAAAGCAGCTTCACAGTGGTAACAGGAAAATAATGCAACGGAATTTGATTCGGCTGTACAGCCGCTCTGGAGAAAACGGTGATGTCATCCAGCTCATTTCAATTATCATATAGTGTCAATGCGGGCGGATCAGTAATATAATTGAAATTTAGGTGTCCCCAACTGAGCAAGCCAAAAGCCAAAGGCGACGGTGGCAAGGAACCACAAATTTCTATATTTCTATATCATTCTCTGCAAATGAATCAAAATGAAACAGCAATGAGACGTGAACATATGAGAATTTACCAAGATCTTTCTAAATGTGCACTCTTTTGGGCTAAAAGCCTTAATGATGCTGATCACAATGGAGCAGATGCGAATCAACACGTGTTTCTCCACGTGAAATAAAGATAAATATAAGTTTACGCTGTTTGATTAATGCCTCGAAGCTCGCAGTCGGAGGATATTAATTATATCGCGTATTAATTATAAAAGACGCGCTCGGAACTCGCGCACTAGGTAGTGTTTTCAAGCGCTCAAATCCCTACTTTGGGATGTTTATAGCCCTCGCTCGCACGGCAAACAATGGAAATGCGGCTAATAATTTCTGACTGGCATATAATTGAACAAATCAAACGAACGTAAACAGGTAACGGAGGGATGCAGCCCAGTCAAGCCCAATGGTAAGTCCGGCCTTGTGCATGGATTATATTTTTCTTGTTTTTGGGCCAGACAAAAAAAAAAAAAAAAAATCATATTCATATAATATTTTCCTCAAGAGATAATTAATCTTCACACTAATTTTAGTCATGTGCTTGAAAATATCTACTTTTGTATTCCACAGAAGAAAGTCATACACTGTAAAAAAAAAAGTTGCTGCCTTAAATTAAGTACAAGAGTCATTTCAACTTAAATTACATTAAACTGACTTAAAAAAAATGAGTTGAATCTTGTATAACATAAAAAAAAACTGTTGAAAGTTGCTTAACTTATTTTGATGAGTTAAAGCAATGTAAAAACATATGTTGTGATAACTTTTTGTACAGGCTTTGAATGACATGAATAAATGATGACGGAATCTTCATTTTTGGGTCAAATATCACTTTAAGAAGGTTTAAGTAGACCTATAGTATACACATTGTAGATCCATATTAAACCGTAATCAATAAAATGTCATTTACTGGACAGTAAATTAGCTGAAGTTTATATTTATTTATTTATTTTTTATTTTCTCATGAAGATCCTCCCCTTTTGATAAGCTATAAAATTGAATTCACCTCCTGATTAAAGATGGATCTGCAAATCTCAGTTTTTCTTCTCTTCATTCTTTTCACTGCAGGTACAAAGACAAATAGTGTTTGTGATGTTCTTGAGTACAAATACGGATCATTAGATGTTCTCTCTCTCACTGTCTCTGTTTTATTACTAAAGGACACTCTTTTGAGTGTTATGGATGCACGAGCTTGATGGGTTCTTGTGCAGATCAAACTGTAGAAAATTGTCCCAGTGGATCTTCTCAGTGCGAGAGTACAACAATAGTGACACAAGTTGGTCCTGTATGTTTGAAATGTACTGTTATGTTTGACTGATGGAGATGCTGATATTATTTACTTGTTTTTCTGGCAGAATTTACAATTTCACATCACAAAATATTTTCTACATAGATTTCTAATATTTAATTTGTTTTCTACCAGATCGTTATGATTTGTATTTAAAAATTGTTTAAAACGAAAAAAATAAAATAAAAATGTTTTGACATTTATAAATCAATTTTGCTGTTTTAATAGGTCTTTCCTGTATCATTCATATTCTTTAGGTGAAATTACTTCTAATTCGAAGTATAAAGCTTGTGCTGCTTTCTGTCAAAGTGGGTCCATGAATGTCGGCATTATGAGGACAACTACTTCCTGCTGTAACACAAATCTGTGTAACGCACAAGATGCTCTTGGTATTGTACTTCAATGATCATGTGCATATAACTTCTTTAAAGTCAACACTCATTTTACTTCCAAATGACATTCAATCAGAAAATAAAGTGTAGAGTCCGGCTTGTCTGTCGTGAACTGATTGAATGGAGCCGCTAAAGGAGTGTTGTTTCATGAGATGTTTTGTACAGAAAATAAAATAAATGAATACTTGTTTTCCATCTGTAGATCCCATCCCAAATGGAAAGAAATGTTACTATTGTGATGGACAGAGCTGCTCAAACACAGTGAGCTGTTCAGGGAGTGAAGATCACTGCATTAAAGCAACAGGTGAGAATCTGGAAAAGGAAGAAGATTAAAGTCATGATCTTTTAAACTCTCTTAGGTTTAAACATTTGATACAGATCACAAATACCAATGTCCAGCTTAGAATGAATCAACATTTGTTTTCTTTCTTTTCATCAGGGACTTTTGAAGGCCATTGTGTTGTAAAAGGCTGTGTGTCTAAATCTGTGATGCCACATCATCAGTTAGAAATATTGAGAGCATCTCATGTTGTGAGGGGAACCTGTGTAACAGTGCTCAGAGTGTCACCCAGAGCTTCCTGTTCCTCTGCTGTTCTCTGCTCTCCTACTTCCTGCTCTTCTGATTCTACAATGAGACACAATCTACAGAATATATAGCTTGCGTTTTCTCTGTACTATATGTTACGATATAGGTGAGCCAATAGATGGCGCCATTGAGCTGTCATAGGATGGGGGCTACACAACTGATGCGAGTGCACAAAAGAGAGTGAGCCGCTTGAAGATAGCAATGTAAAGGAAGCTGAATAAAAAGCAAGTGTTTGACACATCACAAGTCTCATTTCGTGCTGAACATGAAACATGGTGTCAGAAGTCAGAACCAACAAAGACTGGTCAAGTTGACCAAGCAAGTAAATAGCAATTATACTAAAGGACAGTGTATTTGTTAATTAAGTTACTTGTGCAGTCAAGTCAGATTAGCAGCTAGCAACCATGGCAGACAGCATCCTGGTTCCAGAACACATGGATATGAAAGGTGACACACACAGCAACTGGGCGTTCTTCCATGCACAATGATTGCCACGGGCCTGGATAAAAAAGACAAAAAAAATTGTGTTGCTATACTACTGACAGTGATAGGAAAGGAATGCCATCAACTTCAACGCCACCTACACATGCCGTCGGCAGACAGGGAGGATCCGACTAAAATACTAGATGCATTACAGTAACATTTTGAACCATGCAAGAACGTGATCTACGAAAGGTTTGTGTTTAATGACTGTAAACAAACTCAGTGTGAGACAGCAGAACAGTTCATTGCAAAGCTAAGGAAGTTAGCAGATACATGTGAATTTGGTGAATTAAGAGAAGAGCTGATCCGTGACTGGCTGGTTATAGGCACAAAGGATTCAAGTAATGGAGACATCACATATACCACTGCTTTCAGCTGAAACATGCCAGAAACTCAATCTACTTCAAATAAACACCAACCATGTAATACACAATATAAACACGAAAGAGGCATCAGATGCACCCAACACAACGGATGAAATCATTTCCATGTATGATGATGTGTTCGATGGATTAGGATGTCTCCCAGGGGAGCTACACCTTAAGATTGACCCCACAGTCCAGCCTGTGCAGCAGTTACCAAGACGGGTCCCTATTCCCATCAAATCAAAAATCATCGAAGCCATTCATGAAATGGAACAAAAGGGGGTCATCGCTAAAGTTACAGAACCGACTCCGTGGATATGCAACACGGTGGTTATAGAAAAGAACGACAAGCTGCGCATCTGCATTGATCCTACCCCACTGAACAAAGCTTTACTCAGATCGCATTACCAGATGCCCACAATTGAAGAAATCCTTCCAGAAATAACAAATGCAAAAATATTCACAGTTCTAGATGCAAAAGATGGCTATTGGCAAATAAAGCTGGATGAGGCCAGTAGCTACCTTACCACATTCTGGATGCCTGAATGAAGACACAGGTGGCTTTGGATGCCGTCTGGAATCAAATCTGAAGAGCAGCTGAAGAGTACCAAAGGAGACAGCATGAAGCATTGCAGGGCCTCAGAGGAGTCAGTGTGATTGCAGATGACATTCTCGTCTATGGGTGTGGCAACACTACAAAAGAAGCAATGGCGGATCATGACAAGAACATCTCAGCCCTGCTACAGAGAGCTAGGGAAGTCATTTTGAAACTGAACAGAAAGAAACTTAGGCTGAAGCTCCCTAGTGTGACGTACATGGGTCACCTCCTCACAAATGAAGGCTAACGCCCTGACCCGCAGAAAATAGCCGCAATCCAGAACATGCAAAAACCGACCAACGTAAAATCCCTCCAAAGGCTTTTGGGGTTTGTGAACTACTTGTCAAAGTTCCTGCCCTGTCTGTCTCACATATGTGAACCTCTCAGACGCCTGACAGACAAGGATGTTAACTGGACGTGGCTACAGAAGCATGATGCAGCCCTGGAGAAGATCAAAGATTTAATCACTCACTACCCTGTACTTAAATACTATGACCTCAAAGAGGAAGTCACACTACAATGTGATGCCAGTGAGAGAGGCTTAGGGGCAGCCCTCCTACAGAATGGACAACCTGTAGCATTTGCGTCCAGGACACTGACCCCAACAGAACAACAATACACTCAGATTGAGAAAGAATGCCTTGCCATTGTCTTTGCCATTTGACCAGTATCTACATGGCAGAGAGCACATCACTGTACATAGTGATCACAGGCCACTTGAAGCAATCTTCAAAAAGCCCTTGCTGACAGCACCCAAGCGATTACAGAGGATGCTATTGAGGCTAGAGAGATACCAGATACACCTGTAGTACAAACAGGCAAGGATTTGCACGTCACCGACTTTCTCTCTAGAGCGCCTCAGGCGAGCACGACACACTCACAAATACAGACACCAGCCTCAGTATACGCAATGGGCCTTACCGTGCAAGACTTTGAACAATAACCATTCTAGCTGTATCAATATCTCCACAAAGACACTGGAAACCATCAAAACACACTCTGCCAAAGACACGCTGTTCCAAAAACTACATGCTTGCATTAAAAATCGGTGGCCCAACCACAAACGTGCTGTCAACCGCTTAGTGTGACCATTCTGGACTTTCAAGCAGGAACTTGCAAGTGACAGTGGCCTAATATTCAAGGGACAGAGGATTCTCATTCCTGAAGCTCTGCGCCGTTTTTTTAGGAAAAAAATCCACACTGGGCACTCTGGAATTGAGGTTAGCCCGAGAAAGGCTCGTGAGGCAGTTTTCTGGCCTGGCATCACAGATGAAGTCAAAAACTTTGTCAGCAGTTGTGCCACATGCAACACTATCCATGTGAAAAATCAAAAAGAAACGTCGATTCCACACAAAATACCTCACCTCCCATGGTCTAAGATAGGAATGGACCTATTTACTGCAAATGAATCCATGTTCCTAATTATGGTGGATTACTATTCTGATTACTGGGAGATAGACAAAATGCCAGATTACACCTCATCCACAGTCATAAAATGCTGCAAAAGACAGTTCAGCAGGCATGGCATTCCCCTTGAGGTTTTCACAGACAATGGACCGCCCTTCCATGGCATGGACTTTCAACAATTTGCGGAGGAATGGGACTTTAACCATGTCACATCATCACCATATCACAGCCAAAGCAATGGTAAAGCAGAGTCAGCTGTAAAAATAGAAAAAATACTGATAAAAAGTCCACCTTGGAAGGTGGAGACCTCTGGAAAGCAGTTCTGGCATGGAGAAACACCCCAACAGAAGGCCTCAACAGCCCTCCAATTCAAAGGCTCATGTCAAGGAGAACACGCACCACCCTGCCTACTGGAGAGGTGCTTCTGCATCCTAAAATAGTGCAAGAAGTTGTCACAAGAAAAATAGCCATGCGCGCAGCAGTGAAGCAACGGTTTGACACTACAGCAGGTGACATGCCAAGCATAATTCAAGAACAGGCAGTGCGGGTCCTTCTTCACCCCAGTAACACAACCAGTACATCTGTATTGGTGTTGTATTGATCAGCTTAGTGACTGTTCCTACATCCTGCTAGTGAAAGGCAAGAAATACCGTCGCAACAGAAAATACATTCGTCCCATGCCTGAACAGCTCAAAGTCACCTTACCAGCAGACCAACCCATTTTAAATGATGACTACTGGGGGACAGGAGAGTTTTCGGAGGGCACAGCACAGCAAATCACAAAGAGAGAAGCTACTTTGCCACCCACAGACCCAGTTCCAAGACACACAAGAACCAGATCCAACATCAAAATTCCTGCTAGATACTCTAAGGACTATGTTATGTAAAAAAAAAAAAAAAAAAAAAAAATGGAAAGAAGGAAAGAGACAAATTTGACAAATCCTCATAATATACATTTGTAGAACAATGTCATGCTTGCATAACTATTCATTAAGCTATTCACAGAATAACAGATAGTTTTGTTCAACCTGTTAATCAGTATAAGGGGTTCCCTGAGTAAGTTAGGTTATGTTGTTCAATTTCGAAGGGAGATGTTACGATATAGGTGAGCCAATAGATGGTGCCATTGAGCTATCATAGGATGGGGGCTACACAACTGATGTGAGTGCACAAAAGAGAGTGAGCTGCTTGACAATAGCAATGTAAAGGAAGCTGAATAAAAAGCAAGTGTTTGACACATCACAAGTCTCCTTTCATGCTGAACATGAAACACTATATTTGCTTGTCCTGATGTGTTTTTTTTTTTTTTTTTTTTTGCTGTGAAATTCTGATGTGACAATTTATGAAATAAAAATACTACATCACCATGTTCCTGTGGTCATATTTAATAAAGCTTTTGATGCTGTAAAGAAGTTCAAAAGTTCAAATAATATTTTATTTCTTACAAAAATGAATAAATCAACTAAAGAAAAATGTATGATTATTATTTAATTACATAAAAAAAGGAAAAATTTAGTTCCTCCTGGCCAGCAGCCATATCACCCTGTAGCCCAAGACTGGTTTCCCACTGAAGTTAAGCAGGGCTGAGCCTGGTCAGTACCTGGATGGGAGACCTCCTGGGAAAACTAGGAAGCTGCTGGTAGAGGTGTTAGTGAGGCCAGCAGGGGGTGCTCACCCTGTGGTCTGTGTGGGTCCTAACACCCCAGTATAGTGATGGGGACACTATACTGTAACAAGCACCGTCCTTCGGATGAGACGTTAAACCGAGGTCCTGACTCTCTGTGGTCATTAAATATCCCAGGATGTTCTTCGGAAAAAGAGTAGGGGTGTAACCCCAGCATCCTGGCCAAATTTGCCCATTGGCCTCTGTCCATCATGGCCTCCTAATCATCCCCATATATACTGATTGGCTTCATCACTCTGTCTCCTCTCCACCAATAAGCTGGTGTGTGGTGGGTGTTCTGGCGCAATATGGCTGCCCTCGCATCATCCAGGTGGATGCTGCACATTGGTGGTGGTTGAGGAGATTCCCCCTTCTATATGTAAAGCACTTTGAGTACCCAGAAAAGTGCTATATAAATGTAACAAATTATTATTATTATTACTATAGTTTCTCTTTTCACTGTTCTGTAGTGATTTTACTTTCGTCCATCCAAGGACACTAAGTAAGGTAGTGATTAGTACTCACGTCACCGCTGACGTTGTGATTTTTGGATCACCCGTCACTTAAGGTGTGGTTATGAGTACATCAGATGACCACCTTTCCCCTCTCTTAGTTTGGGACACTAGTCAAGGTCTTTTACCTTGGCTGTATGAGAACACTCCAGACAGGAGGCTGTCCAATCATTTAGAATGAATGTAAAGTGAGGAGAGTTGGTCAGCTGATTTATCTGAAAGATTGGTGAGATTTCTAACTTGTAGAGCCTCTTCTGTATTATCAGCACAAGGAAGAGACAATTGTAATAAAATAAATGTTATTAACAAAAGATAAACAAGAATAACTAACACAACTACTAAATGCATACAATGAATGATAAAGGAATAAAGTGCATAAGATGCATAAAATACATGTGATTAAGTTGAGTGTGGCTATGGAAGAGTTGCGTTACCTTATGGAAAGATAAACTGCTGTTTCTCTGAAACTAAGGTGAAGAACCTTATTATGCATCAATTCACGAGTTCACACTTACATCAAATTAAATAGGGTAAAGATTATGCGTATTTGGCGTGCTGTCCAGGTCGTGGAAGGCTGAGGAAGGACCTGCTTTCTCAGAGACGGGGCACCCTCTGGCACCCGCGTCCGGACCTCTGGAAACTCCATGTCTGGTCCCTGGGCGACATGGTCCATGGTAGACACCATCACTTCGAGGCGCCTCTATGCTCTATTCTTCCCACCTTAGGGTTAGGGTTATGGCTGCACATCATGAGGCAATTGATGGTAAGTCCTTGGGGAAGCACGATCTGATCGTAAGTTTCCTGAGGGGAGCGGGGAGACTAAATCCGCCTCACTCTCACTCTGTACCCTCTTGGGATTTATCTCTGGTGCTTACGGCACTGCAGAGCGCACCATTTGAGCCCTTGCAGTCAGCAGAGTTAAAAATTCTGTCATGGAAGACAGTACTCCTGACTGCATTGGCCTCCATGAAGAGAATAGGGGACCTGCATGCATTTTCGGTCAACGAATCGTGCCTAGAATTAGGATATGTGCCCAAGGTTCCCACCACTCCCTTCCGGGACCAGGTGGTGAACCTGCAAGCGCTGCCCTTTGGAGAAGGCAGACCCAGCCCTGACTTTTCTCTGTCCCATCTGCGCTCTGTGGTTATACGTGGACAGAACGCAAAGCTTCAGGACCTCAGAACAGCTCTTTATCTGTTATGGAGGCCAGCAGAAGGGAAAGGCTGTCTCCAAGCAGAGGATGGCACACTGGATAGTGCCTTGCCCACTCGGGTTGAGAGCCCACTCAACTAGGAGTGTTGCCTCTTCCTGGGCGTTGGCGCATGGCGCCTCGCTGGCAGATATATGTAGAGCTGCGGGCTGTGCGACACCTAACAAGTTCGCTAGATTCTATATCCTCCGCGTAGAGCCGGTTTCTTCCTATGTGCTCGCTTCTACCTGCCAGTAACACTGAAGTACCCGTTCTAAGTGTCGGCTTGCTGCGGCATTCCCCTCCCCATGGCCCGGATACGTGTGCTTATACTCTCCAGTAGAGTTCCCCAGATTGGCGAACCCTGTTGAGCTCCTCCGCAACCCACGGCAGTCAGACATGGCGGACCGTCTGACACCAGGCCTAACACTCGTATGCATTGTTGATACCTGTGCTAGGCTGGGTTCCATATGTTGTGACTCCTACGGCAGTCCCATATGTGTATTCTTCCACGAATCAGCTCCCTACGGCGAGCTTGTGTCTTTCCCTTGGCAGAGTCCGCTCTGCCGTCCCTGCCAGGTGTTGTCTCCCCCCTGCATTGGCCGGAGCCACCCCAGGGACATTCCGTATGTTGCTCTGCCCTAATTGGCCAGTCCATATGGGTAACTGCCACATGATACCTCCCTTCGGGCAGGATGTCGACTCCGCAGCGTTCTCTTTCCCTGAACGGGCACGCTTTCCCAGTGTTATCCGATAGTCACTGAATGGGTCATGCGGAACGCAGTGATTGCTCTCTGCGCAAGTCTTCCGCCCTAGTATGGGGGCCTGATAGTTCTTGCGCAGGGCACTGGAAGTGGCAGCAACGGTGGCATTTTCCATAGGGATCCTGTACGTCGAACATGACCGACTGAAAGGGAACGTCTCGGTTACGTATGTAACCCTCGTTCCCTGAAGGAGGTAACGGAGACGTACGTCCCGTCATCACAGTTGCTGTGCCACCGCTGTATGGCCGAGTCACTAGCTCGGTTCCTCAGTGGAAAACAAATGTGCTCCGCATCTACTTCTGCATTTATACCCGCGCTGCGGGGCGGGGAGCAAGATGCAAATCCCGCACGCCAGTGTGCATTGGCTCGTTTTGTATACACTCGAAGATGATAGGGCTCACAGAAGTGATCCCAATTCGTCGGTGATGTCCGACATACATCTCCGTTCCCTCCTTCAGGGAACGAGGGTTACATATTTAACCGAGACGTTTTCCATGGTCATTTGCAGACGGTTTCGTAGTTTCCCCTCTCCCTATAGGTGCATTTCACACGCTTGTCAAAATGAAAAAGTTTGATTCGTCAGTTTCTGTTAGTCCTGCCCAGGATGTAATGGTAAAAAAAGATTTGCGTGTTTGTGGAATGTGGAGTTGAATTTGAAAATTGTGAAGCAAATATCAATCAGTCGATACTTTAAAAGCCTAATTTGGATATATATTTGGATGCTGCAAGAAACCAAGCCATGAAACTGCAATTCCCATAACACACAATAACAGAGACAAGTGTTATTTAAGTGACAGAGATCATCCCAGTGTTTAACCTGAAGCCCCGTCGTCTCAGAGTAATATTGCAGAAGGACATGCAAAGTACAATGTAAGTACAAACATTTATAGTGTATCGTTATCGTTTATAGTGTATAGATATAGTTTAGAATTAATTCTAAACATTAATTATTGTCGCAGTCGTGCACCTTGTATCTCCAAATTTTGTCATTTTTTTATTTATTTATTTCATAAATCATTACAATTGGTCACCCTTTACGTCTCTCAGTGGGTTTTGAAATATTTATCCAATGAGAAGTTTTAAAAAGAGCTTGTGAGTAAACCTTGTAACTCCATTGGCTGTTCAAACTGTCAGTCAAACCTCATAACTCCATATACCTCTATCGTAAAATGAAGTGCTGCACGGAGAGAGAGCTCTGCTTGTTTACAATATTAGGGTAAATAAAGAACAGTTTGTTTGAATAAGTACAGCGTTTTCTTTACTCAAGAAACACTACATATAAAAACTAATGTTTTATGTGTTTGAGGAGCAGAGAAGATCGTCTTAGTGTAGCATGAGTCATAGGCAGTAAGTACTCTCTTAAATAGCCTGTGTGAAGCACTTCATCTTAATAATATGAGATTTTGGCCAAATGTCAGAAAAGTACCCGCATAGCTACAGTACACTTTATAACCTGTAAGTTGATGAAAACGTAATGCACTTACTCAGATGAGGGACAAAACATACATCTCTGACATTCTCTTAAGTTTGCTGGTCAAAAACCTCCATTTGTTTTGATTTTGGTAAAATGTTAATAATAAAGTGACACGTGCAAGTGTCTGACCATATATAAATTAATTAATTCATGTAGATTATTTCTTATTTGCTGTTTTTTAACTTTGAACTTGACAGTGTGCTGAGTTTTTTTCCTGATAGTTTGGCATGCTGTTTTCATACTCATTACGATTATACGATTTGCCCCATTAGATATGATTTGCCCATTCTGTTTTATGAAGGCACACCCGTTTTAACATTTCTGGCCTCGCCCTTGGTCTAAACATGGAAAATAGACTAATAACTGCCACTAATAAATTTATTTGATCTGAACTGTTTTCTGATATTTAGTCCTACACTGTAAAAAAAATAAAGTTGAGCCAACTTGAAAAAATAAGGCAACCTATCGCACTCACTCAACTTTTTAAGTTAATTTGCTTAAAAACTTTTGTTCATCTAATGAGAACAGGTAGTCTTTTTAACTTAAAACTTCTTGCCAAGACAACCAAAGAATGTTTAACAATGCAAGCAGCTACAATCCTTGTTTTTTCTCCATGTTTGATTTTCAAAGTTAACTACACAACATGAACATCATGCGCCTCTTAAGACTAGTGGCACACAACATTGTTGAATGTAAAACGTCTGTTTAAATAACTCAATTTGTAAAGTTGGGACAACATTTGGACAAGTTTTGGACTTTTGTTAGCAACATTTTATTCTAACAAATGTAAAAATAGATTGAACAAAGATTATTTGGGATGAGTCGGTTTATTATCTTAAGAATGCTCTAAACATGTTACTAACAAAAGTTGTTTTGTTGACCTTACTTAGATTCTTGTAGTATTAGTATTTGTCCAAAACTTGTTGTCCCAACTATCCAAATTGAGTAATCTGAACAAACATTTGTGCCAGTTCCCAGCATGCATTGCAGCTTGAAAAAATTATGAAGTAATTATTATTTTAAAAAAAGAGATTATTGCTTTGCATTGACTGGCTTGATTTATGCTGCTGCTGTTCTTGTCACTGTTATTTAGATATAACAATGTCATATATGTCATATTTTTACTGAATTACAACTGTTGATCATCACCATGTTTGAGATTTGTGTTAACGAGACATGTGTTGAGGTGTTGAGCTATATGTGCTTCTCATGGCAACTTTTGCAACTTATTTGCCCGGGTGAAATGGATAAACTGTGTGCCTCAAGTTTTAAGAGGCAAATGATGTTCATGTTGTGTAGTTAACTTTGAACATAATACATGGAGATGAAAAAACAAGGATTGTAGCTGCTTGCATTGCTAACCATTGTTTAGTTGCCTTGACAAGAAGTTTTAAGTTAAAAAGACTACCTGCTACTCATTTCACATACAAAAGTTTTTAAGTTGACTTTAACTGGGGCGAATTATTTGCGTTAACTTAAAAAATTGAGTGTGATAGGTGTGCTCAACTTGTTTTTTAAGTTGTCTTGACAAGAAGTTTTAAATTCAAAAGATTACCTGGTACTCATTAGATGAACAAAAGTATTTAAGTTGATTTTAACTCGAGTGGATTAGTTGAGTTAACTTTAAAAGTTGATTGCGATAAGTTGCCTTATTATTTTAAGTTAGCTCTTCTATTTTTTTACAGTGTAAAAATCTAAACTTGATGTGACTTTGCAACTTGCTTTCAATAAAGAGTATGTTCATATAAAAATGTGCAAAAATAGAACAGTATTTTGGTTTGACTGTTGTATGGTAAATGCTGTTTTATACGCCTTTAACCCAGAAACTGAGTAGAGAGAAAATGGAAATGGCACATAAAGTTTACAGTACATTGAACTAAAAGCAGAAAAAAAAACAAAACCAAAAAGGGGAAATTTTCATTTTTAGATGACCACTAATGCCACTATGTCGTCTACTTCTCAGAACGTGTATCCTCACACTGTCACGACGTGCTGTAGCAGGGATGAAAAAGGCAAGATCTTATCGCAGCAGTTTTCTTGATTAAACAATAAATCGAAATATCAAACATTCAGGATCAGACTATATACACAAAACAGAACAACCAGACGAGATTGGAACAACGGGACAACTGAAAACAAGCTCTATATATACAAATGTTAAGGGAGGAAACGAGAAACAGGTGGATCGAATTAATCAAACAATGGAAAACCATGGAAACTAATGCAAACGAAGGAAACAGAAAGTGAAAACTGGAAACAATGAAAAGAGTCCAACTCAAACTAAACTCAAACTCAGACATAACGTAACACACATGAATCTGATCGACAAATATATGAAGAGCTCCTACAAATGCAGCATTAAATGCACAAATATACACCGATCAGGCATAACATTATGACATTAGGAAGTGAATAACACTGATTATCTCTTCATCGTGGGTGGGATATATTAGACAGCAAATGAACATTTTGTCCTCAAAGTTGATGTGTTAGAAGCAGGAAAAATGGGCAGGCGTAAGGATTTGAGCGAGTGTGACGAGGGCCAAATTGTGATGGCTAGACGACTGGGTCAGAGCATCTCCAAAAGTACAGTTCTTGTGGGGTGTTCCCGGTCTGCAGTGGTCAGTATCTATCAATAGTGGTCCAAGGAAGGAACAGTGGTGAACCGGCGACAGGGTCATGGGCGGCCAAAGCTCATTGATGGCACCCCCCGTGAAGGTGGTCCGATCAAACAGAAGAGCTACTGTAGCTCAAATTGCTCAAGAAGTTAATGCGAAAGTGCCAACAGTGGCACATGAGCATCAGAACTGGACCACGGAGCAATGGAAGAAGGTGGCCTGGTCTGATGAATTACGTTTTCTTTTACATCACGTGGATGGCCGGGTGCGTGTGCGTCTCTTACCTGGGGAACACATGGCACCAGGATGCACTATGGGAAGAAGGCAAGCCGGTGGAGGCAGTGTGATGCTTTGGGCAATGTTCTGCTGGGAAACCTTGGGTCCTGCCATCCATGTGGATGTTACTCTGACATGTACCACCTATCTAAGCATTGTTGCAGACCATGTACATCCTTTCATGGAAACGGTATTCCCTGGTGGCTGTGGCCTCTTTCAGCAGGATAATGCGCCCTGCCACAAAGCAAAAATGGTTCAGGAACTTTTTGACTTTTTTGGTTTGAGGAGCATAACAAGGAGGTGTTCACTTGGCCTCCAAATTCCCCAGATCTCAATCCAATCGAGCATCTGTGGGATGTGCTGAACAAACAAGTCCGATCCATGGAGTCCCCACCTCGCAACTTACAGGACTTAAAGGATCTGCTGCTAACATCTTGGTGCCAGATACCACAGCACACCTTCAGGGGTCTAGTGGAGTCCATGCCTCGACAGGTCAGGGCTGTTTTAGCAGCAGAAGGGGGACCAACACAATATTAGGATATCATAATGTTATGCCTGATCGGTGTATATGCTTCTTTGCAACAATATGACCATACAATATTTAACATATGCAGAAGAGACTTACAAGAAATCATGTTTGTTTGGTTTTCAGTGATACCCACACAACCACAGACACACATTGTCCTCACACTCACACCCACATTCACACTAGTTGTTTCCATCCACCTATTTTTATGAGCATTTTGGGATATAGCATAAAAAACACCAAGATTATTTTACTTATGTTTTCTTCTACAGCAATGACGGTTGTTTTTAATTGTGCTTTATAAATACACTGAAAAAACTGAAGATGTGCATAAATTCTAAAACTGCTCAATTGAGGCAGATACATTTATCCAATAAGAAGACGTGCGCATAAACTACGATGGAGACACATTTATCAAATAAATCCTTCAGTGCGCAATGAAAAACTAACGTGACTTTGGATGATTGGATAACTGGAATAACCAGCGGATCAGTTTCATCACACAGTATCTCAAAAGTTGGTTTAGCTATTCTGAAATGCCTGAGCCAAAGTCTGTCATCAGAATGATTAGGTTTAATGATCTGCCAGAAGTGTCTCATGATTGTGTTCCCAAACACCAGCATCGGATTCTGAACCCAAGATAACATGACAGCGTTTATTACGTTACGTCTGCCCTCTGAGACACAAATCATTTATGATGGAGGAAAAAAGAGCCACAGTGGCTTCACTGATTGCAGCAACTTCCATTTTTATTACAGATATTTTGCGCCAGTTTCCCAGGAAGTGACGATTTTGTTCTCTTGAACACATGAGATGGAAATGGTGCTTCATTTGCAAATGTTTTATGCGATATTCCAAATTAAATTCGCAACACTGGATGGAAACATAGCTACTGACACTGACTAACAGATAGTGACAGCTATAGACTGACTAACATAAAGGGCATAAAAGGGATAAAGGCCTTGTGTGATTTAAGGCTGTTTGATTTTTTTCTTCTCAAAAAATACTATGGGCCCTATTTTAACAATCTAAGTGCATTGTTTAAAGCGCACGGCGCAAGTGCACTTAGGGTGTGTCCGAATCCATTTTTGCTAGTTTAATGACGGGAAAAATGGTTGGGTCTAAAAGAGTTGTCCCTATTCTGTCATCTCCCATTCCCTTTAAAAGCCAGTTGCGCTTGCACCATGGTGGATTTGCTATTTACATGGCGGAATTTGCGAGCGGAAAGACTGAATGCTTATCCAGAGAGGAATCCTTTTAATTTTAATATTTAAAAATGTTTGTGTGCTGCTGCACATACCTGTGTGTGCAATAAGCAGAGTGTACATGCATTGTGCACCCGCCTATAGACGCATATTACTAACGCGCCCTTTAAATAACATAAAAAATACTGCGCTATTGACTTTAGACCAGGCTTCAGTTGGTCAATGGCACAGTCTATTTCAGTTGCCTCAAAATAGCAACGCGCCAACAATGCGCCTGAACACACCTCGTTTTCAGACTAGCACGCCCATGGGCGCACAAATGGGAGCAAATGCATTTGCTATTTAAACAACGTGGCGCAATAAATAACTGTGTCGGGCTGAAACTAGCAAAAAACACTTGCGTCGTGCCTGGCGCCGCATTGCGCCGGGTGTATGATAGGGCCCTTTGTCACTTCGTGCTGAAAAATTGTTCACAAGGCCATTGCATGCAATGACAAATGCTGACTGAGGTCACAGGTTTATGTAGCTAATGTGAATCCCTGAAATTATACATATATCTATAGCCTATGTTGAAACAAATAAACAGATTTTAAGTTTGGACTTAAGTTCAAATAAGGAATATAATACACATTATTGGGGGTAATGCATTACAAGTAATGTGAGTTACGTAATCAGATTACTTTTTCAAGTAACTAGTAAAGTAACGCATTACTTTTAAAATTGCAACAAAATATCTTTTGTTTACTTTTTTAAAAATGTAATGCAAGTTACACTCGAGAGTAAGTGCAGAGGCGTTATGTGCACTCTGTGAACATGATGATTATTGTGGTTCTACCCTCTTTTGGCGATAAAAAACTACTGTCAGGATTTACTAAAGACACGCAGTGAAAAATTAGCGCTGAAAAGGCCTGGACAGAGTTATTTTTGCGGCTGACCTTATTGCATATGCATTTGTAGGAGTGTCCCTTTCAGACGCAACATTTATGGGAGGAGAGTATTTAAATGAATCACGCAAGGTGATTTACTAAGATTTGTGTTTGTCAATTTACTGGTGTTTGCGCCATTATTTACCGCCCAAAAAAAGCATGTCTTAAACCAGACGCTAACTGTTGGTCATTATGGAAATGATCCGGCTGCGTCTGTGTTCATTAATTTGCGCGTCGTCAGTAGATCACATGCAGAACTTTCCACTGCTTTTATGGAATTGCGCTCTCACGCTAATTTGCCCTGTTTAGTAAATCTGGCACAAAATTTGAGTTTTTGCTCAAAAACAGATTCAGTATTCCTCAAAATTAACAAAAACAGTGAAATGCAAACTCAGAATATTTTTGCGTCCTAGTCCAGAATGGCAGCCCAGCTGAAAGATTTGTTTGAGCTGCGCCCTCTACTGTACAAACGTGAAAGGTCCTCTTTGTTTGTTTTTTGTTTTTAAAAAACAACAAGCAAGCCCAGCCCAGGGGGGTATTCCAGAAAGCAGGTTATGTGCCATACCTGGGTATGTTTAAGAGTAAGCGGATAACCTCTACTTTCGGTTCCAAAAACGGAGGTAACTTTGAGGGTATGTAAGTAGCCATAGCAACTCACTCTCTGAACATAACCTGCTCCGGAGCAGCTCATGTTCAGGGTTAGTTTGCTTAAGAGGTATTCAGATGTGTGTTATATAATTAATATGGTTATATTAATATAACTAAATTTGTTATATAGTTACAGTTATATAATATACAATATTATATATTAATTCTAAAGCACTATTATAACAAGGTAATGTTTAAATGTTAATTCAATTCAAATATATTTATTTTTTATTGTCATTTCACACAAGGATTTGCATTCAATTAATTAGCATCAAACAAACAATATAATCCTTATTCTCAGTGAATAAAGATTACTTATTAAACGAAAAGATTGAAAAAATGATTGCACAACCACCAAATAAGTGGTGATGTGTATTAAGTAGGTTATGTAAATTGCCATTAAACAAAAGAAGAAGAGGAAGTAGAATAGCACACTTTTTCTTAGCGTCTGTTTCCATGGTGAATCATCGATTCGTTGCTCTGTTGAGAATGTCTTGTGTGCTAACCGGGAACATACTCTGAGTTGTCCGAACTTACTCACGGACACGTTTTTGGAACCAGCATACCTCGAGTAAGCAAGGTTTGGGTTAATCAACCGAAAGTTCAAGGTATACAGTGGGGAGAACAAGTATTTGATACACTGCCGATTTTGCAGGTTTTCCTACTTACAAAGCATGTAGAAGTCTGTAATTTTTATCATAGGTACTCTTCAACTGTGAGAGACGGAATCTAAAACAAAAATCCAGAAAATCACATTGTATGATTTTTAAATAATTAATTTGCATTTTATTGCATGACATAAGTATTTGATCACCTACCAACCAGTAAGAATTCCGGCTCTCACAGACCTGTTAGTTTTTCTTTAAGAAGCCCTCCTGTTCTCCACTCATTACCTGTATTAACAGCACCTGTTTGAACTCGTTACCTGTATAAAAGACACATGTCCACACACTCAATCAAACAGACTCCAACCTCTCCACAATGGCCAAGACCAGAGAGCTGTGTAAGGACATCAGGGATAAAATTGTAGACCTGCACAAGGCTGGGATGGGCTACAGGACAATAGGCAAGCAGCTTGGTGAGAAGGCAACAACTGTTGGCGCAATTATTAGAAAATGGAAGAAGTTCAAGATGACGGTCAATCTCCCTCGGTCTGGGGCACCATGCAAGATCTCACCTCGTGGGGCATCAATGATCATGAGGAAGGTGAGGGATCAGCCCAGAACTACACGGCAGGACCTGGTCAATGACCTGAAGAGAGTTGGGACCACAGTCTCAAAGAAAACCATTAGTAACACACTACGCCGTCATGGATTAAAATCCTGCAGCGCACGCAAGGTCCCCCTGCTCAAACCAGCGCATGTCCAAGCCCGTCTGAAGTTTGCCAATGACCATCTGGATGATCCAGAGGAGGAATGGGAGAAGGTCATGTGGTCTGATGAGACAAAAATAGAGCTTTTTGGTCTAAACTCCACTCGCCGTGTTTGGAGGAAGAAGAAGGATGAGTACAACCCCAAGAACACCATCCCAACCGTGAAGCATGGAGGTGGAAACATCATTCTTTGGGGATGCTTTTCTGCAAAGGGGACAGGACGACTGCACCGTATTGAGGGGAGGATGGATGGGGCCATGTATCGCGAGATCTTGGCCAACAACCTCCTTCCCTCAGTAAGAGCACTGAAGATGGGTCGTGGCTGGGTCTTCCAGCATGACAACGACCCGAAACACACAGCCAGGGCAACTAAGGAGTGGCTCCGTAAGAAGCATCTCAAGGTCCTGGAGTGGCCAGTCTCCAGACCTGAACCCAATAGAAAATCTTTGGAGGGAGCTGAAAGTCCGTATTGCCCAGCGACAGCCCCGAAACCTGAAGGATCTGGAGAAGGTCTGTATGGAGGAGTGGGCCAAAATCCCTGCTGCAGTGTGTGCAAACCTGGTCAAGAACTACAGGAAACGTATGATCTCTGTAATTGCAAACAAAGGTTTCTGTACCAAATATTAAGTTCTGCTTTTCTGATGTATCAAATACTTATGTCATGCAATAAAATGCTAATTAATTACTTAAAAATCATACAATGTGATTTTCTGGATTTTTGTTTTAGATTCCGTCACTCACAGTTGAAGAGTACCTATGATAAAAATTACAGACCTCTACATGCTTTGTAAGTGGGCAACTCTGCAAAATCGGCAGTGTATCAAATACTTGTTCTCCCCACTGTATGTGACGGTAAGTTTACTTTGCTTTCTGGAATACCCCCCAGTTTAGAAAAAGTAATGCAAAAGTAAGTAACCCATTACTTTCCATAAAAAGTAACTAAGTAACACAATTTGTTACTTTTATAGGGAGTAACGCAATATTGTAACACATTACTTTTAAAAGTAACTTTCCCCAACACTGATAATACAAAACTGAATTAGACAACATTTGCTACATTTCCAAAGTAATCCCATATTGAAATATATTCTAAATCTAAAAATGAAAGAATATCAAAACAATTAGATGTAGCTGAACATCTACACAGGTGTTAGTCTTTCAGGTTCATGTGTTTGTAGATTTTGATCGTTTTAATGCAATTTGAATGCAAAATTTGCTGCTGTGCCAAGATGAAAGTTGTGAAAAAGTGACCTAAGTATTTAGAAATGTGTTCTAGCGATTGTAAAAATAGATAAATATAAAGGTTTCACTTTGTTCAAAAAGTAACTATAACTTTGCAACTCATTAGTCAACTCTCATGCTCTCAAGTGTCTGTTTTTCTGATCTGTGTGTTGATTGCTTTTATACAAAGGTCAAATCATATCACTTGTACCATACAAAGAAAATAATTTATACTTCAATGTTTTATATCAGTATTTTTTAATATTAACAAAATAATCATATTTTATATGATTTTATATGATTTAAATAATGTTAAAGCAAGTTGAATCACTGGCACATCTTTCCTAATCCATCATGCTGAGAAAAAAAAAAGATTTGTTAATGGAAAATCATGAACATGATATCTGATAAAAAGCACTTGCCTTGTTTGACATGCACAACAAGTCTATTTTTGGCATAAAATTACATCCCCTTCAATCAACAAGCAAGATATGATGTGCTCCTCTTAAACATGCAAAATGATGCATATTAATTGTCTACTGTTACATATTTGCCTTCCATTTTCCTAATTTTCCTAAGTTTTTTATCTTGATATATAATTTAATTGTTTAATTGTTCCCTTAATTATTTTGCACTTTATTATTATTTTCATATTAGTTTCTCTCAGTGCATATGTCAACATAGAACAAAACAAAAGCACAGTAACTCTTTTGTGTTTCTTTGGAAAAAATACAGTTTTGTCAGAATCATCTACAACTTAAACCAGAACTTGTTAAAACATCTTTATTTCAAATATCGAAATTCTTACTTACTCTTACTTCGAAAGAGACATAAACTTTCTTTTATTCCACATTTTATAAATGAATATAATATATGATATATGATGCCTCGTGCTGCTAATAGGAAATGTAACAACTGTTATTTTTTTTTTATGTGCATTTAATTTTATAATTGTACCTATATATGATGTTTGATTATCTGTTATGTTTGACACATTTCAGGTTGTGCTGCTAAAAAGAAAAGTTATTGTTCTTTTTTTGTGCTGCAATATCCTGCCTTGTCAAACTCCAAATAAAACGAAAATATGTTTCAAGCCTCTCAAATCTATAGTCTTAATGTTGTTTTCTTGAAAGTAGAGCTTCTATTTGAGTAATTTCACAAGAAACTCAAGTGTCTGCTTTCAAACGTGACCAGGATTGTGCCTGTAGAACAAAGGGTTTAAGAGCTGCAGCCGTTTCATTTTGGATAAGTCATTTTCGGCTTGTGGGGGTGCTGGTTAAGGGGTTAAAGGCTTAGTTGTCAAAAAACAAAAGGTCAAAAGATGGTGTTAGTCTTGTTAAAGGGTGACGCTGAATTTAACTAATTCTTGTTTACAGTTTCTTAATTGCTTAGACACAATTCTGGGAACAACTCACCATTTTCTCAAATCTTCTCACACGATTTTAAAACCTCACACCCCCAACGGTACAAACAGCTAACCTCTCAATCCCAAATAAAACTTTGGCCTCAGACAACACACTCAAACTGACAAAAACACAGACTACATGAATGTTTGTTACTGGAGGGATTCATTCAAAACACTGCTACCAAAAGCTTTCCAGAAGGTTTCCAGATAAATCATTTGTGAAATCACAGCACTGACTGACAACCCTGGCAAAATAAATGCAAAACAGTACTGTAATAAATACCTCTCCCATTAGTGGATAAAGGAATACTACTCTACATGCACAGTAAAGTACTTACATTTTCAAAAGCTTTATTTCCAAATGCAGGAAATGGTTACTCAGCAACAGCATCAGCGTTCTTATCTCGTCTCAGGTCTTGGTTAGGCCATAATCTCCCATCAACAACACACATTATGTTTGCTCTTGCCAGACAGCGTGGGAAAAATGAGCTTCTGTGCCTTATATAACCCTGGATAGACTCCTCAGACACATCACCACAGGAGTCCACCATTGCAGGTTTTGGGTTAGGGGTTGCGGTCACACTCTCCACCACCATGCTGAGAAAAATTCCTCAATTGGATTCAGAAATGGGGAATATGCTGCCAAAAAAAAGAAAAAAAAGAATGGTGAACCTGGGGAGGTCATTGAACCAGAGCAGCACGATGAAAACCCACGTTATCCCAAATGGCAACATATTGGGCCTGCTCTGGTTGCCCTGGCTCTCCTTCCTGTGGAAGAATGTTATTGTGCAGCTGATCTAGAAACTTAAGGAGTCGTGCCGTGTTGTATGGACCCAGTTTGACATGGCGGTGGAGGACGCCGTGATTGCTGTTTGCTGCACATATGGTGACATTGTATGGATGGCATTATTGACAATCACTATATTCACCAGGGCAGTCTCCTGCTCAGCTGTGAGAAGTCTTCTCCTACCTCCAACAGATGGCCGCCTCTCCATAGGCAGAGTGTGTGTAAGGCTTAGGCTTCCCCTGGCCACAGGTCAAATATTAACAGGGGCTTGGGCCAAAAATGCACCTGCACATTTAAACTAAATCTAGTAATAAAGAGAAAATGAAAATTAAATGAAAAGTGTCGATTGCGACATTAAATTTACATTTGCTTATGTTGCATCATACTATAACCAATCACACAGGACTCTGTTGATTTTATGAATGCAATTTATGAATCAGAGGCGTTAAGATTAGTAATGGCTGAAACACCAGAGTTTTGTTCAGTGCGTGAGCTGAACTCTGAATTCTGACTGAATTCTGCACTCTTGCAAATATTCTCATTATAAACTGATAAACATAACCAGATTTGATTTTAAGCAATGTAGCCAATCACAAACATATCTGATGATTTCTAGAACGCAATGGCCAATCAGAAGTGTTTAAGTTAGAATCCCCTCACCGGAGTTTTTGTCCAGTAGTGAGATCTGCACACTCAAATCCTCTCGTTATAACTTGTAAAAAAAATTCTAGACATTATGTAGGTTAAATAAAATATTCATTGTACAGTCGGCTTGATCAATTAGCAGAACTTTGTTAGAGCGCGATGAATTAAGATGAGTGACAGTTTATAATAGAGTTGGGGTACTCGAACTTGGACTCGGACTCAAGTCCAGACTCGAGTCCAATTTTGAATGAACTCGGATTTGTCACACACTTGGGTGAATTTGTACTCGGACTTGACACAGACGAGGACATTTTGAACTCGGAAAATATTCTGAGTGCAATAACAGGTAGTTGATGAATCGCAAGTGTTTGATTTATGAGATGAGTTCATGACTGCAGCCGGTGATGAGGCTGAAACCAGCACATCCAGTGCAAGAAGGCTTTGACTATTTCATTTTACTTAACATTATTTTATTTATCCGCTATATTGACGAAACCTTTTTGAAGGATATCGGTTTACTTATTGCCTTTTTGTGCACTTGAGCTTAACTGAGACTTGAGCGTTTGTAGACGTTTAAGAGGCTGTTGTGTCAACCTTGATTCATTGCAATATTGAGGTGTTCAGTTTTATTTTGATTTTAGAAAATAAACATGATTTCTCATCTTACAAATCAATTGTTTCTTATTTTCAATGGTATGTCTGTCATATTTAGTATGAGTAAAATACTTAAGTACTGATCAGATACTCTAAGACTTTTACTCAAGTTGTATTGGAATTGGTGACTTGTAATGGAGTCATTTCAAGGAATCTGTACTTTTACTCAAGTATGGTTTTCAGGTACTCTTTACACCTCTGTTATAAAGGGAGCGCTTATGCACGCTAATCCGTTCAGAATTTGAGAAAAAACGCGTATGCGTTTTGCAGCATTAGGTAAGAGGCTATTTATTAGGTTAGGCTATTTATTATTCGAACTGGCTGCATGCCAAATCAAGCGTTTGCTTGCCTGTTCAAATTATAGTGGTTTGTGAACATAACCACTTTAATAACAAGAGCGTTTATACTGGGATGTGTAGGTTGTTGATACAGTGGGGAGAATAAGTATTTGATACACTGCCGATTTTGCAGGTTTTCCTACTTACAAAGCATGTAGAGGTCTGTAATTTTTATCATAGGTACTCTTCAACTGTGAGAGACGGAAAAAATCCAAAAATCGCATTGTATGATTTTTAAATAATTAATTTGCATTTTATTGCATGACATAAGTATTTGATCACCTACCAACCAGTAAGAATTCCGGCTCTCACAGACCTGTTAGTTTTTCTTTAAGAAGCCCTCCTGTTCTCCACTCATTACCTGTATTACCTGCACCTGTTTGAACTCGTTACCTGTATAAAAGACACATGTCCACACACTCAATCAAACAGACTCCAACCTCTCCACAATGGCCAAGACCAGAGAGCTGTGTAAGGACATCAGGGATAAAATTGTAGACCTGCACAAGGCTGGGATGGGCTACAGGACAATAGGCAAGCAGCTTGGTGAGAAGGCAACAACTGTTGGCGCAATTATTAGAAAATGGAAGAAGTTCAAGATGACGGTCAATCTCCCTTGGTCTGGGGCACCATGCAAGATCTCACCTCGTGGGGCATCAATGATCATGAGGAAGGTGAGGGATTAGCCCAGAACTACACGGCAGGACCTGGTCAATGACCTGAAGAGAGTTGGGACCACAGTCTCAAAGAAAACCATTAGTAACACACTATGCGGTCATGGATTAAAATCCTGCAGCGCACGCAAGGTCCCCCTGCTCAAGCCAGCGCATGTCCAGGCCCGTCTGAAGTTTGCCAATGACCATCTGGATGATCCAGAGGAGGAATGGGAGAAGGTCATGTGGTCTGATGAGACAAAAATAGAGCTTTTTGGTCTAAACTCCACTCGCCGTGTTTGGAGGAAGAAGAAGGATGAGTACAACCCCAAGAACACCATCCCAACCGTGAAGCATGGAGGTGGAAACATCATTCTTTGGGGATGCTTTTCTGCAAAGGGGACAGGACGACTGCACCGTATTGAGGGGAGGATGGATGGGGCCATGTATCGCGAGATCTTGGCCAACAACCTCCTTCCCTCAGTAAGAGCATTGAAGATGGGTCGTGGCTGGGTCTTCCAGCATGACAACGACCCGAAACACACAGCCAGGGCAACTAAGGAGTGGCTTCGTAAGAAGCATCTCAAGGTCCTGGAGTGGCCTAGCCAGTCTCCAGACCTGAACCCAATAGAAAATCTTTGGAGGGAGCTGAAAGTCCGTACTGCCCAGCGACAGCCCCGAAACCTGAAGGATCTGGAGAAGGTCTGTATGGAGGAGTGGGCCAAAATCAAATTGTAGCCTCTTTTTCCTATTTGTAGTGGAGATGAGTGGTACCCGGTGGGGTCTTCTGCTGTTGTAGCCCATCCGCCTCAAGGTTGTGCGTGTTGTGGCTTCACAAATGCTTTGCTGCATACCTCGGTTGTAACGAGTGGTTATTTCAGTCAAAGTTGCTCTTCTATCAGCTTGAATCAGTCGGCCCATTCTCCTCCTCTGGCATTTTCGCCCACAGGACTGCCGCATACTGGATGTTTTTCCCTTTTCACACCATTCTTTGTAAACTCTAGAAATGGTTGTGCGTGAAAATCCCAGTAACTGAGCAGATTGTTAAAAAAATACTCAGACCGGCCCGTCTGGCACCAACAACCATGCCACGCTCAAAATTGCTTAAATCACCTTTCTTTCCCATTCTGACATTCAGTTTGGAGTTCAGGAGATTGTCTTGACCAGGACCACACCCCTAAATGCATTGAAGCAACTGCCATGTGATTGGTTGATTAGATAATTGCATTAATGAGAAATTGAACAGGTGTTCCTAATAATCCTTTAGGTGAGTGTATATGTATATATACTTAAAAGAAAGCCCAAACATACCTGTAAAGGCACGTTTACATGTAAAATAGGGAGCATCCATGAGCTAATGCTAATCAAGCATATACATTCTAAACGACTGTACATAACCTCCTGAAAAATCCCAATACAACATACATGTCTTTAATTATTAATTCGGTTTACCAAAGCAGTCAACATTTATTATTAGATTAAATGCAGCATTACCGTAGGAACACAATCAGGAGCACCAAGTGCGCCACTAATGAGTGTCCCAGCAAAAACTAACCCTACTGTAATTCCGGGAAGAAAAGAATGACTAATAACATAAATTAACTATAAAAATCAGAAAACGGTTTAGATCAAATTAAATTTATTAGTTATAGTTATTAGTTTATGTTCCACGTTTGATTAGATGAATCTGTGTAATTAATGGCTAAATAATCATGTGCCATTCCAATTTGTCACAAAGCTGCAGATGGCAGATTATGATATTACAGTTTAAATTATTACAGTATTAAAATCACATGATTATTTCAAATTCAGAGTAATACTTATTATTCTCACGGAGCCTGATTGATTTACTTTACCCCTAAATATTAACTAATGCATTAACTATCACACATGTATATATAGTTAAGGCACTGTTATTTATGCATGAATCCTTATGACTCCTGTCGTAGTTAAGGATAGCTCTTCATTGGTTCATGATTAGTTCATATCTTCACTAATCATGAGTTCATGTTGAAGTAACTATTAATTCAAATATTAGTACATGATTATTCATATTATGGGATCTCATTCAATGCTTTCAGAATCTTTACTTTTTAAAATGATTTTGTTTCTGTTTTATTTTAAATATATTTTTATATTAACATTTTAATGACAGTATATTTTATTGAACAAAAATGTATTCTTTTTTTTTTCATCATCCACACATCTATTAACTATGCATCTAGAAATCAGAAATGTCTATTAACCAGCCAGAAGAGCATAGTTCTGTAGCTAGAACAGCATTGCAACTTTTGTCTTGAACTTTTCATTTAAAATCATTAACTTACATTACTATAATCCATTATTTAAAGCTGATGATTAGTTATTCTGGAGGAGAAACATGTACAGTGGCTGTGAGTATATCAAGTTTGTGTAAGACTTCACAGTTTCTTCATTAAACCCACCCCTTTCTGAACAGACATAAAAGGAACAGACATTGTCGTTTCATTCTGTTCCTGACACATGATGGATCTGCGAGTGTCTCTTGTTCTTCTTTTCATTTTTCTCACTGGAGGTACAAAAAACAGCAAGTATTGAATGTATTATTTGGTACACATACTGTAGAGTGGTAACGCAATGTCTCTCTCTGTCTTTAAGGATATTCTCTCAAGTGTTACACATGCAAATCTGATGCGACGTGTAAAAAGGAAGAGAGCTGTAAAGATGAACAGTCTAAATGTTCAAGCTTGGAAACTGGTAAGCCCAGTATGAAGTGGAAATTTACTGTTTGATGAAAGTGATAAGAAGTAGAATTATATATATGTTAATCTCATTATGTAATTGAAATTATCTGTCTATTGCAAGATGAACATGATTTCCGGAATTGTTACTTTACCTTATTATATGGGAAGTTTGTCCTTTTTGCAGGTTCCAATGTAATGTCTTCAACTAAAGGGTGTGCAGCTCAATGTGAACCAGGGACCTTAAACCTAGATGGAGAGAAAATGTCTCTCCGCTGCTGTGGCACTGACCTTTGTAATGCAGCAGGTATTGACCTTTATTTGACCATGTGGTCATTTACATTTATTCAACTAACAGTTGCCTTTTTTCCACTACGACTATTACAATAATTCATACACAAGTGATTGTTCATTAGACGCACAATATCAAATTTCATTAGTCAAAAATAGCGTAAAGCTAGAAAAGTGTGAAAAGGATACATTTTTTGAATTAGTCAAGTGCTTTTGGAGAGTTATTGTTTTTAGTAAAAACTGATGAAATCAACAATGAAAATGCTATTTTATTAACCACTATCATTATAATTATTAGTAGTACTATAGTATTTATTAATACTAAAGTTCTTTATTGTCTTGATTAGATGGAGTGTATAAGGGAAGCTTCCTGCTGCTCTTCTCTCCTCTGCTCTTCTACTTCCTGTTTCAGTGAGTCCAGATTCTGCACTTCAGATTCTACAGCAAAAACCAGCGAGTATGATACACAATTGCTATACTTTACTGAATAAAGCTTGTTTGTTGCTCTGCTGTTCTTTGGTATCATGATTTAAGGAACTGAAAAATATGTACCCTTACGAAAAAGTATGCTTCAAGTTCATTTTATGAAGTATACTTAAGTCAAGTTCAAGTATATTTTAAGTAGGTTACGGCCAGCTCGTTTCAAGCCGCAACATAAAAGAGGGATCAAACACCAACGTTTAATCAATACAAATTGTTTTTATTTGTATTAACAAATGTAACAATCACAAATAACAAATAAGTCTAGGGAAAAATAAAGAAACAAAAAGTAATAAACAAAATAACTACAACAAAATATTAAAGCTACCTGATATAAGATCCCCTGGGCCCTAGGGATTCAGAGAGATAGAGAAGGAGAGAAAGAGAAAAGCACAGCCCTAAATAAATAAATAAATAAATAAATAAATAAATAAATAATCCTTGCCGCAGATATGTTTGATCAGCAGATGAAAAGGTTGTAAGGCAAGACTCCATCTCAATTCTTTGGTTTTTACCACGCATTCCGTCTAAAAATGTCAAAGGGTTGTGATCAGAGTACACAGTGGGTCCACAAATTGAGCTCAGGTAGACTTCAAAATGTTGAACAGCCAACACAAGGGCTAAAGCCTCTTTTTCAGTCGTGGAATATGCCAGCTGATGGCGATTACATTTTCGAAAAAATAACTAACCAGATGTTCAATTCCGTCAGCATCTTCCTGTAAAACAACAGCACCAGCACCACTGGCATCAATTGCAAGAAAAGGTCTCTGGTTACACCAAATTTCCAATACGGGAGCATTGGCTAACAGGGCTTTAGCATTATCAAAAGCAGCCTGGCATTGTTCTGTCCATTTGAATGATTTCTTTGGACTCAACAAATCAGTCAAAGGAGTAACTATACTTGCAAAATTCTGACAAAACCCTCGATAGTAACCTACCATTCCCAGGAATCGACGGAGCTCACAACGGGTAGCAGGAGTAGGAAAACTACCAATAGCATCAACTTTAGCGTCGAACTGGCTTTACACAACCCCGACCAACTACTTGACCCAAGTATGTCACGGTGGCTTTTCCAAACTCGCACTTGGCAAGGTTAATGGTTAAATTGGCTCTGGCCAGACGTACAAAAAGTTCTCTAATTTGGTCAAGATGTTCGGACCAGGAAGAACTAAACAAAATTGTCTAAGTAGGTCTCACACCCTGACAACCCAGACAGTACTCGATTTACCAACCGCTGAAACGTAGCGGCTGCATTTCTGACCCCAAAAGGCATAACGGTGTACTGCAGGAACCTATCAGGTGTAACAAAAGCAGACAATTCCTTAGCACAAGATGTCAAGGGCACTTGCCAATAGCCTTTCAAAAGGTTGAATTTGCTGACAAATTGTGCAGAGCCAACACGATCAATGCAATCATCAATCCTAGGTAAATGGTAGCAATCAGGTTTGGTCAGAGAATTGAGCTTCCAGTAGTCAGTGCAAAAACGATAAGAATTATCGGGCTTACTCACTAGAATACAAGGAGAGCTCCAAGAGCTGAAACTGGGTTCTGCCAAGTGATGAGAAAGTAAATAATCCACCTCTTTCTGAAGCAATTCCCTTTTTATAGGGTTTACTCTATACGCATGTTGTTTTACAGGTGAAGCCGTACCAACATAAATGTCATGCTCATTGACATGAGTTTGGGTAGGGACAGCGGAAAAGAGAGAGGGGAAATGAACTTACCAACTTAATTATATCTGTCTTCTCGGAGTCAGATAAATGAGACAACTGAGAAGTCAAATTAGCAACAACTTCAGAATTGTTTAGTCACCCTTCCACTACTCCTCGAGAAGGACCGTTCATTAGCCATTTGATCCGAATTTTCCCCCATCTTTTCAGATACATCTGAAGTGCTTTGACCAACAGACGCTGTAGTTGACACATCAATAGACAAAGTCACAGGAGTCATAAGGTTTTAGTAAATTAATATGACAAATCTGTAGTTTCTTTCGGCGGTCAGGCGTAGTTATTAGATAGTTGTTATTGGGGAAACACTTTGCAATCGAATACGGTCCAGTAAACCTAGCCTGGAAAGGACTCGTAAAAACGGGTAACAATGCCAACACTTGGTCACCGACTTGGTCACATCTCTGGACTTGACCTTGCAGTTAAACAATCTCTGCATCTTCCCCTGAGACTTGCCCAATGTAAATTAGGTAAGTCTCAGGGGAATAGCTCTAGCTTCATAGAGTCGATAGCGAAAACTACTTACATAATCTAATACATTCTCTGGTGGGTCAGAGGTCTTCCATTCATCTGCTAAGACAGCAATAGGTCCTCTAACGGTGTGTCCAAACACTAATTCACTAGGACTGAAACCTATGCTCTCTTGCACAACTTCACTGATAGCTAATAACATCCAAGGAAGTCCCTCTTCCCAGTCAGAGTCAAGCTCAACAATAAGATCTCAAAAGTGACTTCAGGGTCTGATGGAATCTTTCTAGTGCCCCCTGACTCTGAGGATAAGCACTTGAGATGTTATGTGTAACTTTAAGTTGTCGCATGACTTTAGCGAAGTGTTGAGACATGAAGTTTGAGCCCTGATCAGACTGAAGAGTTTTCGAAATGCCGAAAATGGACATAAAACTTGTCAAAGCCTTTAAGATCGATTTGGTAGTAATCGATCGCAAGGGATAGGCTACAGGATAGCGTGTGGACTGACACATTACAGTAAGTAAATAAGCATGTCCAGCCTTTGATCGTGGCAAAGTCGATAATCAAATGCTCAAAAGGAGTGCTAACAGCAGCAATAGGCTGTAAAGGAGCCAAAAGAATTTTCTGGTTTGGCTTCCCGGTCATTTGACAGGTATGACAGGACCATATATAGTTAATCACATCTCGTTTGATTCTAGGCCAATAGAATTTTCTCAGAATTCTGTCATAGGTCTTTCGTACACCCATATGACCAGCGACGCCCTCATGAGATAGCTGCAGGACGGCTTGACGAAAAGTAAGAGAAATCACAATTTGAATCCTGGGGTCTAACAAAACATCAGAATGCATAGGTTGTTTCCTACAAGCAATCCATCTTTAAAGTAAAAGGGAAAAAGAGTTGTCATCACCTTTTACTTCATCCACTAAAGAAAACAGATCTTGAAGGGTGCAGTCCAACTGCTGTTCTTTGATTAATTCATCTCAAGTGACACTATAAAGTGGAGATAAAGAACAAGCATTAACATGGTCATTACAATAAAATGGACTTTCAGGCATGAAATCAGACTTTTCCACGTTGTCATCAACCACAGGCGGTAAATCGGGCACAGAGGTTTCATCTTCAATACTAGTGCACACCGCATTACATTCTGGCTGAGAGGAATTCACAGACAAAAGAAAAGTATCACTAAGAATACTTTACTTTTCATCTATTATCACTTTCTTGGCCTTAGCACAAGTTATCGCACATGCAGGGAATAAGTTAGGACAGGCACGGGAGTCATCCATTTTACCTACAACAGGAACTACTATAGGTGGAACCCCACCATCTAACTTTTCCCACACATTTTCCCCTGCTAAATCATTGCCAAGTATGAAAGTAACAACAGGGACAGGAAGCACTGAACGAACTCCAACAACATCACCTGATACAAGTTGAGGCAAGATGAATACGGTGTAAAGGAACTTCCATAAACCTCATATCAAACCCTCTAACTAGTACATGAGTTCCAGTAGCAGTACTATCAGACAAAGGCAGAAGTCCTTCCAATAAAAAGGACTGCGCGGCTCCAGCATCTCGGAGGACACAGACAGAAACAGTCTTCTCAGAGCCAGGCACAGACACGGTCCCTTCTGTAAGAAATGGTGCATAATCATTATGACTCTTCACTGTCAGAGAAGTCTGTCTCTCTCTAACTCTCTCAAAGCACAAGCGTCACGCTCGGCACGAAGCCTTTCAGCATCAACACATAACTGCTTTTCTTGTAAAGACATCACTAAACTTTACATTTCTGTCAGTATCATAAAAAGGAGACGTTAAAGAATCTCCAGGATCAGTAACTTGAGCTCTTACCTCTAAAACACCCCGTTCAAAAAGTGCGCGTTTCACAGTGTCCGTCAGAGTTTCTTTAAGCTTCTTATCGTTACTGGTTAACTCCACGTCAAAACGCTCGGCAATCTGCAACAACTCTTCCTTTGTGCCGCTCTCCAGTAATATTTCTGAAGGAAACGCGAAGAAATCTTCGACTACCGAAGACATTTTTGCTAAAACGGGAGTTAGGCTAACGCTAAACAAAACAACAGCAAACGCACGCGTGAGAACACCACTATAAACTACAACGTTGAGACTACAAATCTAGTTACAAGACAGATGAAAACTTACCACATCTTCTTTATACTCTTGGCAGGCATAACAAACAACACGGACATGAAAAGCAACAAAGTGTCATCTTAAATGAAAATGAGAGACTCCAGTTCCTGACTAGAAACGAAACTAACTAAACCTACCTAATCTTCAAAGGTGTACCGGACTCGAGGCGGCATTTAAATGCTAAACTCAAGGACAATTGGTACATTTAAACCAAAAGCCCGAAGCGTACCCCCGACAGAGATTTAAAACCTCCGCCCAGAATAACCTTCAAAAATAAGAAAGGCAAAACAAACAAAATAACAAACAGTGCCTCGACGGAAGGATTATAAACCCAGCTGAGGACACTCTAAATAACTGTAGTCTTCTTATTTACACAGGTGAACACTAAAAAAACGTTATACACTTACACATGTAGCGATCCCGGACAAGCCTCCAATTTTATGTTACGGCCAACTCGTTTCAAGCCGCAACATAAAAGAGGGATCAAACACCAACGTTTAATCAATACAAATTGTTTTTATTTCTATTAACAAATGTAACAACCACAAATAACAAACAAAGAAATAAACAAAATAACTACAACAAAATATTAAAGCTACCTGATATAAGAAATGTATAAGAAAGAAAATCAATGCGATGTGAAGAGCTGCTCCCGTGAGAAACTATCCCACGGAGAGTGCTAACCCAAACGAAAACCTAGAGCACTTAAATACTCTAATCCACAAATTATCAATTAACATGGGGGAGTGACTCAGAAACTCCCACAGTCTGCCACCAATGGGTAAAGAGAACACTCAGGGTCGTAACAGGTATACTTTATGCATTAAGTACTAATATCATGTACCAGAGGGAAACCATCAGGGCCCTCTAGGCTCTCAGAGAGGGCCTAAACTATTGTAAAAATAATATTTACAAACAAACTATTTAAATAATAGTTTAAAAAGTAAAAACTTTTTTTTAATAAAAAGTCATCAGTTCTAATGTTATTTTAGTAATTTATAATTTGACAATAAACATCTAAATCTTTTTGAGGAAATAAACCCTTAAAATCTGCAGATTCAGTTTGTGTTGTGTTGTATAGACGTCCGTTTACTCCATATTAGGATTTTTCCGCCTAACGCTTTCAGCTCTGTGATTGGTGGTCCAGCTGTGAAATTACAGAGGGGCAAGCCATAACAAGTCAATGACGTCCGACGTCGTAGTTATGCCAATTACACTTTCTTCGTAAGTTGAAAATGGAAGGCGGTTCACCGGAAGCTAGATATTTTACTTTATAACGTGTTAAATATGGATATTTTTCTTACACAAAACCATCGATTCACTTCAGAAGGCCTTTATTAACCCCCGGAGCCGTGTGGATTACTTTTATAATGGATGGATGCACTTTTATGGACTTCAAAACAGAAACAGCCATTCAAACCACAAACCACATCCATGGTTTTAATTTATTGTAATAGTTTGGGTGCGGACTTTTCCTATAGGCCTACTCTTCATAAAATTTTGGTTATTCAGAAATGTTTTGTTAGGTTTGTTACCCTGATCAGAGTCCTATATTTCATCTGTTCTCTTATTTCAAAAACTTCAGGGGCCACTCAAATTAAAATTTTAGCGTCAAAATTTTAAGAATAACGTAATTTTACTCTTATTCTTAGACTTGAGAATAAGTCCATCCATCCATCATCCTCCACTTATCCGGGGCCGGGTCGCAGGGGCAACAGTCTAAGCAGAGACGCCCAGACTTCCCTCTCCCTAGACACTTCCTCCAGCTCTTCCGGGGGAATACCCAGGCCAGCCGGGAGACATAATCCCTCTAGCGTGTCCTAGGTCTTCCCCGGGGTCTCCTCCCAGTGGGACATGCCCAGAACACCTCCCTAGGAAGGCGTCCAGGAGGCATCCGAAATAGATGCCCGAGCCACCTCAGCTGGCTCCTCTCGATGTGGAGGAGCAATGGCTCTACTCTGAGCTCCTCCCGAGTGACCGAGCTTCTCACCCTATCTCTAAGGGAGCGCCCAGCCACCCTGCGGAGAAAGCTCATTTCGGCCTGTATCCAGGATCTTGTCCTTTCGGTCATGACACACAGCTCATGACCATAGGTGGTAGTAATAACGTAGATCGACCGGTAAATCGAGAGAGTCGCCTTACAGCTCAGCTCCTTCTTCACCACGACAGACCGGTACATCGACCACATTACTGCAGAAGCTGCACCGATCCGTCTGTCAATCTCCCGTTCCATCCTTCCCTCACTCGTGAACAAGATCCCAAGATACTTGAACTCCTCCACTTGAGGCAGGAACTCTCCACCTACCTGAAGCAGGCAAGCCACCCTTTTCCGACTGAGAACCATGGCCTTGGACTTGGAGGTGCTGATTCTCATCCTAGCCGGCTGCAAACCGCCACCAGTGCACGCTGAAGGTCCTGGTCTGAGTAGGCCAACACAACAACATCATCATGAACCCTCCAGCACCCTGGAGAGGGTATAGAGCTGGTCCAGTGTTCCACGACCGGGACGAAAACCACACTGTTCCTCCTGAATCCGAGTTTCCACTATCGGCCGAATTCTCCTCTCCAGTACCCTGGCATAGACTTTCCCTGGGAGGCTGAGAAGTGTGATCCCCCTGTAGTTGGAACACACTCTCCGGTCCCCCTTCTTTAAGAATAAGTGTGATTCCTAAATTATTTAAGAGAGCTGGAGAGGTATCCTAACCTAGTTAGGAGTAACAAGGTGGCAGCAAAGAGGTGGACACACACACTTCATTTCCATTGAAGATATGATGTATTGGAGTTGCATGATGATATAGAGTTGATAAAACGATTCAAACTAGATCATCAAGCTAATAACTTCTTCCACTCTACAAATCAATGCTCTAACTGCAGAAATGAAAGTAGTAATTACATTTTTTGGCAACTGAAAAATGCAGCAGTGCATCGGTGATGACACAGTAAGCAGGGTCTTAAATAGCACTATTGTGGCACTAACCCCACTAAACACAGCAGTGGCCAAAAGTTTTTTCTTTTTGTTGTTCCCAAGAAACTGCGCCCTATCGCAAAAATGCAAACAAACCTCAAGCTTCTTGCTTGGTCTCACTGTCGAAGTAACCATGGCAACGGATGGCGTATCCTCCTAATATGGCGTAGCCTTCCCGAAATGCAACGCGCAGTGAACATCGTTACGTCACCTTCTCATTCTCTATTCCTGACATATTATAATTAACTAAATATATATATATTAAAAAAAACAAAACTATTTTGTACATTAATTTAGTTTTACCATGATGAATACAGATTATGAATAAAGAGTAGAAGTAGAAGTAGAAGACTGAAAAAAATACTTAACGTCATGACGTACAGTCATAATCAGCCAATTACATACAAGCTGCTACCAGTGACGTAATTTAGTTAATTGCCTGTCGCAAGTGCAAATGCAAAGTTACAAAGCTGATTTTGTCTAAAACACTTTGTCTTTTCTAAAGGTAGGATGTGTTTTGCTTTTTTGTCTTTGTTACTAATATGATTGATTATATAAAAAAGTGCTGGTCCTTATTATTTATGAGAATGCTGTAGCGTTGCTCTGTATCGTCGCGTCGGGTATGTGATGGCATGATGGTTGTTGTTTTTTTTTTATTAAAAATGGGTATTATTATTATTATTATTATTGAGGGTGGGAGAGGTAGGCCCCCCCAGTCACACAACAAGGCCCCCTCGTTCCGTATGTCCTGGCACCGACCCTGCAGGAAACATCACTACTACTGTTTATTTCCAAATCTTTGAATAAATCCACAAGTCTCTCAATCAATTGCTTCTTCTTGAATGTGGTTAGAATTTTCATACTTGCATACCAAGTGTTTATTTAGGGTTGTTTCAATATTTCATCTCATATTTATATATCATAATAATATTTTATAACATTTTATGATTAAAAGTTGAATCACTGGAACATTTTCCCTAATGCTGAGAAGAAAATGACAAGTCATGAACATGATATTTTGATAGAAAAATTTCACTTTTGTGCCATAAAAATACTTCCCAAGAGCTTTTTAACAATCAACAATAATGCAAGATACGAGGTAGATCATGTAACTTTCAATACATCATCAATGCTTCTTCAATGCTTCAATGCTTGTCTCGTCATATCCGTAAATAGAGAGAAGTTGCTCCTGCTACTTTGATGTGTATCTGGTGTGGGAGTGGCGTAGGTTAGTTGTCATAATGAGCGAGAAAGGTTGACATGGAGCAGCTAAATCTCCAGCCTCCGGGGAAATCACCTGTTTAAAACAAATGCTGAACAGATGAGAGTCTGTGTTTGCACCTGCACTGAGAGAAATTTAATGACTCAAAAGTAATAATCTATTTCTGGTTCTACTGTCCATCTTGCTACTGCTTTTCTAATACAAATGCACCAAAACCTATGGATGCATAAAAGATATTTTACTTTTTTAAAAGATTTTTTTTTTTTTTTTTTTAAAATGTCAAAAGATGGTGTTAGTCTTGTCAATGGATGATGCTGAATTTAACCTATTCTTGTTTAATTCAATGTGTCTGATCTTATGTGGTGAGTTTGCAGGCAATGCAGTCTGTAGAAACTTTGTGTCTATTTTGCACTCTTGATATTTTAGAGTGTCACCCCTTCATTGTGCACTTCTTTTTTTGGATCATGGCTGATTTGTGGTTTGAGTTTTTGTATTTTTGCGTATTTCCCATTCATTTCCTGTGTCGGTCATTTCAAGTGTGACTATTTTTTTCCCGAACCTTTAACATATCTGAATCATCTCCATGATTTTTTTGTGTGTTCACATAGCTAATGCGACAAGTGTCATCCCATTCCGATGAAGCAAAAGGCCATTTTTGTCCGAAGAGGACGAGAGGGTTAATTGTTTACCGTTTTTAGCTAGAAAACGTCTCGGTTACGTATGTAACCCTCGTTCCCTGAAGGAGGGAACGGAGACGTACGTCGGAACTGACCGACGAATTGGGATCGATTTTCAGAGACCAATCTACTTCGAGTGTTTAAAAACGAGGCAATGAGGATTGGCATGCGGTTGACGCATTCCACGACCCGCCCCGCATCGCGGGTATAAATACGGAAGTGGAATACCGCATCATTGCTTTCAACTGAGGAGCCGAGACAAGTGACTCGGCCTTCAGCTGAAGCACATCACCTGGCGACGGGAAGTACGTCTCCGTTCCCTCCTTCAGGGAACGAGGGTTACATACGTAACCGAGACGTTCCCTTTCAGTCGGTCACGTTCGACGTACGTCGGAACTGACCGACGAATTGGGATCCCTACCAACACGCCAGGGATGCTGGCCCTTCCAGCGCCCTGCCTGAGCTCACTGGACCACACATATGTTGGAGTGGGAGTCAGGGCTCCCGGCAGGGAAGGTCAGTCACTGCTGTTCCTGCAAGACCCACTCAGCGTGACTATTGGATAACGCTGGGAAAGCGTGCCCGTCTCGTGGAGATGGTACGCTGCGGAGCCACGTCCTTCAGAGGAAGGAGAGGTGGCGAAATACACATAAGGACTAACCTATCAGGGTAGTACTACATATAGCAGTCTCTGGGGTGGATCCAGCCTGGTCCCAGGGGGGAAAGAACACCACCAGAGACGACAGAGCGGGCTCTGTCAAGGGAAAGACACGGGGCTAGCCAAATAGGGTAGCTGGTACCGTGGAAAAATACACATATGGGGTTGCCGTTAGGGAACCGCTACATATGGCACCCAGCCTACACACACGTTCCACAAGCATACGGGTGCAGGCCTGGCGTCAGACGGCCGCAACGTCTGACACCGAAGGGGTGACGGAGGAGCTCGACAGGGTTAGCCGTTTCCGGGGAACACAACTGGAGATAATAGACGCACGTATCCGGCCCAGAGGGCGGGAGTGGCGTTGCAAGCCGACACTAGAACGGGCACTTAGCGCTACTGGCCACTGGGGGCGAGGATGCGGGAAGATACCAGCTCTACACGGAGGCTATAGAATCTAGCGAACGTGTTAGGTGTCGCCCAGCCCGCAGCTCTACGTATATCTGTCAGCGAGGCGCCTTGAGTCAGCGCCCAGGAGGAAGCTACACTCCTTGTGGAGTGCGCTCGCACCCTGAACGGGCAAGGCACGTCTTGGCACTGGTAAGCCAAGACGATAGCATCCACTATCCAGTGGGCTAACCTCTGCTTGGAGACAGCCTTTCCCTTCTGCTGGTCTCCGTAACAGACGAAGAGCTGTTCTGAGGTTCTAAAGCTTTGAGTTCGGTCCACGTAGGCACGGAGGGCGCGGACGGGACAGAGCAAAGCTAGGGCTGGGTCTGCCTCCTCCGAGGGCAGCGCTTGCAGGTTCACCACCTGATCCCGGAAGGGAGTGGTAGGAACCTTGGGCACATATCCAGGCCGGGGTCTCAGGACAACATGAGAGTTGGCCGGCCCGAATTCTAGGCACGATTCGTTGACCGAAAGTGCATGCAGGTCCCCCACCCTCTTGATTGAGGCCAATGCAGTCAGGAGCGCTGTCTTCATGGACAGGATGTTTAACTCTGCAGACTGCAAAGGCTCAAAGGGCGGGCCCTGAAGTGCTCTGAGCACCAGGGCTAGGTCCCAAGAGGGTATCGAGGTTGGACGAGGAGGATTCAGTCTCCTCGCACCTCTGAGGAACCTGACGATTAAGTCGTGCTTTCCTGAGGACTTACCTTCCACTGCATCGTGATACGCCGCTATTGCGGCGACGTACACTTTGAGGGTGGAGGGAGACAGCCTTTGCTCCAGCCCATCCTGCAGGAAAGAAAGCACGACATTAACCAAACACCTTCGGGGGTCTTCCCGGCGGGAAGAGCACCACTCAACGAACAGGTTCCACTTCAACGTGTAGAGGCGCCTCGTAGAGGGGGCTCTAGCAGAAGTGATGGTGTCTACCACAGCTTGTGGTAGGCCACCTAGAACCTCCGCGTCCCGTCCAGGGACCAGACATGGAGTTTCCAGAGGTCTGGACGCGGGTGCCATAGAGTGCCCCGCCCCTGAGAAAGCAGGTCCTTCCTCAGGGGGATCGGCCAGGGAGGGGCTGTCGCGAGGAGTGTGAGTTCGGAGAACCAGGTCCGGTTGGGCCAGTAGGGCGCAACTAACAAGACCTGCTCCTCGTCCTCCCTGACCTTGCACAGTGTCTGTGCAAGAAGGCTCACTGGGGGAAACGCATATTTGCGTAGGTCCCGGGGCCAGCTGTGCGCCAGTGCATCCGTGCCGAGGGTGCCCCCGGTCAGGGAATAGTACAACTGGCAATGGAGTCCGGAGAGGCAAACAGGTCTACCTGCGCTGCTCCGAAGAGGTCCCATATCAGCTGGACACTCCGGGGGTGGAGTCGCCACTCTCCCGGAGGTGTCGGCTGACGAGAGAGCTTGTCGGCTGTCTGGTTCAGCGCACCTGGGATGTGAATGGCCCGAAGCGACCTCAGACGCTTCTGACTCCACAGGAGGAGATGGCGGGCGAGTTGGAGCATGCAACGGGAGCGTAGACCACCCTGACGGTTGATGTACGCAACGGCCGCAATGCTGTCCGTACGGACCAGTACGTGCTTGCCCTGTAGCGGCTTTTTGAGGCGGCCCAGGGTGAGACGTACTGCCAATAACTCTAGGCAATTGATGTGCCAACACAGTTGGGGCCCCGTCCACAGACCCGAAACTGTGTGCCCGTTGTACGTGGCCCCCCAGCCCGTGGATGAGGCATCCGTGAAGACCACAGCATGCCTGGACACCTGTTCTAAGGGCACTCCCGCCCGTAGAAACGAAGGGTCCGCCCAGGGGTTGAAGGTTTGGCGACAGTAAGGAGTAACTGAGACCCGGTACTTGCCGCTCTACACACCCATCTCGGGACTCGGTCGTGAAGCCAGCGTTGAAGCGGTCTCATATGAAGCAATCCGAGCGGCGTTACCGCGGCTGCAGATGCCATATGCCCCAGGAGCCTCTGAAAATATTTCAGTGGGACCGCTGTCCTGCCTTTGAACGTATTCAAGCAGTTCAACACTGACCGGACTCGCTCCTCTGTGAGGCGCGCTGTCCGGTTGACCGAATCCAGCTCCATACCGAGATAAGAGATCCTCTGTGTGGGACAGAGTTTGCTCTTCTCTCGGTTGACCCGAAGGCCCAACAGGCTGAGGTGACGGAGCACCAGGTCCCTGTGTTCGCACAACTGATCCCGGGACTGGGCCAATATGAGCCAGTCGTCGAGATAGTTGAGAATCCGAACGCCGCGTTCTCTGAGCGGAACAATGGCTCCCTCCGCGACTTTCGTGAAGACGCGAGGCGACAGGGACAGCCCGAAGGGCAAGACTTTGTACTGATATGCCCTCCCCTCGAACGCAAAGCGTAGGAACGGTCTGTGTCGAGGGAGAATGGAGACATGAAAGTACGCGTCCTTCAGGTCGATCGCTGCGAACCAATCTCGGGGACGGATGCATTCGAAAATGCGTTTCTGCGTTAACATTTTGAACGGGAGCTTGTGCAGGGCCCGATTCAGAATGCGCAGGTCCAAGATTGGTCTTAACCCACCACCTTTCTTGGGTACAATGAAGTAGGGGCTGTAGAACCCCGACCTCATATCGGCAGGAGGAACTGGCTCGATCGCGTCCTTCGCCAGCAGGACATCGATCTCGGACCGCAAGACATGGGCATTGCAACTCCGCACAGTGGTGAAGAGGATGCCCCTGTACTTGGGCGGCCGGCGCGCGAACTGAATCGCGTAGCCAAGTCTGATAGTACGGATGAGCCAGCGAGACGGCCTGGGGAGACCTAGCCAGGCTCCCAGAGACCGAACAAGCGGGACCAACGGCACCACAGACGTACCCGGGGTGGGGCAGCGAGGTGGAGTAGACAGACCCGACTCGGGAGGCCCGGAGGCGGCCCGGAGTGTTGTCTGAGTACTCCAGGGTGGGGCAGAGTATGGGTGAGGAGGCCCGGAGGCGTCCTCGGTGCCCATACTGCTGCCCCCTGGCGAGGGGGAGAGGGGAGGAAAGGAGTGGCGAGGCCCGGGGGCGTCGCACACTGCCAACCTGGCCCTCTTGGGGCCCAGGGAGGGAAGAAACTGCTCTTTTATTGAGAATGTGGGTACCGCTGGACTCCGGAGAGCCAGCGGCAGGATGTTGGGATGACCAGTAGAGACATTCTCCCCCCGGTCCTCCTCCGGGGGGAGGAGGGGTGCGGACACCACCTCCCCTGGAGCAGCTCCTCTTCTCCCTGGGCTGCCCGTCTAAGGGCCGCTTGCCCTTGCGCTTGCCGGCGGACTTTGCGGGACCCTGGACGGGTTGGGCAGTACCCCTACGCCCGGCACCCTGCTTGCTAGGTGGAGGCTGCTGCTTAGGCTTAGCAGGGGCGGAGGCGGACGCAGGGGGACACCCTCGGCGACGAGCAGGCGGAGGTGCTGCAGCCGGCGACTGGGTGGAGGCAGCAGCAGGTCGCCGGGGCAGGATGTTCTTAATTGCCTCCGTCTGCTTCTGGGCCACCGAGAACTGCTGGGCGAAGCTCTCGATGGCGTCGCCGAAGAGGCCGGCCTGGCAGACAGGGGCGTTGAGAAACCGTACCTTGTCGGTCTCACGCATATCCGCCAGGTTCAGCCACAGGTGGCGTTCCTGGACCACAAGTGTGGACATCGCCCGACCCAGGGAGCGTGCGGTGACTTTCGTCGCCCGGAGGGCGAGGTCCGTCGCGGTACGCAGTTCCTGCATAACCCCTGGGTCGGAACTACCCTCGTGCAGTTCCTTGAGCGCTTTGGCCTGGTAGACCTGCAGGAGCGCCATGGCATGCAAAGATGACGCAGCTTCTCCACAGGCTTTGTAAGCCTTGCCCGTTAGTGCGGACGAGAACTTACACGCCCGGGAGGGGAGACGCGGATTTCCGCGCCAGTCAGTAGCGGTCTTCGGACACAGTTGCATCGCTACTGACCGCTCGACTGGGGGGATCTCCACGTAACCCTTGGCTGCGCCACCATCAAGGGTAGTGAGGACGGAGGAGTCAGTCGATCGGTTTCTAGCGCTGTAAGGCGCTATCCACGATTTCGTGAGCTCCTGATGCACCTCCGGAAAGAAAGGTACCAGAAGGGTGCAGCGCAGCCGAATCCTCATCTCCGGAGTCCATTAGCTCGTCCCCCGATGCGGCTATCGAGACCATGTCCTCAGCCGGAGCCCCGAAAGTAACAGACGGTCTCCCGTGGGAAGGACCAGGCTGCTCTTCCGGAAGCTCCACCGGCGCAGTGGAGGGGGGAGGGGCCCGAGGAGCCTGTTGACCCGGCGGGAGTGCCCTCACAGTAACCCTCAGGTCTCCACCAAAGGCATCAGCCAAAGTAGCAGCCCTCTGCTTCGCAGCAGGAGGGCCACTAGATCGGGGGATGCGCAATGGGACTCCACCCCGTCTGAGGTATTCGAGTCTAGACCGTAGTACTGCGATGGTCATGTTCCCGCAATGGGAACATGAGTCATCCACGAAAGCCGCTTCAGCGTGCTGAACGCCCAAACACGAGAGACAGCGATCGTGTCCGTCAGCTGGGGACAGATAAAGACGGCATCCAGAAACACACGGTTTGAATGACATCTTGAAAAAGACACAGGGTCAAACCGTGTTGCTCTTTTAGAAGGAAAAAACCGCTCCAATCAGTGCCGAGGCACACAGGGGGATGACCGCGGCTCGCAGCGGTTCAGGGGTGCAAGCCCGCTGAGAGCACTCAAGCCCAGGAAGCTGTGAGAACAGCTGTTGTTTTTTCTTTTTTGAGATCTCCGCTGAAGTGCCGTCACACCAACACCGTAGACTGGAGCAGTCCTCTTGACTTGAGAAAAAAACACTCTTTGTAGGAACACAGTAGCGTTCGGCTCCGAAGTTGAAAGCAATGATGCGGTATTCCACTTCCGTATTTATACCTGTGATGCGGGGCGGGTCGTGGAATGCGTCAACCGCATGCCAATCCTCATTGGCTCGTTTTTAAACACTCGAAGTAGATTGGTCTCTGAAAATAGATCCCAATTCGTCGGTCAGTTCCGACGTACGTCGAACGTGACCGACTGAAAGGGAAGTATATTTAAGTGAAAAGATCATGGAAACTAGCCTACTTACTTTCCATAATCAATGTAAGTCATACCTTAAGCATTTATATTAGGGCTGTCGATTTAACGTGTTAATTAGATTAATTAGTTACGGTAAAATAACAGTTAAAATTATTAATGCATTTAATGCACTTGCCCCGCCCCAGACCTACTTAGGTCATCTTACATTTCATACAGTTGATTGATGATGAATATGAAGCAGGGCAACAACAACTCACTGTGTGATGAAGCCTATAGAATGCAGTTAGAATGTCTCTAAAATTCAAGATATGGGGCAAAAATGCCCCTGTTTGAGTTTTAGTCTCAGGACGTTTTTACACTGGGCACGTTTGTTGTGGTCCACGTCAGAACGTCACGTCATTGTTCCCACCGGTGCTATGCGTGAATACTCCCTCTCTCACTCGTATCCAAGGTAAACCATCAACACTAGCATCCCTTACATGTGTTGTATTGAACTAAATACATCGTCATCTGATCGCATTCGCAGGTTACTTTTCTTGTGCACCCGAGTCCGTGTTGCTTTCACATTCACGTGAATTCACACAGTTTTTGCACAACCGAACTCAGACCACCTCCTTCAGGCCGTCTCAAATTCGGTACCCCTGAGCTCAGCTCACCCGGGTCCGCGTGACAGCTTTCACATTAACAATTTCGTGCCCTGTTTAGAACTTAACTGCCAGTCTGAAAGCGCCCTCACATTTACATCATGATATATAAGCAATATGACACGAGTTTTGTTTTTCTGTCCAGAATAGCACGAGACAAGTGCAAATGCGATACTGATCTCATACAACAATTTAATAAAATAAATAAGTTAATATTGTGTTGTTTTAGACACAATATTGTCTGTTTTGCTCAGTTTTGCCAACAGAAATATAAAGACGAAGCAGAACTGTTCGTCTCTGATTTCGAGCAATACACACTGGCGTTTCAATTCTGAATCCGCATTTTGAACGAATCGGGTGGTCCAATGATTCAATGGACCATTACTTTACTCCTGAATGAATTAGCCTAAATTGAGTGAATGAATGACTTACTCAATTAGACATTTACCGCCACCTACTGGCAGTGTTAGTTTCTTATTTAGAGTAGCTATAATTTCATTAAAAAGAATTTCATATTTCCATATTAATAAAAACAAACATTAAAGGTATAGTTCACCCAAATTTTTTTTTTTTTTTCTGAAGCTACTGTTTGTAATGTCTATTTGATTTTTTACACAATAATGACTTTAAATGATCTTTTGGGAGTAATTTCTCAGCCAAATTTGATGTGTGATTAATTTGCGATTAATTCGATTAATTAATCACCACATTGTGTAATTAATTAGATTAAAAAATTTAATCGCTTGACAGCCCTAATTTATATGAAATCTAAGGGCCCTATTTTAACGATCTGAGCGCATGGTCTGAAGCGCATGGCGTAGGTGCACTTGGGGCGTGTCCGAATCCACTTTTACTAGTTTAACGACGAGAAAAAAAGGTCAGCGCACCAGGCGCATGGTCCAAAAGGGTTGTACCTAGTCTCTTAATGAGTCATGGGCGCTGGACGTGAAAATGATAACCGCGTCAGGCTGGAACTAGCAAAAAACACTTGCGTTGCGCCTGGCGTCGGATTGCGCCAAGTGTATGATAAGGCCCTAAATGTCAAAGGTCTATATTGTAAAGATGTGCATCTTAACTACTGTGGTGCTGCTCGTTAAGAATTTTGAGCATCAGTTTGTGCGTAAAAGGGACGCCCAACGACCGTCAAATTGTCTTGTATTGTTTTTCAAGACAAACCATGACCAAAATTAGCGTTAGAGATTTCTTTGTTAGCCCCCATTTCAGTCCTGTGTGTAATGCAGGTCACAGTCACCGAACGTGAATGGGTTAAAGATGTAAAACAAGTTTTCATGCACTGTCGTACAGTCTGACATTAATGACAGCTGAGATCCCACAGTGTGGCATGAGGACCATGTTCTTACAGTCTGACAAGCAAGAATCGTAAAGGACTATTATAAATCAGACAGCGTGCACCCGGCTTAACCCCCAATCGCTCCCCAGGCGCCAAAGCATAATGGCTGCCCACTGCTCCGGGTGTGTGTGTGTTCACTACTCAGTACTCCTAATGTGTGTGTACTAACTTGGATGGGTTAACTGCAGAGGACAAATTCAGAGAATGGGTTACCATACTTGGCCTTCACATGTCACTTTCATTTTCACTTTCTGTGTCCACTTGACAACATAAATACATTATGCGCCATCTAGTGGTGTGAAAGAAAATTACATGAACCTATTAATGGCTCCTACATTAAAGGCACAATATGGAGGATTTTTGTAATAAAATATCCAAAAACCACTTGCACAGTGTGATATATTTCATGCAGTTGTGTAATTATATTATCTCAAAAGTTCCCAAGGATTTGTAAATCCAATGAAATTCCAATTTTAAATAATGGCTCGTCCCTTGTCATTGTCGCCTATCAATGGCATAATATCCACATTGTCCTCGGTTTCCCCTTGCAGAAACCATGGCGACACATGCGGTGGACAAATGCGGATGTGGTGGTTATACAGCATCTAGCACGCCGCTGTTGTGTCACCATGGATCACGATTATTCATTGGCGAGTACAGAAAATCCAAAAAATGTAAACGTAGATCAAGCAGGTTTTGGGACAAACAGAGTGTGGCAAGCAGGACGAGGCTGAGAGCGGTCTCGTATCTCTCATGGAGGAGCTTCGGAAGCATAAAAGGAGGAGCGACGATAGTGAAGGACGAGGCCTGGACTATTTTACGTTATGTTTTGTTGATGTGTGTGTGGCAGTTGTCCGCAAGGGGCTGCCGCTTTACTTTCGGTTTGTTTATTTTATTATTAAAGTGTTTGAAACTTCCCGCCTCCTTCCCTGAGGATCAATATCGGCATGGCGTTTTCGAGATGGAGAGACCAAATCACCAAATCATTTGACAAATAGTCACATATCAGTAACAGGCTAATATAGCATTACATTTCACGTTCCTTGCAACTGATTCATTATGATGACATAAAATAGTGTGATCAAACGTACAGGTAATATAAGAATGAATTCATTACCTCATCCGTGAACATGATTTGTGAATTCCATTCATCTCTGGGTGGTGAAAACTACATCTCCCATCGTACCACTCTCCTTCATAGTGCCTTTGTTAAGATTGCCTTTGTTATTGTTTTGAAAATACACATATTAAAATACTTACATATTGTGCCTTTAAGGGTGGGCCAAAGCAACCAGTAGGCAGGTATTATGCAAATGCGTAAAATGGTAATGTCGCGGAAACAAGGCATTTCAGGCAAGTGTTTTCTGTTGGAGAGATTAACTCTCTTTGGCATGGACTTTGTGCTTAGCAGCTTTGCAGATTGGTGCCCTTTAAGAAGAAATATCTCTATCAGTTCTGTGTCCAGAAATCAGGCCCTTTTTAAATCCAATTCTTCACATTGCAGAGTAGACTCTTTGTGATCAAGTATGTCATTTTTGTTATTATTTTATAATGTCTTGTCAGACTGGCTTAAGTACACCTATTCATTCCAATGTTATTTCTGTTAAAATTAAATTTTCTCATGAAGACCCTCCCCTTTTAATAAGCTATAAAATGAGTGATGAAACAGGCACATTATTTCATTCACCTCCTGATCAAAGATGGATCTGCAAATCTCAGTTTTTCTTCTCTTCATTCTTTTCACTGCAGGTACAAAGACAAATCGCTTGAATTGTTATTGTGTACAAATACAGATCACTTATGTCTCTCACTGTCTCTCTGTTTTAATTACTAAAGGACACTCTCGCAAATGTTATGAGTGCATGAGTCTGACAGGTTCTTGTGTACAACAACAGTTGACATGTCCCAGTGGATTTTCCCAGTGCATGAGTTCAACACTGGAGACACAAATGGGTAAGTCCAGTGTGGTTTATTGAAATGTACTCTTATATTTGACTGATGGAGATGCTGCTATAATTTACTGGTGCTGTGACAGTGGAAATGTTACTTCTCAGCCTAACAGCATTTTCTAATTTACAAATTTTGAAATGAGAATAACGCTATGATTTTGCAGCTGTGAGATGATGCATGTGTTTGTTTTTAACTCACTGTTGCTTTCTACTTCTGAGAATATTTATTTTAAAAAATCATCAAAATAATGTTTTTCCGTTTTTAGGTGACATTAGTTCTAAAGTGATTGTTAAAGATTGTGCTCCTGTCTGTCAAAATGGGTCCATGAACTTCGGTGTTTTAAAGATGTCTTCTTTCTGCTGTGACACAGACCTGTGTAACACCCAAGATGTTCCAGGTATTGTACTTCAATGATCATGTGCAAATAACTTCTGTAAAGTCAACACTCATTTCACCTCGATATGAAATTAAATCAGGGAAAAAGCTGGGTAGACTGATTTTCTGTCAGGAATTGATTGAATGGATTGTTGTTTCATTAGATGTTACATTTTGTACAGAAAACAAAATTAAAGAACACTTGTTTTCCTCCTGATGTAGATCTCAGCTCTACTGTCCCCAATGGAAAGACATGTTTCTCTTGTGATGGGCACAGCTGCTTAAACATAACGAGCTGTTCAGGGACTGAAGATCGCTGCATTAAAGCAACAGGTGAGAATCTGGAAAAGGAAGAAGATCATTAATTTTGTTCCTCCATCTTTCACTTTAAGCATATGATACAAATCACATATACCAATATCCAGCTTAAACTAACCTTTGTTTTCTTTCTTTTCATCAGAGACTTTTGGAGACCAGTCAGTTGTTGTAAAAGGCTGTGCCTCTAAATCCATTTGTGATGCCACATCAATTAGTGGTGTTCAGGGCATCTCATGTTGTGAGGGGAACCTGTGTAACGGTGCTCAGAGTGTCACCCAGAGCTTCCTGTTCCTCTGCTGTTCTCTGCTCTCCTACTTCCTGCTGCACTGAATCCAGCAGCTCTTCTGATTCTACTATGAGACACACTATACTGAATATATTCATATACTCATATTCATCTATATTCATACATTCAATATATTCTATAGCTCCTCGGATTCTAAAGTGTGACACACTATGTGTATATATATATATATATATATATATATATATCTTATATATCAGAATATATATATATATATACACTACCAGTCAAAAGTTTGAGAACAGTAAGATTTTTAAATGTTTTTAAAGTCTCTTATGCTCACCAAGGCTCCATTTATGTTATTAAAAATACAAAAAAAAAAAAAGCTGTAATATTGTGAAATATTATTAAAATGTAAAATAACTTTTCTATTTGAATATATTTTAAATGTCATTTATTCCTGTGATGCAAAGCTGCATTTTGAGCATCAACAAACATTTCTGATTATTATCAATGTTGAAAGCAGTTGTGTAAAACATTTTTTTAGGATTCTTTGATGAATAGAAAGTTCAAAAGAACAGTATTTATCTGAAATAGAAAGCTTTTGTAACATTGTACTACGGTTCAAAAGTTTTGGGTCGGTAAGAATTTTTTTTTTTTTTGGGAAAGAACTTAAAGAAATTAATACATTTATTCAGTAAGGATGCATTAAATTGATCAAGTGACAGTATAGACATTTATAATGTTGCAAAAGCTTTCCATTTCAGATAAATGCTGTTCTTTTGAACTTTCTATTCATTAAATAATTCTGAAAAAAAAATTGTACACAACTGTTTTCAACATTGATAATAATAATAAATGTTTCTTGAGCAGTAAATCATCATATTAGAATGATTTCTGAAGGATCATGTGACACTGAAGACTGGAGTAATGATGATGAAAATTCAGCTTTGAATCAGAAATAAATTGCATTTTAAAGTATATTCAAATAGAAAAAAGTTATTTTAAATTGTAAAAATATTTCACAATAATACTGTTTTTGCTGTATTTTGGATCAAATAAATGCAGGCTTGATGAGCAGAAGAGTCTTCTTTCAAAAACATTGAAAATAGTAATGTTTACAAACTTTTGACCGGTAGTGTGTGTGTGTGTGTGTATATACACTCACCTAAAGGATTATTAGGAACACCATACTAATACTGTGTTTGACCCCCTTTCGCCTTCAGAACTGCCTTAATTCTACGTGGCATTGATTCAACAAGGTGCTGAAAGCATTCTTTAGAAATGTTGGCCCATATTGATAGGATAGCATCTTGCAGTTGATGGAGATTTGTGGGATGGACATCCAGGGCACGAAGCTCCCGTTCCACCACATCCCAAAGATGCTCTATTGGGTTGAGATCTGGTGACTGTGGGGGCCATTTTAGTACAGTGAACTCATTGTCATGTTCAAGAAACCAATTTGAAATGATTCGAGCTTTGTGACATGGTGCATTATCCTGCTGGAAGTAGCCATCAGAGGATGGGTACATGGTGGTCATAAAGGGATGGACATGGTCAGAAACAATGCTCAGGTAGGCCGTGGCATTTAAATGATGCCCAATTGGCACTAAGGGGCCTAAAGTGTGCCAAGAAAACATCCCCCACACCATTACACCACCACCACCAGCCTGCACAGTGGTAACAAGGCATGATGGATCCATGTTCTCATTCTGTTTACGCCAAATTCTGACTCTACCATCTGAATGTCTCAACAGAAATCGAGACTCATCAGACCAGGCAACATTTTTCCAGTCTTCAAATGTCCAATTTTGGTGAGCTCGTGCAAACTGTAGCCTCTTTTTCCTATTTGTAGTGGAGATGAGTGGTACCCGGTGGGGTCTTCTGCTGTTGTAGCCCATCCGCCTCAAGGTTGTGCGTGTTGTGGCTTCACAAATGCTTTGCTGCATACCTCGGTTGTAACGAGTGGTTATTTCAGTCAAAGTTGCTCTTCTATCAGCTTGAATCAGTCGGCCCATTCTCCTCTGACCTCTAGCATCAACAAGGTATTTTCGCCCACAGGACTGCCGCATACTGGATGTTTTTCCCTTTTCACACCATTCTTTGTAAACTCTAGAAATGGTTGTGCGTGAAAATCCCAGTAACTGAGCAGATTGTGAAATACTCAGACCGGCCCGTCTGGCACCAACAACCATGCCACGCTCAAAATTGCTTAAATCACCTTTCTTTCCCATTCTGACATTCAGTTTGGAGTTCAGGAGATTGTCTTGACCAGGACCACACCCCTAAATGCATTGAAGCAACTGCCATGTGATTGGTTGATTAGATAATTGCATTAATGAGAAATTGAACAGGTGTTCCTAATAATTCTTTAGGTGAGTGTATATATATATATATATATATATATATATATATATATATATACAGTGATGCTTGAACCCCTTGCAGAATCTGTGAAAATGTGAATCATTTTAACAAAATACGAGAGATCATACAAAATGCATTTTATTTTTTTATTTAGTATTGTCCTGAATAAGATATTTTGTTTACATATAATCCACAAGACAAAAAAATTGATGAATTTATAAAAATGTTGATCCACAATGATTTTTTTTGTGATGGTTGTTCGTGAGTCCCTTGTTTGTCCTGAGCAGTTAAACTGCCCAACGTTCTTCAGAAAAATCCTCCAGGTCCCGAAAATTCTTCAGTTTTCCAGCATCTTTGGCATATTTGAACCCTCTCCAGCAGTGACTGTATGATTTTGAGATCCAACTTTTCACACTGAGGACAACTAAGGGACTCAAACACAACTATTAAAAAAATGGTTCAAACATTCACTGATGCTATATTCAAACATTCACATCCCCAAAGTATTAAGAATCATGGGCATGTAAACTTTTGAACAGGGTCAATTTTATAAATTCACCTATTTTTTTGTCTTGTGGACTATATGTAAACCTATTTTATGTAAAATATATTATTCAGGACAGTAATAAATAAAAAATAACATGCATCCCTCTTATTTTGTTAAAATTATTCCCATTTTTCACAGATTTTGCAACGTTCAAGCACCACTATATATATATATATATATATATATATATATATATATATATAATAAACTGAAAAGTGTACTAGAAATTTTGTGAAATAAAATATAATCTTGTTTATTTTGAAAGATATTCAGGATCTATCAGAAGAAATAAATATTATATATATATATATATCATATAAATAAACAAATAAATCATCTGGTTAGTTTTTCATGAGTCTGTAAAACAATAATTGCATTCTCAACAGGATTTTCCTGTTCAGTTAAAGATCACAAAAGCAACAAGAGAAATAATCAGATATGATGACCAGTAGAATTTCACAAATACTTTTGTCTATCTCAGTTTTTGTTTGAGTGTTGATTATTATATCTGACAATAAATAGCAAGTTTGCGCTCTGTTAATAATTGTTACTGCTTTCCTTTAAGCCATTGTCATTGATAACAGGAGTGAGCAAGTTATCATGCACACAGAGTCCAAGCAAACAATGTTTTTTTTTTTTATTTTGTTCCAATGAATAAACATTGCCTCAAATCCACTTCCTGTGTCTTCTCATTCATTCATGTTGATGAACATCTATATAGAGTTCACATCTTACAAACACAGCAACATATTGTCCATAATCCACCTTCTTGCACGCTACCCTGTAGTGCGGTCAAAAACTGTGTGCTTCCCCATTACCAACACACACACCTGTTACCCAGATGCTCTAATTATACTGAGTCACAGCACCACTCAGTGGACAACAAAAACTTTCCATAATGGCTCCTATAATAATTAATTTAAAGGGATCATGAATTGAGAAATCAACTTTCCCTTGAGCTTTTTATATATAAAAGGTCATGGTAATATAAGAATATCCTGTAAGTTTCAGAGCTGAAAACTTCCTTGTTAGTCAAAGAAAAGCTTTTATTGACAGCTGGCTCAGCAAACGATCGATCTGCGAATGTGCGTCCCCGTGATGTCAGAGTGTAGTGAAACGCTGCCTTAACCAAAGAAGAAGAACGCCTAATTCTGTAGCCCCACTCACCAATTCGTGCCTGGCATGTTAGATAAATAACAGGCCTACGTGGAGCTAAACCGGATTGAACTTTCAAGCAATAAAGCTTATGGCATGTTTCAAATTTCCTTCGGATTCCAAAATGCATGGTTGAACTTTATATTTAATGAAGATCCAGCTCACATGGGGAAGACATTGCATTTGTTCGCTTCATTTCACCGGATTAGTTTGTAAACAAGAGACTGGAGATTAAATGAGATGAGATTAAATGAGATGAGATGAGATAAGATTAAAAAACAATGCTGTGGCTTCTGGATCTGACAGGAATGATGCAACACAATTATGTGAGTAAAAAACCAGGGTAGAAAATAGCCTATTACTTATTCATTATGATGTTTTTGAATGTAAAAACAACGCAAACGTCATAAGTTGACCTCAGACAACAGTATAAAAAAAAGCCAGTTCATGACCCCTTTAACCTTTAAAAGGTACATAACACACACAGTTTCTGCCAGTCTCATGTTAATCTTGAGTACCTATAGAGTAGTATTGCATCCTTCATATCTCCGAAGAGTCTTTAGTTTTATCATATTTATAAAAAACAGATACGCTGTACCGATTCTTTCCGAAAACAGCCGAACTTGTGGAGGCGTGCAGTGGGCGGAGCATCATGGTATTATCCCTGGATAACTTTCGATTCACTATACGTTTGTGTTGTTTACATTATATGCACTTACGTGCCGATTGCCAACAAAACACAGACATTTGATGCAGTTTCACTCACCGCCTGCGGTTTCGACTCATGACCGGGAACAAACAAACACACTTGCAGAACTCCGTTACTGCTCCGGAAAAACAAACTGCATCCACTGTTTCCTTAACACTGGGTTATTTGGGAAGCTGATCAAGGTTATCTTTCGCTCACAACCAGAAACACACTTCTTCAGAGACATTTAGTGTTGATTTCATGGTTTTATTAACAAAGTTCGGGAGGAGCACGTTCAGATAATTAACACAAGTGGAGAGCATTTAGCCAATCAACGATAAGAGGTATACAGCAGTCTTACATCTGTACGCTGACAGTTTATCAGCATCCCTCCACCACCCCTTCTCCACACTTCTAGTTCTAACCATACACGGGGGGAGTACTCTGGGTTCGGGCCAAATTCCGAGCTCGGAGCCCTCCCCCTGGACAGCACGGCAAATACGCAGAAAGCTTTACTCCCTCTAATTATATGTAAGTGTGAACTTGTGAAATGACAGCGCTGCCAGCAGCTCCCATAACCCGAATGAAGCTTGTTGATGGACGCGCTCTTGCTCTCGCTCTGGTTGATGTGTGCACGCGCACATCCGGGAGAAGTGCCCATACAAGGAATTTGCCCATACAAGCCCTTTAACAGTGTAAATAAGTCAGAATGCATGGAATAGCATTAGACGACCCCCCACCACCCCCCCAACTCGATCAACATGAAACAAAGACACTGAAGATGCAATATTGCGAACGATTATAGGATATGTCAAACAGTGCTGCCATGGCTAGAGATTAAAGTAAGGACAAAAAAGGGAAACAGAAATTGTCTCATATCTTGTAAAATCATTGTTTGATTCAAATTAAATTAAGATTGTATGTTCGGTAATTGAACCTGGATGAATTTAAAATCAATGTACTATTTTTCAGATCAGTATATTTATTTTCTTTAAAATATTTCCTCTGAATCTCTCTCTCTCTCTCTCTCTCTCTCTCTCTCTCTCGCTCTCTCTGTCTGTCTTCCCCTCACTCACCAAAAGAGGGCAGCATTGCATTATTTTTAAACAGGGTTTTAAAAAAAATCTTCTGCTTTCTCTCTCTCTGCCTCTCTCTCTCTTTGTGTGTGTTTGTGTGTGTGTGGAGGGGGGATGGGTGGGTGTCGCAATTGTGAGAAAAAAAAGTCAGAATTGTGACTTTATATCACACAATTGCGAGTTTATATCTCAGAATTGTGACTTTATATCACGCAATTACGAGTTTATATCTCAGAATTCTGACTTTATATCACGCAATTGCGAGTTTATATCTCAGAATTCTGACTTTATAACTCACAATTGTGAGAAAAAAAGTCAGAATTCTGAGATAAAAAGTCGCAATTACTCTTTTTATTTTTTTATTTAGTGGCGGAAACGGGCTTCCATAGATGCCATCCATATTGAAATGAAATGAAAGCATGTTTTTCGGTGCATAAGACTGGTGCACAAACGGCAGCTAAGGTGAAAACACATGAAGAGAAGTGTTAGGATAATACAACATCAGCATTCAGACAGTAGTCGGCACTCATTTAAAATCGACCTTTGACATCATCTGACATGAAATTCATTTAAAATTAATTGATCTCATAGATGTGGCTGTTGTGGTTCGTGATCATAGCAGCACCAACTGCTGCAGTTAATGTGGTGAATTCAAATGACTTTGACATAGTCTTTTTATGTTTTCCCATTTTAAATGCCTATTGCCTGCCTTGCACAGATGTCGGAGTGGAGGTGCCACCGGACTTGGGCCCATCATCGCTGCTCGCAGCTATATTTTATCATTATTTTTCTAAATGTGAAAGCCTTTGGACTTAAATCCTTAATGGAGTTGTTTTGTGCATTCCTGTGATTGCAAATAAACTCCACCTCTGTTAATGGCCACCCCAGGTGGCCCGCTTTGAACCAAGGTATTCGGCGGGCCAAAAACCCCTAGCTGTTGGCCCAGAGGGAGCCCCAACAAGGCCCAGAAGTGACAGTGGAAACGCGACTGGCCCTGGCATGCACTAGCACACTTGCTTTTGGCCCGTCAGTGAAAACACAGCTAGTGTATGTGAGTGTGTGTGTGAAAGGGAGCCTTTTGTCTTCTTCGATGGTGCCTATAGACAGCAAGCATTCGAATGAAATTTATCAATAAATGTTAAAAGAATATGCCTTATAAATAATTTTTATCTATCACATCCAACAGTCTTTTAAATCCATTCACTGAACTCTTTTTTATTTAATATTTTTATATAATAATAATAATAATTATTATTATTATTATAATTATTGGGCTATGCTTATTAATATTGGTTACGTTTTTTTATTGTTATGTGTGTTAAAGTATATATTTTGTAATGAAGTTCCAAACGTAGGTTCGGGATTGACAGTTCTGTCAATCATCATTACAAGCGTAATATATAAGCAGCAGACACTGCATCATCCCATTGACAAATTCTTCCGGCAACCCTCCTCCTCCCCGTCTCCTCCTCTAATTCTCTATTTCCTCCTGTGCAGTAGTTATACAGTTATAGGTGTAGGAATTGAGGGCGCATCAGACACAAATTAATCTTCCAGATGATTCGTTCAAACATAATTCCACACAAACTCAACTCAACAAATCAACAATTTATGGCGTTAATTGAAGTGGATGCTGGTCAGTCTGCAACAAGCTCACAAAACCCCCAGCTGATTACTTTATTGCCCTGCAAACTTTGACAAAAACAAAGATAACGCCAAAGTTGTTTGACTCCCAAGAAAAAGAGTCAAACCAGATCACCGTTGTCTCAACCTTTAGATGAACTCTGAGGGAAACGGTTAAATCCTGAGGAAAAACCCACAGAAACTGTGTTACATATAAACTGCATCAGATCATTCAAAAGATGATTGTCGGACTTACATTCAAACAGCCTTTTACTGCATAATTCCTTATCATGTCTATAACCAATACATGTGGCCATTATGCATATACACTCACCTAAAGGATTATTAGGAACACCTGTTCAATTTCTCATTAATGCAATTATCTAATCAACCAATCACATGGCAGTTGCTTCAATGCATTTAGGGGTGTGGTCCTGGTCAAGACAATCTCCTGAACTCCAAACTGAATGTCAGAATGGGAAAGAAAGGTGATTTAAGCAATTTTGAGCGTGGCATGGTTGTTGGTGCCAGACGGGCCGGTCTGAGTATTTCACAATCTGCTCAGTTACTGGGATTTTCACGCACAACCATTTCTAGAGTTTACAAAGAATGGTGTGAAAAGGGAAAAACATCCAGTATGCGGCAGTCCTGTGGGCGAAAATGCCTTGTTGATGCTAGAGGTCAGAGGAGAATGGGCCGACTGATTCAAGCTGATAGAAGAGCAACTTTGACTGAAATAACCACTCGTTACAACCGAGGTATGCAGCAAAGCATTTGTGAAGCCACAACACGCACAACCTTGAGGCGGATGGGCTACAACAGCAGAAGACCCCACCGGGTACCACTCATCTCCACTACAAATAGGAAAAAGAGGCTACAATTTGCACGAGCTCACCAAAATTGGACAGTTGAAGACTGGAAAAATGTTGCCTGGTCTGATGAGTCTCGATTTCTGTTGAGACATTCAGATGGTAGAGTCAGAATTTGGCGTAAACAGAATGAGAACATGGATCCATCATGCCTTGTTACCACTGTGCAGGCAGGTGGTGGTGGTGTAATGGTGTGGGGGATGTTTTCTTGGCACACTTTAGGCCCCTTAGTGCCAATTGGGCATCGTTTAAATGCCACGGCCTACCTGAGCATTGTTTCTGACCATGTCCATCCCTTTATGACCACCATGTACCCATCCTCTGATGGCTACTTCCAGCAGGTTAATGCACCATGTCACAAAGCTCAAATCATTTCAAATTGGTTTCTTGAACATGACAATGAGTTCACTGTACTAAAATGGCCCCCACAGTCACCAGATCTCAACCCAATAGAGCATCTTTGGGATGTGGTGGAACGGGAGCTTCGTGCCCTGGATGTGCATCCCACAAATCTCCATCAACTGCAAGATGCTATCCCATCAATATGGGCCAACATTTCTAAAGAATGCTTTCAGCACCTTGTTGAATCAATGCCACGTAGAATTAAGGCAGTTCTGAAGGCGAAAGGGGGTCAAACACAGTATTAGTATGGTGTTCCTAATAATCCTTTAGGTGAGTGTATATCACTCACAATTCATGTAATTGTTATAACTATTGAATGGTTAATTGAAAGTATGCCTTATCTGGTATGAGTGTAAATCTCTGTTCATAATTCAGAAGATGGCTTCAGTGAAATCTGTGTAGAATGTATCGTGTTCTTATAATAAGAAATCATGTCTAAACGCACTCTCTGCTTAGAGCAGGAAGCTAGGAGACCATAGATAACAGGTCATTTATGGGAGGGGTGTGAACACAGTCAACCCTGAACCAAGATGATATCTGATTGGTCAGAATCCATCCAGGAGGATGGGCCAATATGTGAGTATTAATCTCAGAACACGAACAAAGAAATGGGTTGAAATCAGTTCAAGAAGTCCAAGAATTGGTCAAGACGACAGAGACCGAGACCGGTCAGAGGCAGACCAAGATCTGAGAGAATGGGTTAACGATTTAATTTAGGCCATCTAGGACTCTCCCCCATTTTCTTTCCATGAGTCTTGTGTTCTAAGTTAAGTTTCGAATCTACAGCGAGCGTGCTTCAACTACAAACAATACCCACAAGACTTTCCATCCAGCCGCCAACACGGCACGTGATTGGCTTCCCAAGACGTCAATCAAAAGACACGACAAGGCCGTCAGCGAATCACCGAACCTGGGAAACCCCTGCAGCCAGGACCTAAAAGGGAATCCCCAAGACGACAGGAGACACAAACGCAAGTAACCTCCAGATTCTAAACTGAACTGGTGCATTAATATCAAATTTAATAACCCCGCCTAAGAAACGATAGGAGGGTTAAGTTAATGATTGGTGGTTCATTCAGGTCATGTGTTATAAATGCATATATTGTTAGAAACTTGGGATTTCATAATTTCTCTCTCTTAAAACTCATTCTTTCCTCACTTTCTTCCTTTCTGCAACGCGTGTGAATGTGTGTGTGCGTTTTTGTGTTAGATATTAGTTTTACGTGTTAGAGTAATCAATAAAGTTTTGTTTATATTTAAAGATAAGTGTTCTTGTGTTATGTGCTTACAAATTTAATGTCTTAAACTGCTGATCTATGTTACCTGGCTATTAAATAGTGTTTCACTATTGTTTGGATATTAATATCCGCTGCAGAGTTGATAGTTACGGCCCGTTCAAATGGACGCTGGACGAATCATTTGCTCGACCGTAAAATAGACTCTTTCAAAATTCCCTATGAATTAATTCATAAATTCATTTGAGCTAAATAGACCTGTTTCCCTGATACAGAGTCCTACATAGAGTTTTTTTTAACTCTGAGCTCGAGCCGAGCCTCAGGTTTGAGCCTCCTCTAAGGACAGTAAGCCAAGTTAGTTTAACCTACTATTAATCTTTAAGGCAGAATGGGCAGGCAAACTCATGAAAATACTGTAAATGCCCGATCGTGCCAATAAAGTTTTTACTTTATGACTATTTCTGTAGACTACACCAGTAGCCTATAGTGACGATAAATAAGCTCCTGTTTTCATTTATAGCCCCTCGTGCCTATGACAGCATTCAAATGAAGTTAGAATAATTGGTTATTATTAATATGTTTAAGCTACAATATAAACCTGTCAGGCATAACATTATGACCCAATATTGTGTTGGTCCCCCTTTGGCTGCCAAAACAGCCCTGACCCGTCGAGGCATGGACTCCACTAGACCCCTGAAGGTGTGCTGTGGTATCTGGCATCAAGATGTTAGCAGCAGATCCTTTAAGTCCTGTAAGTTGCGAGGTGGGGCCTCCATGGATCAGACTTGTTTGTTCAGCACATCTCACAGATGCTCGATTGGATTGAGATCTGGGGAATTTGGAGACCAAGTCAACACCTCAAACTCGTTGTTGTGCTCCTCAAACCATTCCTGAACTATTTTTGCTTTGTGGCAGGACGTTGTCACAAGTTAAGACGGGATTCAGTTACAGACTCAAACAACAGTTTATTTACTGGATAACACAAAATATAGGCAGAGAAGATAAAGCAAACAGACGAACAGATCCAGCAAAAGCAACGGGCAAACCAGTGCTGGATGTCCGTCTCCTTAATCCCGGAGTATACTTCAATTTCCGCGTCTGGACGCATCTCGCACGCAGTCGTGTCCACACAGCTTTCAAAGTATACTCAACCGCGGATGAGCGCAGATGGCCGAGTTTGACACGTGCGCAGTACAATTGTTGTGACTCTTCTGACGCATGCGCTGTTATACGTGCACCGTCCGCGCGGTCTCAAAAATTGGGCTGTCTTTATTGCGCATGCGCTGCTGTATGCGGGCTGCACGAGGATGGGGTGTGCGGACACCCGTGAAGCCTCCTGATGACGAAAATTACGTCACGCGGTCGGTGCACGAACGTGGCCGTATCTGGCCATATATACATATATGGTGAAGAGAGCGCGCAGCTCAGGCAGCGGGAGGACAGCGGAGTGCCAGGCAGAGGGGGAGGGGCGGCGGTGAGATCGCACGTTGACGGGAGTTGAGAGACTGGAGTGGGAAGACGACCCCATTGTGCTGAATACCATCCAGTACGTTATGTGCCGAGGCTTCGGAGCATGTGTCGAGAAATCCCGGAAGCGTTCAGTGAAGTGTGTCGCAAGGCTTGTATCGCTTTAGACCAATGACGTCACTGATGACGTCCGAAGCCTCGCTTCCGCCGGTTCAGGAAGCTGTTCAAACACAGCCAATTTCCAGTTTTAGAATAATATTTAATAATAATAATAATAGAATAATTTTAATAATAATATTGCTCCTCCTGCCTATTATGACCAAAGAATTGATTTACACACATTTGATAGCTCCATTAATTTTAAGCCAATACGTTTATTACACAGTTATGCTATACAATCATTATATACCACCAGAAAATACACATTATATTTATATAAATAGATTAGTCTATGTGGAAATTGATTTTTTCTTCACTGTTATTTCTAAACCTTAACTGGTGCAAAATACAGTGTATCACAGATCACATCAGGTCATCTGTAATGTATCTGCTTGTTTTACACTCTTTGACCACTGGTATTGTGAGCAAATGAAGCCTCGAAAAATGAACCCTTTTGTGAACCACTTGGCTGAAAAGCTTCAATGCTTCATGAGGCTTCATCTCGCCACCACTACCATCCAGCAGCAGAGAGAGAGCCTGACGAGATCGAGAGAGGAAGATGCACAAAAGGAAAAAACAAAGGGGGAAACAAAAACGGCACTGGAGACTCAAAACAGAACTGAGCAAGAGTTAAATATTAACAAGCTGGGTCGAAGCGTAGCGAGAAGCAACAACAACGATCTGGCACAAGACAGAGAACACGAGGAGAATAAATAGGGGCAACAACAAGGAAGGTAATCGATGGCAGGTTAGGGGAATGAGCAGTAATGAATGAATGAATGAACGAGAGGGAGGGGAAACCACGCCACAATGACAGCGGAGCACGTAGTGAACAGTATAAACAAAGCCATGCGCTCCGTGACAACAAAAAAACACACAGACACAATGATAAGAAAACAGGCAAATCAGACAGAGGACACGACAGCCGCATTATCCTGCTGAAAGAGGCCACCACAGCCACCAGGGAATACCGTTTCCATGAAAGGGTGTACATGGTCTGCAACAATGCTTAGGTAGGTGATCAACAATGAACATGCCATTTTTAATAACTATTATTATTATTATTATTAGTAGTAATTAATTATTTTTTTTATTGTCTTGGCTAGATGGAGTGTATAAGGGAAGCTTCCTCCTGCTCTTCTCTCCTCTGGTCTTCTACTTCCTGTTTCAGTGAGTCCAGATTCTGCACTTCAGAGTCTACATCATATTGACTGATACACAATTGAATATGATACAATATGATGAATTGAATATGATACATGATTGCTATACTTTACTGAATAAAGTTTGTTTGTTGCTCTGCTGTTCTTTGGTTTAAGGAACTGAAAGTATGTACTTAAATGAATATTAAAAAAATAGGCTACTGCATCAGTGGTAACAGATGTATAAATTTCCTATGCATAAAATAAAAGTTATTATAGAATGTAATAAAGAATTAAAGAAAAACATTACTGTTTAAAAGTGTGTTAAATCGCTGTAATAAAAGATTTACATATAACTTTATATACTAAACATCTTTCTCAGTTATTTCTGTGAGTGACTGGAAATTTGTCCAACTTCAGTTTCTTTTGGTTGTTCAACTAAGGTTTAAATCAATGGTTGAAATGCTTAGAAATATACATTTCATATACATTTAAATATACATTTCTGCTCTCATTTACATTTAAGACATTTAGCTTTTATCCAGAGAGACTGCAAAATTGTCCATGTGATCGAACCTGTTGCAGATTTACATGTGCATATTAAAGAGATAGTTCACCCCAAAATTAAAATGATCCCACAGTTTACTCACCCTCAAACCAACCTAGGTGTATATGACTTCCAAGCATTACAATGGCAGTGAATGGCAGTCCAAAATTTGAAGCCCAAAAAAGTGCATCCATCCATTATAAAAGTGCTCCACACGGCTCCGGGGGGGTTAATAAAGGCCTTCTAAAGCGAATTGATGGGTTTGTGTAAGAAAAATATCCATATTTAAAACTTTATAAAGTAAAACATCTAGCTTCCGGCCTTCCGCCAGACCGCCTTCCGTATTCAACGTACAAAGAAAGTGCAATGCCTCTTGCAGTTCAAAACGCTTACGTCATACGTCCGACGTCATACGTCACACCAGTAACGTTTTTTTTGTAAGTTGATGATGCCGTGAATGTGCGTTGGGAGTTGTCGTCTTCACCTCAACAGCCGATGGAAAGCAATCCAACGGACTCGGGCAGAAATCATGTTAATGGATGAGCTAATGTATTAAAATTTGAACGAGGCCGCTGGAGCAAATGCTAATGAAAGACACCTGCAATACACACCGGTTTCGAGGCTAGCGGAGCTTTTATTATGCACTGCAGTGCGGTGCTTATGCTTTTTTCGTTGCATATGTGGGGCAACGCAGTGCTGTTTTACATGGTTAAAATAAAAATAATCACGCTAAATACATTTGAGCGTGTTGAAAGTTATGTTATAACATTACTCTGTGCGTTCGCTCGGTGGCTGGTATGAGACACTTGTTGCACACTGCAGTAATCTCGATATTAGAATATCATATTAACAAAAACTGGATGACTTCTGTTGCTAAATGACATGCAATTAATTTAATTAATTAATTTAATTATAAAATATATTGTATGATGGAAAAAGCGCTCTCTGATTATGCAATGTACTTGACAAAATTGTCTCTGAGGCATGGTAAAAACATTTACTCACGGTAAATCAAGAAAACAAGCGATTCAAACAATAAGATAGTGTTGAGCTATATAGCAAAGAGTAGTTTTCTGTCGATGAATGTATCCAAACAGTTGCTCACTTGTCTAAGAAAACACATAATATATTAAAGTGTCTTTGGTGATTCCATGGTTTTTATGAAAGGAAAACTGGGTCCTGGTTAAAATGGCTGATTTCTCTGGATTTAAAAACCTAGCACACATTCAGTTTTTTAAAACACAGGACAAGATGTAAACATTCTGTATGTGCATGCACGAACCAATTGAATCCTTGAACTTGACATTTGCAGGTATTTTGATGTTGGGCAGGATAGAATTGGAGTTATGGGAGACACTAAAGGCCATTTCATACTCCACAAGATCAGAGAAAAAAGTTCTCGCTCCCAGGGCTGCGAGAACAAAATGACGTCATTTTGTTCTTGCAGCTCTGGTTTGGGAGTTCTCACAGCTTGTTCTTGACACATCATCTGCGCGGAACTTTTTTCTTGTGGGTGTCCGAGAACTATTGTGTGATTTGGTCAGAAATTTGAAGTGGGCGGGGTTAATGCGGAGAAACGGAAATTTTCTGTGCCTGCTTTTCTCGTGAAGTATGGAATGTCCTGGCCAGAACGAACTTTGTTCTTGTTCTTGCCACCTTGAAAAAACGAACAAATTTCTTTGTTCTTGCGGAGTATGTACCAAGCTTTATGTATGTCACTGGCTATAGAAGGGGAGGTACGTCATCGGGGTCATCAGGTGGGCACCCTCTTTCACTGATGTTTCGTTAAACAGTCTGTTCCTGATTACTTTTGCCCCTTCATGGACAAAGATGGCTTGCTGGGAGTCACCCTCTGGTAGTAAAGAATTGGTGGTAATAAGTTTTTCCTCAAGGGTGGAGGCAAGGCTCTTGAGGACTTGATTGTGACGCCATGTGTAACGACCCTGGGTGAGGCTGACTTTACACCCTGTCGGTATGTGCTTAAGGGAAGCTGGGCTAGAGCAGAGAGCACACCCAGGTTTTATCTTCATTCGGGCCCAACTGATATTCTCCAGTTTTCTGACCAGTTTTCTAGTACATGGCACCGTGGTGGTCAGAGTAGTAATGTCATCCATATAGGCTCTAAGGGGAGGGAGGCGCAAGTCCGAATTAAGCCACTGTCCACCCACCACCCACCTTGAGGCTCGAATGATGACCTCCATGGCCATTGTAAAAGCCAAGGGTGAAGTAGTGCATCCTGCCATAATGCCAATTTCCAAGGCTTGCCACGAGGTGGTAAATCAAATCAAAATCAAATCACCTTTATTTATATAGCGCTTTTTACAATGCCAATTGTTTCAAAGCAGCTTCACAGTGGTAACAGGAAAATAATGCAATAGAATTTGATTCAGCTGTACAGCCGCTCTGGTGAAAACGGTGATGTCATCCAGTTCATTTCAATTATCATATAGTGTCAACGCGGGCAGATCAGTAATATAGTTGAAATTTAAGTGTCCCCAACTGAGCAAGCCAAAAGCCAAAGGCGACGGTGGCAAGGAACCAAAACTCCTTCAGGGCCAGAATGCAGGAAAAAACCTTGGGAGAAACCAGGCTCAGTCGGGGTGTCAGTTCTCCTCTGGCCGACGAACAAATAGTGTATGATTATGATTCTGGCAACATTACAGGTCAGAAGTCATATTAGATCAATAGATATTCGTATGATTATTAGAAAGATTGGAGTCGTCATGCCAGGGACGGGTTTAATGAGGATGTCGTGTTGATGCGGCATTTACAGGGGGGAATTTAATTGACACGGTCTCTACAGACACTTCAGGGATGCGTTCGTCATGTCCAGGCTAAGGTTCACCATCTGGTCCGGATACGGCCCAGATCCGGCCGACTGCAGTAAACCTCGGGATAAACAGAGAGACTAACATTAGTGTAGATGCCATTCTTCTTATGATGTAACGAGTACATCAGGTGTTATGGGAAGTGTTCCCGGTTCCGGCTGACCTACAAACCCGATTCCAAAAAAGTTGGGACACTGTACAAATTGTGAATAAAAACAGAATGCAATGATGTGGAAGTTTCAAATTTCAATATTTTATTCAGAATACAACATAGATGACATATCAAATGTTTAAACTGAGAAAATGTATCATTTTAAGGGAAAAATAAGTTGATTTTAAATTTCATGGCATCAACACATCTCAAAAAAGTTGGGACAAGGCCATGTTTACCACTGTGTGGCATCCCCTCTTCTTTTTATAACAGTCTGCAAACGTCTGGGGACTGAGGAGACAAGATGTTCAAGTTTAGGAATAGGAATGTTGTCCCATTCTTGTCTAACACAGGCTTCTAGTTGCTTAACTGTCTTAGGTCTTCTTTGTCGCATCTTCCTCTTTATGATGCGCCAAATGTTTTCTATGGGTGAAAGATCTGGACTGCAGGCTGGCCATTTCAGTACCCGGATCCTTCTTCTACGCAGCCATGATGTTGTAATTGATGCAGTATGTGGTCTGGCATTGTCATGTTGGAAAATGCAAGGTCTTCCCTGAAAGAGACGACGTCTGGATGGGAGCATATGTTGTTCTAGAACTTGGATATACCTTTCAGCATTGATGGTGCCTTTCCAGATGTGTAAGCTGCCCATGTCACACGCACTCATGCAACCCCATACCATCAGAGATGCAGGCTTCTGAACTGAGTGCTGATAACAACTTGGGTTGTCCTTGTCCTCTTTAGTCCGGATGACATGGCGTCCCAGTTTTCCAAAAAGAACTTAAAATTTTGATTCGTCTGACCACAGAACAGTTTTCCACTTTGCCACAGTCCATTTTAAATGAGCCTTGGCCCAGAGAAAACGCCTGCGCTTCTGGATCATGTTTAGATATGGCTTCTTTTTTGACCTATAGAGTTTTAGCCGGCAACGGTGAATGGCACGGTGGATTGTGTTCACTGACAATGTTTTCTGGAAGTATTCCTGAGCCCATGTTGTGATTTCCATTACAGTAGCATTCCTGTATGTGATGCAGTGCCGTCTAAGGGCCCGAAGATCACGGGCATCCAGTATGGTTTTCCGGCCTTGACCCTTACACACAGAGATTGTTCCAGATTCTCTGAATCTTTGGATGATATTATGCACTGTAGATGATGATAACTTCAAACGCTTTGCAATTTTTCTCTGAGAAACTCCTTTCTGATATTGCTCCACTATTTTTCGCCGCAGCATTGGGGGAATTGGTGATCCTCTGCCCATCTTGACTCTGAGAGACACTGCCACTCTGAGAGGCTCTTTTTATACCCAATCATGTTGCCAATTGACCTAATAAGTTGCAAATTGGTCCTCCAGCTGTTCCTTATATGTACATTTAACTTTTCCGGCCTCTTATTGCTACCTGTCCCAACTTTTTTGGAATGTGTAGCTCTCATGAAATCCAAAATGAGCCAATATTTGGCATGACATTTCAAAATGTCTCACTTTCAACATTTGATATGTTATCTATATTCTATTGTGAATAAAATATAAGTTTATGAGATTTGTAAATTATTGCATTCCTTTTTTATTCACAATTTGTACAGTGTCCCAACTTTTTTGGAATCGGGTTTGTAGTTAATGCAGCCTAAAACAATCATTTAACTGATTTGAATAATATAAATTAAAAATGTTTTATGTGTATGCCATAGTAAAGAGATGTGTTTTTAGTCTAGATTTAAACTGATAGAGTGTGTCTGCTTCCCGAACAATGCTAGGAAGACTGTTCCAGAGTTTAGGTGCTAAATAGGAAAAGGATCGACCGCCTGCAGTTGATTTTGATATTCTAGGTATTATCAACTGGCCAGAATTTTGAGACCCGCAGTAGACGTGATGGAGTATAATGCGTTAAGAGCTTGCTCAAGCACTGGGGAGCTAAACCATTTAGTGCTTTGTAAGTAATCAGCAAGATTTTAAAATGTATACGATGTTTAATAGGGAGCCGATTCAGTGTTGCCAGAACCGGGCTAATATGGTCATACTTCCTGGTTCTAGTAAGAACTCTAGCTGCTGTGTTTTGGACAAGCTGCAGTTTATTTATTAAGCGAGCAGGGCAACCACCCAGTAGAGCATTACAATAATCTAGCCTTGAGGTCATGAACGCATGAACTAACTGTTCAGCATTTTGCATTGAAAGCATGTGCCGTAATTTAGATATATTTTTAAGATGGCAGTTTTACAGATGTTAGAAACGTGGCTTTTTTAAATGAGAGATTGGTATCAAAGAGCACACCCAGGTTCCTAACTGACGACAAGGACTTGACAGAGCAGCCATCGAGTGTTAGACAGTATTCTAGGTTACTACTTGTGGAGTTTTTTTGTCCAATGATTAAAAATTCATTTTTTCCTGAATTAAGTTGCAGGAAATTACTAGTCATCCAATTTTTTATATCAGCTATGCATTCCGTTAATCTTGTGAATTAGTAAATTTCGTCAGGCCATGAAGAAATATAGAGCTGAGTATCGTCAGCATAACAATGAAAACTAACGCCATGCTTCCTAATAATATCTCCCAGTGGTAGCATGTACAGGGTGAAAAGCAACGGTCCTAGCACTGAGCCCTGCGGTACTCCATACTGAACTTGTGTTCGGTGACATCTCTTCATTTACTGCTACAAACTGATAACGGTCAGATAAGTATGATTTAAACCATGCCAATGAAATTCCACTAATGCCAACATAATTTTCGAGTCTATTCAAAAGAATGTTGTGGTCGATAGTATCGAATGCAGCGCTAAGATCGAGTAACACTAACAGAGAGATACAACCACGATCGGATGAGAAGAGTAAATCATTTGTAACTCTAATGAGAGCAGTCTCAGTACTATGATACAGTCTAAATCCTGACTGGAAATCCTCACAGATACCATTTCTTTCTAAAAAGGAGCATAATTGTGAGGACACTGCCTTTTCTAATATTTTTGACAGAAAGGGTAGATTTGAGATTGGCCTGTAATTGACTAATTCTGTAGGATCAAGTTGCGTTTTTTTAATAAGTGGTTTAATAATAGCCAACTTAAAAGTTTTCGGTACATATCCTAATGTCAAGGATGAATTAATGATATTAAGAAGAGGATCTATGACCTCTGGAAGCATCTCTTTTAGTAGTTTAGTCGGTATAGGGTCGAGCATACATGTTGTTGATTTTGATGATTTAACGAGTTTAGCCAATTCTTCTTCTCCTATAGCAGTGAATGAATGTAATTTTTCCTCAGTGACACTACAATGCACTGTCTGATGTGATACTGTAGTAGACGGCTGCATGGTTATAATTTTTTTCCTAATATTATCAATCTTACAAGTAAAGAAGTTCATAAAGTCATTACTGCTGTGCTGTTTACAAACATCAGAAGTTGAAGCTTTATCTTTGGTTAATTTATCCACTGTATCAAATAAATACCTAGGGTTGTGTTTGTTTTCTTCTAAGAGAGTCGAGAAATAAGCAGATCTAGCAGTTTTTAGGGCCTTTCTGTATGCAATCATGCTCTCTTTCCACGAAATGCGAAAAACTTCTAGTTTTGTTTTCTTCCAGCTGCGCTCCATTTTTCTGGCTGCTGTTTTAAGGGCCCGGGTGTCCTCGTTGTACCACGGCGTTGGACTATTTTCTTTAATCTTCCTTAAGCGCCGTGGAGCAACTGTGTCTAAAGTGCTGGAAAAGAGAGAGTCAATAGTTTCTGTTGCAACATCGAGTTCCTCTAGGCTATCTGGGATGCTGAGGAGATGAAACTAATGAGGAAGATTATTTACAAAGCAATCTTTAGTCGCAGCAGTGATAGTCCTGCCATATTTGAAGCGAGGGGACGGCGTTGCAGCCTTTGCTAAATTAAGTGTACATGATACTAGGTAATCTGAGATGTCATCGCTCTGCTGCAGAATTTCAATGGTATCAACATTTATTCCATGTGACAGTATTAGGTCTAAAGTATGATTACGGCGATGAGTGGGTCCTGACACGTGTTGCCTTACTCCAATAGAGTTTAGAATGTCTCTAAATGCCAATCCCAATGTGTCTTTTTCATTGTCTACATGGATATTAAAATCACCTACAATTAGTACTTTATCTGCAGCCAGTACTAACTCTGATAGAAAATCAGCAAATTCTTTGGTAAAGTCTGTATGGTGCCCTGGTGGCCTGTATACAGTAGCCAGCAAAAATGTAAAACGGGACTTATCATTTATACTACATAACATTACGTAAAGCACCAAAACTTCAAAGGAATTATATTTGAAACTAGACTTCTGAGTAATACTAAAGATATTATTATAAATTACAGCAACCCCTCCCCCTTTGCCTTTCAGACACGGCTCGTGTTTATAACAATAATCTTGAGGGGTGGACTTATTTAAAGTAATGTTATCGTCAGGTTTTAGCCAGGTTTCTGTCAAACACAGCACATCTAGGTTATGATCCGTAATCATATCATTAACAATAAGCGCTTTTGAGGAAAGAGATCGAATATTCAAAATGAGATATGAAGGCCGTAATACTAATGTTGTCCACCAGAGGGAGGCACAGGATAACAAATTAGGCAACATAGAAGGCAGGTAGCAATTTACCATATGCTAGTTTTCGATAAGCCAGCTTGGGCATTTCCGGTGAACTGTTAGCTTAGCTGTCATTCTATACTCGCTGTACATGGACACAAAACCATCAATGGTTGACTTTTTAATGTTGTATTTAGGCTATATTTTAACGCAGTTATCACACTTACCTAATTTTGCCAATAAAACAGTTTTGTTTATTGATTGCAATAATGACGAAGCTAACACTGGAATAAGAAATACAGTGTCTGTAATTGGACATGCACATGCAACATTTTCCCATCACTTCATATGTTGTTTTTAATGTGACGACCAAAAACATTATTTGTTCATCCTTCTGTCCCCATTTGTAAAAGCAAAGGTTTCAACAACAAAATTTGATGGAAAACACTTATTTAAAAACAAAGAAGAAATTAATTACCACTATAACCTGGAGATATTTTTTTAGCTCAAAATACCCCACAGATAATGTTTTATAGCATGTTAAAATTGTCACTTTTTGAGGGTGAGCAAAAAACGCTGTTGTTGTGTGTCCCTTTAAATGCAAATGAGTTGCTGCTCCCGGCCCCCTTTCAAGAAGAGGGCGGGGATTCAAGAGCTTGTGTTAGCAGCTTCGATTACCTCACACACTGAAAAGGTCAGAAACTCTTTTATGTTTTTTAGTCTTTTATGTTCAAACTGGAGTCGGTCAAGTGACAACATGTAGAATGCAACAGGACGTTTCAGAATGGTTAGTTGATGAATTTATGTAGCTGATGTGGAGTTAACTATCTTCAAGTCATTGATTAACATATTCTGTCATGATAATCTATAAATTACTCGTGTTGGAACTGTTGTAATATGCCTACAGAGCCAGAGAATACACTCACCTAAAGGATTATTAGGAACACCTGTTCAATTTCTCATTAATGCAATTATCTAATCAACCAATCACATGGCAGTTGCTTCAATGCATTTAGGGGTGTGGTCCTGGTCAAGACAATCTCCTGAACTCCAAACTGAATGTCAGAATGGGAAAGAAAGGTGATTTAAGCAATTTTGAGCGTGGCATGGTTGTTGGTGCCAGACGGGCCGGTCTGAGTATTTCACAATCTGCTCAGTTACTGGGATTTTCACGCACAACCATTTCTAGAGTTTACAAAGAATGGTGTGAAAAGGGAAAAACATCCAGTATGCGGCAGTCCTGTGGGCGAAAATGCCTTGTTGATGCTAGAGGTCAGAGGAGAATGGGCCGACTGATTCAAGCTGATAGAAGAGCAACTTTGACTGAAATAACCACTCGTTACAACCGAGGTATGCAGCAAAGCATTTGTGAAGCCACAACACGCACAACCTTGAGGCGGATGGGCTACAACAGCAGAAGACCCCACCGGGTACCACTCATCTCCACTACAAATAGGAAAAAGAGGCTACAATTTGCACAAGCTCACCAAAATTGGACAGTTGAAGACTGGAAAAATGTTGCCTGGTCTGATGAGTCTCGATTTCTGTTGAGACATTCAGATGGTAGAGTCAGAATTTGGCATAAACAGAATGAGAACATGGATCCATCATGCCTTGTTACCACTGTGCAGGCTGGTCGTGGTGGTGTAATGGTGTGGGGGATGTTTTCTTGGCACACTTTAGGCCCCTTAGTGCCAATTGGGCATCGTTTAAATGCCACGGCCTACCTGAGCATTGTTTCTGACCATGTCCATCCCTTTATGACCACCATGTACCTATCCTCTGATGGCTACTTCCAGCAGGATAATGCACCACGTCACAAAGCTCGAATCATTTCAAATTGGTTTCTTGAACATGACAATGAGTTCACTGTACTAAAATGGCCCCCACAGTCACCAGATCTCAACCCAATAGAGCATCTTTGGGATGTGGTGGAACGGGAGCTTCGTGCCCTGGATGTGCATCCCACAAATCTCCATCAACTGCAAGATGCTATCCTATCAATATGGGCCAACATTTCTAAAGAATGCTTTCAGCACCTTGTTGAATCAATGCCACGTAGAATTAAGGCAGTTCTGAAGGCGAAAGGGGGTCAAACACAGTATTAGTATGGTGTTCCTAATAATCCTTTAGGTGAGTGTATATGCTGCATGAAGATAGAACAGGTATAGTTTGGGTCTTACTTCAATTGGGGTGGCAAATGAGAGGCATAAATTATAAAAATGCTTGTTTGTTTTCTTTTAATAAAATGTATTGCTATGCATTTAATATTAGTTTAATATGCTATTTCCATTAAAATTGAAGCTTAATAACATTTTGATTTTTAAATAATTTTAATCAAACACTGGTGAAACAACCACTTATGTCTCCCTTTATAATCACTGACAGAAGCTGTCAGTCAGTGCAGTGCAAGCTCACTGATTTCGGCACACTTCCCATTTTGTTCAATGAATGAAGTGCAAAATAAATCTTTAAAGGTGTAGTATGTACAGTAATATTGACAGCTAGCAGTTAAAATGGGTACTGCAGTCCAAATTTAAAATATTGGAGAGGGTTGTTTCTCCCACTCCTTCTTCTCGGTATGTCCGTTTTGCCTGTCTTATTGTTCTCCTTACAACTGCCTGAGCTTGTTTGTACTGAATCATATGTTGAAAATGATGGGTTCTTTTCATTAACCTAAAGGCTTTATTTCTGTTTCTCACAGCTGTTTTACACTTGTCATCCCACCATGGCACTGTTTTCTTTTCTCTTTTTCCTTTACTTTTAGGTATGGCTTTCTATTGCTGCTGATAACATTCGTTGTTTTACTTTACAATCCAATACTTTTAATTCTATATCATAATCAATTCAAACATTTATCACTGTCTTCCTGAAACCTCTCCCATTCAGCCTTCTCGAATATCCAATTTCTTCCTCCACCTTCTATAATCTGTGCCACCGAAATATTGACTCTACATAGGATTGGATAATGGTCACTCCCTATAGTTCCTTCTTTATACACACTCACTCCAATCACATACTGATGCCAAGTTGTTAGATACCAATGGAAGATCAAGTACTAACTCTTTCCCTGTGTTAATATCAATCCTAGTTTTATTTCCATCAATTAAACATACAACATTTCTTTCCTCTATTAATTCTTCTAAAACTTGACCATTATTATGAGTTTTATCACTTCCCCACAATGTGTTGTGTGCATTAAAATCTCCACTCCACACAATATTGTTCCTATCCTGTCCCTCTATTCCTTCAAGTTTATTAAGCTCTAGCTTTTTGCACGGATTATAATAGTTTATTATTACTATTTTCCTCCTTTCTCTCCAAACTTCTAGCACCACATACTCCAGATCCCTTCCCCTTCCTACTACTCTGTAAGGTATTCCTTGTTTTACACATGTGACACAACTTCCACCTCCACCATCTTTCCTGTCTTGTCTTATTACTATATACCCACTTAAGGCAAAATCCAAATTAGGCTTTAACCATGACTCTTGAATACATATAATATCAGGTTTTTTTCTTCTACTAAATATAAATTGCTTAAAATCCTGTCCGTTTGCAAGTAGACTTCTTGCATTCCATTGAAGGAATAACATAATTAAAATGATCACCCCACCCATGTTGACTCCTGGCTTGCTTCCATACTCAGTTCATCTCTTACCTCCACCATTTCAACCCTATTAAATCCAAATGATGTGTTGCTGCTTTGACTATAATCTGGATCCTTTCAGTTTTGGACCTGATTTCAGGTGTTGCATTTATTACCCCTGCTATGAAAGTTACTAGTTCCCTTTCAGTCGGTCACGTTCGACGTACGTTGGAACTGACAGACGAATTGGGGATCGCTTTCAGAGACCAATCTACTTTGAGTGTAACTAAACGAGCCAATGAACATTGGCATGCGGTTCACGCATTCCACGCTCCTCCCCGCAGGGAGGGTATAAATAAGGAAGTGGAAGCACCGCATCTTTGCTTTCTGCTTCGGAGCTGAACAATTGCTGGTTTCTTAGTCTTTTGTTTCTACGAAGAGTGTTCTGCAAGAACAAGTCTGCCTTTTCGAGTCGACGCTTTCTGGATCTGGTGCGGGTGTCACGGCACGAACAGCGGTGGTCGTGTCACGAGTGACGAACAACAGCTGTTTTCACAGCTCAGAGCCTGGGCGCCTTCAAAGAGTGTGAGTGCTCACAGCAGGCTTGCACTACAGAACTGCTGTGAGCCGCAGCCTGTCAGATCGTTTCCTCTAAAAGAGCTTACACGGTTTGACCCTGCGTCTTTTTCAAGATGTCATTCAAACCGTGTGTTTCTGGATGCAAGCGATATTTGTCCCCAGTTGATGGTCACGATTGTCGTCTCACGTGTTTGGGCATTTGGCACGCTGAGGCAGCGTTTGTGGATGACTCATGTTCCCACTGCAGGAATATGACCATCGCGGTGGTTAGGTCTGTATGGATTGGTTTTACTGCTAAGACAAAAGCTGAGATCCAACACCCTGCATTAAAACAATAAAACTCACTAATCTGGAGAGAAGATCTCACAGAAAGAGTGTAGGACATCGCCCTGCCCAAAACTTCTCCCCCTCTCCCTCCTCCCTTCCCTTCCCCCTGATTCAAGGCACAGAATGCCTATATACCACAGATGATGTATCTTGTGAATCTATTGTTTTTTCCCTTTCATGTTTGGTATCTTTTTAAACGTCTCAGTGCGATTGGTAAAATGGTCTCAACTTCACTGCAGTCACTGGTAGTATGAGAAAGACTGAAACTTATGAGAATTCTGTTCTCCTTTTTGAGTGGTCTTTTCAAGATATCTGATCCTTTCCCCCGAGACCAGGTGTTTGTGTAGCAAATATTTACAACCCTTTTGTTCTGGTCTGGGTATTTAAGGAAGGGTGGCAGAGCTGCCATTTGGGAAAAATTCTGTAGCCAGATCCCCCATGCAGTGCTGTGTGAGTGTCTTTGAGACACTCACACACACTGTGTGTACTGTGCCAGATATGATGACTCTTTGAAACTATTTTTATATCACTTTGTAATTGTGTTTTATATTTTTAAGATGATCAGTTGTGTACCATGGATTCTTGTTTAATTATTTTTTTATTTAAGTTCTGTCTGGCCACAATAAATGTTAATCTTGATTTATCTTGTATTATTCGGAAATCATTATTCTAGTATAGATCGATGTGGAGTCCTTTATTTCCGCAAATCTCTGTCAGGATAGATCATACCGAGGACCCAATGGATGGAGCATGGGGCACACCATTAGGGGCAATCCGATTTCTGACTATCACTGTATTAGCAAGTTGCAGCTTTCGTGTCTATTACTAAAAATTACACGTGTCATGTACAAGCATGGGCGGTCTGACACGGTAAAATATTCACTCTGCAGTCCTCTGACTAATATCAGAACTGGCTAGTTTGTGGAGATGAGGATTCGGCTGCGTTGCCCCCTTCGGGTGTGGTAGCGTTGCCCGAGTCTGATCCAGAGCTCGCGGCTATGCTTTCCTGGGCCGCCGCAAGTATCGGGCTCGAGTGGAACCCTCCACCTTGTCCCGAACCTTCGCGGTTCGACGATTGGTTTATCGGGGCGGCCCGTGCTGGTTCTCAGCGCCCTGCCCCGGTGCCTTTCTTCCCGGAAGTGCATCAGGAGATTACCAAATCGTGGACGGCACCCTATAGTGCCCGAAGCCGGTCTGGTGACTCCTCCGTCCTCACTACCCTCGATGGTGGCGCGGATAAGGGGTACGTGGAGATCCTCCCGGTGGAGTGGTCTGTGGCGATGCAGCTGTGTCCCAAGACTGCTACCTCTTGGCGGGGTAATCTGTGTCTCCCCTCCCGGGCGTGTAAGTTCTCGTCCTCTCTGACGGGCAAGGCTTACACAGCCTGTGGAAAAGCCGCGTTGGCTTTGCATGCCACGGCGCTCCTGCAGGTCTACCAGGCCAAAGCGCTCAAGGAATTGCACGAGGGTAGTTCCGACCCAGGGGTTATGCAGGAACTGCGTATGGCGACGGACCTCACTCTCCACGCTCCCTGGGTCGGGCAATGTACACACTAGTGGTCCAGGAACACCACTTGTGGCTAAACCTGGCAGAAATGCGTGAGCCCGTCAAGGTTCGGTTCCTCGACGCCCCTGTCTGTCAGTCTGGCCTCTTCGGCGACGCCATCGAGAACTTCGCCCAGCAGTTCTTGGTGGCCCAGAAGCAGACGGAGACGATCAAAAACATCCTGCCCCGACGACCAGCTGCTGCTTCCACCCAGTCATCGGCCGCAGCGCCTCCGCCTGCTCGTCGCCGAGGGCGTCCCCCTGCGTCAAGCAGCCCAAGCAGCAGCCTCCACCCAGGAGTTTGTTTAGTTTTTTTTCTGTTCTGCCGCTGGCTCCCCGGAGTCCAGCGGTACCCACATTTTCAATAAAAGAGCAGTTTCCTCCCTCCCTGGGCCACAAGAGAGCGAGGTTGGCAGTGTGCGACGCTTCAATGCCTTGCCACTCCCCTCCTCCTCTCCCTTTGCCAGGGGGCAGCAGTGTGCGGCTCGAGGACGCCAACAGGCCTTCTCACCCACACTCTGCCCCCCCCCCGCAGCACACTCAGACCACACTCCGGGCTGCCTCCGGGCCTCCCGAGTCGGGTCCCTGTGTTCCACCTCACTGGCCCACCCCGGGTACGTCTGTGGTCCCGTTGGTCCCGCTTGTATGCTCGCTGGCTCATCCGTACCATCAGACTTGACTATGCGATTCAGTTCGCCCGGCGCCCGCCCAAGTACAAGGGCATCCACTTCACCTCAGTGCGAAGCAGCGATGCTCATGTCTTGCTGGCAGAGATCAAAGTCCTACTGGCGAAGGATGCGATCGAGCCGGTTCCTCCAGCTGATATGAGGACGGGGTTCTACAGCCCCTACTTCATTGTACCCAAGAAGGGCGGTGGGTTACGGCCAATCTTAGACCTGCGTGTCGTGAATCGGGCCCTGCACAAGCTTCCGTTCAAGATGTTAACGCAGAAACGCATTTTCGAGTGCATCCATCCCCAAGATTGGTTTGCAGCGATTGACCTGAAGGACGCGTACTTTCATGTCTCGATTCTCCCTCGACACAGACCGTTTCTGCGCTTTTCGTTCGAAGGGCGGGCATATCAGTACAAAGTCCTCCCTTTTAGGCTGTCCCTGTCTTTACGAAAGTCACGGAGGCAGCCATTGTTCCAGTCAGAGAACGCGGCATTCGCATTCTCAACTATCTCGACGACTGGCTCATACTGGCTCACTCGCGGGATCAGTTGTGCGAACACAGGGACCTGGTGCTCAGTCACCTCAGCCTGTTGGGACTTCGGGTCAACTGGGAGAAGAACAAACTCTGCCCCACGCAGAGGATCTGTTATTTCGGTATGGAGTTGGACTCGGTCAACCAGACTGCGCGCCTCACAGAAGAGCGAGTCTGGTTAGTGTTGAACTGCTTGAATTCGTTCAATGGCAGGACAGCGGTCCCACTGAAATTATTTCAGAGGCTCCTGGGGCATATGGCATCTGCAGCCGCGGTAACACCGCTCGGATTGCTTCATATGAGACCGCTTCAGCACTGGCTTCACGGCCGAGTCCCGAGATGGGCGTGGCAGAGTGGCAAGTACCGGGTTCCTGTTACTCTGTACTGTCGCCATACCTTCAGCCCGTGGTCGGACCCTTCGTTTCTACGGACGGGAGTTCCCCTAGAACAAGTGTCCAGGCATGCTGTGGTCTTCACGGATGCCTCATCCACCAGCTGGGGGGCCACATACAACGGGCATGCAGTTTCGGGTCTGTGGACGGGGCCTTAACTGCATTGGCACATCAACTGTCTTGAGTTGCTAGCAGTACATCTTGCGCTGCGTGGCCTGAAAGGGCCGCTACATGGCAAGCACGTACTGGTCCGTACAGACAGCACTGCGACCGTTGCATACATCAACAAGCAGGGTGGTCTATGCTTCCGCTGCATGTTGCAACTCGCCCACCATCTCCTTCTTTGAAGTCTGAGGTCGCTTTGGGCCATTCATATCCCTGGTGCGCTCAATCGTGCAGCCGACGAGCTCTCACAACAGTCGACACTTCCGGGAGAGTGGCGACTCCATCCCCAGGCGGTCCACCTGATATGGGACCTCTTTGGAGCCGCACAGGTAGACCAGTTTGCCTCTCCAGACTCAACCCATTGCCGGTTGTTTTGTTCTCTGACCGAGGGGACCCTCGGCACGGATGCACTGGCACACAGCTGGCCCCGGGACCTGCGCAAATATGCGTTTCCCCCAGTGAGCCTTCTTGCACAGACCCTGTGCAAAGTCAGGGAGGACGAGGAGCAGGTCTTGTTAGTTGCGCCATACTGGCCCAACCGAACCTGGTTCCCCGAACTCACACTCCTCGCGACAGCCCCTCCCTGGCCCATTCCTCTGAGGAAGGACCTACTTTCTCAGAGACAGGGCACTCTACAGCCTGTGGTAGGCCGCCTAGAACCTCCGCGTCCCGTCCAGGGACCAGACATGGAGTTTCCAGAGGTCTGGACGGGACGCGGAGGTTCTAGGTGGCCTACCACAGGCTGTGGTAGACACCATCACTTCTGCTAGAGCTCCCTCTACGAGGCACCTCTATGCGTTGAAGTGGAACCTGTTCGTTGAATGGTGTTCTTCCCACCGGGAAGACCCCCGAAAGTGTTCGGTTAGAGTTGTGCTTTCCTTCCTGCAAGATGGGTTGGAACGAAGGCTGTCTCCCTCCACCCTTAAAGTGTACGTCGCAGCAATCACGGCGTATCATGACGCAGTTGAAGGTGAGCCATTGGGGAAGCACGACCTAATCGTCAGGTTCCTCAGAGGTGCGAGGAGGCTAAATCCTCCTCGTCCTAACTCGTTACCCTCTTGGGACCCAGGGCACTTCAGAGACCTCCCTTTGAGCCCTTGCAGTCCATAGAGTTAAAAATCCTGTTCATGAAGACAGTGCTCTTGACTGCATTGGCCTCCATCAAGAGGGTAGGGGACCTGCACGCATTTTTGGTCAACAAATCGTGCCTAGAATTCGGGCCAGCCAACTCTCACGTTGTCCTGAGACCCCGTCCTGGGACCAGGTAGTGAACCTGCAAGCGCTGCCTTCGGAGGAGGCAGACCCAGCCCTAGCTTTGCTCTGTCCCATCCGCGCCCTGCGGGCTTACGTGGATAGAACGCAAAGCTTCAGGACCTCAGAGCAGCTCTTCGTCTGTTATGGAGGCCAGCAGAAGGGAAAGAGGGTTACATACGTAACTGAGACGTTTCTTCTTTTCTAACTCTAACTTTCGCCTCACTCTTCATTACTTCCCCTTCTTGCTCCATAAATTCCATGCAATTGTTATCTTCTCCTGACTCCCTTTCTGCTTTTTTGATAGTCATATTTTTAGTCAATGTGAAGTAGAGGAGGAGTACCGCTACCGACCTATACAGGCCATCGGCCGATACTCCCACACTCCTCCCCACAATAGACCTACCGTTACCAAGCCCAAAGATAATCCAATAAATCCGTATGAAAATATTCCTCTGGTTCTAGCAACTCTCTGTCCCAAACTCAAATCTCCAGCTTACGTCACAGGAAATCCGTCGAACCAAAAACACAATTCCTTTCTGACGTGAAGTCAGCATTTGCGCATAAACTTGAAACGAGATTTCAAAATAAAGGTACTGCAATTTATAATAAATAAAATAATGTATAAATAACAAACACAACTTAAATTCTCAATTATGAAAGTGATTTTAGAAAACAAAAAATTATACATAAATTATATATAAATTATTTAAACAATATAATGGCAGCATTTACAATGCTGTTAAAGCTACCTCAGGACATTGACAATACATTGATGACACACCAACAAGTGATATTTCACCAGAAGTTTTCCAGCTGGTTTATATCATTGCGGAAGTTCTTAACGTTCCATGCATATGGTCAATTGCCTTCATGTGACGTGAGATCAATGGTTTATTAAAACTGCAAAGGGAAAACTACATTAAAATGATTCTGACAGATGTGAAGGGGGAGGATAATTTATATGTGCGTCAGGTTTTTCGACAAGAAAGATTTCCGCATAGGATACACCTGTGCATCCTTGCTCATTACGCCAGGGTCATACTCAGTTTGCAGTGCGTATGCGATGCAGGAGCAGCACGTGCTAATTGTGCTTTCACATATGACCATCCAAAAATTACAGAAAATCCAAAAGTTGTTACAGAAAATTTTTTGTCAGCATTGCGATTTTCATCATACACAGTAGCCTACAGTTATAGGCTACAATCTTTCATAAACGTATTCACGTTTAAACACACTATATTTAAACAACATATTATTCAATGCATTACTTCTATATAGATTTATATATTAAGTTCCTCAAGCAAGTGGCAAAACATTTTAAACGTAACTTTCTCATGTTAAAGTCACAAACATTTTAAATTAAAACTTATACAATTGACAAAAACAGCTGACTTTCATGACTTTTCCTTTGCATCTTCATACAAGAAATCTTTCTGGTCATAAAAATCTTGTTTTTCCACCTCCATAAAGAGAAGAGTGCCATCTATTATGTCGCCTTGTTGGGATAAATAAGTTTTCCTTGCTTAAACCTGGGCTAAAAGCCATATGTTGAAACACAGTATTATATGCAGTTATGGTGAAATTTAGGCAGGCACTGATACCGATACCAGTAAAGGGGTGAGTGGGGCACAACTATTTGTAACAGACTTTTTTAAAATACTTCCACACATGCTAGCATGACGAAACTTAGTGTATTTACTAGTTGACATATCAACACTATATAGAGAAAAAATTGCACCAAAATTCAGAAATCTTTGGAAGATATCACTGAACATTTATTTAACCATAGCAAAAGTAAATTTCTTAAGTTTATTTTTCTATCTTATTTTTTTGTGTTTATTTAAAATTAGACAAATCTAATATTATTTAAATCTTATATCTGTTATTTAACAGCTGAGATAGTTCTTTAATGCTTCGCTCACTAGCAGAAGACACTAGCTGGGTTTAAATATTCACATGCAAAACACTGTTAAATATATTGAAAATATTTTAATATTCTCATTCCATTTACAAATTGTATACATTACAAGTTAACACTTGATATACATTACAATCCACTCAAACAATACATTATCAAGTTTCAGGACATTTTATCTGATTTCCTGATAATTCACTCCATCAATACTGCACAGTAAAAAACAGTGCTGGGTTACACTTATTGGGTCACTATATGTTGGGTTATTTTCTAATATGGTGGGTCATTTTTTACATTGGGTTATATCCCAGCTAACAATGACCTACCGGGCTGCCAGCGTTTTTTGTGCAGCAAAAAGTCAGCGGCTTGAGCTTGAGACAGTTGGAGTTCCGTCAGACTCTGCACTCTATTGGCGAGCCGATGAAGCTAAAAATGCTGTCGGTCTGCCAGCGTTTTTTTTGTTTGTTTGTTTGTTTTGTTTTTGGGTGGCACACTACCAGCGGTTTGCTGCTGTTCGTCCACACTCTCAAAAAAAAAGAGCACAAAATTGTACAAGTGGCCGTCACTGGGGTGGTACCCTTAAGGGTACATTTTTGTACCTCTAAGTCAGGGGTAGGCAAGTTCGGTCCTAGAGAGCTGATGTCCTGCAGAGTTTAGCTCCAACCCTACTAAGCCACCACAGTATAAAACTCATGTCTCCCAGCATGCATTGCAGCATTAAGTATGTCACCATTGTTGAGATTCATATGCTGATTCTTGATATCTGTGTGCATCTAAACTTTTTTTGCCCTAGAATGTATTTAAAAATCTAAATTCAGAATGTCTGATCTGTGGCAAGAAAGTATTGTTGGTGAATATTATTTATTAACATTTTTAGTCAGTGATGAGTTTAGTCAAACATTTTTCTTCATGGCAATTTTTGTTTATGGCTTCTTTTAATTTGAACAGATTAAGTGTTTTGTTAACACTGTAACAAAAACCACAAACTCACATAAAAAGCCAATAGTCCAACTAGAGGAAACTAGACGTCTTTCAGGGTTGGAGCCAAACTCTGCAGGACAGCGACTCACTAGGACCGAACTTGCCTACCCCTGCTCTAAGTAGAGGAAAACAATGGTATAATTGTACACCTACCCCTAACCTATAAACACTTTATTATTAAACACGTTAGACACTTTATATCCACTTTTCGAATATTTTCTTCATTTTTATTGAAAATAAATGCCTTTCCGATCTGATATGTGATGGGAAAAGGGAGTAGAGCGAGTTCGGCAAAAGGTAGATTTGAATCAAATCTTCAGACCACACGCCTTACCCCTACACCATTGCTACTGTAAACAACTCAGTGTCTTCCTGATAGATTTTATGTTGATCTCAGCATGGAAGGAAAGTGGACAGGGGGTCTTTTGTCCTCGGTTGAAGTTGTATTCTATGTTTTAACATATGGTTTCTTTATGTACCGTAACCATTTCCATATAAGGAACAAGGCTCTACTAGGATTGAATGGGAGACAGGGAATGGTCCCTGCTTTTGTATTGCAAGTATAGGATAAGGTCTTTGGGATCCCTAGGAAAGCCTGGGTACCTGACCGGGAGATGACCATATTTAGACTTGTTTTTCTATATGTATCACATTCCTATACCATGAGCTATATGATGTATTCTCTCTCTCATTGGTTAAAACCATACTACACCCCTTGTACTCTTTCTATACACTCACCTAAAGGATTATTAGGAACACCATACTAATACTGTGTTTGACCCCCTTTTGCCTTCAGAACTGCCTTAATTCTACGTGGCATTGATTCAACAAGGTGCTGAAAGCATTCTTTAGAAATGTTGGCCCATATTGATAGGATAGCATCTTGCAGTTGATGGAGATTTGTGGGATGCACATCCAGGGCACGAAGCTCCCGTTCCACCACATCCCAAAGATGCTCTATTGGGTTGAGATCTGGTGACTGTGGGGGCCATTTTAGTACAGTGAACTCATTGTCATGTTCAAGAAACCAATTTGAAATGATTCGAGCTTTGTGACATGGTGCATTATCCTGCTGGAAGTAGCCATCAGAGGATGGGTACATGGTGGTCATAAAGGGATGGACATGGTCAGAAACAATGCTCAGGTAGGCCGTGGCATTTAAACGATGCCCAATTGGCACTAAGGGGCCTAAAGTGTGCCAAGAAAACATCCCCCACACCATTACACCACCACCACCAGCCTGCACAGTGGTAACAAGGCATGATGGATCCATGTTCTCATTCTGTTTACGCCAAATTCTGACTCTACCATCTGAATGTCTCAACAGAAATCGAGACTCATCAGACCAGGCAACATTTTTCCAGTCTTCAACTGTCCAATTTTGGTGAGCTCGTGCAAATTGTAGCCTCTTTTTCCTATTTGTAGTGGAGATGAGTGGTACCCGGTGGGGTCTTCTGCTGTTGTAGCCCATCCGCCTCAAGGTTGTGCGTGTTGTGGCTTCACAAATGCTTTGCTGCATACCTCGGTTGTAACGAGTGGTTATTTCAGTCAAAGTTGCTCTTCTATCAGCTTGAATCAGTCGGCCCATTCTCCTCTGACCTCTAGCATCAACAAGGCATTTTCGCCCACAGGACTGCCGCATACTGGATGTTTTTCCCTTTTCACACCATTCTTTGTAAACTCTAGAAATGGTTGTGCGTGAAAATCCCAGTAACTGAGCAGATTGTGAAATACTCAGACCGGCCCGTCTGGCACCAACAACCATGCCACGCTCAAAATTGCTTAAATCGCCTTTCTTTCCCATTCTGACATTCAGTTTGGAGTTCAGGAGATTGTCTTGACCAGGACCACACCCCTAAATGCATTGAAGCAACTGCCATGTGATTGGTTGATTAGATAATTGCATTAATGAGAAATTAAACAGGTGTTCCTAATAATCCTTTAGGTGAGTGTATAATCTCTTCTCCTGCTAAATAAAAATGAGACTTTATACTCTCCCTCAGCGCTGAGTAATTGTTCATTCAATTGCCAATTAAGAGGACTGGGATGAGGCACGCCAAAGGGGCAATAATCTAACAATTTGGGGGCTCGTCCGGGATTTCTCCAGACAGGTAAGAAATAAAATGCTTAAGTGCGTCTTACTGTCTGTTGAGAAATTGATCCTTGTATTTTCGTGCCGCACTTTTTCATATTTGTTAAAAGTGCATATCTTTGTATTTTGATCGGGAAGAGTGAAAGAGGACTGATCACCCTTTCATTTTTGGTGTTATCCTCACGGATTTTATGCGTGGGAAGGGAATAGGTGAGTTTGAGTTGAAGATTCTCTCTCTCTCTCATAAGTCTATTTCATTGTGATATCCTCGGTTCTTGTTGGCAGTTGAATGAATAATATTGAATTTAAAAAAAAATTCTTTTGGCCAAAAAATACCAAGTTAATATAAAGCCGCAGACTTTTATTTGTATTTTATTTGGCCATTCTCTAAAATTGTAAGGCTTGCATTAAAGCAGAGGAGAGATCTTTGCTGGCTGTTTCAAATGGGTGAAACGATTAGTCGACCGTTAATGGGGGAAACCCCCAAGGATTTCATGAATCGCAATAATAAAGCGTTTTTCACGGAACCCTATCTCTCTAATCTCGCGGGATGGTCAGAAGGGAAAATACAATTAGATCCGTTTCCCCGCGATGGTTCTTTTAAAGATGAAGATATGCGTGCTGCAAAAGATATGGTCCTTGGTTCTTGGGGTGACCCAGAATGGCCAATTGATTATATGAAAGATGCGTATAAAGCTTGGATGAAAATGAAATGGGATAAGGGTCCAGAGTTAAAAAAAACAAGATAGCTCTCTCTCTCAGACCCAGCTGAAACCTGATGTGTCCCTCCCCCCGTATGAATGTGTTGTTTCTGCTGAAATGCCAAAGCCCTTAACTAATCGATTATATCCGCAATTGCCAACCACAGCTGAAGTTTTTCCATTTGTACAGCTTCTAGATGGTTACAAAATTACTCCTCTGAGTGTTACCGAGGCAGTGGCTATTTGTAAAGATCTGCCTGATCCGGCTAAGTCACCACATCAATTTGTGGCAGTACTGCAACGGTTAACAGCCTACAGTCAACTGACGGGGTGAGATTATCGTTTTATTTTGACTAAAACACTGCCTGCGGAAATCACAGAGGAGGAAATGATTGAAGAAGTTGATTACTTAAACCCCATATACGATACACCGCCTATTCGTTGTGTTGTGTCTCGGAAAGCTGGAGATTCTAAGCCCCTTGTTTTGTCTAAACCATCACGAGTGCTTCTAATTGCTGATTCCGATGACGATGATGAAGATGACGCTGGTTGGGTATGGGCCAGCTCAGGTAAACTCAAAGTTTTTTTCAAGCAACTGACTGCTTTTTTGCTAAAAGTGTCTTCTGCTAAACAAGACATCTCGCATGCAGCCAATACCAAACAGAGAACTGGTGAAAGCCCGATTGCATTCTTTAACAGATTTAGGCATGCATGGGTTGAGGAGTCTTCGATTCCTATTGATCAAAATTGTCCGTTGTTCTTAAATACGTTCATAAATAATATGAACAAAGACATGGCACAGTTAATTCAATTTCTGTTGATGAATTGGGACGACGCTTGCGTGAGCTTTCCTCCGCTGGAGCCTTTGATGTCTCCAGGGGCAAAACTCCTGCAATGCTTCAAGTTAATGCTGCGGTGAATCCTCGCCCTCAACAGTCTGGAAATGTGAGATGCTGTTTTTATTGTGGCAAGCCAGGTAATCTGGAACGTGACTGTAGAAAAAAGGCTTGGGATTTGAGGCAGAGGTCAGAAAAGCAGAGGAAAAGGGGCTCTGGTGGCTCTAAGCAAATGTAACGGGTCCCGGCCAGGGGTCCGCTAGCAGATATATATTGATAATCCTGGTCGAAGTGCTCTGGAAATATAGGAAATATTACACAGAAATTAGTGATGCAGGACAACAGTTGCTCTTTCTCCATTTAACCGGATTATTTTATTAATCCAACTTCATTTCAACTTTGTATCTGCAATCATGAATTATTACTGTCATCTTTGATTGCTCTGTATTGAAACACAGGTTATATCTACAATTGGATAACATGAAGTCACATATTCTTCAAAAGTACATTTTCACAAAAATGTATCTTAACATATTTCCTCAACTTATCACAGTTTTATCTTAAACCATAAACACACCTTTTCTCTCTAAACCATATTCTGTTATCTCTCAAAACGAGTATTTCTGTATTTATTATACAATTTGTAAGTGTTCACTTTACACAACAGACTAAATCCCATTTGCAGTTAACACTTAATTCCTATGAACTGAAACTGTGTTATAGTCTAATATTACCACGTGCGTTTAATACTACCACGTGCGTTTCACCCAAAGCTACATCTGTAAACTGCCTTTACTCTGTACATTAGCTTTATTTATTACCCGTAATGCATAGTCTTACACACACAGTTACTTTTCACAACACAGTAATAAAGCTGCAGTTTATTTATTAAGCGATTAGGGCAACCACCCAGTAGAGCATTACAATAATCTAGCCTTGAGGTCATGAACGCATGAACTAACTGTTCAGCATTTTGCATTGAAAGCATGTGCCGTAATTTAGATATATTTTTAAGATGGTAGAATGCAGTTTTACAGATGCTAGAAACGTGGCTTTCAAATGAGAGATTGGTATCAAAGAGCACACCCAGGTTCCTAACTGACGACGAGGACTTGACAGAGCAGCCATCGAGTGTTAGACAGTATTCTAGGTTACTACTTGTGGAGTTTTTTTGTCCAATGATTAAAAATTCATTTTTTTCTGAATTAAGTTGCAGGAAATTACTAGTCATCCAATTTTTTATATCAGCTATGCATTCCGTTAATCTTGTGAATTGGTAAGTTTCGTCAGGGCGTGAAGAAATATAGAGCTGAGTATCGTCAGCATAACAATGAAAATTAACGCCATGCTTCCTAATAATATCTCCCAGTGGTAGCATGTACAGGGTGAAAAGCAACGGTCTTAGCACTGAGCCCTGCGGTACTCCATACTGAACTTGTGTTCGGTGTGACATCTCTTCATTTACTGCTACAAACTGATAACGGTTAGATAAGTATGATTTAAACCATGCCAATGAAATTCCACTAATGCCAACATAATTTTCAAGTCTATTCAAAAGAATGTTGTGGTCGATAGTATCGAATGCAGCGCTAAGATCAAGTAACACTAACAGAGAGATACAACCACGATCGGATGATAAGAGTAAATCATTGTCTCAGTACTATGATACGGTCTAAATCCTGACTGGAAATCCTCACAGATACCATTTCTTTCTAAAAAGGAGCATAATTGTGAGGACACTGACTTTTCTAGTATTTTTGACAGAAAGGGTAGATTTGAGATTGGCCTGTAATTGACTAATTTTGTAGGATCAAGTTGCGTTTTTTTAATAAGTGGTTTAACAATAGCCAACTTAAAAGTTTTCGGTACATATCCTAATGTCAAGGATGAATTAATGATATTAAGAAGAGGATCTATGACCTCTGGAAGCATCTCTTTTAGTAGTTTAGTCGGTATGGGGTCGAGCACACATGTTGTTGATTTTGATGATTTAACAAGTTTAGCCAATTCTTCTTCTCCTATAGCAGTGAATGAATGTAATTTTTCCTCAGTGACACTACAATGCACTGTCTGATGTGATACTGTAGTAGACGGCTGCATGGTTATAATTTTTTTCCTAATATTATCAATCTTACAAGTAAAGAAGTTCATAAAGTCATTACTGCTGTGCTGTTTACAAACATCAGAAGGTGAAGCTTTATCTTTGGTTAATTTAGCCACTGTATCGAATAAATACCTAGGGTTGTGTTTGTTTTCTTCTAAGAGAGTCGAGAAATAAGCAGATCTAGCAGTTTTTAGGGCCTTTCTGTATGCAATCATGCTCTCTTTCCACGAAATGCGAAAAACTTCTAGTTTTGTTTTCTTCCAGCTGCGCTCCATTTTTCTGGCTGCTGTTTTAAGGGCCCGGGTGTGCTCGTTGTACCACGGCGTTTGACTATTTTCTTTAATCTTCTTTAAGCGCCGGGGAGCAACTGTGTCTAAAGTGCTGGAAAAGAGAGAGTCAATAGTTTCTGTTGCAACATCGAGTTCCTCTAGGCTATCTGGGATGCTGAGGAGATGAAACTGATGAGGAAGATTATTTACAAAGAAATCTTTAGTCGCAGCAGTGATAGTCCTGCCATATTTGAAGCGAGGGGACGGCTTTGCAGCCTTTGCTAAATTAAGTGTACATGATACTAGGTAATGATCTGAGATGTCATCGCTCTGCTGCAGAATTTCAATGGTATCAACATTTATTCCATGTGACAGTATTAGGTCTAACGTATGATTACGGCGATGAGTGGGTCCTGACACGTGTTGCCTTACTCCAATAGAGTTTAGAATGTCTCTAAATGCCAATCCCAATGCGTCTTTTTCATTGTCTACATGGATATTAAAATCACCAACAATTAGGACTTTATCTGCAGCCAGTACTAACTCTGATAGAAAATCAGCAAATTCTCTGGTAAAGTCTGTATGGTGCCCTGGTGGCCTGTATACAGTAGCCAGCACAAATGTCAAACGGGATTTATCAATTTCACTACATAACGTTACATAAAGCAAAAAAAAAAAAAAAGGAATTATATTTGAAACTAGACTTCTGAGTAATACCGAAGATATTATTCTAAATTACAGCAACACATCCCCCTTTACCTTTTAGACGCGGCTCGGGTTTATAACAATAAAGTTACACACTTAACATTTAGCTTATCAAACACACATCACCGGGGAGGCTTTTATGTAGTCACATAAAAGATGTAAAACTAACCTGGAAATATTGGAAATATTACACGGAAATTAGTGACGCGGGGCAACAGTTGCTCTTTCTCCATTCAACCGGATTATGAGCTTGTCTTCCTCTGCGCCTCGCTAAGGGTCCCAGAGTGATGCGGCTGAAAGGTACTGCCACCTTGTGTCCGTTCTGTGAAACAGCATGTCATAGCGCGCTTCTGTGTATTCTTTCAATAGTATTTAATTCGTAATAAAGGAAAGAAAACAAAAGATAATAACCTCAACAAAACCTATTTTTGTGAGTGTCACACAAAGGCTTCCACTAGCGCTCCCTTCTGCAAAGACTGACAAACAAAATCCGGTCTATCCCATATCCTGGCGACAATGACTCAGCTCCAGTTCGACTAAGCATTCTTTTGATAATTTTTCATTGATTTCTTTGAGTTATCCGAATGTGTCAACTGTTTTGCCATTTATTGAGTTAAATGTTGACCATAAACCCTATGTCTTTCTCATTGACAGTGGTGCAACCATCTCATCTTTATTTTCTTTTGTTTATGAGGGCTCGATTACAGGAAAACATGTCAACTCTGTAGGAATCAACGGTGTATCTGTAAGATGCGAAATGACACCAACATTTCCGGTTACTTCTAATGATATCCCATCATTGTTTAAAATGCATGCTTTTGGAATTATATCTGATTCTCCTTTCTGCCTTTTGGGTAGAGATTTGATGCATAAATTGGGTATTCAACTTCACTTTGATGCTGACTCTCTACAACTTATGTTTCATGCAGCCTACTCTCTCACTGTTGATACAGGAAATGCTCTCCTCGAAGACGAGTCTGCAACTGAGCTCAAACAGGAAATTGAGGGCGTCAACCCCAAGTTTTGGGCGGCCCATAAGGATGACGCAGGATTCATTGATGTCCAGCCCTATGTTGCTAAGCTAATAACAGACAAGCCTGTGTATCAAAAACAATACCCCCTCTCAAAAGAAAAGGTGGAGGGTATTCTTCCTGTTATTGAAAAACTACTGGCTCAAGGCATCCTGGTGCACACTCATTCACCTTATAATACCCCAATTAATCCAATTAAGAAAGCAAATGGTTCTTGGCGTTTAACTCAAGATTTGAGAAAAGTTAATGAGTTGATAACACCATTGTCTCCTATTGTACCTGATGTGCAAACTATAATTAATTCTATTCCTTCTGAACATTAATTTTTTACTGTTTTAGATATTTCTAGTGCCTTCTTCAGCATTCCTGTTGATCGCCGAACTCAGCCATTGTTTGCTTTTACCCTGGAAAATTCACAATTAACGTGGACAAGACTCCCACAAGGGTTCAGAGATTCTCCGGCTGATTTCTCTGCTGTAGTGCACGCAACGCTGAAAGATGCCAAACTTCCTCTAAACACCTGTCTGCTTCAATACGCAGATGACATCCTCATCACAGGTGCATCTGAGGACGTGTGTGCTGCTGCCTCTAAAATTGTCTGCAACATTTTGGCAGAAGCTGGTTTCAAGGCATCTAGAGAGAAACTACAGTGGGTACAGAGGAGGGTCGAATACCTTGGACATGAACTGTCACAGGGCAAGGTGCAATTGTCTGCTGACAGAGTGAAAGCTATTGCTACCTTCAAGCACCCATCGACACGGAAGCAAATGCAAAGCTTCCTGGGACTGGTTAATTATTGCCGATCATGGGTGCCCAACTGTTCCATGTATGACAGAATCCTACGAACTGCTACTGGGGGACACAGAGGACATTACATGGACAGCTGAGATGGACCAAGCATTCAGACATTTGAAATCCTCCCTTATGAGACCTCCTGCACTCGGCCTCCCAAGTTACACTCAAGAGTTTCACCTGTACGTGCATTAAAGTGGAGGCACAGCCGCTGCAATCCTGGCCCAGGAGCATGGGGGTACTTTTCATCCCATAGCTTTTTTGTCTAAAACTCTTGATTCAGTAGCCAGGGGACTCCCTGCTTGTTTGCGTGCAGTAGCTGCCACAGCGATCATGGTGCAAGATGCTGAAAAAATTGTGTTATCACATAAATTGATAGTGCACACCTATCATCAGGTAGGAGTCATTATGAGTAATATTTCTACTCAACATATGACTGCTCAACGCCTCTCTGGCTATAAGACTATATTATTAGCTACTGCTAATTTGATTCTGAAACCAACTTCTGTTATTCATGGCCCTACTGTACATTTGCACAGGTTGCTGACGCAAGGTGAATTTGAGAGTGACAACCACGATTGCCTGGCCAGAATCCAGATTTCGACTGCCTGCAGGCCAGATGTTTCTACATCTGTCCTGGAGGAGGGGAAGAATTGGTATATTGATGGATCCTGTTTCAAGCCAAATGATAATGTATACTTGTGTGGGTATGCTATTGTTGAATTACCTGATCGTGTAATTGAGGCATACTCTTTGCCATACAAGTCAGCACAAATTGCAGAATTAATTGCTTTAACGAGAGCTTGTCAATTGGCAAAAGATCAGTGTGTTAATATATACACTTACTCCAAATATGCATATAGCATAGTCCATGATTTTGCTAAATTGTGGGAAGAAAGAAATTTTAAAACCCTCAGATGGAAAGCCAATTGCTCATTATAGCATTGTAGCGGAGCTCATTAACGCAGCACAACAACCATCAAAACTCGCTGTTATCAAAGTAGCAGGACATGCATCAGGAGAAACAGATGAGGCCAAAGGAAACAGATTTGTAGATGAAATAGCGAAATAGGCTGCTAAAGAAGGGATATTAAGTCCACATGTAAACGAAAGGGGCACAGATGTGCCTATGATGAATTCATCATTGACTAATGATTTGGACATTAAAATATTATAAGCTAACCCTACGCAAGCTGATTTGACTCATTGGTCAGCCAATGAAGTAAAACCAGATCAAGCTGGAATTTTAAGAGACAAACAGGGTAGACTTGCACTACCTGCATCTACGATTGTTATGCTATGTAGACATTATCATGGTGTATAACGTGTCAAAAAAGAAAGTGATACAAATGTTGAATCGATCTTACTGCATAGCAAATGTTCGAAGAAATACTCTGTTGATATTGGATGCTTGCCTGGTGTGTGCTCAAAAAAACAAGCACAAGGCAACTAAACATGACACTTTACCACATCCCGAGCTACCATTCCAACACTTGCAGATTAATTTTACGCACATGCCTCCTTGCGGAAATAATAAATATTTGCTTGTGATTGTTGACCGATTTTCTAAATGGCATGAAGCTTTTCCGTGTGGAAGAGAAAATGCACTATGCTCTGGCTAAAGACATTATACCGCGTTTTGACATACCATCGGTCATAGACAGTGATAATGGAACACCGTTCGCTTCCAAAGTCACAAAATTGTTAGCCAAAGAGCTTAATATTACCTGGAAATTTCACATACCTTATAATCCACAATCGAGTGGACAGGTAGAGAATCTGAATCGTATTATCAAAGATCGGCTTAATAAAGCGTGTATTGATACAGGCAGAAATTGGGTTGATCTGCTGCCTGCCGTATTGACAGAAATTAGAATGTCACCATCAGCAACAACAAAGATGTCTCCATTTGAAATCCTTATGGGTAGACCTTTCCCGACCCCATGGGTCAAAGGTCGCGCTGGCAATTTTTCCACAGGTGACATGGAGGTGATCATCACGGATTATGTGGATTCCCTAGTTAAAACTTTGAATAGCATCAATGGTGATGTGTGTCTCTCTCTCTCCCTCTTCCTGCAGAAAAGCCCACTCATCCTTTCGTTCCAGGACAACAGGTGCTGATAAAGTGTCTGAAGCCTAGAGATCTAGAACCAGCAATATTATCATTGAAGCTCTCAAGCCATGATTGCTAAATTGATATTTTACCTGGTTGTGCTGACAAATGTTTTATTCATATACAAGCTGCTGTTGGCACTGGTAATGAAACTTGGGTACATTATGAAGAAGAACCACATGCTTTCGCAGCTAATATGTGGTGGCGATTAGCCAACTATACTGCCAAATATGAAGGAAAAACAGGTGACTGTTATGTTTGCACAAAAATGCCACATAGTGCTTCTGGACCACATGTAGAGGTTAAATCACCAATAACAGAAGAAGAATTAGAATGCCCTCTTTTTGTTAGCATTCTTGGAATGATGGCTCCAAATAGAACCGCAATATGGAGTTGTGGAAAAGGTAGAATAATGATGCTTGCAACGCAAGTACAGGCTAAAGTGACAACCATTGGCTCTATTCCAGACTCACTGTTGTGTATGGAAAGAGAAACTGGAACAGTGAGACTGGGGGTAATTCCTAAAAGTAAATGTAATCGAACATACCATCATTGTGAGATAAAAAATATGCCATGTTGTATGGGTTGTCTTTTGCATTATGGAAAATCTAATATGACTGAGTGTTCTAAAGAAACACCACGTCCTATATCTACTATGATTGCTTATGGATGGGCTAATCCTTTTATCCAAGACGTATGTTATAGTTCTTGTGCACTTATGCCAGGTCAAAATTGCCATAGATATGCTCCTGCTTCACGGGGAACTAGAGCTATCAAAGATTGGTTTTGGCTGTATGGACATAGAGTCTACACTATTCTTCCAGAAGACTGGAGTGGAAGATGTGCTCTAGTAACTTTGGAAGAATATTCCATGGTTATTAGACCACACAAACCTCACGTTATGATAAAACAAAAACAAAAACAAAAACAGAAAAAGAAACACTCCCTCTCTGACCGCAGTTCAGCTGGTAGTTTGAGTAGAGATAATCCAGTGGCAATGCAACATCGACTTTGGACTGGTACTGAAAGATTCTTTGAAGCAATGCTCCCAGGGGTAGGTGTTTCTAGTCTTCAGATTGAAGTAGAGGTTACAAGATATGAATTAATTTAATTTATCAATACTACAAGAGACACATTGGCTGGTGTACAACAGGAACTTCGAGGGCTCCGTTTAACTGCCCTGCAAAACAGGCTGGTCTTAGATCAGTTAACTGCGGCGAGAGGAGGAGTGTGTGTTATGGTTGGAACCTCTTGTTGTACCTATATTCCTGAGAATGACGCAGATGGTCATTTAATCTCAGAGGGTTTAAAAAATATGACTAGAATTGCTCAAGAATTACAAGGACGAGAGGATGATGATAATCAAAATGGGTTCTTAGCATGGCTCACAGGATGGCAACAAATGCTTGTATCTGCCTTAATTCCTATAGGTGTAATCCTATTAATTATCGCATTTATTATCTGTTGTATTATTCCATTTATTAGAGCTTTGATTAATCGTGCTATGAATAACTTTGTATCCTCTCAATATGCTTTGATGAATAGAACTGTTAAGTGTTAGCAATTTCGAAGGAAAATGAAGAAAACATGAAGGAAATGTTTGCTGAAGAATATTATGATTATGACGGTAAAGAAAGTGATTGTATTTGTGTATAAGAAAAGTAATGCTGAGATTTGGGTGTGGCAATTTTATTGCCAAAAGGGGCAAGTGATAGATTTTATGTTGATCTCAGCATGGAAGGAAAATGGACAGAGGGTCTTTTGTCCTCAGTTGAAGCTGTATTCTATGTTTTAACATATGGTTTCTTTATGTACTGGAACCATTTCCATATAAGGAACAAGGCTCTACTAGGATTGAATGGGAGACAGGGAATGGTCCCTGCTTTTGTATTGCAAGTATAGGATAAGGTCTTTGGGATCCCTAGGAAAGCCTGGGTACCTGACCGGGAGATGACCATATTTAGACTTGTTTTTCTATATGTATCCCATTCTTATACCATGAGCTATGTGATGTATTCTCTCTCTCATTGGTTAAATCTATACTACACCCCTTGTACTCTTTCTATATAATCTCTTCTCCTGCTAAATAAAAATGAGACTTTATACTCTCCCTCAGCTGAGGGTAATTGTTCATTCAATTGTCAATTAAGGGGACTGGGATGAGGCACGCCAAAGGGGTAATAATCTAACACTTCCGTAATTTTGTCTGGCCCAACCAGATGTCAGTGGGTGGGCTATTTGCATTTAGTGTAAATAGACATTCCATTGTGATGCAGCTGCTTCATCTTTCAACAAAAGTTTCTTTGCAAACTCTCCACTGTGCTTTATTTACAAAACAAAATGCTTCGAACAAACATATAATCCTCCGACGTGATCCAGGACACCATTAAAATAAACCATCCACTTGTTTCTGGTGCTTTTGTGGGCAGACTCAAGTATGTCTGAAGCTGAACTCGCATCTATATACAGTATCCAGTGTAGACAGTGTCAGTTATTATTATAATGGGTTCTATTTTCATTTGACATAATGCGACACTTACATCCAGACAGGTGTAAGCAAATGTCAGCCTTTAAGCTACTGAACTCCAGTAGGAGGGGCCTATGGTGCAATGACGTAAAACTGTTTGTCGATGTCTTGCCCTGGAGGGAGTCATATGCAAATGTATTTGCCCGTGTGATATCATATGTCATCCAATATCAAAATGAGCTGTTTTTGGAGCTTGATTGCTTTGAAATGCTTTGTTTATAATAAGAAGGAGGTTTTAAACTATGAAACTTGTAGATTGTTTTAACACATCTAAAATGGGAAAGCTGTGTGATCAACTGTACAAATAGACTCAAGAAATTGGAGCTATCTTTTTACAGACTGTCAAAAGCATAGAAGAAAATAGATTGCTGCAGTTCTCACTCTGAGACTCTTCTACCGTTGAGTGTGTTTCCTGTGATGGTGGTGGCGATCTTGTACCTCCCGATGGGGCGGTATCCAATCATGAACTCTCTGTTTAATTAACAACATGTATGCTCGACCTTATACCGACTAAACTACTAAAAGAGATGCTTCCAGAGGTCATAGATCCTCTTCTTAATATCATTAATTCATCCTTGACATTAGGATATGTACCGAAAACTTTTAAGTTGGCTATTATTAAACCACTTATTAAAAAACTGCAACTTGATCCTACAGAATTAGTCAATTACAGGCCAATCTCAAATCTACCCTTTCTGTCAAAAATACTAGAAAAGGCAGTGTCATCACAATATCCTTTTTAGAAGGAAATGGTATCTGTGAGGATTTCCAGTCAGGATTTAGACCGTATCATAGTACTGAGACTGCTCTCATTAGAGTTACAAATGATTTACTCTTATCATCCGATCGTGGTTGTATATCTCTATTAGTGTTACTCGATCTTAGCGCTGCATTCGATACTATCGACCACAACATTCTTTTGAATAGACTCGAAAATTATGTTGGCATTAGTGGAATTTCATTGGCATGGTTTAAATCATACTTATCTGACCGTTATCAGTTTGTAGCAGTAAATGAAGAGATGTCACCGAACACAAGTTCAGTATGGAGTACCGCAGGGCTCAGTGCTAGGAACGTTGCTTTTCACCCTGTACATGCTACCACTGGGAGATATTATTAGGAAGCATGGCGTTAGTTTTCATTGTTATGCTGACGATATTCAGCTCTATATTTCTTCATTCCCTGACGAAACTTACCAATTCACAAGATTAACAGAATGCATAGCTGATATAAAAAATTGGATGACTAGTAATTTCCTGCAACTTAATTCAGAAAAAACAGAATTTTTAATCATTGGACAAAAAAACTCCACAAGTAGTAACCTAGAATACTGTCTAACACTCGATGGTTGCTCTGTCAAGTCCTCGTCGTCAGTTAGGAACCTGGGTGTGCTCTTTGATACCAATCTCTCATTTGAAAGTCACGTTTCTAACATCTGTAAAACTGCCATCTTAAAAATATATCTAAATTACGGCACATGCTTTCAATGCAAAATGCTGAACAGTTAGTTCATGCGTTCATGACCTCAAGGCTAGATTATTGTAATGCTCTACTGGGTGGTTGCCCTGCCCGCTTAATAAATAAACTGCAGCTGGTCCAAAACGCAGCAGCTAGAGTTCTTACTGGAACCAGGAAGTATGACCATATTAGCCCGGTTCTGGCAACACTGCATTAGCTCCCTATTAAACATTGTATACATTTTAAAATCTTGCTAATTACTTATAAAGCACTAAATGGTTTTGTAAGAATCGGTTTTACTGCGAAGACAAAAGCTGAAGATCCAACCCCCTGCAATAGAACAATAAAACTCACTAATCTGGAGAGAAGATCTCACAGAAAGAGTGTAGGACATCGGCTTGCCCAAACCTTCTCCCCCTCTCCCTCACCGACTCCCTTCCCTCTGATTCAAGTCACAGAATGCATATATACCACAGATGATGTATCTTGTTAATCTATTGTTTTTCCCCTTTCATGTATGGTATCTTTTTAAAGGTCTCAGTGCGATTGGTAAAATGATCTCAACTTCACTGCTGTTACTGGTAGGATGAGAAAGATTGAAACTTATGAGAATTCTGTTCTCCTTTTGAGTGGTCTCAGAAGATATCTGATCCTCTCCCCCGAAACCAGGTGTTTGTGTTGCAAATATTTACAACCCTTTTGTTCTGGTCTGGGTATTTAAGAAAGGGTAGCAGAGCTGCCATTTGGGAACATTCTGTAGTCAGAGCCCCCATGCAGTCTGTGTCAGTGTCCGAGAGGCACTCACACACACTGTATGTACAGTGCCAGATATGATGACTCTTTGAAACTATTTTCATATTACTTTGTAATTGTATTTTATATTTTTATGCTGAAAGTTGTGTACCATGGATTTGTGTTTAATTATTTTTATGTAAGTTCTGTCTGGCCAAAATAAATGTTTATCTTGATTTATCTTGTATTATTCTGAAATCATTATTCTAGTATGGATCAATGTGGAGTCCTTTATTTCCGCAAATCTTTTGCCAGAATAGATCAAACCGAGGACCCCATGACTGAAGCATGGAGAGCAGCATGTGGGATAATCCGATTTCTGACTATTACTGTATTAGCAAGTTGCAGCTCTCGTGTCTGTAAGGGGTGGGTCGCCTACAGTGGTTCAGGCTGCAGGGTTGCCGAATGACTAAAGAAACGTTATCAGCAAGAGGATAGAAAACTGTACATTTCTCGTCTTTACCACCCACTGCAACTTATACCAACGACGGAAATAAGCGCAGTTACAATAGCAAAATATGTGAGAGAGCGTTGCTAGAATGTGACTATATTGTATTGCAATAGGTAGCACTTCAAAGTCAATACCAAATCAAAACTAGTTAGCACATCATTTGTAATAGAAAGGATTTAATGACAATTTCTGGTTATGGTTACACTTAAAATAGTTACAAAATAGATGTATGAGATGATAAAAACTTGTACCATTAATCGTACCCAGCATTAATGTTACCTGAGGGATAGAAAGGGAGAGAGAGAGAGAGAAAAAAATACAAAGGGAAGAAGAACGCAAAGAAGAGAAGAGCCAAAGAGAAGGCCCCCAAGAAGAGAGAGAGCCAGAGAATCAAGAGAGACAGAGAATAAAAGAAGCCCCAGAGCAACAGTTACATCTTCTTTTTATCTGTTCCTTGACCATGTGACTGAAACCCTAATGTGAGACATTCAAACTGACCAATCAGACCAAACTTCCCCCACTGTACTAAAGGTGTGACACATTTTGGCCTACAGGCCTTCAGCATCTCTTTGTCTTTAGGAATTCCAAATGGCCCTTCTGATAAGAAAGATGGGGGTTGAAAACAGTGAAGCAAATGTCTTTGTTCAATTTCAAATATCAAATATCTTTGATTATTTTCAATCCTACATGTCTATTAATCAAATTACACTTTTTGTTGAGTAAGCAGGTGCGAGCACTCAAAGGTAAAATATTCACTCTGCAATCCGCTGACTAATATCAGAACTGGCCAGTTTGTGTTCGTGAACGCGCAAATCGTGACGCGTCTGTTTCTGTGCGATATCGGGTCCCTTGATGAACGAATATTTAAAAATAAGAGATAATAAGAAAGACCAACGATCCAAATTAAATCACAATGAATCATCAGCTGTTAAATTACAAACGTAACAAATTGAACGAAGTCACATAAAATTGGAGTCAGATTTAAAATTAGATGTTAATAAATTAAGTGAATTTAACAGAAATGCTGAAAAGGCTTCCACGCAGAATCCTTCAACCAAGCCGTTAGATTCCGTTTTTGGGCTAACGGATGGACCTTACAGTTTAGCTCCCCAGTACTTGAGCGAGCTCTTAACGCATTATACTCCATCACGTCTATTGCGGTCTCAAAATTCTGGCCAGTTGATAATACCTAGAATATCAAAATCAACTGCAGGCGGTCGATCCTTTTCCTATTTAGCACCTAAACTCTGGAACAGTCTTCCTAGCATTGTTCGGGAAGCAGACACTCTGTCAGTTTAAATCTGGACTAAAAACACATCTCTTTACTATGGCATACACATAAAACATTTTTAATTTCTATTATTCAAATCAGTTAAATGATTGTTTTAGGCTGCATTAACTAGGTCAGCCGGAACTGGGAACACTTCCCATAACACCTGATGTACTCGTAACATCATAAGAAGAATGGCATCTACGCTAATGTTAGTCTCTCTGTTTATCTCGAGGTTTACTGCAGTCGGCCGTATCCGGGCCGTATCCGGACCGTATCCGGACCAGATGGTGGACCTGCGCTTGGACATGACCAACGTATCCCTGAAGTGTCTGTAGAGACCGTGTCAATTAAACTCCCCCCTGTAAATGCCACATCGACACGACATCCTCATTAAACCCGTCCCCGGCGTGACGACTCCAATCTTTCGAATAATCCTACAAATATCTATTGATCTAATATGTCGCTTTCGGGCAGAAACCTTGTATCTCTATATTTTGTAATTTCTTTAATTAATGCTATTGGTCATCCTTTACATCTGTATGTAGGTTTTACAAATATTTAACCAATAAAAAGCAATTCAAGTGATAGTAACTAAGCCTTGTAACTCAAACTGTTGGTCAAACCTCATAACCCCACTCGCCTCTATTGTGAATGAAGTGCCGCAAACAGTTTGGGCTGTTTCTGCTTGATTGCAGTGCAAAGGTAAATAAAGGGCTGTTGGTTTGAGTAAGTTCAGCGTTTTCTTAACACAAGAAACACTGTGGCTGAATCCCAAATGGCACACTTGAACTTTCGGTCTTGTGGACTTACAATGGCTGCCTCGTGCGCGTGTCCGTTAAATCCACGAGACCGTAGGGTGTCCCATTCATCATTTTAGGTTTCAGAAGGGTGCCCCCTTTGCGGCCGTTATGCGCCCTCGATGCGCACTTCAGCTGAGCCCGCAAGTTTGCGAGCCACGCAGAGGATTTTACCCGGCAATCAAAGTGGCATTACGTCACGAAAGTGCAGACTCAAAGGAAGACCGTGAGGGTTTAGGGTGCCATTTGGGATCCAGCCACAGACTTGTTTTTGTATTTAAAGGGCAGAGAAGAGTCTTGGTCTGGTATTTGCTGTCTAGTTGAAGCAAATATAGTACGGTTTTAAATACCCTGTGCTTCATCTTTTATATCAAGAAATTTTTAACAAATGTATTCAACAACGAGAAAAACTGAGCACCCATATAGCTACAATAAACTTGATGAACACGTAATGCGCACTGACTGTTTCAGAAGAGCTGTTCCAGTGACATACAAAACATTTCTGTCATTTGCTGGTCAAAAACTTTAAACTCCATTTGAGCTTGATCTTCATAAAATGTTAATATTATAATGTCACACAATTGTCTGACCATATATAAAGCCATAATACCAACTTTGACAGCACAGTGTTTAATAATACGTGGTTTCCGCCTGACAGCGACAATATGTACATTTGTTTTATCATCAACAACATCATAGCTACCTATATGACCTTATTGTCTTTGTTCTGATCTTATTGAGTGATGTTTTGTTTCCCTTCCAATCCTATCCTGCAACCTGAGACTTCCCTGCGTGCTGCTTCCCTTTGTCTGGCAGCCGGGCCGGTTCGGTACTCAGTGTTTCCCAAACCTGTTCATTAGGACTCAATGAAAATTTTTCATTGTTTTGTCACTACAAAACATATTTGCGTATGCTATTTTTGCATATCACTATTGCACAAGACTGATAGAGGTCCCTCTAGCTGCCTTGTACTTTATTTTTACACAAATGATGTTGCTCTAACAACATTTAATGAAGAGAAAAACATTAGTGCTGCATATGATCCTTGCCAATAATAATAATAAATTTGAAAATGTAAATATTTGGACTCCCCTTATTGCTTCAAAACTTGGTTGAATGAAATGTTATACAAATGGAGGGTATACATTCTTTTGAGCCAAACTCTCATTGTCGATTTCGAACTGTGTTTATTTATTTTGATGTTACAGTGGGGAGAACAAGTATTTGATACACTGCCGAATTTGCAGGTTTTCCTACTTACAAAGCATGTAGAAGTCTGTAATTTTTATCATAGGTACACTTCAACTGTAAGAGACGGAATCTAAAACAAAAATCCAGAAAATCACATTGTATGATTTTTAAATAATTAATTTGCATTTTATTGCATGACATAAGTATTTGATCACCTACCAACCAGTAAGAATTCCGACTCTCACAGACCTGTTAGTTTTTCTTTAAGAAGCCCTCCTGTTCTCCACTGATTACCTGTATTAACTGCACCTGTTTGAACTCGTTACCTGTATGAAAGACACCTGTCCACACACTCAATCAAACAGACTCCAACCTCTCCACGATGGCCAAGACCAGAGAGCTGTGTAAGGACATCAGGGATAAAACTGTAGACCTGCACAAGGCTGGGATGGGCTACAGGACAACAGGCAAGCAGCTTGGTGAGAAGGCAACAACTGTTGGCGCAATTATTAGAAAATGGAAGAAGTTCAAGATGACGGTCAATCTCCCTCGGTCTGGGGCACCATGCAAGATCTCATCTTGTGGGGCATCAATGATCATGAGGAAGGTGAGGAATCAGCCCAGAACTACACGGCAGGACCTGGTCAATGACCTGAAGAGAGCTGGGACCACAGTCTCAAAGAAAACCATTAGTAACACACTACGCAGTCATGGATTAAAATCCTGCAGCGCACGCAAGGTCCCCCTGCTCAAGCCAGCGCATGTCCAGGCCCGTCTGAAGTTTGCCAATGACCATCTGGATGATCCAGAGGAGGAATGGGAGAAGGTCATGTGGTCTGATGAGACAAAAATAGAGCTTTTTGGTCTAAACTCCACTCGCCGTGTTTGGAGGAAGAAGAAGGATGAATACAACCCCAAGAACACCATCCCAACTGTGAAGCATGGAGGTGGAAACATCATTCTTTGGGGATGCTTTTCTGCAAAGGGGACAGGACAACTGCACCGTATTGAGGGGAGGATGGATGGGGCCATGTATCGCAAGATCTTGGCCAACAACCTCAGTAAGAGCATTGAAGATGGGTCGTGGCTGGGTCTTCCAGCATGACAATGACCCGAAACACACAGCCAGGGCAACTGTAGGATTGAAAATAATCAAAGATATTTGATACTTGAAATTGAACAAAGACATTTGCTTCACTGTTTTCAACCCCCATCTTTCTTATCAGAAGGGCCATTTGGAATTCCTAAAGACAAAGAGATGCTGAAGGCCTGTAGGCCAAAATGTGTCACACCTTTAGTACAGTGGGGGAAGTTTGGTCTGATTGGTCAGTTTGAATGTCTCACATTAGGGTTTCAGTCACATGGTCAAGGAACAGATAAAAAGAAGATGTAACTGTTGCTCTGGCTCTTCTTTTATTCTCTGTCTGTCTTGATTCTCTGGCTCTCTCTCTTCTTGGGGGCCTTCTCTTTGGCTCTTCTCTTCTTTGCGCTCTTCTTCCCTTTGTTTTTTTTTTCTCTCTCTCTCTCCCTTTCTATCCCTCAGGTAACATTCATGCTGGGTACGATTAATGGTACAAGTTTTTATCATCTCATACATCTATTCTGTAACTATTTTAAGTGTAACCATAACCAGAAATTGTCATTAAATCCTTTCTATTACAAATGATGTGCTAACTAGTTTTGATTTGGTATTGACTTTGAAGTGCTACCTATTGCAATACGATATAGTCACATTCTAGCAACGCTCTCCCACATATTTTGCTATTGTAACTGCGCTTATTTCCGTCGTTGGTATAAGTTGCAGTGGGTGGTAAAGACGAGAAATGTACAGTTTTCCATCCTCTTGCTGATAACGTTTCTTTAGTCATTCGGCAACCCTGCAGCCTGAACCACTGTAGGCGACCCACCCTTACACAACTAAGGAGTGGCTCCGTAAGAAGCATCTCAAGGTCCTGGAGTGGCCTAGCCAGTCTCCAGACCTGAACTCAATAGAAAATCTTTGGAGGGAGCTGAAAGTCCGTATTGCCCAGCGACAGCCCCGAAACCTGAAGGATCTGGAGAAGGTCTGTATGGAGGAGTGGGCCAAAATCCCTGCTGCAGTGTGTGCAAACCTGGTCAAGAACTACAGAAAACGTATGATCTCTGTAATTGCAAACAAAGGTTTCTGTACCAAATATAAAGTTCTGCTTTTCTGATGTATCAAATACTTATGTCATGCAATAAAATGCAAATTAATTACTTAAAAATCATACAATGTGGGGTTTTTTTTGGATTTTTGTTTTAGATTCCGTCACTCACAGTTGAAGAGTACCTATGATAAAAATTACAGACTTCTACATGCTTTGTAAGTGGGTAAACCTGCAAAATCGGCAGTGTATCAAATACTTGTTCTCTCCACTGTATCTATTATTTGCTATTGTTCTTGCTTTTGTACTCCTTGCTTTTTATGTTAAAAGCCTAAAATAATATGAATAAAAAAATTTAAAAAAGAGAAATATATTTTACCTCACATGCTCCAGCATCCCCGTAATCATACATCAGACAAGCAGCTTGGAAAATGCATGGATATTATATTTTTATTGTTTTTGGGCGACAAAAAAAATCATATTCATTTACTATTTTCCTCAAGAGATAATTACTCGTCACGCTAATTTAGTCATGTGCTTGATATGGTGATGGAAATGAAACTCCCTCTGTTCTAGGGTCTGTTCTGTTCTAGTGTTCTAGGGTCATTAAGGCTCAATTTTTGTCTTTCACAATGTCACAAATCTTATTTTTCATGCTTTCAGAGAAAATGAAAGTTATGGTTCTGTTTAAACAGGTTGTTACATGTCCCACAGTGTGTATGTGTACCACATAATTGCATTTATTGTGATCTTTTATAATGTTGCAACAATAAAGTATATTTAATAGAAGCGATCATAGAACTAGTCTTTACCTGGTTTCACAATAACTTTACATACTCACAACTGAATGTAGGTAATACCTAAATCTATAAACTTAAGTATGTGTGATTTTCTTTCTTCTGCAGAACACAATAATATATTTAAAAAATGTTTGGGTCCAAACAATATTGAACCCCACTGGCATTCATTTTATGGATACACACACATTTTTCAAAATATCTTCTTTTGTGTTCCACTGAAGAAAGAAACTCTTACAGACTTTGAATGACATGAGGGTGAATAAATGATGACAAAATCTTCATTTTTGGGTCAACTATCACTTTAAGAAGGTTGGTTTAAGTAGACCTATAGTACACATTGTAGTTCCCTTTCGAGGGAACTCGGACTGCGTCTAACGACACTTTGGGGAACGCCCCCAGCGTAGCGCGTCTGAAGCATGAATGAAATCTATTCCAATCCTATTGGTGCTGCGTCATGACGTAGTGTGTGATGGCATACACGGAAGCTACAAAGGGACGCCAGCTCATACTACAGATAGCTTTTTGCTCTTCAGCAAAGCACTCTGTGTTGTGTGTCTTATTTGGTGTTGTTTGTCGACCTGTTGCATAAGCACTCGATATAATGGCGAGCGACCAGTACAAGCGGTGTGTGCATCCGTGTCCTCGTTTTCTCATGGGCATGGACACACACCAATTGTGTGTGCAATGCTTGCGCGTGCAGCACGCTCGGGCAGCTCTCGAGGGGGCTGCCTGCAGCGAATGCGAAAAGCTGCCGCTCAGGGTGTTGCGCTCACAGCTGGCCGTGTTTGATGAGGGCGGCCAGCCTCGCGAGCCTCGTGGCTCTGGGCCCGCGGCTGTTGAGGCAGCACGGCGCCGTAGATAATGGGGCTCACAGATGGACCTGTCAGTGGGGTATGGGACTGCTGAGGCATCTTCCCAGTCCTCGTCTGACGGTTCAGATGTTCTCCCGCCCCGTGTGGAAGCCCGCGAGGCGGCTTCTTCCCGCGGGATGGAGAACCCGATGCTTCAGTTATCTGGCTCTGAGGAGTCAGATGTTCTAAGCATCGAGGCGGGTGATGTGGAGGTTCACTCACCACTCCACTCACCCACTCAAGAGGAGCTGGTGGAGGTTTTGACCCGCGCTGTGGCCAAATTTATTATTGATTGGCCACAGGAAATGCAGGAAGTAATGTGCTAGGGGCGGCTGAATATGGATATGGGATAATGCCTCGGGTGGAGGGAGCTCTCGCGAGCTATCTTTCACCTGAGGCTGGAACGTCCCTCAAGGCCCCGGTGCTGCCCACCAAGCCATGCCGAGATACACCTTCGCTGGTGGGCAGGGCTTATATGGCAGCTGGGCGGGCTGGTAGCTGTCTGCACACAATGGCTGTGTTGCAGGCCTACCAGGCTGACCTCCTCAAGGAGCTAGATGAGGGTGAGGGTCCCTCTCCGGAAGACATCACGGAGCTGCGAAAAGCCACTGACTTGTCTTTCCGCATCACCAAGGAGATGGCCCGTGCTATCGGCCACTCCATGGCTGGTTTGGTGTGTGTGGAGAGACATTTATGGCTGAATCTGTTGGGGATGAAAGAGAAAGAGAAATCTTTTCTCCTAGATTCCCTGATTTCGCCTTCTGGTCTTTTCGGCGGCGCGGTAAATACCGTCGTCGAGAGGTTCCAGGAGGTGAAAAAACAGTCAGCAGCTTTCCAGCAGTACCTCCCTCGCCACTCTGGCTCTTCAGGGAAGGCTGCCTCAAGCGGGCAGCCTCGGCCGTCTACCAGCTCCTCGCACCGGCAGGTGCAGAAAGAAAGTGTCGCTTCCCGCGCCCCTCCTGAGGGAGCTTGACAAAGGAGGCGGCGCTCTCACCAGAAGGCTTCTGAGCCGAAGGTCGATCTGAGGACCATCCTTCAGGCAAAGAAGGCTTCTGGCAAGCATTCCTAGCTTCGGCTGGGCCGCTGAGAGCTGTCCCCCCCGGGGAGGAACGATCAAGGTCGCCTCCTCCGCGGAGCTCTCGGGAAATCGATGCTGTGCTCCCAGCCGTCCAGTATTTTCCCGCGTACACACGCCGCTCCAGCCGCCTCTAGAAAGACCTGTGGCTGGGCAGTGAACCAAAAATCTTTTTCGATTGCTCCCTGCCGGTCAGCCGCTTCAGGGGGTCGGGAACGAGGCTCGGTTGACACCGAGGCCAGCCCCGAGAGGCTGGTTCCCTTAGCAGATTATTTCGGCGCATGGATATGCCTTCCGAATATATCTGCATGGGCCCTGCGTACTGTAGAGCTGGGATACAGACTGCAGTTCAGCTCCCCACCCCCGAAGTTCAATGGGGTGGTCTGGACTGTGGTGGTCCCAGAGCAGGTGCGGGTTATGGAACAGGAAGTACAATCCCTGTTGGTAAAGGAGGCCATAGAACGTTTTCCTCCGCCAGACAGGGAGTCCGGGTTCTACAGCCGGTACTTCATAGTTCCCAAGAAGGATGGGGAGTTGCGTCCAATAATAGATCTGAGGTACTTGAATCATTCTCTGAGGAGATTCAGGTTCAAGATGCTCACAATTCCAGCCATCGTGAGGCAGATCCAGTTCGAGGACTGATTCGTCACGATAGATCTAAAGGACGCATACTTCCACATATCCATCCTTCCGTCCCACAGGAAGTTCCTGAGGTTCGCTTTTGGGGGCGAAGCGTACCAATATCGGGTTCTTCTCTTCGGACTAGCTCTTTCCCCTCGCACCTTCACCAAGTGCATGGATGCAGCGCTGGCTCCGCTGAGACTCCAGGGCATCCGTGTACTCAATTATATCGACGACTGGCTCATTCTGGCCCAGTCGCGAGAGATGGCAGTTCAGCATCGAGATGTCGTTCTCGCCCACATTCAGTGCTTGGGGTTGAGACTCAACACAAAAAAGAGTGTGTTGACGCCTTCCCAGAGGACTACATTCCTGGGAGTCATATGGGACTCGACGACGATACGGGCACAGATGTCTCCCGCACGCATCGAGTCCAAACGGGCGATGGTCTCCAAAGTAAAGCTAGGCCGCAGCCTCACTGTGAAGCAGTTTCAGAGACTGCTGGGGCTCATGGCAGCAGCGTCCAATGTAATACCTTTTGGCCTGCTATACATAGAGACCCCTACAGTGGTGGCTGAAAACCAGGGGGTTTTCCTCGAGGGAAAACTCGTTCCGTATGATCAGGGTAACGCGCAGATGCCTTCGTTCCCTCGTCATATGGAAGAAACCTTGGTTTCTGTCCCAAGGGCCAATTCTGGGAGCGTCATGTTGCCGGAAGACCGTTTCATCAGATGCCTCCCTCACTGGTTGGGGCACGGTCATGGACGGCCACTTTGCGAGAGGTCTATGGGCATTCCTCCTGGCACATAAATTGCCTGGAAATGCTGGCGGTCTACAAAGCTCTGAGGAGATTTTTCCCGGACCTCTGCGGCCACCATGTCCTGATACGAACAGACAATATGTCTGTAGTTTCGTATCTGAACCATCAGGGGGGTCTGAGGTCACGCCCTCTATGCAGACTGGCACACCAGATCCTCCTGTGGTCCCAGGGGAAACTGTCATCTCTCAGAGCGATGTACGTCCCCGGGGACTGAAACCAGGGAGCAGACATCCTGTCGAGGCAGGGGCTGAGGCCCAGGGAGTGGCGACTTCACCCAGAGGTGGTGAAGGCCATGTGCGAGAGGTTTGGCCCAGTGGAAGTGGATCTGTTCGCGTCTCGAGAGACGTCCCACTGCCCACAGTGGTTTTCTCTCAGGCATCCAGCTCTGCTGGGGTTGGATGCCATGATGCAGACGTGGCCGAGGCTGCGTCTGTATGCATTTCCCCCAATCGTTCTGCTCCCGGGAGTCTTGGAGCGGGTCCGCCGAGAAGGGATCAGCCTACTTCTAGTAGCACCCTACTGGCCGACCCGGGTATGGTTCTCGGACATTGTAGCACTGCTAGACAGTCTCCTGTGGCAGGTCCTCTGAGGAGGGATCTGCTGTCTCAGGCAGGGGGCACAATATTCCACCCCCTGACCAGAGCTGTGGAACCTCTGGGTCTGGCCCCTGAGGGGGCCCGGTACCTAGAGGCTGGCCTGTCAGCAGGTGTTGTTGAGACCTTACTCAGCTCCAGGGCTCCTTCCACCAGGAGATTGTACAGCCTGAAGTGGAATGTGTTTTCCACTTGGTGTAGAGAGCGTGAGGTGAACCCAGTTAACTGCCCAGTGGCTTCAGTGCTGGAGTTCCTCCAAGATCGTTTCTCTGCTGGTCTTACCCCGTCCACACTTAAGGTGTACGTGGCTGCCATTGCGGCTTTCCACTCGCCTGTAGGTGATGGGCCTCTGGGGAAGCACCATTTGGTTGACGTTTCCTCCGTGGGGCTCGGAGGATGAAGCCTGTGACTCGCTCCAGAGTCCCAACTTGGGATCTGGTGGTGGTGCTCGGAGGGCTGGCTAAGGCCCCCTTTGAACCACTCGAGTTGGCTGAGGCAAAGAACCTGACCCTTAAGGTGGCCTTTCTCCTTGCCATCACTTCTCTGAGGAGAGTGGGGGACCTTCAGGCCTTGGCGGTTACGCCAACTTGCCTGGAATTTGCCCCAGGCGGAGTTAAGGCCATCTTACATCCAAGGCCGGGCTACGTGCCCAAGGTGCCATCGAGTGTGGCACGGTCAGTGGTTTTTCAGGCCTTCCATCCTCCACCTCACGTGATGGCGGAAGAGGGGAGACTTCACCTGCTCTGTCCCATCAGAGCACTAAGAATCTACTTAGAGAAGTCTTCGCAGTGGAGGAAGTCAGACCAGTTGTTGGTGTGCTTTGGCTCACCCAAGAAAGGGCTGCCTGCATCAAAACAGACAGTCAGTAACTGGACTGTCCAGGCGATAGCCACGGCTTATCAGGTGCGCAATTTGCCTTCACTTATGGCCGTGAGGGCTCATTCCACCAGGGGCATGGCCTCCTCGGTGGCCCTCCTTTCTGGAGTCTCACTTCAGGAGATTTGTGAGGCAGCCGGGTGGGCCACCCCGCACACCTTCATAAGATTCTACAGTCTGCAACTCCCTGCAATGCCTGGCGCCAGAGTGCTTGCCTCCTAAGTGTGCCTGGGTCCCAGCTTCACACTAGGGCAGGCGTGATTCTCGGTGTGGCCTAGTGGGTATTCGTTCCCCAAAGTGTCGTTAGATGCAGTGCAAGTTCCCTCGAAAGGGAACGTCTCGGGTTACAACTGTAACCCTTGTTCCCTGAGAAGGGAACGAGACACTGCATCTCACCGCCACACCTCATCACCCCGAGAGCGCTTGCTTCATGAATGACACCAACACCAAATAAGACACACAACACAGAGTGCTTTGCTGAAGAGCAAAAAGCTATCTGTAGTATGAGCCGGCATCCCTTTGTAGCTTCCGTGTATGCCGTCACACACTACAACATGACGCAGCACCAATAGGATTGGAATAGATTTCATTCATGCTTCAGACACGCTACGCTGGGGGCGTTCCCCAAAGTGTCGTTAGACGCAGTGTCTCGTTCCCTTCTCAGGGAACAAGGGTTACAGTCGTAACCCGAGACGTTTCCATATTAAAACCGTAATTTATCATTAACTGGCCAGTAAATTAGCTGAAGTTTATATTTCATTTTTTTCATTTTCTCATGAAGATCCTCCCCTTTTGATAAGCTATAAAATGAGTGATGAAACAGGCACGTTATTTCATTCATCTCCTGATCAAAGATGGATCTGCAAATCTCAGTTTTTCTTCTCTTCATTCTTTTCACTGCAGGTACAAAGACAAATAGTGTTTGTAATGTTATTGAATACAAATGCAGATCATTAGATGTTCTCTCTCTCACTGTCTCTGTTTTATTACTAAAGGACACTCTTTTGAGTGTTATGGATGCACGAGTTTGACGGGTTCTTGTGCAGATCAAATAGTACAAACATGTCCCAGTGGATTTTCTCAGTGTGAGAGTTCAACAATAGTGACGGTAAGTCGGTAAGTCCAATATGATTGAAATTTACTGTTATATTTGACTAATGGAGATGCTGCTATTATTTACTTGTTTTTCTGGCAGAATTTACAATTTCAATCACAAAATATTCAACATAGATTTCTGGTATTTAATTTGTTTTTTGTTATGATTTGTATTTAAAAATAGTTTGAAATAAAAAAGAGCTACATTTTGACATTTATGAATCAATTTTGCTATTTTAATTGGTCTTTTCTGTATCATTTTTAGGTGACATTAGTTCTAATTCGAAGTATAAAGCTTGTGCTACTGCCTGTCAAAGTATTGTCCATGAATGTCGGCATTGTAAGGACGACTACTTCCTGCTGTAACACAAATCTGTGTAACGCTCAAGATGCTCCAGGTATTGTACTTCAACGATCATATGCAAATAACTTCTGTAAATCCAACACTCGTTTTACTTACAAATGACATTCAGTCAGAAAATAAAGTGCAGGGTGCGGCTTGTCTGCCGTGAACTGATTGAATGGAGCCGCTAAAGGAGTGTTGTTTCATTAGATATTTTGTACAGAAAATAAATGAATACTTGTTTTTTTCTCTGTAGATCCTGCCCTAACTGGAAAGAAATGCTACTATTGTGATGGGAAGAGCTGCTCAAACACAGTGAGCTGTTCAGGGACTGAAGATCGCTGCATTAAAGCAACAGGTGAGAATCTGGAACAAAGGAAGAAGATTAAAGTCATGATCTTTTTAACTCTCTTAGGTTTAAACATTTGATACAGATCCAAATACCAATGTCCAGCTTAGACTGAATCAACCTGTGTTCTCTTTCTTTTCATCAGGGAGTTTTGGAGGCCAGTCAGTTGTTGTAAAAGGCTGTGTGTCTAAATCCATTTGTGATGCCACATCAGTTAGAAATATTGAGAGCATCTCATGTTGTAAGGGGAACCTGTGTAACAGTGCTCAGTGTCACCCAGAGCTTCCTGTTCCTCTGCTGTTCTCTGCTCTCCTACTTCCTGCTGCACTGAATCCAGCAGCTCTTCATATTCTACTATGAGACACAATGTTACCTATTTTGCACTGTTCTTTCCTTTTATTAAATTGAATGACTCAAAAGTACGAATAACAGTTCTACTTCTTCTACTTTTGATTAAGATCATCCAACATCCTTAAATATTTAAATGAACATTCATGATTTCAAGGAAAATAAAAACTTATGTTGGTTACCAACTTGTCATCACCACCATGTCATGTGAGCTGTAAGGTTTACACTGTAAGTATGTACATAAATAAATCTATTTTATTTCCTCTTACCCAGCATTGACCTGTATTTCCTATTCAGGGGGTATGTATGTAAGCCAACTGTGGTTGCAAGTTCCGTCGTTACCAACACAATTAAACGGAACTTCAGACCCAGGCTGGTTTTTGGTGGTTGGTACTGGTCTAGCTGGTGGATCAGCAAAGCCATGCTATTCACCAGTTGAAAGATAATGTGTTCTTCAAGTAATGATCCTAATCTAAAACATATATAAATACACAGTTTGTGGTTAAATGTTGATGCAAAAATTAAGATCTGTTCATAAGGAAAATTTAGCAAAGCTTTTTTTATTATACAACTTGTCTATATATATATATATATATAGCCAAAATATTGGGACACCCCACCAAATCATTGAATTCAGGTGTTCCAATCACTTCCATGGCCACAGGCGTATAAAATCAAGCACCTAGGCATGCAGATGCTTCTACAAACATTTGTGAAAGAATTGGTCGCTCTCATGAGCTCAGTGAATTCAAGCGTGGTACTGTGATGCCACCTGTGCAATTTTGTCCATTTGTGAAATTTCCTCACTATTAAATATTTTACGGTCAACTGTTAATGTTATTATAACAAAGTGGGAGCAATTGGGAACAAAAGCAACTCAGCCACAAAGGTGCAGAAGTCAGCAACTTTCTGCAGAGTCAATAGCTACAGACCTCCAAACTTTGTGTGGCCTTCAGATTAGCTCAAGAACAGTGCGTAGAGAGCTTCATGGAATGGGTTTCCATGGCCGAGCAGCTGCATCCAAGCCTTACATCACCAAGTGCAATGCAAAGCGTGGGATGCAGTGGTGTAAAGCATGCCGCCACTGGACTCTAGAGCAGTGGAGATGTATTCTCTGGAGTGATGAATCACGTTTCTCTGTCTGGAAATCCGATGGATGAGTCTGGGTTTGGCGGTTGCCAGGAGAACGTCTCGGTTACGTATGTAACCCTCGTTCCCTGAGGAGGGAACGGAGACGTAATGTCAGTGACTGACGAATGGGGGTTTCGCCAATGCCATGGGCATGCGGAATTTGCATAGCGTAACTCCGCCCCACAGTGTGGGTATATAAGGAAGTACGCTGGCAACATCGCATTATGTTTACCTGCTGAGGAGCCAAGACTGAACTCCCGGCCGTTCCAGCGGTACAGCGGAAGTGGCAGAGGGACGTTACGTCTCCGTTCCCTCCTCAGGGAACGAGGGTTACATACGTAACCGAGACGTTCCCTTTCGTTCAGTCACTCCGAGTAACGTCATTGACTGACGAATGGGGGTCCCAATGTAATCACGCCATTCGGCTGTCATCCAGTGCCCTGCGCAAGCGTGAGCTCCCTGTCGTAAGCTAGTACGGATGAAGGACTCCCACTTAACACAGGAATACCAAGGTACACTGGGAAGCATATTCCAGGTGGAAGTATGCGCCAAGCGCCTACCCGTAGGTAGGACTTAAGGATACACATATGACCCGCTCAGGGCTACATATGGAGAACTCTGGGGTAACCAGCCGAAGGTGGAATAATTTTTACCCCCAAGGGAAAGCCAAGGGAAAGACACATGCTCAGGGAGGCTTACAGTGGAAATACACATGTGGGGGTTGCCCAACGGGGGAACCATGCACACGGTGGCACCTAGCCTAACACGAGGGCCTGACCGAGTGGGCAGACATACTGGTGTCGGCATCAACAGTGCTGGAGGAACTCAGGGCTTCAGGGAAACTACCTGAGGAAATATCGCACGTATCCAGTCCGTGGAGCGGAATGGCGAGCAAGCGAAGACACCTGAGCCAAGTCCATTACCGGCCACTAGTAGAGGCGAGTACATGAGAGGACACTGGCTCCACTCTGAGATTATAGAATCTGGCGAATGTGTTGGGTGTCGCCCAGCCTGCAGCTCTGCAAATGTCTGTAGCGAGGCGCCATGCGCTAGAGCCCAAGAGGAGGCCACACTCCGGGTGGAGTGAGCCCTGACCCCTAGGGGGCATGGACGCCCCTGCGTCTGTTAAGCCAAAACAATGGCGTCCACTATCCAGTGAGACAACCTTTGCTTGGAGAGAGCCTTTCCCTTCAGCTTCCACCATAACAGACAAAGAGCTGGTCTGAGGTCCTGAAACACTGCGTTCTGTCTACGTAAGCACGGAGGGCGCGTACTGGACAGAGCAGTGCCAAGGCTGGGTCTGCCTCCTCCAAAGGCAGCGCTTGCAGGTTCACCACCTGGTCCCTGAAGGGAGTGGTGGGAACCTTGGGCACATATCCAGGCCGGGTCTCAGGATCACGTGAGAGTTGGCCGGCCCGAATTCCAGGCACGCTTCGTCAACCGAAAATGCCTGCAGGTCCCCTACCCTCTTGATGGAGGCCAAGGCGATCAGGAGCGTTGTCTTCATAGACAGGAACTTAAGCTCGACTGACCGCAATGGCTCGAAGGGAGCCCTCTGCAGAGCACTTAACACTACTGAGAGGTCCGAAGAGGGTACAAGGGGAGCGCGAGGAGGATTCAGTCTCCTCGCTCCCCTCAGGAATCTGATGACCAGGTCGTGCTGACTTACCTTTTTCGTCTCCACAAGGTCGTGGTAGGCTGATATAGCGGCCACATAAACCTTGAGGGTGGAAGGAGACAGCCTTCGTTCCAGCCCTTCCTGGAGGAATGCAAGCACGGACCCGATCGGGCATTTCCAGGGGTCTTCTTGGCGAGAAGAACACCAGGTGACGAAGAGGTTCCACTTCAACGCCTAGGCGTGTCGAGTAGACAGGGCCCTAGCGGAAGTGATGGTAGCCACCACCTGAGGTGGTAGGGTACTCAAACCTGCCGTGTCCCATCCAGGAGCCACACGTGGAGGATCCAAAGATCGGGACGCGGGTGCCAAGGGGTGCCCCGTCTCTGAGAAAGGAGGTCCTTCCTCAGAGGAATCGACCAGGGAGGGGCTGTCGCAAGGAGTACGAGTTCGGAGAACCAGGTCCGGCCGGGCCAATACGGGGCGACCAAAAGGACCTGCTCCTTGTCCTCCCTGATCTTGCACAGAACCTGTGCGAGAAGGCTCACTGGGGGAAACGCATACTTGCGGAGGCCCCGCGGCCAGCTGTGCGCCAGAGCATCCGTGCCGAGGGAGCCCTCGGTCAGGGAATAAAACAGGCGGCGATGGGAAGAGTCGTGGGAGGCAAACTACCTGTGCGTCGCCGAACTGTTCCCAAATCAGCTGAACCGTCTGGGGATGGAGTCTCCATTCTCCAGGAAGTGGCTGAGGCCGTGAGAGCTCGTCGGCTGCACGGTTCAGGACTCCCGGGACATGGATGGCACGAAGGGACCTCAGGTGCTTCTGACTCCATAAGACGAGATGGCGGGCGAGTTGAGACATGCGGTGGGAACGTAGACCACCCTGGTGGTTGATGTACGCTACTGTGGCCGTGTTGTCTGACCGGACTAGCATGTGTTGACCCTTGAGCAGCGCTCGGGAGCGGTGCAGGGCGAACCGTACTGCCAGCAACTCGAGGCAATTGACATGCAGGAGGCGCTGGGGTCCTGTCCAGGAACCCGCGGCAGCACGTCCATTGCACATGGCACCCCAGCCCGTGGTGAAGGCATCTGTTGACACAACAATATGCCTGGAAACTCGTTCTAAGGGCACACCGGCCGTAGAAAGCTGAGGTTCGACCACGGGGTGAGGGTCTGCAGGCAGGCCCGAGTCACTGGAACCCGGAGCGTGCCCAACTGCCATGCCCATCTCGGGACTCAATCGCGAAGCCAGTGCTGAAGCGGTCTCATATGAAGCAATCTGAGCGGCGTTTCCGCGGCTGCAGATGCCATATGCCCCAGGAGCCTCTGAAATAACTTCAGTGGAACCGCACTCTTGCTCTTGATTTGATGGAGGCAAGTCAGCAGTGACTGCGTGCGCTCACTCGTAAGCTGCGCGCACCTGGCGACCGAGTCGATACTGAGAAAAGAGATCCTCTGCACTAGCAGAGTTTGCTCTTTTCCCAGTTGACCCGAAGGCCCAGACGGGCTAAGTGCTGGAGCACCAGGTCTCTGTGTTCGCACACCTGCTCTCGAGAGTGACTCAGGAACAGCCAGTCGTCGAGGTAGTTCAGGATGCGAACCCCGTGTTGCCTGAGTGGCCTCAACAATCTTCGTAAAGATGCGAGGGGACAGAGCTAGCCCGAATGGGAGGACTGCGTACTGATATGGAAGTAGGTGTCCTTCAGGTCGATCGCTGCAAACCAATCTACTGGACGAACGCATTCGAAAAGGCGCTTCGCTGTCAACATCCTGAACGGAAGCCTGTGAAGGGATCGGTTCAGGACGCGCAGGTCCAGGATCGGTCGTAACCCACCGGTTTTCTTGGGTACAATGAAGTAAGGGCTGCAGAAGCCGGACTTCATCTCAGCTGGAGGGACAGGCTCGATTGCACCCTTCGCCAGCAAGGTAGCAACCTCCGCACGCATGACAGGGGCGTTGGGCCCCCCCATGGTGTGGCAGACTCCCCGGAAGCGGGGAGGAGCCTGAGCGAACTGAATCGCATAGCCGAGCCTGATGGTCTTCTCGACCCAGCGGAACAGTCCGGGAAGCTCTAGCCAGGCTCCCAAAAACTGCACCAGTGGGGTCGTGCGGACCACAGACGTACCCCGGGTGGGGCAGCGAGGCGGCGTGACTGGCCTGGACGTGGGAGGCATAGCGTCCCGGTGTGGGGGCACGGTCATCAGCCGCGTCCTGACAGAGGAGACCAGGGAAGGACGCGCGTTCCACTGAGGTCTGCTCTGAGAGGAGACTGGCGTCAGAGAGGGACGAGAGTGGCGTGGCCCGGGGGTGGCGCACACTGCCATCGGTCTCTGGGTGCTCAGGGATGGGTGAGTTAGCTCTTCCACATAGGGTGCTGCTGACCTGGGGGCCAGCAGCTGAACAGAAGATTCTCCCCCGGCCCTCCACCGGGGGAAGGAGTGGCCCTGCTACCAACTCCTTGGAAGAACTGCCCATCCCTGAGCTGTCCGCGTCAGGAGCGCCGCTAGCCTGGCGTTAGGCGGGCTGCGGGGCTGGGAGCGGACGGGGGCGCCTTCCCGGAAAGGGCGGCGGGAGGGTCGAAGCCGCAGGAGGGCGCCCTCGGCGGCAAGCAGATTTTTAACGCACAGGGTAAAAGTGAAAAAGGGAAAAGTGGATGGAAGTTAAGTCTGGTGTCTGTGTGGTTCGATCCGAAATAACTAGGAAGGTTATAACATTGGCGACGAGGATGTTGCAACAAGGACTCACTCGTTAGTTAAATCTGAAAGTGAGTTAGAGGTGCATCACTCAGACTAATTTATTTCAGTTTATTGAAAAGCTTAGCTGAGATAGGCGGCGCGCGTTAAAGATGGACGGTACCGTTCCCAAGTTCGACTGCTACAGCGATCCAGCCACGTTGGGTCCGCAGTGGACAAGATGGCTAAATGCATTTGAACTTTTTGCCGACGGAAAGGGTTTGATCCTGACTGACGATGCACCCGATGCTACAAAGCAAAGACGGAGAGCCCTGCTTTTACATCATGTTGGAACAGACGTGCAGGATATTTTCTCCACACTCGCTGACACAGGAGGGCCTACAGACTACGCGCAGGCAGTAACAGCACTGAATGCATACTTTGTGCCTCAGGTAAACATGGCCTTTGCAAGACAGACGTTTTATCAGCTAAAGCAGAAAACGGGACAGACCGTGCAAAAGTTTGCCACATGTTTAAGGCAAGGAGCAAAAGATTGTGATTTCGGAGTTGATAAAGACAATTAAATAAGGGATTCTGTTCTGAGTCGGTGCAGCTCCGAATACGTGCGTAGAAAATTGCTGGAGGAAGGAACGGATTTGACACTTGCTCGCACTCTAGAAATCGCAGCGCAGTGCGAACGTATCGAACTGCAGATGGCGGCATTGCACATTTCTCCAGAGACTGAAGTGAAAGAGACGGTGAGTCTTGTGTCCAGAAAAGGAGTGAGAGATCATAAAAAATGAATGCAATATAGTAAAGGAAGTGCAGATTCAAACAAAACGTGCTACAGATGCGGACAGGGAGCAACAAGCAATATAGTGGATGAAGGAACGTGGGAAATGCTGAAAGGAAAAAAGATCAAATGCGGTTCTGCCAAATCAGATAAAAAACTGTATGCATACTCGTCAAGTGAACCCCTGTCTGTGAAAGGAATTTTCTGGTGTGAGGTTGGAATCGGAAAACACAGCACAACAGCTGAGTTTACAGTTATTTGCGAGAGGGGAGAGCCACTGCTTGGAAAAGACACATCAGTGAAATTAAGAGTGCTGAGGACTGGAGCTAATGTTACATCGGTGAGTGATGTGAAGTCCATGATACGACAGCAGTACCCCAAATTGTTCTGTGGAGTAGGCAAACTAAACACAAAACAAGTCAGCCTGCAGATAGACAGCACAGTGATGCCAGTTGCACAGCCCCTTAGGCGTGTTCCATTCCACCTAAGAGAGACTGTTGAGGAAAAAATAAATGAACTGCTCCACATGGACATTATTGAGAAAGTCAATGGAGCTACTCCTTGGGTAAACCCCATTGTCATTGTGCCCAAAGTGAACGGGGAAATAAGGATGTGTCTGGACATGAGACAAGCAAACACTACAATCATTCGTGGGAGGTTTCCGATTCCTACAGTGGATGAACTATTGCAAGGAATGAATGGGTCAGTCATTTTCAGCAAACTAGACCTGAAGTGGGGGTACCATCAGCTGAAATTGAACCCAGAATCAAGAGACATCACAACTTTCGCTGTTCACAATGGCATATATAGGTTCAAAAGACTGGTGTTTGGAGTTTCATCAGCAAGTGAGCAGTACCAGCGACCAGGTCGTGCTGACTTACCTTTTTCGTCTCCACAAGGTCGTGGTAGGCTGATATAGCGGCCACATAAACCTTGAGGGTGGAAGGAGACAGCCTTCGTTCCAGCCCTTCCTGGAGGAATGCAAGCACGGACCCGATCGGGCATTTCCAGGGGTCTTCTTGGCGAGAAGAACACCAGGTGACGAAGAGGTTCCACTTCAACGCCTAGGCGTGTCGAGTAGACAGGGCCCTAGCGGAAGTGATGGTAGCCACCACCTGAGGTGGTAGGGTACTCAAACCTGCCGTGTCCCATCCAGGAGCCACACGTGGAGGATCCAAAGATCGGGACGCGGGTGCCAAGGGGTGCCCCGTCTCTGAGAAAGGAGGTCCTTCCTCAGAGGAATCGACCAGGGAGGGGCTGTCGCAAGGAGTACGAGTTCGGAGAACCAGGTCCGGCCGGGCCAATACGGGGCGACCAAAAGGACCTGCTCCTTGTCCTCCCTGATCTTGCACAGAACCTGTGCGAGAAGGCTCACTGGGGGAAACGCATACTTGCGGAGGCCCCGCGGCCAGCTGTGCGCCAGAGCATCCGTGCCGAGGGAGCCCTCGGTCAGGGAATAAAACAGGCGGCGATGGGAAGAGTCGTGGGAGGCAAACTACCTGTGCGTCGCCGAACTGTTCCCAAATCAGCTGAACCGTCTGGGGATGGAGTCTCCATTCTCCAGGAAGTGGCTGAGGCCGTGAGAGCTCGTCGGCTGCACGGTTCAGGACTCCCGGGACATGGATGGCACGAAGGGACCTCAGGTGCTTCTGACTCCATAAGACGAGATGGCGGGCGAGTTGAGACATGCGGTGGGAACGTAGACCACCCTGGTGGTTGATGTACGCTACTGTGGCCGTGTTGTCTGACCGGACTAGCATGTGTTGACCCTTGAGCAGCGCTCGGGAGCGGTGCAGGGCGAACCGTACTGCCAGCAACTCGAGGCAATTGACATGCAGGAGGCGCTGGGGTCCTGTCCAGGAACCCGCGGCAGCACGTCCATTGCACATGGCACCCCAGCCCGTGGTGAAGGCATCTGTTGACACAACAATATGCCTGGAAACTCGTTCTAAGGGCACACCGGCCGTAGAAAGCTGAGGTTCGACCACGGGGTGAGGGTCTGCAGGCAGGCCCGAGTCACTGGAACCCGGAGCGTGCCCAACTGCCATGCCCATCTCGGGACTCAATCGCGAAGCCAGTGCTGAAGCGGTCTCATATGAAGCAATCTGAGTGGCGTTTCCGCGGCTGCAGATGCCATATGCCCCAGGAGCCTCTGAAATAACTTCAGTGGAACCGCACTCTTGCTCTTGATTTGATGGAGGCAAGTCAGCAGTGACTGCGTGCGCTCACTCGTAAGCTGCGCGCACCTGGCGACCGAGTCGATACTGAGAAAAGAGATCCTCTGCACTAGCAGAGTTTGCTCTTTTCCCAGTTGACCCGAAGGCCCAGACGGGCTAAGTGCTGGAGCACCAGGTCTCTGTGTTCGCACACCTGCTCACTTTCAGAGACAAGCAAACACTACAATCATTCGTGGGAGGTTTCCGATTCCTACAGTGGATGAACTATTGCAAGGAATGAATGGGTCAGTCATTTTCAGCAAACTAGACCTGAAGTGGGGGTACCATCAGCTGAAATTGAACCCAGAATCAAGAGACATCACAACTTTCGCTGTTCACAATGGCATATATAGGTTCAAAAGACTGGTGTTTGGAGTTTCATCAGCAAGTGAGCAGTACCAGCACGAAATAGCCACTGTTCTGGTGGGCATCGAAGGAGTAGAGAACATATCAGATGACATCATCATCCATGCACCTGACAAAGAGACTCATGAGAAAAGAATGCATGCAGTGCTAAAGAGACTGGAAAGCTGTGGCTTGACTCTGAATGCAGAGAAGTGCCAGTTTAACATGGACAAATTGGTGTTTATGGGCATGCTGTTGTCAGTGAAAGGCAAAGGCCCGACGGCAGAGAGGGTGAGAGCAGTTGTGGAGGCAAGAGAGCCTGAAAATGCTTCAGAGGTGAGAAGTTTTCTCGGTTTAGCTGGCTATAGTAGTCATTTCATACCTCAGTTTGCGAGTATCTCAGAACCTTTGCGCAGACTGACAAAAAAAAGACACTAAATTTCATTTTGGAAGTAATCAAAAGAAAGCTTTTGAAACCCTCAAAGATAAATTGGCTTACTTTGACAAGGACGCACCAACGAAAGTCACTGCTGATGCGGGACCAAAGGGCATCGGAGCAGTACTAGTGCAGGACCAAAGAGGAGGAATGGTTCCTGTCTGCTATGTGAGCAGGAGGTTGACAGAGTGTGAACAAAGGTATTCGCAAACAGAGCGTGAAGCACTTGCTCTGGTGTGGGCATGTGAACGATTGCACCCTTACATTTATGGTCAGAAGTTTGATCTGGTCACAGACCACAAAGCATTGGAAGCAATTTATAGCCCTCGCTCAAAGCCATGTGCAAGAATTGAAAGGTGGGTCTTGAGATTACAGCCCTGTGATTTTCCAGGTGATTCATATACCTGGAACACACAACATTGCAGATCCTCTGCCACGCCTGCTGGGCCCATCAGCCAAGGGTGAGATACACACACATAAAGCAGAAGAATATGTGCAGTTTAGAGCTGTTTGTGCGACACCAAGGGCCCTGACCACAAAGGAAGTCGAGCAGATCTCAGCAAATGATGTGGAATTAGAGAGACTGAGAATGGCCATTCAAACAGGCTGTTTCAATGACTGTCCTGCATACAGCCATATTGCAGGTGAGCTATGTGTCATTGGCAAAATAATACTCAGAGGAACAAGAATTGTTTTGCCACAGTCGCTGCGAGGAAGAGAATTACAGTTGGCTCATGAGGGTCATCTTGGTGTTGTAGGAACAAAACAACACCTGAGAACAAAGGACATTCGATTCTGGTTGTTGTTGACTACTACAACAGGTACTATGAATATGCAATCCTCAAGTCCACAAAGGCAGAAAAAGTGATTGACAGTTTGGAAGACATTTTCAGTCGGCATGGACACTTGCGGACCGCAATTCAAGTCCAGTCAGTTTCAGACATTTTGTCGGGAGAATGGAATCCACCATATCAAAACGACTCCAAAGGAACTTCTTTTTCAGAGGAAGATGAGAGGAAAGTTACCAGACATCACAACACCACACAGTGATCTGAAAGCTCGAGAAAAAGATGCAGAGCAGAAAGGAAAAGTCAAGATATATACAGACCACAGACGAGGTGCTAAGACATCGGATATAGAGGTTGGAGATCAAGTGCTTGTGAAGCAGGATAAAACAGACAAGTTCACAACAACATTTCACAGCACACCTCACAAAGTCGTACGCAGAGAAGGTAACAGTGTTGTCGTTCAGTCACCCACTGGAGCAAAGTATGCACGGAACATGACATTTGTCAAGAAGTTTCTTTCTATGGAAACACCAACAGTGATTGGTGAAATGAAATGTGCTCAAGAGCCAAGTTGTGATAAGGAGCAAAAGGGAATCGCAGAGGAATGCAAAAAGAACTGTGAAACAATTCAGAGAGAAGAACAGATTCCTAAACCATGCAGGCCTCAGAGACAAATCAAATTGCCGGAAAGGTTTAGAGACTATGTCATTGAGTGACTAATGAAATTCAAAAGCATTGATGAAGAGAAATGAGATGGAGCTAAAAAAAAAAAAGAGAGAGTAATTTTGGGTTCAATGAGTTCATAGACATTAAAGGTTGTGAAAGTTAAATTAAGAGTTTTGAAAGCATTGCTGATGTTCTATGAAGATGTAAAAAAAAAAAAAAAAAAAAAAGAAAGAAACAAAAACAGTATGTTACGTGTTTTGAATGTGCTGAACCGTTTTAAGTAATGGTAATGAGAACTTGTTTAGTGGGGTAAGTTCATATTCAAGTAGAGGGAGATGTTGTGTATTGGTGTGACGTCATCGACATCATTATGTAAAAAGGGGAAGAGTAAAAGTGGATGGAAGTTAAGTCTGTGTGGTTCGATCCGAAATAACTAGGAGGTTATAACAATCGCTTTTGGGGATTTTCTTTACACAAATCAATTGTTTGGCCTCGGAACACTTGGAATATTTGTACTTTTTGAATAAATTGTGGCTGCAGTCATATTTGCCTGTTATATCCTGTTTTTTATAATACACAAATGGGTAGGTTTAGGGATGGGGTTGGGTTACGTGTTCAAAACGTGTCTGAATAGCGTAAATAAAAAAAGAAAATAAATGTAAATAAAATTATGCTGGCTGATTAAATTGAGAATCACACTCCATGTCATAATAGCAAAATCATAACCCAATATAGTTTCATCATGACGATAACCATGCCCAACGCGTCTGTATATGACGCCAAAGGTTTCTCATTGAAATCAATGGAGTACTGCGCGTCGAAAAACGACGCTAAAGGGGTACCCTGTGCGTTAAAAAGTGATGTCGAAGGGAACTGACCAAGCGTCAATATGTGACGAATAGGAGTGAGACCGTATTGGCCAAGTGTAAAGATTGGTGGAGGGGGGATTATGGTGTGGGGTTGTTTTTCAGGGGTTGGGCTTGGCCTCTTAGTTCCAGTGAAAGGAACTCTTAATGCTTCAGCATACCAAGACATTTTGTGCAATTTTATGCTCCCAACTTTGTGGGAACAGTTTGGGGATGGCCCCTTCCTGTTCCAACATGACTGCACACCAGTGCACAAAGCAAGGTCCATAAAGACATGGATGAGCGAGTTTGGTGTGGAGGAACTTGACTGGCCGCACAGAGTCCTGACCTCAACCCGACAGAACACCTTTGGGATGAATTAGAGCGGAGACTGCGAGCCAGGCCTTCTTGTCCAACATCAGTGCCTGACCTCACAGATGCGCTTCTAGAAGAATGGTCAAAAATTCCCATAAACACACTCCTAAACCTTGGGGAAGGCTTTCCACGAAGAGTTGAAGCTGTTATAGCCGCAAAGGGTGGGCCAACTCCATAAAGTTCATGTGCATGTAAAGGCAGGCGTCCCAAAACTTTTGGCAATATAGTGCATATGGTTATTTAATTAATTGTGTACTATGGTAGTGTATATTGCGTCAGATGTTGTGTGCTGGTGTGCTTTTATTTCCTGCTTTCTCTGTTTCTCTCTCTGTGTATTTATTTGCCGCTCTACCAGGTGCGGAGGAGAGAGAGAGGCGGTCGCTCACATCCACCTACCACTTGTTACTGTGAGGAGAGGCTGTATTCGCTGTATTGTTGTATTCACTCCACTTGTTCAAACATGTTGGAAGCTGTGGGTTCCCGTTTTATTCTTGTAAAACCTTTTTCTCCTGTTTTTGCTTAGGGAGTTGGTGTACATTTTCTTTTGTTAATTTGCTTTCTTTTGTTAAAGCAGTTTTACTTCCCAACTAGTCAGAGGGTAGGCCTACTTTTGTTTGTGATTTTGGCTATTCCCCCTCCTGAAGTTATTTTGCTTCCTTTTGAGTTACTTTGTTATTTATACTTTTTGTAAATTAAATTTGTGAACTTGAACTTAATGTGTCTGTCGTGCGGAGCAGAGGACCAGCACACACACTCACCCCAAACATTATTTAACTTTTTCACTGTTACTCCTTCACCTAGACAAACGTTACATCTGGGCCATAACCGTAAACTAAATCAATCAGGCTCCATAAGAATAAATAACTACTGTGACTTTGAATTTAAACTGTAATATCATAATCTGCCATCTGCAGCTTTGTGACAAATAATTGGAATGGCACATGATTATTTAGCCATTAATTATAGATCTGTCTAAATGTTAATATCTTCACTAATCATGAGTTCATGTTGACGCGTAAATATTAACTCAGGTATTATTACGAGATTATTAATGTAACTTTATTGTAAAGTGTTACCTTGTAAAGCTTACAATATAATTTGTATTAAAAACTGTTTGAAATTAGAAAATCAATTTTGTCTTTTCTCTTCTGCTTTGCAGCTGTGAGGTCTTTCCTGTATCATTCAAATTCCAATAGTGTATGATGTACACTAGTACACTAGTACACATAGTAAAATATATATGTTTGTATTGAACATTTATGGAATGTCACACTAAAGTTCATATTTAAAAAAAATAAACAAAAACATCTAAGAAATAATTTAGGTAACAGGACAATACATTGAGATTGACTGAGAAGGTCGTATTTACAATTTCATCAAATATTGTAATATACAAACCCGATTCCAAAAAAGTTGGGACACTGTACAAATTGTGAATAAAAAAGGAATGCAATAATTTACAAATCTCATAAACTTATATTTTATTCACAATAGAATATAGATAACATATCAAATGTTGAAAGTGAGACATTTTGAAATGTCATGCCAAATATTGGCTCATTTTGGATTTCATGAGAGCTACACATTCCAAAAAAGTTGGGACAGGTAGCAATAAGAGGCCGGAAAAGTTAAATGTACATATAAGGAACAGCTGGAGGACCAATTTGCAATTTATTAGGTCAATTGGCAACATGATTGGGTATAAAAAGAGCCTCTCAGAGTGGCGGTGTCTCTCAGAAGTCAAGATAGGCAGATGTGAGTGAATTCCCCAAATGCTGCGGCGAAAAATAGTGGAGCAATATCAGAAAGGAGTTTCTCAGAGAAAAATTGCAAAGAGTTTGAAGTTATCATCATCTACAGTGCATAATATCATCCAAAGATTCAGAGAATCTGGAACAATCTCTGTGCGTAAGGGTCAAGGCCGGAAAACCATACTGGATGCCCGTGATCTTCGGGCCCTTAGACGGCACTGCATCACATACAGGAATGCTACTGTAATGGAAATCACAACATGGGCTCAGGAATACTTCCAGAAAACATTGTCGGTGAACACAATCCACCGTGCCATTTGGGGCACGGTGGATCCCAAACATTTGGGGCATCATAAAGAGGAAGATGCGACAAAGAAGACCTAAGACAGTTGAGCAACTAGAAGCCTGTATTAGACAAGAATGGGACAACATTCCTATTCCTAAACTTGAGCAACTTGTCTCCTCAGTCCCCAGATGTTTGCAGACTGTTATAAAAAGAAGAGGGGATGCCACACAGTGGTAAACATGGCCTTGTCCTAACTTTTTTGAGATGTTGATGCCATGAAATTTAAAATCAACTTAATTTTCTCAGTTTAAACATTTGATATGTCATCTGTTGTATTCTGAATAAAATATTGAAATTTGAAACTTCCACATCATTGCATTCTGTTTTTATTCACAATTTGTACAGTGTCCCAACTTTTTTGGAATCGGGTTTGTAGTCCACTGTAGGCAAGTTTGCAGAAGAGAAGTGCAGTTTATTGAAACACAGAACTTCAAAACAGATATGAAACACGAACATGAAACAAAACCAAAACACTAGACATTACATATCCCCACATCTATAGGCGGCTCCCGATGCCCAACAAAACCAAAACAAGACACACAAGAGTCCAGGAGGGAGGTCTTGGAGGAGGGATGGCAGGCCAGGATCGTGAAGCAGAAGCGGGCCTGGGATGTGGAGCAGAGGTGGGCCTGAGAAGTGGGGCATAGGCAGACCTGGGCGGTGGGCGGACCTGGGCTGTGGAGCATGGGTGGACCTGGCAGGCTAAGACACCTCCCGGGCAGTAGTTCAGGAAGCCAGGGCGGCTGGACTCTGAAGACTCTGGCGTGGCGGCTATCTTGGCAGAGGGCTCTGGCGTGGTGGGCACTATGGGATTGTGGGGCTCCGTGCCCACAAAATCCACAGTGAATGATGAGCCGCTCAACAGAAGGGCATGGTCAATGTACTGACCATGGGAGAAATTAATTTTCCCCCCTGGCAGGCCAGAGTGCAAGGGTTCATTTAACCTATTTCTAAAAATGTCTTTGAGGGCAACATCACTGATTCCCCTGGTGTAGATGCATGAGGCGAAAAAACTGCTGGGTTCATTTGGAGGTCTAGTATTCTGTAATATAGTCCACTGTAGGCAAGTTTGCAGAACCCAAGTGCAGTTTATTGAAACAGTGAAATAAAATATAATCCAAACCAGGCTTGATATAAACTTGGCATGAATATGAATACACTTACCAAACAGCAGGTTACACAAACAATACTAGACAAACACACATCTTCTTCTTCTTCTTTTAGTTTTATGGCGGGTTACAGACCAGTGTTAAAGGTGCATACCGCCACCTTCTATATTGGAGTGTACTCAAGTTTCATGCATAAACTTCATTAAAACTTCAACAACTTCACTTTGGGAATTTTCTATACCTAGAATACCTTTAATATCCCATTCCCTCCCTAATTTCATAACGCATTCTTTAAATCTTTCTCTTTCTTCCTTAAAATGTTCTACATTTTATTAAAACATGTTCTACATTTTCTTTGCAATCACATACCTCACATTTATCTGTGTTTATTTTACTAATAAGAAATAACGTATTATTAAGTCTAGTGTGTCCTAATGTGTTGATAAGGGGGAGAGATTGTGTCCCCCTTTGAAGTCTTATAGGGGTGGTCTGCTTGGTCTCGGCCAAGCCATAGAAGTGACAACGGAGCAATTTAGACCCTTGAACTCCTGTTTCCTTTTCTTTTTCTGCTTTTATAGGTTTTTACCAACGTTTTCTTTCGGCTTGGTTATATCTGAGACTTTCTTTAGTACTTCTGCAAAGGAAACATTATTCAGATATTAGATTTTCTGAGCTTCTTTGGCCTGAATTTGTTTCATGCATCCTTTATAAGCTGCACTATGTTGTTACTGTACCACAGTTACAGCATTTCACAGGGGCATCTTTCTCACATTTCCTAAATTCGCGCTGTCCTCCACATCTAGCACATCTTTCTTTACTCTTGCATTGGCTAGCTATGTGTCCCAGACATTTGCATTTAAAACATCTTATAGCTGGAGGAATATAATCCTTCACTGGGTAACTGAAAAAACCTAGCATAACTTTGCTTGGCATTTTATCTTCAAATTAAATCATAACTGACAGAGTCTCAGTTTTGTTTCCGTTCTTTTTATTGATTAGTCTTTTTACATCTTTTCACCCTCTCAATTCCATCTTAATTTCATCTATAGTAACAGATAAAGGAACTCCCGATATAACTCTTAGCCTAGCTGTTGAATGTGCGTCTTGATATTCTTCCAGTCCAGCGTTTGCATCTTCAGAATCTTATCTTGTTGAGCTTTGTTGACAGTGTGAATCATAATTCGTTTATTGTTCAAGTATTTAGCGAACTTGACCTTTCCTACCTCTTTCTCAATCGCCTTGGCCATTGAAATCAGATGGAAATTATCCTCAAAAGTCACAATAACTTTGAATTGAGGTTCATTGACAGATGTTACGTTATCATGTCCTCTCACTTTAACTGTATCATCTGTTTCTGTTCCTGACCCATTACTCTTTTTCTTCTTACGCTTATTATCTACCTTTTGCCATTCCATTTCCCTTTCAAGATCCCAACCATCATTCTCAGATCCTGAAGCCATTCAATTACATTCACAATATAGCTGCTGTAACTCACCACCGCTTCCCTACGGACCAAATTCCTCTCCAACTTCCTCACCCGTGTAATGTGCCATCTTACAAACGCGCAGGAAAGTGAATGAATCTGATGATGAAACTTGAAGCTATATCATGGCATTGGCCAGGGTGTTTACAGGTGCATGGCTCCCCTTACGAAGTTCATTTTATGAAGTATACTTAAGTAATGTTCAAGTATATTTTTAAGTATACTTTATGTAGTAAGTATACTAATATCAATGTGTACTATAGTAGTAAACTTGTAAATGTACTTTCAATACTCCTTGGGACTAAATTGGCCCACACTTAGTATATAAAAGTATACATTTTAAGTGTACTTTAAGTGTAACAGTAGTAAACTTTAAGTGCACAACTAGGTTGTACTGTACTGTACTCTCATTTGTACTGTATCTGTACTACAAGTGAACTTACAAGTATACTAGTAGTTTACTATTTTAATACAAGTAGTACATTTCTTAGTTTATGAAAGTACACTTTGAAGTGTACTCTCAGTAAACTACTAGTTTAGTAATTTATACTGCAGGTATAAGATTTTCTTTAAGTGAACATAACATTATACTTATGATTAAACATAAATCCCCGTAAAATTTACGGTAAAAAAAACAGCAGCTGTGGTTGCCAGAACTTTACCGTAAAAAATACGGTAGCAACATTTTAGGTTTTACGGGACAGCACTTAGTTTACTGTCTATTTTACAGTTCAAAACTGTATAATTTAAAGGTTTATATTGTAATAATTACATGTACACTGTAAAACAATTCCATTAAATTTACAGTAAAAAAAACATATTTTATTAACTGAAATAATATAAAATTACCAACCTATTGAAATACTAATATCTGTTATGTACCTTTGATATATACTGACAACCACCAAACAGTGGTGATGAGAATCACATGATGAATCAAAGCTCATCACAAGCAGTATTTAGTATTTAGGAGGACAATACTAATATATAGAAGGTGCACAGTGTCATTCACACAAACACTAAACATCAGGGTAACACACATGAAATTTTAAAAATGCAATAAACATTCATTTAACAACATTAGATGTAACATAAAACCCTAATGTACATAACTGATTAGAAAAAACTAAAAACTAAGAAGAAACAGTTATTTGAACGAAAATACATCAAATGTGAAGCGTCACGCAGGGAATTCTGGGAATGTCCATTTACGGTGTTTCACTGTAAATTACACAATGACTTGTTCTTTTTCACTTCCGAAAACTGTAAATTTAACAGTATTTTACTGTAAAATTACATTAAATGTAAGGTTAGATCTATTACAGTTATTCACCGTATATAGTGCGGAAACTTTTTGTTAACCAATTAACTGTTTTTCACCATAGCATTTTTATAGTCTTTTACCATTAAAATCACAATAATTTTTTACAGTGATATGTTAGCTTGACACAATAGCTTTGACACATGCTAGCTATGCATTTTAGAAGCTAAGAAAACACTGATTAAAATATGACTTTACAATGCTTCACTCAAACAGTTTAGACTGTGACAAACAAAATGTACTTTTTCAATTTGAAATTTATTTTTTGCAGAAGGATTGCGCATGTGGCTGCTTTCTTCCAGGAAGGAAGATGGGCTAACTGAGCATGTGTAATATGAATATCAGCTGCCTGTTGCTCATTCAGAGATAATGGAGAAATAAGCCATGTTGCAACTGCCCCATGTAGCAACTATCCCCACTCTCCCCTACACCAGAAAAACCTCAACTTTGCATTTAACCAAAGAAAATTATTTCTTATTATAGTGCTTTATCTCAAACGATAACCTCAATGTTAGAGATTTGTGTGCATGTGTGTGACATTTACAATATGTGAACACAGAGCAGAACGGAATAGGAACAGGAAACAATCAATGACTGTAACAGAGAAGACAGATGGCTTATGCACAGAAATTGATTATGCTTTGTCACGATTTGCTGATTGCAAGCTAACTGTCATATAGCCTTTGGAATTCACACGATTTCTCAACAAACCCACCCATTTCTGAACAGACATAAAAGGAACAGACATTGTCGTTTCATTCTGTTCCTGACACATGATGGATCTGCGAGTGTCTCTTGTTCTTCTTTTGATTTTTCTCACTGGAGGTACAAAAAAAAGCAAGTATTGAATGTATTATTTGGTACACATACTGTAGAGTGGTAACGCAATGTCTCTCTCTGTCTTTAAGGATATTCTCTCAAGTGTTACATGTGCATGCCTGATTCGACGGGTCCCTGTAAAGCAAAAGTGGAGACATGTCCAGATGGATTTTCTAAATGTGCAAGCAGTCTAGTGGTACAATCAGTTGGTAAGTCCAGTGTGATGTGGAAATCTGCTGTAATAATTTATTGAAAATGATAGCGCTGGAGAGAAAGTATACTTGTTGATCTTTTCACATAAATGCAATTGAATTGGATTTGTTTTATTATCCTATTATATTGTTTGTCTTTTTTTGCAGGTTCCATCACAACTAAAGCGTGTGCAGATCAATGTAATCCAGGGACCCAAAAGATAGATGGAGGGACACTGTCTGTCCAGTGCTGTGACACTGACCTTTGCAATGCAGCAGGTTTGATTTTATCCACAATAACTTAAAATGAGGAAATGATACAAACATTAATACAAGTAATTCAATAATTCAAAAAAACAATACACAAGTGATTGTTCATAAGATGCACAATATCAAGAGTAGTCAAAAACAGTGTAAAACTTGAACAGCATGAAAAGGAGAAGCTTATGAATTAGTCAAGTGCTTTCAAAGAGTTTTTATTGTTTTAAAAAATTGTGATGAAATTGATCAACAATGAACATGTCATTTTTAATATAATATATATTAATATTATTAATATATAATACTAATACTATTATTATTAGTAGTAGTATTGATTAATACTAATTTCCTAATTGTCTTGATTAGATGGAGTGTCTAAGGGAAGCTTCCTCCTGCTCTTCTCTCCTCTGCTCTTCTACTTCCTGTTTCAGTGAGTCCAGATTCTGCACTTCAGATTCTACAGCAAATGTAAAAAAGAATTATCGAAAAACATTAAAACAGTAGTATTTCTCTGAGTGACTGGAAATTCAGTTTCTTTTGGTTGTTTAATTAGTAAGGTTTAAATGCTTAGAAATAATATGACTATAATCCAAAACTGCTTACATTTACAATTAAGACATTTAGCTTTTATCCAGAGAGACTGCAAAATTGTCCGTGTGATCGAACCTGTTGCAGATGTATCATTAGTTTAGCAGTCCAGTATTTACTAATGAAATTTGTTGTATTTAATTTATGTATTATTATGTAGTTTGTCTGTGATGGAATGGCCATCTGTACAGGGTTTTGGGATAGGCTCCAAAATCCCACAAGCTTATCAGGACAAGCAGTTTGAAGAATGGACGGATGCAGGCACTTTATGTTAAATTCTTGGTACATTTACGTTTGTGCCCCACCTAGAGGTGAAGAGGGCGACAAAAGATGATAAATCTGTATGTTTAACTCAAGCCCACAAGAGGGAGCTACTGAGCCTTGAAGGGATAGTTCACCCAAAAATGAAAAGTTGACGGTAGTTATTGACTTCCATAGTATTTCTTTCCTACTATGCATTTTCCTATATATACTGCCTGGTTACCAACATTCTTCAAAATACATTATTTTGTGTTAAATACTGTAACACACACACACTTTTTAATACATTGTGGGGGTCGCCTGTTTGAAATGCTACATTGTGGGGCTTTTCACACCCTGGCTCATTCTAAATCCTAGGTAAACGGAATCCTGGGTTATCTTGTTTCACGTTTCACACTGCTTGTAATTTACCCAGGTTTAACAATTAATTCTGGGTATTCATAAGCTGATGTTTCACACTATACAATCATAACCCTGGGTTAATGTTCTTATTTGCATCAAAAATCAAATCACCTTTATTTATATAGCACTTTTTACAATGCCAATTGTTTCAAATCAGCTTCATAGTGGTAACAGGAAAATAATGCAACAGAATTTGATTCGGCTCTGGTGAAAACGGTGATGTCATCCAGCTCATTTCAATTATCATATAGTGTCAGTGCGGGCAGATCAGTAATATAGTTGAAATTTAAGTGTCCCCAACTGAGCAAGCCAAAAGCCAAAGGCGACGGTGGCAAGGAACCAAAACTCCTTCAGGGCCAGAATGGAGAAAAAAACCTTGGGAGAAACCAGGCTCAGTCGGGGTGCCAGTTCTCCTCTGGCCGACGAACAAATAGTGTATGATTATGATTCTGGCAACATTACAGGTCAGAAGTCATATTAGATCAATAGATATTCGTAGGATTATTCGAAAGATTGGAGTCGTCACGCCGGGGACGGGTTTAATGAGGATGTCGTGTCGATGCGGCATTTACAGGGGGGAGTTTAATTGACACGGTCTCTACAGACACTTCAGGGATGCGTTCGTCATGTCCAGGCTAAGGTCCACCATCTGGTCTGGATACGGCCCGGATCCGGCCAACTGCAGTAAACCTCGGGATAAACAGAGAGACTAACATTAGCGTAGATGCCATTCTTCTTATGATGTAACGAGTACATCAGGTGTTATGGGAAGTGTTCCCGGTTCCGGCTGACCTAGTTAATGCAGCCTAAAACAATCATTTAACTGATTTGAATAATATAAATTAAAAATGTTTTATGTGTATGCCATAGTAAAGAGATGTGTTTTTAGTCTAGATTTAAACTGACAGAGTGTGTCTGCTTCCCGAACAATGCTAGGAAGACTGTTCCAGAGTTTAGGTGCTAAATAGGAAAAGGATCGACCGCCTGCAATTGATTTTGATATTCTAGGTATTATCAACTGGCCAGAATTTTGAGACCGCAATAGACGTGATGGAGTATAATGCGTTAAGAGCTCGCTCAAGTACTGGGGAGCTAAACCATTTAGTGCTTTGTAAGTAATCAGCAAGATTTTAAAATGTATACGATGTTTAATAGGGAGCCAGTGCAGTGTTGCCAGAACCGGGCTAATATGGTCATACTTCCTGGTTCTAGTAAGAACTCTAGCTGCTACGTTTTGGACCAGCTGCAGTTTATTTATTAAGCGAGCAGGGCAACCACCCAGTAGAGCATTACAATAATCTAGCCTTGAGGTCATGAACGCATGAACTAACTTTTCAGCATTTTGCATTGAAAGTATGTGCCGTAATTTAGATATAGTTTTAAGATGGTAGAATGCAGTTTTACAGATGCTAGAAACGTGGCTTTCAAATGAGAGATTGGTATCAAAGAGCACACCCAGGTTCCTAACTGACGACAAGGACTTGACAGAGCAGCCATCGAGTGTTAGACAGTATTCTAGGTTACTACTTGTGGAGTTTTTTTGTCCAATGATTAAAAATTCATTTTTTTCTGAATTAAGTTGCAGGAAATGTTTTATATCAGCTATGCATTCCGTTAATCTTGTGAATTGGTAAGTTTCGTCAGGGCGTGAAGAAATGAGTTGAGAGAAAGAGAAAGAGCTGAGTATCGTCAGCATAACAATGAAAACTAACGCCATGCTTCCTAATAATATCTCCCAGTGGTAGCATGTACAGGGTGAAAAGCAACGGTCCTAGCACTGAGCCCTGCGGTACTCCATACTGAACTTGTGATCGGTGTGACATCTCTTCATTTACTGCTACAAACTGATAACGGTGATGATTTAAACCATGCCAATGAAATTCCACTATTGCATATTTGCATATTTGTAGGGTCAGTGTCACGGATTCACATGCTATGTTTACATTAAGGTTTTAGCGTTGCATGTCATTGTTGGGGTAGTGCATTACACTCTAAACAACACTGGGTAAAAAACAACCCAATTTGGGTTGTTTTTAACCAAAGGGCTGGGTAAATATAGGACAGAACACATGTTTTGTTAATTTTACAAAGCAAATTGGGTTGTTTATTTAACCCAGTGTGACGGGTTGATTCCTTTTTACTATAATACTATTTTTTTTTTGTTTTTTGTTTTTTTTACTTCATACAAGAATTAATATTTACTGATTAACTTAAATCCTCTAAAAAAATTTTTTTAAATACTCCACACAACCACTGGTTTGCACGGTAATTTATTTTCGATCATATTTTATACAATTTTAAATACATATTGCCTACATTTAAGCTCGTTTAATAATTATTAGAAGTAATAATTAAACATTTAGAATTAATTCAAGTGTATTCAACCGGTCACTGTCATCCCGTTTCTACCGTAACGGCGCTGGATCTCGTGCCGGAGCATGTATCATGTTCAGCAGGGGAACTTCTAACTTCAGACCGCCACCCTGCGCTTCTGTAGCCGAAATATGCGGTGACTGGGTCCATAACCGGTCCAAAAACAATCAGTGTACAGTTCTGAGAACATATTTTAACATCCTAACTATTTATATTCTCTGTCTTTTGTAATAAAATCATGCAATTTTATGCAAGGGCAAGGCATCAGGCATTTCCATCACTCGTTTAGGCCCCCCTGTATGTTGCTTTGCATAAAATCAAACGATATACAGCACAATAACGAGTTTTTAGATAAAATAAAATGTACACAAACCTGTATTTTACAGAAGACATGCACCAATTTGACAGAGCTGCACTGCTCTCTCCTAAAGAGGTCGCAAAAAGCCCTCGATAAATAACTTATGTCTGACCCAGGATCTGGGTAACACAAAAACTACCCAAACACTGAAAAAATAACCCCCCAAAAAATGGATTTTGGGTAGAAAAAATAACACAAGATTTTTTAGAGCGATGTAACGTGAGTTACGTAATCAGATTACTTTTTTTAATTACTAGAATTTTAAGGCATTGCTATTAAATTTTCAACAAAATATCTGAGTTACTTTGTCTTCCCATTTATTGACTGACAGCTCTCTTGTAAAATCATGTAAGTGCAGAGGTGTCGTCTGAACATGATGGGTATTGTAGTTCTACTAAATTTGATCTTACTCATCTTACTTGAACAAAAACAGATTCAGTATTCAGTATACAAATTCAGTATTCATCCAAATGAATAAAAACAGTGAAATGCAAAGCTGCAATAATTCAAATGTTAAATAATACACAATGTATTTAATCTCACTTTATTAACCAATGTCTTTGCTGTTGTCCTCTGACGATCCAATTCAACAATACTAAAAAGCAAAACTTACTTTAGTTAAATGTAGATGGCACATTCAACCGCTCCAGAGATGTGTCTGCCATCTTGGAATGGTCAACATTTCAGATGCTATCGTCACTCACAGTAAAAATCTATGAGTTTTCCAAGATGCCAAAACAATGCGCAGCCTCTGGTTGTAAAAACCATATATATATATACACATAGATGCCTCATTAGTGGGTGTTATATGGGCCACTATACCTAAGCTGTCCACCATTCGAATGGTCAAAGCCGGTTCTTGAACATTCAAAAGCAAGCTGAATGTGTGCCTGCAACCCTAGTTAGATGCATGTATGAATATTTGTATCTGCAATAGACTTCAGCGGACGATTTTGCTAAATTAACACAATAGCACAAGACAAAGGTGCTCGCTATCACATTAAAGAGTAACATTAAAAAGTTGCCATAGTTTAAAAACCTCTAATAATAAGTTAATACATATAAATACACAAACCAACACATTCTCACTTGTGAAAGGTTATCCCATTTCTACAGGAATTTAAACCTTGGCAGTTTTTAAAACCAGAACAATGTTGTGGTGGCATCTTGAAAAAGTCATTGATTTTTACTGTGACGACAGCATCTGAAATGTTGACTGTTGTTATTGACTGTACTTATTAAACTAAACCAACTTAAATAAGCAACAGATGAGATAAACCCGCATAGGGGTGAACCGATATACTCATGTCACGATTGATACAAATCACGATACTGAACTCACGATAGGATATGAAGTTTTTTTTTATATTATTACTACTTTATTATTATTAAAATAAGAATATTTATTTTATTATTATCAGGACCCACAAATATTCCCCCATTTAATTATTATATATTATATTCAACATTATATAGTTTAATGTAGTAATGTCACTGAAATTCCGCTATCCCCACTAGACAGAGGTAATTGACAAATACAATTCAGATGGCCACTTCTATGCTTGCTCTTTCTAAAAGTACTTTATTTAGTCCCCATAGATCTGTATACACTTGAATAAAGCATCACTGCTTTATTAGACATTTTTATTTATTAGACATGATATTTATTAGACCACTACTACGGATATAAGCCGACCAATATTACTTTCTCCGATAGTAGTTTTGGTTTCCCATGTAGCTAAAGTAACACTACAATAAGCAGAGGTTATGGCCCGGACTGGCCATCGGGAGCACCGGGTAAATTCCCAGTGGCCTGGCAACTGATTTTGCCCGCTGCCTTCTTTCTTTTTTTAATAAATTATTTTAATTATACAAACCCGATTCCAAAAAAGTTGGGACACTGTACAAATTGTGAATAAAAAAGGAATGCAATAATTTACAAATCTCATAAACTTATATTTTATTCACAACAGAATATAGATAACATATCAAATGTTGAAAGTGAGACATTTTGAAATGTCATGCCAAATATTGGCTCATTTCGGATTTCATGAGAGCTACACATTCCAAAAAAGTTGGGACAGGTAGCAATAAGAGGCCGGAAAAGTTAAATGTACATATAAGGAACAGCTGGAGGACCAATTTGCAACTTATTAGGTCAATTGGCAACATGATTGGGTATAAAAAGAGCCTCTCAGAGTGGCAGTGTCTCTCAGAAGTCAAGATGGGCAGAGGATCACCAATTCCCCCAATGCTGCGCCGAAAAATAGTGGAGCAATATCAGAAAGGAGTTTCTCAGAGAAAAATTGCAAAGAGTTCATCTACAGTGCATAATATCATCCAAAGATTCAGAGAATCTGGAACAATCTCTGTGCGTAAGGGTCAAGGCCAGAAAACCATACTGGATGCCCGTGATCTTCGGGCCCTTAGACGGCACTGCATCACATACAGGAATGCTACTGTAATGGAAATCACAACATGGGCTCAGGAATACTTCCAGAAAACATTGTCGGTGAACACAATCCACCGTGCCATTCGCCGTTGCCGGGCCAAGAAAGGTCAAAAAAGAAGCCATATCTAAACATGATCCAGAAGCGCAGGCGTTTTCTCTGGGTCAAGGCTCATTTAAAATGGACTTTGGCAAAGTGGAAAACTGTTCTGTGGTCAGATGAATCAAAATTTGAAGTTCTTTTTGGAAAACTGGGACGCCATGTCATCCGGACTAAAGAGGACAAGGACAACCCAAGTTGTTATCAGCGCTCAGTTCAGAAGCCTGCATCTCTGATGGTATGGGGTTGCATGAGTGCGTGTGGCATGGGCAGCTTACACATCTGGAAAGGCACCATCAATGCTGAAAGGTATATCCAAGTTCTAGAACAACATATGCTCCCATCCAGACGTCGTCTCTTTCAGGGAAGACCTTGCATTTTCCAACATGACAATGCCAGACCACATACTGCATCAATTACAACATCATGGCTGCGTAGAAGAAGGATCCGGGTACTGAAATGGCCAGCCTGCAGTCCAGATCTTTCACCCATAGAAAACATTTGGCGCATCATAAAGAGGAAGATGCGACAAAGAAGACCTAAGACAGTTGAGCAACTAGAAGCCTGTATTAGACAAGAATGGGACAACATTCCTATTCCTAAACTTGAGCAACTTGTCTCCTCAGTCCCCAGACGTTTGCAGACTGTTATAAAAAGAAGAGGGGATGCCACACAGTGGTAAACATGGCCTTGTCCCAACTTTTTTGAGATGTGTTGATGCCATGAAATTTAAAATCAACTTATTTTTGACTTAAAATGATACATTTTCTCAGTTTAAACATTTGATATGTCATCTATGTTGTATTATGAATAAAATATAGAAATTTGAAACTTCCACATCATTGCATTCTGTTTTTATTCACAATTTGTACAGTGTCCCAACTTTTTTGGAATCGGGTTTGTATATTATTGCCTTTTTAATTATATATAATTGCCCCAATGCACTAAAGTGATAATTCCCGAATTCGGCATTCGACAACAAATCAATAATAAATCATGAAACGGTTAGTCTTGACTGGCAACGCTATGATTCGGCTCACGTGAGCTCCGCGTGTGTCAAATGCAGGTCAGATTCATCTGTAAATAGGCTACTGTAATTTTGTCTTCTTCAACGTAGCTATGTGTTAAACTGCTAGCAAATGTTAGCAGTAGTACCCCATTACATCTATCGTCATTCAAAAAAACTGTATGCTAAATGACATCATTATTAGCTATTGTAAAGTTACAGTAGTAATTTAGATATTCACATCGATTTATAGGTTTTTAATAATGCAATAACATGTTCAGTATTATGATTTTTCTACAAAGATATTGCCATGATGGATTTATTATTGTACTAATTTTTGTTGTGGGTGTATGGGATGGCCTAGATGAGTGTGACATTTCCCAGCCTGAATATCTGTCCCAGTCCGGCCCTGGCTCACACCAAAGAGATTGGTCAAACAACACTCTGTTCTAAACGGAAATTCCATTTTTAACCTTGTTGTTGTTCTAAACGGAAATTCCATTTTCAAGTACACTTGAACCAGTGCCAAGTGTTAGCTGGAGCTCTAAAATCTCAGTTGCCATAGGGCGTTCCCTATGTTCAACCAAAAACTGGACTTTAGTAGATTGGAATGCAGATTTGTGGTAATATGGTTACAGTGAAATCTACTAGAGTTAATCATTTCGGAGTAAGTTAGAATAAATTAAAATGTAACAATTTATTATTAGTCAGGTAAATGTATCATGACAATTAAACAATAAATCCAAAGATAATCAATACAAAACATCTAATGATCAGAAATAAAGAGTAAAAGATGCATACCTGACGTCAGAAAAATACATCATGCTGAGTGTCTGGAGGACACTGCTTTTTTCCTGTTTCTCAATAACTTCCCTACCTCCTCACTGAATGGTAATACCTAAAACCTTTCTATTTAAATAGAATTTTCTTCTGCAGAACAAAAGATTACATGAAAAGGCTTTGAATGACATGAGGGTGAGTAAATGATGGCAGAATATCCATTTTTGGGTGAACTGTCACTTTAAGAAGGTTAGTTTAAGTAAATCTATACATTTCTTGCAATTCCTTATCAAACCTTGCTTTATCTTGTAAACACAAGAAATGTCTACTTCTTTTAAACTTTCATTTTCTCATGAAGATCCTCCCCTTTTGATAAGCTATAAAATGAGCACTGAAACAGGCACGTTATTTCATTCACCTCCTGATCAAAGATGGATCTGCAAATCTCAGTTTTTCTTCTCTTCATTCTTTTCACTGCAGGTACAAAGACAAATAGTGTTTGTGATGTTCTTGAGTACAAATACAGATCATTAGATGTTCTCTCTTTCACTGTCTCTGTTTTATTACTAAAGGACACTCTTTTGAGTGTTATGGATGCAGGAGTTTGACAGGTTCTTGTGCAGGACAAACGGTACAAAGATGTCGCAGTGGATCTTCTCAGTGCGAGAGTACAACAATAGTGACACAAGTTGGTAAGTCCAATATGTTTGAAATGTACTGTTATATTTGACTGATGGAGATGCTGCTATTATTTACTTGTTTTTCTGGCAGAATATACAGTTTTTCAGTTTTCAATTTTTAAGTCTCAGAATATTCTAAATATATTTATTTTTTTTCTTCTTTTTTATGTTTATTGACTTTTCATTATAATACAAAAACGACAGCACATCAAAAAGAAAAAAAGAACAAAAGGAACACAAATAGCTCAGATTTATATATAAAACAGGACTACAGCATAATAAAACAGATTAGAAAAAAAGACAATAACATATTTCAAAAAGATGAAGAGGACCAAAAAATAAAGGTTCAATGTCCAGAAAGTTATACAATTACAATATTCCTTGCAAAATAGGGCGAAGAGGAGTATCCAAATAGTCCAGATAGGGGGGCCAGACTTTATAAAACTGGCCTGTTTTTTGATGCAATACATAGGTAAGACTCTCCAGGGGAATCAGCTCAAAAATAATCATGCCATCTTTAAGAGATGGAGATTTATCACTGATCCAATTAAATAAAATATTTTTTCTGGCAGCAAAGGATAGAATATTATACAATTTCTTATTAGCAGATGAAGCAATGCGCCCATTAGGTATACTGAACACCAGTGAGACTGGGTCAAAATCCAACTGAATATTAAAGATCTTTTCCATATCCCCTAGCACCAAAAACCAATACCTTTGCAGTCTGTTACATGACCACAGACAATGTGTTAAAGTACCTATTTCAGTTTTACATTTTAAACACATAGGCGAAAATATGCAGGAAATATGGAGTCTATGTATGATTTTAAATTGTATTTCTTTTGTACGTGTACAAACAGATATTTTCTTAGCATAAGACCAAATGTCATTCCATGTTTTATCATCAATGTCAGTAGCTAACTCCTCTTCCCATTTAGTTTTAATACTCTGTGTATTAGCAGTTTTCGACGCAATCTTTTTGGCTTTGGGCATTCTGTCAGATCCTTTTGAAAAATATTGATCTAAAGACATGGCACAATAACCATCTAACCAAGTAGAATGATTTCACTGAGTGAAAATATAAATTGACCGAATGTTCGAATATGTCACGGGAGCTCGTCAAAAGACGTGTCTACTCTACGACGCCATCTTGTCACCCCCTAAATATATTTCTGATATTTCATTTGTTTCCTTTCAGATTGTTATGAATTTGTATTAAAAAGTAGTTTGAAATGAGAAAAATGCTTAATTTGGACATATGTATAAATACACTTTTCATCAAAATAATGTGCAGTTTAATTGGTTTTTCCTGTATCATTCATATTTTTTAGGTGAAATTACTTCTCAAGTGAAGACTAAAGATTGTGCTGCTCTCTGTCAAAATGCGTCCATAAACTTAGGCATTATGAAGATGACTACTTCCTGCTGTAACACAAATCTGTGTAATGCTCAAGATGCTCCAGGTATTGTACTTCAATGATCATGTGCATATAACTTTCAAGTCAACACTCATTTTACTTCCAAATGACATTCAATTAGAAAATAAAGTGCAGGGTGCGGCTTGTCTGTCATGAACTGATTAAATGGAGCTGCTACAGGAGTGTTGTTTCATGAGATGTTTTGTACAGAAAATAAAATAAAAGAATACTTGTTTCCCTTTCAGTCGGTCACGTTCGACGTACGTCGGAACTGACCGACGAATTGGGATCTATTTTCAGAGACCAATCTACTTCGAGTGTTAAAAACGAGCCAATGAGGATTGGCATGCGGTTGACGCATTCCACGACCCGCCCCGCATCGCGGGCATAAATACGGAAGTGGAAGCACCGCATATCGCTTTCAACTTCGGAGCCGAACAGTACCTTGTTCCCTACGAAGAGTGTTACATTCAGTCAAGAGGATCGCTCCAGTCTACGGTGTTGGTGTGACAGTGCTTTCAGTGGAGATCGCAAAAAAAAAAACAACAGCTGTTCTCACAGCTTCCTGGGCTTTTGAGTGCTCTCAGCGGGCTTGCACCCCTGAACCGCTGCGAGCCGCGGTCATTCCCCTGTGTGCCTCGGTACTGATTGGAGCGGTTTTTCCCTTTCTAAAAGAGCAACACGGTTTGACCCTGCGTCTTTTTCAAGATGTCATTCAAACCGTGTGTTTCTGGATGCTGTCGTTATCTGTCCCCAGCTGACGGACACGATCGCTGTCTCTCGTGTTTGGGTGTTCAGCACGCTGAGGCGGCTTTCGTGGATGACTCATGTTCCCATTGCGGGAACATGACCATCGCAGTACTACGGTCTAGACTCGAATACCTCAGACGGGGTGGAGTCCCATTGCGCATCCCCCGATCTAGTGGCCCTTCTGCTGCGAAGCAGAGGGCTGCTACTTTGGCTGATGCCTTTGGTGGAGACCTGAGGGTTACTGTGAGGGCACTCCCGCCGGGTCAACAGGCTCCTCGGGCCCCTCCCCCCTCCACTGCGCCGGTGGAGCTTCCGGAAGAGCAGCCTGGTCCTTCCCACGGGAGACCGTCTGTTACTTTCGGGGCTCCGGCTGAGGACATGGTCTCGATAGCCGCATCGGGGGACGAGCTAATGGACTCCGGAGATGAGGATTCGGCTGCGCTGCCCCCTTCTGGTGTCGTAGCGCTGCCCGAGTCTGATCCGGAGCTCACGGCTATGCTTGCCCGGACCGCCGCCAGTGTTGGGCTCGAGTGGAACCCTCCACCGTGTCCCGAACCCTCGCGGCTGGACGATTGGTATCTCGGGACGGCCCGCGCTGGTTCTCAGCGCCCCGCCCCAGTACCTTTCTTTCCGGAGGTGCATCAGGAGCTCACGAAATCGTGGATAGCGCCTTACAACGCTAGAAACCGATCGACTGACTCCTCCGTCCTCACTACCCTTGACGGTGGCGCAGCCAAGGGTTACGTGGAGATCCCCCCAGTCGAGCGGTCAGTAGCGATGCAACTGTGTCCGAAGACCGCTACTGACTGGCGCGGAAATCCGCGTCTCCCCTCCCGGGCATGTAAGTTCTCGTCCGCACTAACGGGCAAGGCTTACACAGCCTGTGGAGAAGCTGCGTCATCTTTGTATACCATGGCGCTCCTGCAGGTCTACCAGGCCAAAGCGCTCAAGGAACTGCACGAGGGTAGTTCCGACCCAGGGGTTATGCAGGAACTGCGTACCGCGACGGACCTCGCCCTCCGGGCGACGAAAGTCACCGCATGCTCCCTGGGTCGGGCGATGTCCACATTTGTGGTCCAGGAACGGCACCTGTGGCTGAACCTGGCGGATATGCGTGAGACCGACAAAGTACGGTTTCTCAACGCCCCTGTCTGCCAGGCCGGCCTCTTCGGCGACGCCATCGAGAGCTTCGCCCAGCAGTTCTCGGTGGCCCAGAAGCAGACGGAGGCGATCAAGAACATCCTGCCCCGGCGACCTGCTGCTGCCTCCACCCAGTCGCCGGCTGCAGCACCTCCGCCTGCTCGTCGCCGAGGGCGTCCCCCTGCGTCCGCCTCCGCCCCTGCTAAGCCTAAGCAGCAGCCTCCACCTGGCAAGCAGGGTGCCGGGCGTAGGGGCACTGCCCAACCCGTCCAGGGTCCCGCAAAGTCCGCCGGCAAGCGCAAGGGCAAGTGGCCCTGAGACGGGCAGCCCAGGGAGAAGAGGAGCTGCTCCAGGGGAGGTGGTGCCCGCACCCCTCCTCCCCCCGGAGGAGGACCGGGGGGAGAATGTTACCACTGGTCATCACAACATCCTGCCGCTGGCTCTCCGGAGTCCAGCGGTACCCACATTCTCAATAAAAGAGCAGTTTCCTCCCTCCCTGGGCCCCAAGAGGGCCAGGTTGGCAGTGTGCGACGCCCCCGGGCCTCGCCACTCCTTTCCTCCCCTCTCCCCCTCGCCAGGGGGCAGCAGTATGGGCACCGAGGACGCCCCCGGGCCTCCTCACCCATACTCTGCCCCACCCTGGAGTACTCAGACAACACTCCGGGCCGCCTCCGGGCCTCCCGAGTCGGGTCTGTCTACTCCACTTCGCTGCCCCACCCCGGGTACGTCTGTGGTGCCGTTGGTCCCGCTTGCTCGGTCTCTGGGAGCCTGGCTAGGTCTCCCCAGGCCATCTCGCTGGCTCATCCGTACTATCAGACTCGGCTACGCGATTCAGTTCGCACGCCGGCCGCCCAAGTACAGGGGCATCCTCTTCACCACTGTGCGGAGTTGATTGGCCGAGATTGGTTCGCAGCGATCGACCTGAAGGACGCGTACTTTCATGTCTCCATTCTCCCTCGACACAGACCGTTCCTACGCTTTGCGTTCGAGGGGAGGGCATATCAGTACAAAGTCTTGCCCTTCGGGCTGTCCCTGTCGCCTCGCGTCTTCACGAAAGACGCGGAGGCAGCCATTGTTCCGCTCAGAGAACGCGGCGTTCGGATTCTCAACTATCTCGACGACTGGCTCATATTGGCCCAGTCCCGGGATCAGTTGTGCGAACACAGGGACCTGGTGCTCCGTCACCTCAGCCTGTTGGGCCTTCGGGTCAACCGAGAGAAGAGCAAACTCTGTCCCACACAGAGGATCTCTTATCTCGGTATGGAGCTGGATTCGGTCAACCGGACAGCGCGCCTCACAGAGGAGCGAGTCCGGTCAGTGTTGAACTGCTTGAATACGTTCAAAGGCAGGACAGCGGTCCCACTGAAATATTTTCAGAGGCTCCTGGGGCATATGGCATCTGCAGCCGCGGTAACGCCGCTCGGATTGCTTCATATGAGACCGCTTCAACGCTGGCTTCACGACCGAGTCCCGAGATGGGCGTGGCAGAGCGGCAAGTACCGGGTCTCAGTTACTCCTTACTGTCGCCAAACCTTCAACCCCTGGGCGGACCCTTCATTTCTACGGGCGGGAGTGCCCTTAGAACAGGTGTCCAGGCATGCTGTGGTCTTCACGGATGCCTCATCCACGGGCTGGGGGGCCACGTACAACGGGCACACAGTTTCGGGTCTGTGGACGGGGCCCCAACTGTGTTGGCACATCAATTGCCTAGAGTTATTGGCAGTACGTCTCGCCCTGGGTCGCCTCAAAAAGCCGCTACAGGGCAAGCACGCACTGGTCCGTACGGACAGCACTGCGGCCGTTGCGTACATCAACCGTCAGGGTGGTCTACGCTCCCGTTGCATGCTCCAACTCGCCCGCCATCTCCTCCTGTGGAGTCAGAAGCGTCTGAGGTCGCTTCGGGCCATTCACATCCCAGGTGCGCTGAACCAGACAGCCGACAAGCTCTCTCGTCAGTCGACACCTCCGGGAGAGTGGCGACTCCACCCCCGGAGTGTCCAGCTGATATGGGACCTCTTCGGAGCCGCGCAGGTAGACCTGTTTGCCTCTCCGGACTCGACCCATTGCCAGTTGTACTATTCCCTGACCGGGGGCACCCTCGGCATGGATGCACTGGCGCACAGCTGGCCCCGGGACCTACGCAAATATGCGTTTCCCCCAGTGAGCCTTCTTGCACAGACACTGTGCAAGGTCAGGGAGGACGAGGAGCAGGTCTTGTTAGTTGCGCCCTACTGGCCCAACCGGACCTGGTTCTCCGAACTCACACTCCTCGCGACAGCCCCTCCCTGGCCGATCCCCCTGAGGAAGGACCTGCTTTCTCAGGGGCGGGGCACTCTATGGCACCCGCGTCCAGACCTCTGGAAATTCCATGTCTGGTCCCTGGACGGGACGCGGAGGTTCTAGGTGGCCTACCACAAGCTGTGGTAGACACCATCACTTCTGCTAGAGCCCCCTCTACGAGGCGCCTCTACACGTTGAAGTGGAACCTGTTCGCTGAGTGGTGTTCTTCCCGCCGGGAAGACCCCCGAAGGTGTTCGGTTAATGTCGTGCTTTCTTTCCTGCAGGATGGGCTGGAGCGAAGGCTGTCTCCCTCCACCCTCAAAGTGTATGTCGCCGCAATAGCGGCGTATCACGATGCAGTGGAAGGTAAGTCCTTAGGAAAGCACGACTTAATCGTCAGGTTCCTCAGAGGTGCGAGGAGACTGAATCCTCCTCGTCCAACCTCGATACCCTCTTGGGACCTAGCCCTGGTGCTCAGAGCACTTCAGGGTCCTCCCTTTGAGCCTTTGCAGTCTGCAGAGTTAAACATCCTGTCCATGAAGACAGTGCTCCTGACTGCATTGGCCTCAATCAAGAGGGTAGGGGACCTGCATGCACTTTCGGTCAACGAATCGTGCCTAGAATTCGGGCCGGCCAACTCTCATGTTGTCCTGAGACCCCGGCCTGGATATGTGCCCAAGGTTCCTACCACTCCCTTCCGGGATCAGGTGGTGAACCTGCAAGCGCTGCCCTCGGAGGAGGCAGACCCAGCCCTAGCTTTGCTCTGTCCCGTCCGCGCCCTCCGTGCCTACGTGGACCGAACTCAAAGCTTTAGAACCTCAGAGCAGCTCTTCGTCTGTTACGGAGGCCAGCAGAAGGGAAAGGCTGTCTCCAAGCAGAGGTTAGCCCACTGGATAGTGGATGCTATCGTCTTGGCTTACCAGTCCCAAGACGTGCCTTGCCCGTTCGGGGTGCGAGCGCACTCCACAAGGAGTGTAGCTTCCTCCTGGGCGCTGGCCCAAGGCGCCTCGCTGACAGATATATGTAGAGCTGCGGGCTGGGCGACACCTAACACGTTCGCTAGATTCTATAGCCTCCGTGTATAGCCGGTATCTTCCCGCATCCTCGCCCCCAGTGGCCAGTAGCGCTAAGTGCCCGTTCTAGTGTCGGCTTGCAACGACACTCCCGCCCTCTGGGCCGGATACGTGCGTCTATTATCTCCAGTTGTGTTCCCCGGAAACGGCTAACCCTGTCGAGCTCCTCCGTCACCCCTTCGGTGTCACCCCTTCGGTCAACGAATCGTGCCTAGAATTCGGGCCGGCCAACTCTCATGTTGTCCTGAGACCCCGGCCTGGATATGTGCCCAAGGTTCCTACCACTCCCTTCCGGGATCAGGTGGTGAACCTGCAAGCGCTGCCCTCGGAGGAGGCAGACCCAGCCCTAGCTTTGCTCTGTCCCGTCCGCGCCCTCCGTGCCTACGTGGACCGAACTCAAAGCTTTAGAACCTCAGAGCAGCTCTTCGTCTGTTACGGAGGCCAGCAGAAGGGAAAGGCTGTCTCCAAGCAGAGGTTAGCCCACTGGATAGTGGATGCTATCGTCTTGGCTTACCAGTCCCAAGACGTGCCTTGCCCGTTCGGGGTGCGAGCACACTCCACAAGGAGTGTAGCTTCCTCCTGGGCGCTGGCCCAAGGCGCCTCGCTGACAGATATATGTAGAGCTGCGGGCTGGGCGACACCTAACACGTTCGCTAGATTCTATAGCCTCCGTGTATAGCCGGTATCTTCCCGCATCCTCGCCCCCAGTGGCCAGTAGCGCTAAGTGCCCGTTCTAGTGTCGGCTTGCAACGACACTCCCGCCCTCTGGGCCGGATACGTGCGTCTATTATCTCCAGTTGTGTTCCCCGGAAACGGCTAACCCTGTCGAGCTCCTCCGTCACCCCTTCGGTGTCAGACGTTGCGGCCGTCTGACGCCAGGCCTGCACCCTTATGCTTGTGGAACGTGTGTGTAGGCTGGGTGCCATATGTAGCGGTTCCCTAACGGCAACCCCATATGTGTATTTTCCACCGTACCAGCTACCCTATTTGGCTAGCCCCGTGTCTTTCCCTTGACAGAGCCCGCTCTGTCGTCTCTGGTGGTGTTCTTTCCCCCCTGGGACCAGGTTGGATCCACCCCAGAGACTGCCATATGTAGTACTACCCTGATAGGTTAGTCCTTATGTGTATTTCGCCACCTCTCCTTCCTCTGAAGGACGTGGCTCCGCAGCGTACCATCTCCACGAGACGGGCACGCTTTCCCAGCGTTATCCAATAGTCACACTGAGTGGGTCTTGCAGGAACAGCAGTGACTGACCTTCCCTGCCGGGAGCCCTGACTCCCACTCCAACATAGGTGTGGTCCAGTGAGCTCAGGCAGGGCGCTGGAAGGGCCAGCATCCCTGGCGTGTTGGTAGGGATCCCAATTCGTCGGTCAGTTCCGACGTACGTCGAACGTGACCGACTGAAAGGGAACGTCTCGGTTACGTATGTAACCCTCGTTCCCTGAAGGAGGGAACAGAGACGTACGTCCCGTCGCCAGGTGCTGTGCTTCAGCTGAAGGCCCGAGTCACTCGTCTCGGCTCCTCAGTTGAAAAGCGATATGCGGTGCTTCCACTTCCGTATTTATACCCGCGATGCGGGGCGGGTCGTGGAATGCGTCAACCGCATGCCAATCCTCATTGGCTCGTTTTTAACACTCAAAGTAGATTGGTCTCTGAAAATAGATCCCAATTCGTCGGTCAGTTCCGACATACGTCTCCGTTCCCTCCTTCAGGGAACGAGGGTTACATACGTAACCGAGACGTTTTCTCCTGCAGAGTCCTCTAATGTGCCAGATGGAAAGACATGTTACTCCTGTGATGGACAGAGCTGCTCAAACACAGTGAGCTGTTCAGGGATTGAAGATCGCTGCATTAAAGCAACAGGTGAGAATCTGGAAAAAAAGAAGAAGATTAAAGTCATGATCTTTTTAACTCTCTTAGGTTTAAACATTTGATACAGATCACAAATACCAATGTCCAGCTTAGACTGAATCAATTTGTTCTCTTTCTTTTCATCAGGGACTTTTGGAGGCAAGTCAGTTGTTGTAAAAGGCTGTGTCTCTAAATCCATTTGTGATCCCACAGCATCGGTTCCTAATGTTGAGAGAATCTCATGTTGTGAGGGGAACCTGTGTAACAGTGCTCAGAGTGTCACCCAGAGCTTCCTGTTCCTCTGTTGTTCTCTGCTCTCCTACTTCCTGCTGCACTGAATCCAGCAGCTCTTCTGATTCTACAGATACTGAATATATAGCTTGTATTTTCTCAGTACTATATTTGCTTGTCCCGATGTGATTTATTTCACTATAAAATTCTGATGTGACATTTTATGAAATAACATACATTACCTTGTTCCTGTGGTCTTATTTAATAAAGCTTGTCTTGCTGTAAAGAAGTCTGATAAAGTCTTATTACTTAAAAAAAAGATTAAAGATATAGTATAACATCAAAGTACCGCAAGTGTGATTCAAAAGCATATGGAGCCGTCTGCTCTCCAATCGCTCTCACGGTACTTTGATGTCATACACCGATCGGTCTGTGCAGCGCTGGTTCAAGTCGAACAAGCCTAGAGGTTTATCATCTTGATTGTTCACAGGTGATCTTGTTTAGTTATTAGTCCTTGTGTATTTAAGCCCTCATGTTTGCCATGTTACTTTTGTCTAGCTTTGTTTCTGTAACTGCTGTTTGGTGTCTTAGTCTTGTTTAAGTTCATGTTTGTTTATTGCCAAGCCATGTTTAAGTTTCGTTCTCAGGTTTACGTTTAGGTGTTAAGTTTCTGTTTTTTTCAATAAACTGCATTTGGGTTCATCACAACTTGCCTTCAGTGGACTAATGTTACAATGTTCCTATTTAGGTATTGCTTTTTTTATACTTGAAATATACCTTTAACTCTACTTTAAATCTTTCCATTTGAAAAATATTTTATACTAGCTTTTTTATCATCACTTGAATGTGGGTAAGTTTGATTAAAAAAACAACAACATTTTAAACAAAAAGCTGAGAAAAATCACAATTTTGTCAAAGACTAGGCCTGGATCAGATTCAGAACGATGATCAAAACACAGATGGAGTAGATCGAGTCCATCAACACCCCCAAAAGACTGAGCACATGTATAGTCCAAATATACTTAGACTTTTCTGTCAGTATAAGTCAAGTATACGTTCTTAGTTTTAGTTTAAAGTATACTAATAGCACATTTGAATATACTTCTTTTTCGTAAGGGTAAAACAACAGTTATTATTTGAATTTGCTCATGTTGAGTGCTGAAACATTTATTCAACAGGTTTTCCATTGCTTAACACTGTAAATTCAACACTACAAACGGTGTACTTTTTACACTAGATAGATTGGGACCATATATGATCTGAAGCAGTGTTAAAATTAACCCTTTAGGTGTTAATTTGACACCGTTTTTTACTGTGTATCACTGTGCTCTGCCCTACTCAGCGTGCTGCTGTAGAAAGTTAAGTAGTAGAACCGCAGACAAAAGACATTCTCAAAGTTGAACTCAGAGCAGGTGTTGGTTATTTCTGGAGTTTGGTGTCTCAAGAAGATTTTCCACTTTGAAGCCACTTATGCAAAAAGTGATGTCCACATACACTTGGGTGTCAACATTCTCAACCATGAACACGATAAAGAGGAAACAGAGAATGAACATCTCCAATGAACTCCAATGATCGCCTCACCAATGAACATCTTGCATGCTTCACAAGGATTGCAACAACAAGCTACAAATACAACATGAAGAAAGTCAAGGAAATGCATGCATGCTTCCGCTCATCCCAGCATTAAGGTGATCCTGCTTTTTTGTCATTAAAGGGATAGTTCACCCAAAAATGAAAATTAGCCCATGATTTACTCAGCCTCAAGTCATCCTAGGTGTATATGACATTCTTCTTTCCGAAGAATAAAATCGGAGTTATATTAAAAAAGTCCTGGCTAATTATAATTATAATGCTTGGCCTCCAAGCATTATAATGGCAGACTTTCAGGTTTTATTCGTCTGAAAGAAGAATGTCATATACACCTAGGATGACTTGAGGGTGAGTAAATCATGGGCTAATTAAAATTTTTGGGTGAACTAACCCTTAAAGGGAAATCATCTTGTCTCAGTTACAAATTTATTGCATTGCAAATTATGTTTAGGGATGATAACTTTTGATAAGCAGACATGCTGTTTGTGACTGGATGTAACTTTTGATACTTTGCAGTAAAAGTGGCTCTCCTATTGACTTTGTTCTATCAGTGTGGCTCTCATGAAAAAAATAGTGAAGACCACTGTTATAAGGGGAATGTCTGCATTTTTGTGTCTGTGTTGCTGTTAAAAAGTACAAGCAGTGTGTGTATTGTTGTATGAGTGGTGTGCATGTGTCTGTGTGTGTCGGAGAGGTGGGGGCTGAGAGAAATCTTGTGAGTGAGAGAAAGGAGGGGCTGCTTGCAAGCAGGAGTGAGTGAGTCACTAGCTGCTTTTTTTTACTGTCGGGCCCCGCAACGCTGCCCTAAAATACCACACTAACATGCCTCCATAGAACAACGTCACGTCACACAACCCCACCGTTTCACCAGCTGACTGAAGACTAGCTAGATCGCAAAATGAGCATGACAGAAGCGAATGGTTTTTGCTTGAAGACTTAAGATTCCACCATCAATATTTGTCCAATGTTTTACAATAAAAAAACGTTACAGTAACAGTAATTTGGGTAGAATTGGATCGATTGCTCCTGTCTGCCTCCTGTTTGTCCTGCTGACTGCTGTGCTCGCGTTTGCTTTGCTTGCTTTGAATCTTTATTTGATATCATTCCCTGTTGTTTAAACTGCTAAATATAATTTACCCATCACCATATATTGTCTAATATTGCCTACCACATTAAATCTGACACCGCTAGCTTTTAATCTAAATCACTATCACGCGTTAGCATTTCGCTAGCCTGTTAGCTTGCCATCTCTGCACTCGGGTCTCTTGTTTTCTGAGTTCATTAAACAACTGTGGTGAGTTGGATTAGTAAATAGACTCCATCAAACAACTGTGGTAAATTGGATTAATCAACAAATACGGTAAGCCATGTCTTCTTCTCCTGTCATTGTCACTTGCACTGCATGTTTCATGTTTAGTATATCTTTCTCCGTTGGCGAACAGGGCTTCACATGTGATAAATGTAAGGAGATAGTCGGGCTGACGGAAAAGATTTCAGAATTAGAGACACGCATCCAGACTTTATTTGAGAGTAGTGAGAATGTAACAGCTTTAGACACTGCTTTGGATGTGAATAGCTTAGTGAACTCTGTACATTGTTCGGTTCCGGCTGTAGAGCCCGTGCAGCAGGGCAACTGAGTGACGGTGAGACGGAGAGATCAAAAAACCACTCTTCCGTTCCGATTAGAACATCAAACAGGTTCTCCCCACTCAGTGATGCACCCACTGAGAATCCTGTTGAAAGTGCCCTAGTTATTGGCGATTCTATTACACGGAACGTGAAAATAGAGACACCAGCCACCATAGTCACATGTTTACCGGGAGCCAGAGCGCCTGACATCAAAGCAAATTTAAAAGTGCTGGCTAATGCTAATCGTAAATTTTCTAAGATTATTATTCACATCGGCACAAATGATGTTCGACTTCGCCAGTCGGAGATCACCAAAATTAACATTAAAGAGGTGTGTAAACTCGCAAGTACGATGGCAGATGACGTTTTTTGCTCTGGTCCCCTCCCCATTAAAAGGAGTGATGAGATACTTAGCAGACTATCATCACTCAATGGCTGGTTGTCTAAGTGGTGTCTGCAAAATAACATAGGGTTCATAGACAATTGGAAAAGCTTTTGGGGCAGACCTGACCTGTTGAAAAAAGATGGTATTCATCCTTCCTGCGATGGTGCCGCTCTTCTCTCTAGTAATTTGGCACATAGTCTTAGAGCTAAACATTGACTAACTGGGGCCCAGGTCAGGAAGCAGACGGACTGGCTTACCCGACCGCCTGCTAGCTGTCTCACGTCACAGAAGTCAGATAAATCTTAGCACATAGAGACTCTTTCACCTAGATATTATCACATAGAGACTGTGTCTGTTCCACGAATTAGTAAATACAAAAAACCATCAAAACCATTCAACGGTAAAAATTTAATTGATGTCCAACAAATAAACAACAGATATAATACAGATGATCAAATGATAAAGCTCGGGCTGCTGAATATTCGATCCCTTTCCTCAAAAGCGCTTATTGTTAATGATATGATTACAGATCATAACCTAGATGTGCTGTGTTTGACGGAAACCTGGCTAAAACCTGACGATTACATTACTTTAAATGAGTCCACCCCCCAAGATTATTGTTATAAACACGAGCCGCGTCTGAAAGGTAAAGGGGGAGCTGTTGCTGTAATTTACAATATCTTCGGTATTACTCAGAAGTCTAGTTTCAAATATAATTCCTTTGAAGTTTTGGTGCTTTATGTAACGTTATGTAGTGAAATTGATAAATCCCGTTTGACATTTGTGCTGGCTACTGTATACAGGCCACCAGGGCACCATACAGACTTTACCAGAGAATTTGCTGATTTTCTATCAGAGTTAGTACTGGCTGCAGATAAAGTCCTAATTGTTGGTGATTTTAATATCCATGTAGACAATGAAAAAGACGCATTGGGATTGGCATTTAGAGACATTCTAAACTCTATTGGAGTAAGGCAACACGTGTCAGGACCCACTCATCGCCGTAATCATACTTTAGACCTAATACTGTCACATGGAATAAATGTTGATACCATTGAAATTCTGCAGCAGAGCGATGACATCTCAGATCATTACCTAGTATCATGTACACTTAATTTAGCAAAGGCTGCAAAGCCGTCCCCTCGCTTCAAATATGGCAGGACTATCACTGCTGCGACTAAAGATTTCTTTGTAAATAATCTTCCTCATCAGTTTCATCTCCTCAGCATCCCAGATAGCCTAGAGGAACTCGATGTTGCAACAGAAACTATTGACTCTCTCTTTTTCAGCACTTTAGACACAGTTGCTCCCTGGCGCTTAAAGAAGATTAAAGAAAATAGTCCAACGCCGTGGTACAACGAGCACACCCGGGCCCTTAAAACAGCAGCCAGAAAAATGGAGCGCAGCTGGAAGAAAACAAAACTAGAAGTTTTTCGCATTTCGTGGAAAGAGAGCATGATTGCATACAGAAAGGCCCTAAAGACTGCTAGATCTGCTTATTTCTTGACTCTCTTAGAAGAAAACAAACACAACCCTAGGTATTTATACGATACAGTGGCTAAATTAACCAATGATAAAGCTTCACCTTCTGATGTTTGTAAACAGCACAGCAGTAATGACTTTATGAACTTCTTTACTTGTAAGACTGATAATATTAGGAAAAAAATAATAACCATGCAGCCGTCTACTACAGTATCACATCAGACAGTGCATTGTAGTGTCACTGAGGAAAAATTACATTCATTCACTGCTATAGGAGAAGAAGAATTGGCTAAACTCGTTAAATCATCAAAATCAACAACATGTATGCTCGACCCCATACCGACTAAACTACTAAAAGAGATGCTTCCAGAGGTCATAGATCCTCTTCTTAATATCATTAATTCATCCTTGACATTAGGATATGTACCGAAAACTTTTAAGTTGGCTATTATTAAACCACTTATTAAAAAAAAGCAACTTGATCCTACAAAATTAGTCAATTACAGGCCAATCTCAAATCTACCCTTTCTGTCAAAAATACTAAAAAAGGCAGTGTCCTCACAATTATGCTCCTTTTTAGAAAGAAATGGTATCTGTGAGGATTTCCAGTCAGGATTTAGACCGTATCATAGTACTGAGACTGCTCTCATTAGAGTTGCAAATGATTTACTCTTATCATCCGATCGTGGTTGTATCTCTCTGTTAGTGTTACTCGATCTTAGCGCTGCATTCGATACTATCGACCACAACATTCTTTTGAATAGACTCGAAAATTATGTTGGCATTAGTGGAATTTCATTGGCATGGTTTAAATCATACTTATCTGACCGTTATCAGTTTGTAGCAGTAAATGAAGAGATGTCACACCGAACACAAGTTCAGTATGGAGTACCGCAGGGCTCAGTGCTAGGACCGTTGCTTTTCACCCTGTACATGCTACCACTGGGAGATATTATTAGGAAGCATGGTGTTAATTTTCATTGTTATGCTGACGATACTCAGCTCTATATTTCTTCACGCCCTGACGAAACTTACCAATTCACAAGATTAACGGAATGCATAGCTGATATAAAAAATTGGATGACTAGTAATTTCCTGCAACTTAATTCAGAAAAAAACTGAATTTTTAATCATTGGACAAAAAAACTCCACAAGTAGTAACCTAGAATACTGTCTAACACTCGATGGCTGCTCTGTCAAGTCCTCGTCGTCAGTTAGGAACCTGGGTGTGCTCTTTGATACCAATCTCTCATTTGAAAGCCACGTTTCTAGCATCTGTAAAACTGCATTCTACCATCTTAAAAATATATCTAAATTACGGCACATGCTTTCAATGCAAAATGCTGAACAGTTAGTTCATGCGTTCATGACCTGGTATCAACAAAGGCACAGGGAAGCGACAGATAAAACATGAAACCCAATAAATACACGATTATAATCATATTATCTACGTCCTTCGAACAGTCTCTGGTATTTTCCATAGACATATATATATTATAATATATATAAAAATATAACCCTACACTCTAAAAAATGCTGGGTTTCTGCATCAAATACAAACCCAGCCGTTGTTTTAAATTTATAAATTAAAGAGCCCTTATTATGGATTTTTGAAAATTACCTTTCATGTAGGGTGTAACATAGTTCTAAGTGAAAGAAAACATCCTGCAAAGTTTTAAATTTGAAAGTGCAGCGTATATAAAGTTATTGTCTCTGAAAAGTAAGAGTCGACTCTGAGTCAATAAAACAACTTGTTTTTCAAATGAGTCCTAAGCCGTTTCGTTGTGACGTCATGACGAAACATTAGCATATTGCCCGTCCACCTATTGCGCGTGCACGCCGCACAGAGACCATGGAAACCTCAAACACTGCAGCGGATACTGGATAGCATCATGTCGAGAAGATGCTGTGCTCTACAATGTGTTTATTGTGTTTCATATTGTGTAAGTCAGCGGTGCCAACTTTTAAGTTTAGGTTGGAGTGAGATTTTTTTTGAGAGAGAGGGGGGTTGGGGGGGGGGAGACGGGGGGGGGGGGGGGGGGATTGGCACAAATATCGATTTTCGATCTTGATTCAGTATCAATTAATATGTATATAGCCTACTGTACATATAAGGAAAAATAAGTTTGCCTTTTTAGCACTATTTTAAACTTTTCTTGGGTTAAATTATATTTGCCCGCATTCATTAATATTCACTTGTGTGTGCTTATATAAGTATCATTAAAAATATTAGGATGTAAGTTAAACGTTTTAAAATTTCACATTTAAAGAAATCTAGTGTTTGATCATGTCTAAATATTTATTCAAATGCAAAACCTACAAATAAGTAAGCAGTTATGATCTGCAATACTTTTTTGAGCAACTAGACTAGATAGGCCTACATGTATATTTATTAAAAAGCCATACAGGCACCTAGTGGGTAATGGCATTACAAATGAAAATTATTATTTTTCCAGCCACAAAATGACTCTAATTTGCCTCTCTGCATTGGAATTCTCTATTTTAACCTTAATTACTACACTAATTGAAATGTTTTAAGTGGTCATGAATGGACCATAACTATTGCACAAATAGTATTTAGTACCAAAAGATCTCCTCAAAATATTCAATAAATATTATTGAACTAAAATATAGAACATTTAGTCTATTTAATTGAAAAATAGTTAAGGTGTATGGTCACATTTGACCACCAATGAGTATGAGTGTGTGTGACCAATTAGTAAGGAATACCTGAGGGCTAAATACAAGAAAAATTTGAACATTAATGTTAACAATGTTGCATCTCCATCACTCTCCATAATAAAATTATACTGTAAATGTGGTTGACGTAATAATCAATGCACACTATGCTGTACTGTTTACCAAAAATTACTGCAAATACCTGTATAGTGAAGCTGTTGTCTGTCCTGCTTAAGCCATTCAAATGTATTGACAGCGCTGTTTTTTTTTTTTTTTTTTGTTTTTTTTGAACTGTTGTAAAATGATGTAACAGTTTGAATACATTTTAAAACTACATTTAGTAGGGACGCACCGAAATTTCGGCCGCCAAAAATTATCGGCCGAAAATCGGCATTTTCGGTTTTTGGCCGAAAGAGAAAAAAGGCCGAAAATATGAGCTGAAAACATGAGCCGAAAATATTCCGCCCCGCCCATCCGTGTTCGGCGATCAGGTTTCGCTCTCTCGCAGCATGTTTTGTAACTTTGCGAGCGGCTCCGCTTCCGAAGATGAACAGCTTCGAAACGACTGCTCCGTGTTCTGCTCCGTGTTCCGCTCCGTGTGTGCGCCGCGTGCAGACATGACATTTCTCCAGACTTGTTTCTGTTTGCACTAGCCTGTGCTGTAATATGGTATGGTAATGGTATAGCCGCGCTGGGGTAAAGTGATGCTACCCTCTCATTCACTGACCCGCTCCTCGCTCTCTGCTCACATGCTCTGATAATAATAGTTTTCTAGGACTATACATTATTTTGATAATTGGTCAAAAAATAAATCTGTTAAATCTGATTTTAACTGAACTGAATGAAGAATAATATATTGCTATTAATATATTGATATTAATTAGTGCTGGGGAAAAATTAATCGTGATTAATCGCATCCAAAAAAAAGTTTGTAACTTTTTTCTTAAATATATACATGCATGTGTGTGTATTTCTATATACATAATAATTATACACAGTACACACACATATATTATGTAAACACAAACTTTTATTTTTGGATGTGATTAATCACGATAAATTTTTCCCCAGCACTAATATTAATATATTGATATTTAATATTATTTGAATATAGGCCTATTTTCTGTGTAATTATTGTGTGTTACTTTAAATAAAAGTGTGGTTATTTTATTTTATTGGCTTGTATTTTTTTTTTTTTATTATTTAGATTCAGTAAAATTATTGAATTTAATTAAAACAGCTAATAATAATAAAATTATACAAAAAACAAATTTAAAATAAATGAATAATTATTTTTAAAAAGTAATTTTCTGTTTCGGTTTCGGTTTTCGGCCAAGTGTATCCAGAATTTTCGGTTTCGGCCCAGAATTTTCATTTCGGTGCATCCCTAACATTTAGCATTATTTATCAGCAGGTGGCAGTTTAGTTACATTCTAATCATGTACTAATACCTGAATTACTTCAACATAAACTCATGATTAGTGAAGATATGAACTAATCATGAACCAATGAAGAGCTATCCTTAACTATGACAGGAGTCAGAAGGATTTATGCATGAATAACAACAGCCTTAACTACATGTACATGTGTGATAGTTAATGCATTAGTTAACATTTAGGGGTAAACTAAATCAATCAGGCTCCGTAAGAATAAATAAGAAGTACTCTGAATTTGAATAAAACATGTGATTTAATACTGTCATCATTTAAACTGTTATATCATAATCTGCCATCTGCAGCTTTGTGACAAATAACATGATTATTTAGCCATTATAGATCCAACTAATCAAATGTGGAAAATAGACTTAACTACCACTAATAAATTGAATTTGATCTAAACCGTTTTCTGATTTTTATAGTTAATTTATGTTTAGTCCTAATAATAATAATACATTTTATTTATAATGCGCTTTTCTAAAACCCAAAGCGCTACAAACAATTACAAATAAAAACAAATAAAATACAAAAATAATGCAAAACAAAGAAATTAAAAAAATCATAAAATAACCATTACAGTACAACACAATATAGAATACTAGTCATGACAATCTATATAAGCTGTTTTAAAAAAGATGAGTTTTTAACAGCTTCTTGAAACTGGCTAATGTGGGAGCATCTCTAACAGTGAGAGGAAGTGCATTCCATAACCTGGGTGCAGCAACAGAGAAAGCTCTCTTCCCCCATAGGATTTAAATCTACAGGGAGGCTGCTGAAGAGTAAGAGAATCAGCTGACCGAAGGGAACGAGAAGGCGTGTACAGGCAGAGATGGGCATAAATACATGGAAATGTATTTAAAATACAAATACAAAATATTGTGTGGAAAAATATATTTAAATACAAATACAAAATACTGTGTGGAAAAATGTATTTAAGGGTGTTTCTGCAACTACGGGCACTTTTAAGTCCCAGCAGTGAAATTTTAGATTTATGTTCAAATTTGTCATATGATGCTTTATAAATATATTCACAGTGCCATTACACACCTTGACAAAAAATATGATTACTGATTAATGTGATTTAATATAGTATTATGAAGCATTTATAGCTCAAAACATCATTTTTGTTGATGTCCCACACCTGTGGTCTCAATGTTGAGATACATAAAATAAGCTAATTTAATTACAATTTGACATTATTTCAAATGGAATTGTTTAATATACAGATTCATTTACAGAATCTTAAAATTCTTTGTATTATTTACTGATAATTTTTATGATTTTTTCAACTGAATGTGCCTGTCCCACACTTTTGAGTCCTTACCGCAACAATGAAAAAATTTTATCAAACACAAACAAGTCTAGTTTCTATGGAAACAGAAATTATCACTTGAGCACATTGCTGACAGACTGGGCCACCACACTACCTCACTCACAAGATACCAAAAAAATAAGGTAAACATTATCTTTTCTGCTCTAGTATATATTGTGCGTCCTTACCATTCAGCTTAATAATTGTGTATTTTGAACTACATTTTAAAAATAAATGTATATTACTGTTGAATTCATGAATATTAAGATGCTAAGAGTCAAAACTAATGTAGTAGGCCTTGCTAGCTGCCAATTAGCTAAAATATTAGCAAAAATGTCATTACCGCAACATGTCTTTACCGCAGCAAATTTAGGTGTTGCGGTAAAGACCTTGTATCGCAGTACAGACAAATTCAAGGTTTACTGTATATTAAATGACAAATATTCAGTATATTATTAGTACTGAAGTATATACACTCACCTAAAGGATTATTAGGAACACCATACTAATACTGTGTTTGACCCCCTTTCGCCTTCAGAACTGCCTTAATTCTACGTGGCATTGATTCAACAAGGTGCTGAAAGCATTCTTTAGAAATGTTGGCCCATATTGATAGGATAGCATCTTGCAGTTGATGGAGATTTGTGGGATGCACATCCAGGGCACGAAGCTCCCGTTCCACCACATCCCAAAGATGCTCTATTGGGTTGAGATCTGGTGACTGTGGGGGCCATTTTAGTACAGTGAACTCATTGTCATGTTCAAGAAACCAATTTGAAATGATTCGAGCTTTGTGACATGGTGCATTATCCTGCTGGAAGTAGCCATCAGAGGATGGGTACATGGTGGTCATAAAGGGATGGACATGGTCAGAAACAATGCTCAGGTAGGCCGTGGCATTTAAACGATGCCCAATTGGCACTAAGGGGCCTAAAGTGTGCCAAGAAAACATCCCCCACACCATTACACCACCACCACCAGCCTGCACAGTGGTAACAAGGCATGATGGATCCATGTTCTCATTCTGTTTACGCCAAATTCTGACTCTACCATCTGAATGTCTCAACAGAAATCGAGACTCATCAGACCAGGCAACATTTTTCCAGTCTTCAACTGTCCAATTTTGGTGAGCTCGTGCAAATTGTAGCCTCTTTTTCCTATTTGTAGTGGAGATGAGTGGTACCCGGTGGGGTCTTCTGCTGTTGTAGCCCATCCGCCTCAAGGTTGTGCGTGTTGTGGCTTCACAAATGCTTTGCTGCATACCTCGGTTGTAACGAGTGGTTATTTCAGTCAAAGTTGCTCTTCTATCAGCTTGAATCAGTCGGCCCATTCTCCTCTGACCTCTAGCATCAACAAGGCATTTTCGCCCACAGGACTGCCGCATACTGGATGTTTTTCCCTTTTTACACCATTCTTTGTAAACTCTAGAAATGGTTGTGCGTGAAAATCCCAGTAACTGAGCAGATTGTGAAATACTCAGACCGGCCCGTCTGGCACCAACAACCATGCCACGCTCAAAATTGCTTAAATCACCTTTCTTTCCCATTCTGACATTCAGTTTGGAGTTCAGGAGATTGTCTTGACCAGGACCACACCCCTAAATGCATTGAAGCAACTGCCATGTGATTGGTTGATTAGATAATTGCATTAATGAGAAATTGAACAGGTGTTCCTAATAATCCTTTAGGTGAGTGTAGTGCATATGGTTATTTAATTAATTGTGTACTATGGTAGTGTATATTGCGTCAGATGTTGTGTGCTGGTGTGCTTTTATTTCCTGCTTTCTCTGTTTCTCTCTCTGTGTATTTATTTGCCGCTCTACCAGGTGCGGAGGAGAGAGAGAGGCGGTCGCTCACATCCACCTACCACTTGTTACTGTGAGGAGAGGCTGTATTCGCTGTATTGTTGTATTCACTCTACTTGTTCAAACATGTTGGAAGCTGTGGGTTCCCGTTTTATTCTTGTAAAACCTTTTTCTCCTGTTTTTGCTTAGGGAGTTGGTGTACATTTTCTTTTGTTAATTTGCTTTCTTTTGTTAAAGCAGTTTTACTTCCCAACTAGTCAGAGCCTACTTTTGTTTGTGATTTTGGCTATTCCCCCTCCTGAAGTTATTTTGCTTCCTTTTGAGTTACTTTGTTATTTATACTTTTTGTAAATTAAATTTGTGAACTTGAACTTAATGTGTCTGTCGTGCGGAGCAGAGGACCAGCACACACACTCACCCCAAACATTATTTAACTTTTTCACTGTTACTCCTTCACCTAGACAAACGTTACATCTGGGCCATAACCGTAAACTAAATCAATCAGGCTCCATAAGAATAAATAACTACTGTGACTTTGAATTTAAACTGTAATATCATAATCTGCCATCTGCAGCTTTGTGACAAATAATTGGAATGGCACATGATTATTTAGCCATTAATTATAGATCTGTCTAAATGTTAATATCTTCACTAATCATGAGTTCATGTTGACGCGTAAATATTAACTCAGGTATTATTACAAGATTATTAATGTAACTTTATTGTAAAGTGTTACCTTGTAAAGCTTACAATATAATTTGTATTAAAAAAATTTGAAAATCAATTTTGTCTTTTCTCTTCTGCTTTGCAGCTGTGAGGTCTTTTCTGTATCATTCAAATTCCCATAGTGTATGATGTACACTAGTACACTAGTACACATAGTAAAATATATATGTTTGTATTGAACATTTATGGAATGTCACTAAAGTTCATATTTAAAAAAAATAAACAAATAACATCTAAGAAATAATTTAGGTAACAGGACAATACATTGAGATTGACTGAGAAGGTCGTATTTACAGTTTCATCAAATATTGTAATATACAAACCCGATTCCAAAAAAGTTGGGACACTGTACAAATTGTGAATAAAAAAGGAATGCAATAATTTACAAATCTCATAAACTTATATTTTATTCACAATAGAATATAGATAACATATCAAATGTTGAAAGTGAGCCATTTTGAAATGTCATGCCAAATATTGGCTCATTTTGGATTTCATGAGAGCTACACATTCCAAAAAAGTTGGGACAGGTAGCAATAAGAGGCCGGAAAAGTTAAATGTACATATAAGGAACAGCTGGAGGACCAATTTGCAATTTATTAGGTCAATTGGCAACATGATTGGGTATAAAAAGAGCCTCTCAGAGTGGCGGTGTCTCTCAGAAGTCAAGATAGGCAGATGTGAGTGAATTCCCCCAATGCTGCGGCGAAAAATAGTGGAGCAATATCAGAAAGGAGTTTCTCTGAGAAAAATTGCAAAGAGTTTGAAGTTATCATCATCTACAGTGCATAATATCATCCAAAGATTCAGAGAATCTGGAACAAACTCTGTGCGTAAGGGTCAAGGCCGGAAAACCATACTGGATGCCCGTGATCTTTGGGCCCTTAGACGGCACTGCATCACATACAGGAATGCTACTGTAATGGAAATCACAACATGGGCTCAGGAATACTTCCAGAAAACATTGTCGGTGAACACAATCCACCGTGCCATTCGCCGTTGCCGGCTAAAACTCTATAGGTCAAAAAAGAACCCATATCTAAACATGATCCAGAAGCGCAGGCGTTTTCTCTGGGCCAAAGCTCATTTAAAATGGACTGTGGCAAAGTGGAAAACTGTTCTGTGGTCAGACGAATCAAAATTTGAAGTTCTTTTTGGAAAACTGGGACGCCATGTCATCCGGACTAAAGAGGACAAGGACAACCCAAGTTGTTATCAGCGCTCAGTTCAGAAGCCTGCATCTCTGATGGTATGGGGTTGCATGAGTGCGTGTGGCATGGGCAGCTTACACATCTGGAAAGGCACCATCAATGCTGAAAGGTATATCCAAGTTCTAGAACAACATATGCTCCCATCCAGACGTCGTCTCTTTCAGGGAAGACCTTGCATTTTCCAACATGACAATGCCAGACCCAGACTGCATCAATTACAACATCATGGCTGCGTAGAAGAAGGATCCGGGTACTGAAATGGCCAGCCTGCAGTCCAGATCTTTCACCCATAGAAAACATTTGGCGCATCATAAAGAGGAAGATGCGACAAAGAAGACCTAAGACAGTTGAGCAACTAGAAGCCTGTATTAGACAAGAATGGGACAACATTCCTATTCCTAAACTTGAGCAACTTGTCTCCTCAGTCCCCAGACGTTTGCAGACTGTTATAAAAAGAAGAGGGGATGCCACACAGTGGTAAACATGGCCTTGTCCTAACTTTTTTGAGATGCTGATGCCATGAAATTTAAAATCAACTTAATTTTCTCAGTTTAAACATTTGATATGTCATCTGTTGTATTCTGAATAAAATATTGAAATTTGAAACTTCCACATCATTGCATTCTGTTTTTATTCACAATTTGTACAGTGTCCCAACTTTTTTGGAATCGGGTTTGTAGTCCACTGTAGGCAAGTTTGCAGAAGAGAAGTGCAGTTTATTGAAACACAGAACTTCAAAACAGATATGAAACACGAACATGAAACAAAACCAAAACACTAGAGATTACATATCCCCACATCTATAGGCGGCTCCCGATGCCCAACAAAACCAAAACAAGACACACAAGAGTCCAGGAGGGAGGTCTTGGAGGAGGGATGGCAGGCCAGGATCGTGAAGCAGAAGCGGGCCTGGGATGTGGAGCAGAGGTGGGCCTGAGAAGTGGGGCATGGGCAGACCTGGGCGGTGGGCGGACCTGGGCTGTGGAGCATGGGTGGACCTGGCAGGCTAAGACACCTCCCGGGCAGTAGTTCAGGAAGCCAGGGTGGCTGGACTCCGAAGACTCTGGCATGGCGGCTATCTTGGCTGAGGGCTCTGGCGTGGCGGGCACTATGGGATTGTGGGGCTCCGTGCCCACAAAATCCACAGTGAATGATGAGCCGCTCAACAGAAGGGCATGGTCAATGTACTGACCATGGGAGAAATTAATTTTCCCCCCTGGCAGGCCAGAGTGCAAGGGTTCATTTAACCTATTTCTAAAAATGTCTTTGAGGGCAACATCACTGATTCCCCTGGTGTAGATGCATGAGGCGAAAAAACTGCTGGGTTCATTTGGAGGTCTAGTATTCTGTAATATAGTCCACTGTAGGCAAGTTTGCAGAACCCAAGTGCAGTTTATTGAAACAGTGAAATAAAATATAATCCAAACCAGGCTTGATATAAACTTGAATACACTTACCAAACAGCAGGTTACACAAACAATACTAGACAAGCACACATCTTCTTCTTCTTCTTTTAGTTTTATGGCGGGTTACAGACCAGTGTTAAAGGTGCATACTGCCACCTTCTATATTGGAGTGTACTCAAATTTCATGCATAAACTTCATTAAAACTTCAACAACTTCACTTTGGGAATTTTCTATACCTAGAATACCTTTAATATCCCATTCCCTCCCTAATTTCATAACGCATTCTTTAAATCTTTCTCTTTCTTCCTTAAATGTTCTACATTTTATTAAAACATGTTCTACATTTTCTTTGCAATCACATACCTCACATTTATCTGTGTTTATTTTACTAATAAGAAATAACGTATTATTAAGTCTAGTGTGTCCTAACCGTAGTCTATAGATTAATATGTAGATTATTTCCTCTTTTCTGTTTATACAATTAAATGTTCTAATTTTAATAGATTTTTGAATTCTGTAATATTCTCTCCCTTTATTATCTGAATCCCATATTTCTTGCCACTGTTTGTCAATGTTACTTTTAATTAAAGATTTACTTTCATTTTTCCAAGAGGAATCTCTAATTTATCAGCTTCTTCATTACCTAAGATTTCTATAGGTGCTGGAATCCAACAAAACTGAACATCTATTCGCAATCTTTCTAAATTTAACAGCACTGAGTACATCTCTATTAAAATATCATCTCTAGTTGTTTTATTGAGACTCTGTAATATTGCTGCTGAGTCTGAACAGAATACCACTCTATCCGGTTTGACTTCCTCCACCCATGGTAAACCCAGAGATACTGCAACTAGTTCAGCTGTATATATAGATACATAATTGATATTCTTTTATTAAATCTTACTTTGAATTCTGGAATAGCAATGCCCACACCCACATGCCCATTCTGGTAATGGGTCTTTAGAACCATCTGTGTAAATTTCTAAATATCCATAATATTTTTTGTTCATGAATTCTTGAACTAAATTACAAATATTTTCCTTTCCATTCTCCAACCATTCCTTTTTATTTTTATTTTTTTTATTTTTTTTTATTTTTTTTATTTTTAATTTACATACTTAACATTTTTACCTTAACATTTATCAGCATAAAGGGCTGATTGAATCCCTGACCCTACGTCGCTAAACATATCATTAATCATAATATTGAATAAAATAGGACTGACCACACTACCTTGAGGAACTCCATTATTAATATTAAACATGTCATATTTTTCAGATCTTACTTTTACCATTATTGACCTATTTGTTAAAAAAAAACTCTTTACCCAATTAAACAGTCTTCCACCTGTTCCTAGATTATTCATTTTTATTAATAATCTCTCCACATACTGTAGTATCGTACGCTTTTTCTATATCGAAGTACACAGTCATCGTTGTCTTTTCTATTTCATTGCTTATTTTAATCTTAGCATCTGTAGATGACCTACCTTTTCGAAAGCCACATTGATGGCTATTAATTATCCCTTTTTGTTCTAGAAAATACGTTAATCTTTGCACTATCATTTTGTAGTGGACAGCACATTCCAGGGCCCAGTTTATGGCCGAACCCCTCTCTGCCCATAACAGTGGACAAAGGTTTGCAACATTTTGATTGGATCTTGGTGGACTAACACAAACAAACTGTCCAACACCATCAGATAAAGATGCTAGGACAACAGCCAGACACCTCTTAGAGGGCAAGACGACCACCTCTGGTACCAAGCCCAGGAAGGACAGGACTTCTCATTGGTCCACATGCAGTTTCTGCCCTTCACCCATCTAGAGAATAATCCCTAATGTCCTGGTCTGTGACTGCCATAAAAATTCCTCAGGACCTCAGCAGTAGTGGGTGAAACAAAGAAAGACCACAATGAAACATCCAAATCCATTCATAACTATGTTTGGAAACCTTAAGACTGATGTAAACTACACACATCCATTTCATACTCATATGAAATGAGAAATAAGTATTCTCAGTGACAGCTATTTGTAATGCAACATCTTACACAAATTCAGCTGTTAATGAACAAATGAATGACCGCATGACCGTTCAATCTTTTTCCATCATGTTTGGTGTCTATTTGTTTAGAATATTGCCAATGGTATTCTGGTGGTGGTTTGGAAAGTGAGAAATGCATTGGTAAACTTTAAAGACACTTTAAAGACTTCTAACTGTGTACAGTATGCAAATGAGTTCCACAGGGGAAAGAAGGGTGGGCCACACTGTGTGCCCCCTCTGATGCCAGCAGCCAATCGCAACACTGGAATGGAGAAGCGCCAAATTGCAATCTCCTCCTCATCGGAAGGGGATAAAGGTACCCTTTCAACAGACACTCCTTGTTCTGAGTCTGTCCTCGATAGAGACAAACAGTTCACCATGTTCTGAGTCTGTCCTGCAAGGATGAGACTGAAACAGATCACTAAGTTCTGAGTCTCCCCTCGAGAGAGGCAAACAGTTCACCAAATTCTGAGTCTGTCCACCAAGGATGAGACATAACAGATACACCGTAACATTCTGAGCCTCTGGTTTATCCAGAGCGACAACAAAAGATCCGAGGATCTGAGTCTACACCTTGTGAGGCAGCAACAGATGCGACCACGTTCTGAGCCTCCAGCCTGTGAGGAAAGAGACATTAACAAACACTGTGTTCAGAGTTTTATTCCAGCGAGACGATTACAGCACGTCCCGAGTCTCCATGCCAGAGAGACAAAAGCGGATTGACCAAGTCCTGAATGTCTTGCCCAGAGAGGTAGAAGATACACAGAGACATTTGCAACAAGGTTAAGCTCAGGAGAGCAATCCTTCACTTCAAGGTTCCTTCGTCTGCGTGTTCCAGATTAAGGACCTTCTGCACCTACTTCAGGGCCTCATCTGCGTGTTCCAGATTTTAGGACCCTTTGGTGCTCCAGGAGATCAGCACCCCACAGATCTCCGTGTTCAAGGCTGTTGAAACGGATTCCAGCTTTTCCCCACTGCATTGTCACCCAGCACAACCAGTGGAAGAAGTCACCGCCATCGGACTGCTTACTCAACCACGTGGAATGTAAATATCACTTAACCAAACCTCTTTCCAGAGACCATGGCATTGTTGTATATTACCAGTATATGATTTTCTAATTTACATTAGAGGTAATATAACTGATGCTAGTTAATAACAATTGATCTTTCGTTTATTTGTTTGATGCATAATAAGGTTCTTCACCTTAGTTTCAGAGAAACAACAGTTTATCTTTCTATAAGGTAACGCAACTCTTCCATAGCCACACTCAATTTAATCACATGTATTTTATGCATCTTATGCACTTTATTCCTTTATCATTCATTGTATTAATTTAGTAGTTGTGTTAGTTATTCTTGTTTATCTTTTGTTAATAACATTTATTTTATTACAATTGTGTCTTCCTTGTGCTGATAATACAGAAGAGGCTCTACAAGTTAGAAATCTCACCAATCTTTCAGATAAATCAGCTGACCAACTCTCCTCACTTTACATTCATTCTAAATGATTGGACAGCCTCCTGTCTGGAGTGTTCTCATACAGCCAAGGTAAAAGACCTTGACTAGTGTCCCAAACTAAGAGAGGGGAAAGGTGGTCATCTGATGTACTCATAACCACACCTTAAGTGACGAGTGATCCAAAAATCACAACGTCAGCGGTGACGTGAGTACCAATCAGCATTCTTTAGCGTCCTTGGATGGACGAAAGTAAAATCACTACAATTTTCTCCATCCATTTGCAAAGATGTGACGTTAACGCAATTGGCCTGTAGTTTTCAGGACTTTCAGGATCCTTCCCTGGTTTTGGAATAGGCAGGATAATTGCTTTTTTCCACAGTCTAGGAACTTCACCTTCTCGCCAAATTTTATTAAATAATTCCAGAATGACCTTTAATGCTTCTACTGACAGTTGATGAAACATGGTATAACTCAGCTGATCTTGTCCTGGGGCTGAATTTTTTGTTCCTATAATGGCTCTTTTTAGCTCCATCATATTAAATTCCAAATCCAAAGGAGTATTCTCATCTTTCTTTTTAATAAACAGCTGCCTATTTCCTCTTAACATTTCTTCTTTCTTTTCCTTATGATAATCAGTAAGATGACTACCACTATGTATTCCTGAAAATACCTTACCTAGTAAATCAGCTTTTTCCTTTTCTGTTACAGCAATTTCATCCCTGTTCGAAAGTACTGGAATTGACTTAGAAACTCTTTTCCCACACATTTTCTTAACCATATTTCATACCTCACCTAGGTCAGTTTCTCTGCCAATATTTGAACAGCAGTTTCTCCACACATTTCTTTTTGTCGATTTAATAGTTCTTCTCACTATAGCCGTTTTTTGTTTTTGTTTTTGTTTTTTTTGTATTCTACTAAATTCTCCATATTCATATTTTTCCTGAAATGTTTTAATGCTTGATTTCTTTCTTTAATTGATATAGAACATTAATACGGAGCACCGCACATGACGTGCAAGAAAAAAAAAGTAAATTGTGCGCACGATTTAGTAATTCGTTCCCTCGATTTATAAATCATGCGCAAAGTCACGTTCACAAAGTCACGTTGACTTTCATGCGTTCCCTCGACTTGCTAAACCGTCCACACGATTTACTAATTCGTTCCCTCGATTTATAAATCAATCTATAAATCTAGGGAGCGAATTAGTAAATCATGCGCACGATTTAGCCTACTCTTTTTTCCTGTATGTCATGTGCAGGGCTCCGTACAGTCATCATTCCACCATGGAACTAATTTCTTGTTTTGAGATATTACTTTCTTAGGAATGTATTCTGCTGCTGCACTAATTATCAATGGTTTTAATAACTGATACTAAGAATACATACGACTAGCTAAATAAAGAATACATGTATATACAGAATAACAAAAAGTAACGAAAGAGAGAAAGAAAGAAAGAAAGAAAGAAAGAAAGAAAGAAAGAAAGAAAGAAAGAAAGAAAGAAAGAATCAAGGATGGCAATTTCACAAGCAAGTAACCCGAGAGAGTCAGCAAAGGAATATCACCTTAAACAGGGGCACCAATCTTAATCGCCTCTAAAGCTCGATAGAATTTATACTTGCATGGATTTCTTTGTGCTGAGTATAAGAGCAAGTAAAGGCTTCTGCTGAGTGCAAGGCTTCTCAAAGCGTCCTTTTGCGTGGGAGCTTCTCTCTCTTCCGGAGGTCGTGTTTCCAATCCGCGGGAAGTTTGAAGGTAGCCTGAGAGCGAATGTTGCCGAAACAGGGAGGAAAAGAAGATTGTCTCGTCTGAGTTTTGAAGATGACTGAGCGCTGAGATGGAGCATGTTGCCTGTCCGCCTGGTCGCCTGTGGCCAGGGACTTAGTCGCGGAGCGCGCCGACTTCAAAGGAACCAACCAACGTGACTGAGCCGCCAAGCCAGGGCCGAAGCCGCCTGGCAAAGGGGACGAGCCGAGTTGAGATGATGGGAGGAAGGTGCGAAGAAGGGGAAGAGAGCGAACTCGAGGAGGCCTGTCCTGGCCAATCATAGGTGTGGACTATAGGCGGGAGAAGGTCCCTTTGTCTTAGTTTTATGGCCCAATGGTATGTCTATATGAGGATTTCAGAATTAGTACAATTTTACTCCAAAGGGGCTAAACATGTATCTCATGTATGATGTATCTCACAATCACATACTGTGCATCGTTGGTTATGAAACAGAGCGGTGAATATTCAGATACCAATCAAGCTTTGTTGCAGGTATAGAAGCAGAAATACATCCTTTACAGATTAATACAAGAATTTAAAATGACTTTAACATCACCTGCACACGTACTTTGTAGGGTATAACGTAGGGAACATGCGTACACATAGAAATATTTCATATACATTCTGAAATAGTTTAATTATAAGGGAAATTAGGAGAATGTTCGTGCTGTCTATTGGATTGGGTCTCAGTGCGTCCAGGCCACTCTCTGTCTGAGTGGAAGGGGCATGTGTTGATAAGGGGGAGAGATTGTGTCCCCCTCTGAAGTCTTATAGGGGTGGTCTGCTTGGTCTCGGCCAAGCCATAGAAGTGACAACGGAGCAATTTAGTTCAGACTTCTCAGTGCCAGGACATTTCATTTATATGCAAACGTCTAAAGCTAAAAGCTTTCTGACACTTAGAGCAGAACCGACTCATCTTGATCCAAAACAGACTCCAGACGCTACACTCTGCTCGATTCCTACATATACTACTTTACATATGAAAGCAACAAACTTTGTTCTATCCACTAACAGAGTGTCTTTTTTAATTTTACATTGATGAGATGGTTCTCTCTTGTCTGGCTATCACCAGACCAAGCTCAATCTTTTAAGATTGAACATTAGTCTGGGGAGTCTGTTCTGTATTTTCTACTGCACAAGAGGTATGATCAACGGGCATAGTTCAAATGACTCTGTACGCAATTGGATAGTCATTCAACCAATCAGACCAATGATCCGTCGCTTCTCTATCGTCATATCGTGTTAAACCCGCCAATAGCGCACCAGGTGGATAAGCCAGTTTGTGATTTGTCCCCGCAGATTTGTAACGGACGCAGGATAGAAAAATTTACAGGTTTCCAGCCTGAGCTGTAGGGCGAAATCAAATCGCCGGCAGATCGGGCTGGGTTTACCCAGTCTAGGTTCTCTGATAGACCCTTGAACTCCTGTTTCCTTTTCTTTTTCTGCTTTTATAGGTTTTTACCAACATTTTGTTTCGGCTTGGTTATATCTGAGACTTTCTTTAGTACTTCTGCAAAGGAAACATTATTCAGATATTAGATTTTCTGAGCTTCTTTGGCCTGAATTTGTTTCATGCATCCTTTATAAGCTGCACTATGTTGTTACTGTACCACAGTTACAGCATTTCACGGGGGCATCTTTCTCACATTTCCTAAATTCGCGCTGTCCTCCACATCTAGCACATCTTTCTTTACTCTTGCATTGGCTAGCTATGTGTCCCAGACATTTGCATTTAAAACATCTTATAGCTGGAGGAATATAATCCTTCACTGGGTAACTGAAAAAACCTAGCATAACTTTGCTTGGCATTTTATCTTCAAATTAAATCATAACTGACAGAGTCTCAGTTTTGTTTCCATTCTTTTTATTGATTAGTCTTTTTACATCTTTTCACCCTCTCAATTCCATCTTAATTTCATCTATAGTAACAGATAAAGGAACTCCCGATATAACTCTTAGCCTAGCTGTTGAATGTGCGTCTTGATATTCTTCCAGTCCAGCGTTTGCATCTTCAGAATCTTATCTTGTTGAGCTTTGTTGACAGTGTGAATCATAATTCGTTTATTGTTCAAGTATTTAGCGAACTTGACCTTTCCTACCTCTTTCTCAATCGCCTTGGCCATTGAAATCAGATGGAAATTATCCTCAAAAGTCACAATAACTTTGAATTGAGGTTCATTGACAGATGTTACGTTATCATGTCCTCTCACTTTAACTGTATCATCTGTTTCTGTTCCTGACCCATTACTCTTTTTCTTCTTACGCTTATTATCTACCTTTTGCCATTCCATTTCCCTTTCAAGATCCCAACCATCATTCTCAGATCCTGAAGCCATTCAATTACATTCACAATATAGCTGCTGTAACTCACCACCGCTTCCTTACGGACCAAATTCCTCTCCAACTTCCTCACCCGTGTAATGTGCCATCTTACAAACGCGCAGGAAAGTGAATGAATCTGATGATGAAACTTGAAGCTATATCATGGCATTGGCCAGGGTGTTTACAGGTGCATGGCTCCCCTTACGAAGTTCATTTTATGAAGTATACTTAAGTAATGTTCAAGTATATTTTTAAGTATACTTTATGTAGTAAGTATACTAATATCAATGTGTACTATAGTAGTAAACTTGTAAATGTACTTTCAATACTCCTTGGGACTAAATTGGCCCACACTTAGTATATAAAAGTATACATTTTAAGTGTACTATAAGTGTAACAGTAGTAAACTTTAAGTGCACAACTAGGTTGTACTGTACTGTACTCTCATTTGTACTGTATCTGCACTACAAGTGAACTTACAAGTATACTAGTAGTTTACTATTTTAATATAAGTAGTACATTTCTTAGTTTATGAAAGTACACTTTGAAGTATACTCTCAGTAAACTACTAGTTTAGTAATTTATACTGCAGGTATAAGATTTTCTTTAAGTGAACATAACATTATACTTATGATTAAACATAAATCCCCGTAAAATTTACGGTAAAAAAAACAGCAGCTGTGGTTGCCAGAACTTTACAGTAAAAAATACGGTAGCAACATTTTAGGTTTTACGGGACAGCACTTAGTTTACTGTCTATTTTACAGTTCAAAACTGTATAATTTAAAGGTTTATATTGTAATAATTACATGTACACTGTAAAACAATTCCATTAAATTTACAGTAAAAAAAAACATATTTTATTAACTGAAATAATATAAAATTACCAACCTATTGAAATACTAATATCTGTTATGTACCTTTGATATATACTGACAACCACCAAACACAGTGGTGATGAGAATCACATGATGAATCAAAGCTCATCACAAGCAGTATTTAGTATTTAGGAGGACAATACTAATATATAGAAGGTGCACAGTGTCATTCACACAAACACTAAACATCAGGGTAACACACATGAAATTTTAAAAATGCAATAAACATTCATTTAACAACATTAGATATAACATAAAACCCTAATGTACATAACTTATTAGAAAAAACTAAAAACTAAGAAGAAACAGTTATTTGAACGAAAATACATCAATGTATTTGTGAAGCATCAAGCAACAATGTGAAGCATCACGCAGAGAATTCTGGGAATGTCCATTTACGGTGTTTCACTGTAAATTACACAATGACTTGTTCTTTTTCACTTCCGAAAACTGTAAATTTAACAGTATTTTACTGTATTCTAGGTTACTACTTGTGGAGTTTTTTTGTCCAATGATTAAAAATTCATTTTTTTCTGAATTAAGTTGCAGGAAATTACTAGTCATCCAATTTTTTATATCAGCTATGCATTCCGTTAATCTTGTGAATTGGTAAGTTTCGTCAGGGCGTGAAGAAATATAGAGCTGAGTATCGTCAGCATAACAATGAAAACTAACGCCATGCTTCCTAATAATATCTCCCAGTGGTAGCATGTACAGAGTGAAAAGCAACGGTCCTAGCACTGAGCCCTGCGGTACTCCATAGTGATCGGTGTGACATCTCTTCATTTACTGCTACAAACTGATAACGGTGATGATTTAAACCATGCCAATGAAATTCCACTATTGCATATTTGCATATTTGTAGGGTCAGTGTCACGGATTCACATGCTATGTTTACATTAAGGTTCTAGCGTTGCATGTCATTGTTGGGGTAGTGCATTACACTCTAAACAACACTGGGTAAAAAACAACCCAATTTGGGTTGTTTTTAACCAAAGGGCTGGGTAAATATAGGACAGAACACATGTTTTGTTAATTTTACAAAGCAAATTGGGTTGTTTATTTAACCCAGCGTGACGGGTTGATTCCTTTTTACTATAATACTAGTTTTTTTTCGTTTTTTGTTTTTTTTACTTCATACAAGAATTAATATTTACTGATTAACTTAAATCCTCTAATTTTTTTTTTTTAAATACTCCACACAACCACTGGTTTGCACGGTAATTTATTTTCAATCATATTTTATACAATTTTAAATACATATTGCCTACATTTAAGCTCGTTTAATAATTATTAGAAGTAATAATTAAACATTTAGAATTAATTCAAGTGTATTCAACCGGTCACTGTCATCCCGTTTCTACCGTAACGGCGCTGGATCTCGTGCCGGAGCATGTATCATGTTCAGCAGGGGAACTTCTAACTTCAGACCGCCACCCTGCGCTTCTGTAGCCGAAATATGCGGTGACTGGGTCCATAACCGGTCCAAAAACAATCAGTGTACAGTTCTGAGAACATATTTTAACATCCTAACTATTTATATTCTCTGTCTTTTGTAATAAAATCATGCAATTTTATGCAAGGGCAAGGCATCAGGCATTTCCATCACTCGTTTAGGCGCCCCTGTATGTTGCTTTGCATAAAATCAAACGATATACAGCACAATAACGAGTTTTTAGATAAAATAAAATGTACACAAACCTGTATTTTACAGAAGACATGCACCAATTTGACAGAGCTGCACTGCTCTCTCCTAAAGAGGTCGCAAAAAGCCCTCGATAAATAACTTATGTCTGACCCAGGATCTGGGTAACACAAAAACTACCCAAACACTGAAAAAATAACCCCCCAAAAAATGGATTTTGGGTAGAAAAAATAACACAAGATTTTTTAGAGCGATGTAACGTGAGTTACGTAATCAGATTACTTTTTTTAATTACTAGAATTTTAAGGCATTGCTATTAAATTTTCAACAAAATATCTGAGTTACTTTGTCTTCCCATTTATTGACTGACAGCTCTCTTGTAAAATCATGTAAGTGCAGAGGTGTCGTCTGAACATGATGGGTATTGTAGTTCTACTAAATTTGATCTTACTCATCTTACTTGAACAAAAACAGATTCAGTATTCAGTATACAAATTCAGTATTCATCCAAATGAATAAAAACAGTGAAATGCAAAGCTGCAATAATTCAAATGTTAAATAATACACAATGTATTTAATCTCACTTTATTAACCAATGTCTTTGCTGTTGCCCTCTGACGATCCAATTCAACAATACTAAAAAGCAAAACTTACTTTAGTTAAATGTAGATGGCACATTCAACCGCTCCAGAGATGTGTCTGCCATCTTGGAATGGTCAACATTTCAGATGCTATCGTCACTCACAGTAAAAATCGTCTCGGTTACGTATGTAACCCTCGTTCCCTGAAGGAGGGAACGGAGACGTACGTCGGACGTCACCGACGAATTGGGATCACTTCTGGGAGCCCCTATCAGCTTCGAGTGTATAGAGAACGGGCCAATGGCCATTGGCGTGCGAGATTTGCATCTCGCGCTCCGCCCCGCATCGCGGGTATAAAGCGGAAGCGGATGCAGCGCACATTTGTTTTTCACTGAGGAGCCGAACTAGTGACTCGGCCGCTGCAGTGATGGTACAGCAACTGTGGCGACGGGACGTACGTCTCCGTTCCCTCCTTCAGGGAACGAGGGTTACATACGTAACCGAGACGTTCCCCTTCAGTCGGTCACGTTCGACGTACGTCGGACGTCACCGACGAATTGGGATCCCTATGGAAAACGCCACAGTTACTACCACTTCCAGCGCCCAGCGAAAGCCCCTCAGACCCCCGTCTGTTCGGGGCGGGGAACCTACGCAGGGAGAGTCACTGCTGCTGTTCCGCAAGACCCACTCAGCAGAGTATTGGATAACGCTGGGAAAGCGTGCCCCGGGGGGCCGCTGCGGAAGCCACATCCTACACGTAGGGAGGTATCATGTGGAATATACATGTATGGACTGGCCGTGGGCAGTACAACATACGGAAGTCCCAGGGGTGGCCCCGGCCAATGCAGGCGGGAGACTACACCGCACAGAGACGGCAGAGCGAGCTCTGCCAAGGGAAAGACACGGGCTCGCCGTAGGGAGCCGTACCGTGGAAGAATACACATATGGGACCGCCGTAGGGGTCACAACATATGGATACCCAGCCTAACACAAGTTCCACCAATGCATACGAGTGTTAGACCTGGCGTCGGACGCTCCGCCACGTCTGACTGCCACGGGTTGCGGAGGACTCAACAGGGTTCGCCGTGCTGGGGAACTCGACTGGAGCATATCAGCGCACGTATCCGGTCCATGAGGAGGGGAATGGCGCAGCAAGCCGACACTAGAACGGGCACTTCGGTGTTACCGGCTATTTGAAGCGAGCACACGGGAAGAAACCGGCTCTACACGGAGGCTATAGAATCTAGCGAACGTGTTAGGTGTCGCCCAGCCCGCAGCTCTACATATATCTGTCAGCGAGGCGCCGTGTGCCAGCGCCCAGGAAGAGGCCACACTCCTAGTGGAGTGGGCCCTCAACCCAAGCGGGCAGGGCACGCCTTGGGTTTCATACGCCAAGGCGATGGCATCCACTATCCAGTGAGCCATCCTCTGCTTGGAGACAGCCTTTCCCTTCTGCTGGCCTCCGTAACAGATGAAGAGCTGTTCTGAGGTCCTGAAGCTTTGCGTTCTGTCCACGTAAGTCCGCAGAGCGCGAACGGGACAGAGAAAAGCCAGGGCTGGGTCTGCCTCCTCCGAAGGCAGCGCTTGCAGGTTCACCACCTGGTCCCGAAAGGGAGTGGTGGGAACCTTGGGCACATATCCGGGCCGGGGTCTCAGGATTACCTGAGAGTTACCCGCCCCGAATTCCAGGCACGATTCGTCGACCGAAAATGCCTGCAGGTCCCCTACCCTCTTGATGGAAGCCAATGCAGTCAGGAGTACTGTCTTCCAGGACAGGATTTTTAACTCTACTGACTGCAAAGGCTCAAAGGGAGCCCTCTGTAATGCGGTTAGCACCAGGGGCAAGTCCCAAGAGGGTATAGAGTGAGGGCGAGGCGGATTTAATCTCCTCGCCCCCCTCAGGAACCTGACGACCAGATCGTGCTTTCCTAGGGACTTACCTTCGACCATGCTGTGATTTGCGGCGATAGCGGCAACATACACTTTGAGGGTGGAGGGAGACAGCCTTCGCTCCAACCCTTCTTGCAGGAAGGAAAGCACAGAGCCGATCGAACATCTTCGGGGGTCTTCTCGACGAGAAGAACACCACTCGACGAACAGGTTCCACTTCAACGCGTAGAGGTGCCTCGTAGAGGGGGCTCTGGCGGAAGTGATGGTGTCTACCACAGCCTGTGGTAGGCCACCTAGAACCTCCGCGTCCCGTCCAGGGACCAGACATGGAGTTTCCAGAGGTCCGGACGCGGGTGCCACAGGGTGCCCCGTCTCTGAGTCAGGAGGTCCTTCCTCAGAGGAATGGGCCAAGGAGGTGCTGTCGCGAGGAGCACTAGTTCCGGGAACCAGGTCCGGTTGGGCCAGTATGGCGCAACTAGCAAGACCTGCTCCTCGTCCTCCCTGACCTTGCACAGTGTCTGCGCAAGAAGGCTCACTGGGGGAAACGCATATTTGCGTAGGCCCCGGGGCCAGCTGTGTGCCAGCGCATCCGAGCCGAGGGTCCCCCCGGTCAGGGAATAGAACAACTGGCAGTGAGACGTGTCCGGGGCGGCAAACAGGTCTACCTGTGCGGTCCCGAAGCGACTCCAGATCAGCTGGACCACCTGGGGATGGAGTCTCCACTCTCCTGGGAGCACTTGCTGTCGTGAGAGCTCGTCGGCTGCACGATTGAGCAGGCCCGGGATATGAATGGCACGAAGCGACCTCAGATGCTTCTGACTCCAGAGGAGGAGATGGCGGGCGAGTTGTGACATGCGGCGGGAGCGTAGACCACCCTGTTTGTTGATGTACGCAACGGCCGCAGTGTTGTCCGTACGGACCAGAACGTGCTTGCCTCGTAGCGGCCCTTTGAGGCGGCCCAGCGCAAGACGAACTGCTAACAACTCGAGGCAATTGATATGCCATTGCAGTTGAGGCCCCGTCCACAGACCCGAAACTGCAAGCCCGTTGTACGTGGCCCCCCAGCCGGTGGATGAGGCATCCGTGGAGACCACAGCATGCCTGGACACTTGTTCTAGGGGAACTCCTGCCCGTAGGAACGAAGGGTCCAACCACGGACTGAAGGTTTGGCGACACTTCGGTGTTACTGAGACACGGAATGAGCCGCTCTGCCACGCCCATCTCGGGACTCGGTCGTGTAGCCAGTGTTGAAGCGGCCTCATATGAAGCAATCCGAGCGGCGTCACTGCGGCTGCGGATGCCATATGCCCCAGGAGCCTCTGAAAATGTTTCAGTGGTACCGCTGTCCTGCATTTGAACGAATTCAAGCAGTTCAACACCGACTGGACGCGCTGCTCTGTGAGTCGCGCTGTCAGATTGACCGAGTCCAACTCCATACCGAGAAAAGAGATCCTCTGCACGGGGCAGAGTTTGCTCTTTTCCCAGTTGACCTGAAGTCCCAACAGGCTGAGGTGACTGAGCACCATGTCCCTGTGTTCGCACAACTGTGCCTTCGACTGAGCCAGAATCAGCCAGTCGTCGAGGTAGTTGAGAATGCGAACACCACGCTCTCTCATGGGAGCAATGGCCGCCTCCGCGACCTTCGTGAAGACGCGGGGCGACAGGGACAGCCCGAAGGGTAGGACTCTGTACTGATATGCCCGTCCCTCGAACGCAAAGCGTAGGAACGGTCTGTGTCGGGGGAGAATCGAGACATGAAAGTACGCGTCCTTCAGGTCGATCGCTGCAAACCAATCTTGGGGACGGATGCACCTGAAGATGCGTTTCTGCGTTAGCATTCTGAACGGCAGCCTGTGAAGGGACCGATTCAAGAACCGCAGGTCCAAGATTGGCCGTAACCCGCCGCCTTTCTTGGGTACAATGAAGTACGGGCTGTAGAAGCCTGTCTTCATATCGGCTGGAGGGACCGGCTCTATCGCGTCCTTCGCCAGTAGGACTGCGATCTCCGCCCGTAGCACGGGGGCGTCCTCCTTCGACACGGAGGTGAAGTGAACGCCCCTGAACTTGGGGGGCCGCCGAGCGAACTGAATCGCATAGCCGAGTCTGATAGTACGGATGAGCCAGCGGGACGGGCTGGGGAGCGCTAACCAGGCTCCCAGCGACCGAACCAGCGGGACCAACGGCACCACAGACGTACCCGCAGCGGGGCAGCGCAGCGGAGTGCAGGGACCCGACTCGGACGGCATCGCGGCCCGAAGTGGGGTCTGAGTGCGCAATGCAACACTTACCTGCTTCCGCTGAGGGGGTGCACGAGTGTGCGGAGGCCTCTTGTGTGCGTCCTGGACACAGCCAGCACCCCCTGCTGGCGATAAGAGAGGCACCGGAGGGTGACAAGGCATGGGAGCGTCGTACACCGCCAAGCGCGCTCTCTTGGCACCCAGAGATTTTAGAAACAGCTCTTTTTTTGAAGTTTTGGGTACCACTGGCCCGAAGGCCAGTGGCGGAACAGAAACCAAACAAGAACATAAAATTCTCTCCCGGCCCTCCAGCGGGAGAAGGAGCGGTGCTGTCACCACCTCCTGAAGAGCTGTCTCCTCCATCTCTGGGTGGCCCGTCTCAGGGTCTCTTACGACGACGCTTGCCACCTGGTTTGGCAGCGGCCTGAGCGGGCTGGACGGCCTTCCCGCGGCCGGCTCCACGCCGTTGCCCTGGTGGAGGCTGCTGCTGGGCTGGGGCGGGAGCGGGGGCGGCGGCGGGCGGCCGCCCTCGGCGACGAGCAGGCGGAGGAGCTGCGGCCGGCGGCTGGGCAGCAGCTGACCGCCGGGGCAGGATGTGTTTGATGGCCTCCGTCTGCTTCTGGACAGTCGAGAACTGCTGGGCAAAGCTCTCGACCGCGTCGCCGAACAGCCCAACCTGGGAAATGGGGGAGTCCAGGAACCGATACTTATCAGTCTCCCTCATATCGGCCAGGTTGAGCCAGAGATGTCGCTCCTGGACCACAAGAGTGGACATCGCCTGACCAATGGAACGGGCGGTGACTTTCGTCGCCCGGAGGGCGAGGTCCGTCGCCGTCCGGAGCTCCCGGAGGAGCTCTGGGTCAGGTCTACCCTCGTGCATGTCCATGAGTGCCTGGGCCTGGTGCACCTGGAGCAACGCCATGGCATGCAAGGCGGACGCAGCCTGTCCACAAGCCTTGTAAGCCTTCCCAGTTAGACTGGAGGAGAACTTACAGGCCTTGGATGGGTGGCGTGGGTCTCCGCGCCAGGTGGAAGCGGACGCCGGACACAGTTGCATCGCGACCGCCCGTTCCACCGGCGGGATCCCCACGTACCCCTTGGCTGGCCCGCCGTCGAGAGTAGTGAGGAGGGAGGAGCTACTCGGCCGGTTTCTGGCAGAAAAAGGTGCCGTCCACGACCTCGTGAGCTCCTCATGCACTTCCGGGAAGAAGGGCACCGGGGCGGGACGCTGAGAACCAGCGCGAGCCGCCCCGAGAAACCAATCATCCAGCCTAGAAGGCTCGGGACACGGTGGAGGGTTCCACACGAGCCCGACCTTTTCGGCGGCCCGGGAAAGCATAGCCGTCAGCTCGGGGTCCGTCTCGGACAACGCCACTCTCCCAGAGGGAGGCAACGCAGCCGGGTCTTCATCCCCCGAGGACTGAAACTCCCCCTCCGATGCAGCGATCGACATCCTATCCTCTGCTGGAGCTCCAAAGGTCACCGTTGGACCACCTCGAGAGGGGCCAGCGACTTCCTCCGAAAGCTCAACCGGCTGCGGCACTACAGAGGGTTTAGGGGCCCACGGAGGCTGGCTCGGCGGGTGTGCCCTAAACGTGATCCTCAGGTCACCCTGGCTATTCGCCGAAGTAGGTCTATCCTGCTGGGCAGGGATAGCACTAGATCGGGGCATAGGTAAGGGGACTCCACCCTCCCGAAGGTAGGCGAGTCTCGACCTTAGCGCCGAGATAGTCATGTTCCCGCAATGGGAACACGAACTATCCACAAACGCTGCCTCGGCATGTTGAATACCCAGACATGTCAGGCAGCGATTGTGACCGTCAGCTGGTGACAGGGAACGACCGCATCCAGAAACGCACGGGTGGAATGACATCTTGAAAAAGACGCAATTTCACACCCGTGTTGCTCTTTTAGAAGAAGCTCTTAACGTGCCGAAGCACCCAGGAACAACCGCGGCAAACACAGGGGATAGTGCAGCCTGTGTTTGCACTCACCGTGGAACGCCCCCACCGAACCAACCGGGATGCTGTAAAAACAGCAGTTTGTTTCACCGATTTCGGTGAGCTCGCGGTTGTCACTGCACGTGCCTTCTCTCCCAGCACAAAAGCCTCTTCTCTGCTCTCTCTCTCTCTCTCTGCTGACGCAGGAACAGTCTTCCATGAAGCTTGTTTGGCTCCGAAGTGAATGACAAATGTGCGCTGCATCCGCTTCCGCTTTATACCCGCGATGCGGGGCGGAGCGCGAGATGCAAATCTCGCACGCCAATGGCCATTGGCCCGTTCTCTATACACTCGAAGCTGATAGGGGCTCCCAGAAGTGATCCCAATTCGTCGGTGACGTCCGACGTACGTCGAACGTGACCGACTGAAGGGGAACTATGAGTTTTCCAAGATGCCAAAACAATGCGCAGCCTCTGGTTGTAAAAACCATATATATATATATACACATAGATGCCTCATTAGTGGGTGTTATATGGGCCACTATACCTAAGCTGTCCACCATTCGAACGGTCAAAGCCGGTTCTTGAACATTCAAAAGCAAGCTGAATGTGTGCCTGCAACCCTAGTTAGATGCATGTATGAATATTTGTATCTGCAATAGACTTCAGCGGACGATTTTGCTAAATTAACACAATAGCACAAGACAAAGGTGCTCGCTATCACATTAAAGAGTAACATTAAAAAGTTGCCATAGTTTAAAAACCTCTAATAATAAGTTAATACATATAAATACACAAACCAACACATTCTCACTTGTGAAAGGTTATCCCATTTCTACAGGAATTTAAACCTTGGCAGTTTTTAAAACCAGAACAATGTTGTGGTGGCATCTTGAAAAAGTCATTGATTTTTACTGTGACGACAGCATCTGAAATGTTGACTGTTGTTATTGACTGTACTTATTAAACTAAACCAACTTAAATAAGCAACAGATGAGATAAACCCGCATAGGGGTGAACCGATATACTCATGTCACGATTGATACAAATCACGATACTGAACTCACGATAGGATATGAAGTTTTTTTTTATATTATTACTACTTTATTATTATTAAAATAAGAATATTTATTTTATTATTATCAGGACCCACAAATATTCCCCCATTTAATTATTATATATTATATTCAACATTATATAGTTTAATGTAGTAATGTCACTGAAATTCCACTATCCCCACTAGACAGAGGTAATTGACAAATACAATTCAGATGGCCACTTCTATGCTTGCTCTTTCTAAAAGTACTTTATTTAGTCCCCATAGATCTGTATACACTTGAATAAAGCATCACTGCTTTATTAGACATTTTTATTTATTAGACATGATATTTATTAGACCACTACTACGGATATAAGCCGACCAATATTACTTTCTCCGATAGTAGTTTTGGTTTCCCATGTAGCTAAAGTAACACTACAATAAGCAGAGGTTATGGCCCGGACTGGCCATCGGGAGCACCGGGTAAATTCCCAGTGGCCTGGCAACTGATTTTGCCCGCTGCCTTCTTTCTTTTTTTAATAAATTATTTTAATTATATATTATTGCCTTTTTAATTATATATAATTGCCCCAATGCACTAAAGTGATAATTCCCGAATTCGGCATTCGACAACAAATCAATAATAAATCATGAAACGGTTAGTCTTGACTGGCAACGCTATGATTCGGCTCACGTGAGCTCCGCGTGTGTCAAATGCAGGTCAGATTCACCTGTAAATAGGCTACTGTAGTTTTGTCTTCTTCAACGTAGCTATGTGTTAAACTGCTAGCAAATGTTAGCAGTAGTACCCCATTACATCTATCGTCATTCAAAAAAACTGTATGCTAAATGACATCATTATTAGCTATTGTAAAGTTACAGTAGTAATTTAGATATTCACATCGATTTATAGGTTTTTAATAATGCAATAACATGTTCAGTATTATGATTTTTCTACAAAGATATTGTCATGATGGATTTATTATTGTACTAATTTTTGTTGTGGGTGTATGGGATGGCCTGGATGAGTGTGACATTTCCCAGAAATGCACTCTGTTGTTCTAAACGGAAATTCCATTTTTAACCTTGTTGCTGTTCTAAACGGAAATTCCATTTTCAAGTACACTTGAACCAGTGCCAAGTGTTAGCCGGAGCTCTAAAATCTCAGTTGCCATAGGGCGTTCCCTATGTTCCACCAAAAACTGGACTTTAGTAGATTGGAATGCAGATTTGTGGTAATATGGTTACAGTGAAATCTACTAGAGTTAATCATTTCGGAGTAAGTCAGAATAAATTAAAATGTAACAATTTATTATTAGTCAGGTAAATGTATCATGACAATTAAACAATCAATCCAAAGATAATCAATACAAAACATCTAATGATCAGAAATAAAGAGTAAAAGATGCATACCTGACGTCAGAAAAATACATCATGCTGAGTGTCTGGAGGACACTGCTTTTTTCCTGTTTCTCAATAACTTCCCTACCTCCTCACTGAATGGTAATACCTAAAACCTTTCTATTTAAATAGAATTTTCTTCTGCAGAACAAAAGATGACATGAAAAGGCTTTGAATGACATGAGGGTGAGTAAATGATGGCAGAATATCCATTTTTGGGTGAACTGTCACTTTAAGAAGGTTAGTTTAAGTAAATCTATACATTTCTTGCAATTCCTTATCAAACCTTGCTTTATCTTGTAAACACAAGAAATGTCTACTTCTTTTAAACTTTCATTTTCTCATGAAGATCCTCCCCTTTTGATAAGCTATAAAATGAGCACTGAAACAGGCACGTTATTTCATTCACCTCCTGATCAAAGATGGATCTGCAAATCTCAGTTTTTCTTCTCTTCATTCTTTTCACTGCAGGTACAAAGACAAATAGTGTTTGTGATGTTCTTGAGTACAAATACAGATCATTAGATGTTCTCTCTTTCACTGTCTCTGTTTTATTACTAAAGGACACTCTTTTGAGTGTTATGGATGCACGAGTTTGACAGGTTCTTGTGCAGGACAAACGGTACAAAGATGTCGCAGTGGATCTTCTCAGTGCGAGAGTACAACAGTAGTGACACAAGTTGGTAAGTCCAATATGTTTGAAATGTACTGTTATATTTGACTGATGGAGATGCTGCTATTATTTACTTGTTTTTCTGGCAGAATATACAGTTCAGTTTTCAATTTTTAAGTCTCAGAATATTCTAAATATATATTTTTTTTTTCTTCTTTTTTATGTTTATTGACTTTTCATTATAATACAAAAACGACAGCACATCAAAAAGAAAAAAAGAACAAAAGGAACACAAATAGCTCAGATTTATATATAAAACAGGACTACAGCATAATAAAACAGATTAGAAAAAAAGACAATAACATATTTCAAAAAGATGAAGAGGACCAAAAAATAAAGGTTTACAATTACAATATTCCTTGCAAAATAGGGCGAAGAGGAGTATCCAAATAGTCCAGATATGGGGTCCAGACTTTATAAAACTGGCCTGTTTTTTGATGCAATACATAGGTAAGACTCTCCAGGGGAATCAACTCAAAAATAATCTTATGCCATCTTTAAGAGATGGAGATTTATCACTGATCCAATTAAGTAAAATATTTTTTCTGGCAGCAAAGGATAGAATATTATACAATTTCTTATTAGCAGATGAAGCAATGCGCCCATTAGGTATACTGAACACCAGTGAGACTGGGTCAAAATCCAACTGAATATTAAAGATCTTTTCCATATCCCCTAGCACCAAAAACCAATACCTTTGCAGTCTGTTACATGACCACAGACAATGTGTTAAAGTACCTATTTCAGTTTTACATTTTAAACACATAGGCGAAAATATGCAGGAAATATGGAGTCTATGTATGATTTTAAATTGTATTTCTTTTGTACGTGTACAAACAGATATTTTCTTAGCATAAGACCAAATGTCATTCCATGTTTTATCATCAATGTCAGTAGCTAACTCCTCTTCCCATTTAGTTTTAATAAATATATTACCCCCTAAATATATTTCTGATATTTCATTTGTTTCCTTTCAGATTGTTATGAATTTGTATTAAAAAGTAGTCTGAAATGAGAAAAATGCTTAATTTGGACATATGTATAAATACGCTTTTCATCAAAATAATGTGCAGTTTAATTGTTTTTTCCTGTATCATTCATATTTTTTAGGTGAAATTACTTCTAAAGTGAAGGCTAAAGATTGTGCTGCTCTCTGTCAAAGTGCGTCCATAAACTTAGACATTATGAAGATGACTACTTCCTGCTGTAACACAAATCTGTGTAACGCTCAAGATGCTCCAGGTATTGTACTTCAATGATCATGTGCATATAACTTTAAAGTCAACACTCATTTTACTTCCAAATGACATTCAATCAGAAAATAAAGTGCAGGGTGCGGCTTGTCTGTCATGAACTGATTAAATGGAGCTGCTACAGGAGTGTTGTTTCATGAGATGTTTTGTACAGAAAATAAAATAAAAGAATACTTGTTTTTCTCCTGCAGAGTCCTCTAATGTGCCAAATGGAAAGACATGTTACTCCTGTGATGAACAGAGCTGCTCAAACACAGTGAGCTGTTCAGGGAGTGAAGATCACTGCATTAAAGCAACAGGTGAGAATCTGGAAAAAAAGAAGAAGATTAAAGTCATGATCTTTTTAACTCTCTTAGGTTTAAACATTTGATACAGATCACAAATACCAATGTCCAGCTTAGACTGAATCAATTTGTTTTCTTTCTTTTCATCAGGGAGTTTTGGAGGCCAGTCAGTTGTTGTAAAAGGCTGTGCGTCTAAATCCATTTGTGATGCCACATCAGTTAGTAGTGTTGAGAGAATCTCATGTTGTGAGGGGAACCTGTGTAACAGTGCTCAGAGTGTCACCCAGAGCTTCCTGTTCCTCTGCTGTTCTCTGCTCTCCTACTTCCTGCTGCACTGAATCCAGCAGCTCTTCTGATTCTACAGATACTGAATATATAGCTTGTATTTTCTGCTTGTACTATATTTGCTTGTCCTGATGTGATTTATTTCACTATAAAATTCTGATGTGACATTTTATGAAATAACATACATTACCTTGTTCCTGTGGTCTTATTTAATAAAGCTTGTCTTGCTGTAAAGAAGTCTGATAAAGTCTTATTACTTAAAAAAAAGATTAAAGATATAGTATAACATCAAAGTACCGCAAGTGTGATTCAAAAGCACATGGAGCCGTCTGCTCTCCAATCGCTCTCACGGTACTTTGATGTCATACACCGATCGGTCTGTTCAGCGCTGGTTCAAGTCAAACAAGCCTAGAGGTTTATCATCTTGATTGTTCACAGGTGATCTTGTTTAGTTATTAGTCCTTGTGTATTTAAGCCCTCATGTTTGCCATGTTACTTTTGTCTAGCTTTGTTTCTGTAACTGCTGTTTGGTGTCTTAGTCTTGTTTAAGTTCATGTTTGTTTATTGCCAAGCCATGTTTAAGTTTCGTTCTCAGGTTTACGTTTAGGTGTTAAGTTTCTGTTTTTGTCAATAAACTGCATTTGGGTTCATCACAACTTGCCTTCAGTGGACTAATGTTACAATGTTCCTATTTAGGTATTGCTTTTTTTATACTTGAAATATACCTTTAACTCTACTTTAAATCTTTCCATTTGAAAAATATTTTATACTAGCTTTTTTATCATCACTTGAATGTGGGTAAGTTTGATTAAAAAAAAGCAACATTTTAAACTCTTGTTTTCTGAGTTCATTAAACAACTGTGGTGAGTTGGATTAGTAAATAGACTCCATCAAACAACTGTGGTAAATTGGATTAATCAACAAATACGGTAAGCCATGTCTTCTTCTCCTGTCATTGTCACTTGCACTGCATGTTTCATGTTTAGTATATCTTTCTCCGTTGGCGAACAGGTCTTCACATGTGATAAATGTAAGGAGATAGTCAGGCTGACGGAAAAGATTTCAGAATTAGAGACACGCATCCAGACTTTATTTGAGAGTAGTGAGAATGTAACAGCTTTAGACACTGCTTTGGATGCGAATAGCTTAGTGAACTCTGTACATTGTTCGTTTCTGGCTGTAGAGCCCGTGCAGCAGGGCAACTGGGTGACGGTGAGACGGCATAGTCGCGGATCAAAAAACCACTCTTCCGTTCCGATTAGAACATCGAACAGGTTCTCCCCACTCAGTGATGCACCCACTGAGAATCCTGTTGAAAGTGCCCTAGTTATTGGCGATTCTATTACACGGAACGTGAAAATAGAGACACCAGCCACCATAGTCACATGTTTACCGGGAGCCAGAGCGCCTGACATCAAAACAAATTTAAAAGTGCTGGCTAATGCTAATCGTAAATTCTCTAAGATTATTATTCACGTCGGCACAAATGATGTTCGACTTCGCCAGTCGGAGATCACCAAAATTAACATTAAAGAGGTGTGTAAACTCGCAAGTACGATGGCAGATGACGTTTTTTGCTCTGGTCCCCTCCCCATTAAAAGGCAACACGTGTCAGGACCCACTCATCGCCGTAATCATACGTTAGCCCTAATACTGTCACATGGAATAAATGTTGATACCATTGAAATTCTGCAGCAGAGCGATGACATCTCAGATCATTACCTAGTATCATGTACACTTAATTTAGCAAAGGCTGCAAAGCCGTCCCCTCGTTTCAAATATGGCAGGACTATCACTGCTGCGACTAAAGATTTCTTTGTAAATAATCTTCCTCATCAGTTTCATCTCCTCAGCATCCCAGATAGCCTAGAGGAACTCGATGTTGCAACAGAAACTACTGACTCTCTCTTTTCCAGCACTTTAGACACAGTTGCTCCCCGGCGCTTAAAGAAGATTAAAGAAAATAGTCCAACGCCGTGGTACAACGAGCACACCCGGGCCCTTAAAACAGCAGCCAGAAAAATGGAGCGCAGCTGGAAGAAAACAAAACTAGAAGTTTTTCGCATTTCGTGGAAAGAGAGCATGATTGCATACAGAAAGGCCCTAAAGACTGCTAGATCTGCTTATTTCTCGACTCTCTTAGAAGAAAACAAACACAACCCTAGGTATTTATTCGATACAGTGGCTAAATTAACCAATGATAAAGCTTCACCTTCTGATGTTTGTAAACAGCACAGCAGTAATGACTTTATGAACTTCTTTACTTGTAAGATTGATAATATTAGGAAAAAAATTATAACCATGCAGCCCTCTACTACAGTATCACATCAGACAGTGCATTGTAGTGTCACTGAGGAAAAATTACATTCATTCACTGCTATAGGAGAAGAAGAATTGGCTAAACTCGTTAAATCATCAAAATCAACAACATGTATGCTCGACCCCATACCGACTAAACTACTAAAAGAGATGCTTCCAGAGGTCATAGATCCTTTTCTTAATATCATTAATTCATCCTTGACATTAGGAGATGTACAGAAAACTTTTAAGTTGGCTATTATTAAACCACTTATTAAAAAAACGCAACTTGATCCTACAAAATTAGTCAATTACAGGCCAATCTCAAATCTACCCTTTCTGTCAAAAATACTAGAAAAGGCAGTGTCCTCACAATTATGCTCCTTTTTAGAAAGAAATGGTATCTGTGAGGATTTCCAGTCAGGATTTAGACCGTATCATAGTACTGAGACTGCTCTCATTGGAGTTACAAATGATTTACTCTTATCATCTGATCGTGGTTGTATCTCTCTGTTAGTGTTACTCGATCTTAGCACTGCATTCGATACTATCGACCACAACATTCTTTTGAATAGCCTCGAAAATTATGTTGGCATTAGTGGAATTTCATTGGCATGGTTTAAATCATACTTATCTGACCGTTATCAGTTTGTAGCAGTAAATGAAGAGATGTCACACCGAACACAAGTTCAGTATGGAGTACCGCAGGGCTTAGTGCTAGGACCGTTGCTTTTCACCCTGTACATGCTACCACTGGGAGATATTATTAGGAAGCATGGCGTTAATTTTCATTGTTATGCTGACGATACTCAGCTCTATATTTCTTCACGCCCTGACGAAACTTACCAATTCACAAGATTAACAGAATGCATAGCTGATATAAAAAATTGGATGACTAGTAATTTCCTGCAACTTAATTCAGAAAAAACTGAATTTTTAATCATTGGATAAAAAAACTCCACAAGTAGTAACCTAGAATACTGTCTAACACTCGATGACTGCTCTGTCAAGTCCTCGTCGTCAGTTAGGAACCTGGGTGTGCTCTTTGATACCAATCTCTCATTTGAAAGCCACGTTTCTAGCATCTGTAAAACTGCATTCTACCATCTTAAAAATATATCTAAATTACGGCACATGCTTTCAATGCAAAATGCTGAACAGTTAGTTCATGCGTTCATGACCTGGTATCAACAAAGTCACAGGGAAGCGACAGATAAAACATGAAACCCAATAAATACACGATTATAATCATATTATCTACATCCTTCGAACAGTCTCTGGTATTTTCCATAGATGTATATATATTATAATATATATAAAAATATAACCCTACACTCTAAAAAACGTCTCAGTTACGTATGTAACCCTCGTTCCCTGAAGGAGGGAACGGAGACGTACGTCAGAACTGACCAATGAATTGGGATCTGTTTTCAGAGACCAATCTACTTCGAGTGATTAAAAACGAGCCAATGGACATTGGCATGCAGTTCACGCATTCCACGCACCGCACCGCAGCGCGGGTATAAATATGGAAGTGGAATACCGCATCATTGCTTTTCAACTGAGGAGCCGAGACGAGTGACTCTGCCTTCAGCTGAAGCACAGAACCTGGCGACGGGACGTACATCTCCGTTCCCTCCTTCAGGGAACGAGGGTTACATACGTAACCGAGACGTTCCCTTTCAGTCGGTCACGTTTGAGGGAAAGACAAGGAAAAGACACGGGGCTAGCCAAGTAGGGTAGCTGGTACCGTGGAGAATACACATATGGGGTTGCCGTTAGGGAACCGCTACATATGGACCCCAGCCTACACACACGTTCCACAAGCATACGGGTGCAGGCCTGGCGACAGACGGCCGCAACGTCTGACACCGAAGGGGTGACGGAGGAGCTCGACAGGGTTAGCCGTTTCCGGGGAACACAACTGGAGATAATAGACGCACGTATCCGGCCCAGGGGGCGGGAGTGGCGTTGCAAGCCGACACTAGAACGGGCACTTAGCGCTACTGGCCACTGGGGGCGAGGATGCGGGAAGATACCGGCTCTACACGGAGGCTATAGAATCTAGCGAATGTGTTAGGTGTCGCCCAGCCCGCAGCTCTACATATATCTGTCAGCGAGGCGCCTTGAGCCAGCGCCCAGGAGGAAGCTACACTCCTTGTGGAGTGCGCTCGCACCCCGAATGGGCAAGGCACGTCTTGGGACTGGTAAGCCAAGACGATAGCATCCACTATCCAGTGGGCTAACCTCTGCTTGGAGACAGCCTTTCCCTTCTGCTGGCCTCCGTAACAGACGAAGAGCTGCTCTGAGGTTCTAAAGCTTTGAGTTCGGTCCACATAGGCGCGGAGGGCGCAGACGGGACATAACAAAGCCAGGGCTGGGTCTGCCTCCTCCGAGGGCAGCGCTTGCAGGTTCACCACCTGGTCCCGGAAGGGAGTGGTGGGAACCTTGGGCACGTATCCGGGCCGGGGTCTCAGGACGACGTGAGAGTTGGCCGGCCCGAACTCTAGGCATGATTCGTTGACCGAAAATGCGTGCAGGTCCCCTACCCTCTTGATGGAGGCCAATGCAGTCAGAAGTACTGTCTTTATGGACAGAATTTTTAGCTCTACAGACTGCAAAGGCTCAAAGGGAGGGCTCTGAAGTGCTCTTAGCACCAGAGTTAAGTCCCAAGAGGGTATCGAGTGTGGACGAGGAAGATTTAGCCTCCTCGCACCTCTGAGGAACCTGACAATTAGGTCGTGCTTCCCTAAGGACTTACCTTCAACTGCGTCGTGATACGCCGCTATTGCTGCGACATACACTTTGAGGGTGGAGGGAGACAGCCTTTGCTCCAGCCCATCTTGCAGGAAAGAAAGCACGACACTAACTGAACACCTTCGGGGGTCTTCCCGGCGGGAAGAGCACCACTCAACAAACAGGTTCCACTTCAGGGCATAGAGGCGCCTCATAGAGGGGGCCATAGAGTGCCATAGAGTGCCATAGAGTGCCCCGTCCCTGAGAAAGCAGGTCCTTCCTCAGGGGAATCGGCCAGGGAGGGGCTGTCGAGAGGAGTGTGAGTTCGGGGAACCAGGTCCGGTTGGGCCAGTAGGGCGCAACTAGCAAGACCTGCTCCTCGTCCTCCCTGACCTTGCACAGGGTCTGTGCGAGAAGGCTCACTGGGGGAAACGCATATTTGCGCAGGTCCCGGGGCCAGCTGTGCGCCAGTGCATCCATGCCGAGGGTGCCCCCGGTCAGGGAATAGTACAACTGGCAATGGGTCGAGTCCGGAGAGGCGAACAGGTCTACCTGCGCGGCTCCGAAAAGGTCCCATATCAGCTGGACGCTCCGGGGGTGGAGTCGCCACTCTCCCGGAGGTGTCGACTGACGAGAGAGCTCGTCGGCTGTCTGGTTCAGCGCACCAGGGATGTGAATGGCCCGAAGCGACCTCAGACGCTTCTGACTCCACAGGAGGAGATGGCGGGCGAGTTGGAGAATGCAACGGGAGCGTAGACCACCCTGACGGTTGATGTACGCAACGGCCGTAGTACTGTCCGTAGGGACCAGCACGTGCTTGCCCTGTAGCGGCTTTTTGAGGCGACCCAGGGCGAGACGTACTGCCAATAACTCTAGGCAATTGATGTGCCAACGCAGTTGGGGCCCCGTCCACAGACCCGAAACTGTGTGCCCGTTGTACGTGGCCCCCCAGCCCGTGGATGAGGCATCCGTGAAGACCACAGCATGCCTGTACACCTGTTCTAAGGACACTCCCGCCCGTAGAAATGAAGGGTCCGTCCAGGGGTTGAAGGTTTGGCGACAGTAAGGAGTAACTGAGACCCGGTACTTGCCGCTCTGCCACGCCCATCTCGGGACTCGGTCGTGAAGCCAGCGTTGAAGCGGTCTCATATGAAGCAATCTGAGCGGCATTGCCGCAGCTGCAGATACCATATGCCCCAGGAGCCTCTGAAAAAATTTTAGTGGGACTGCTGTCCTGCCTTTGAATGTATTCAAGCAGTTCAACACTGACCGGACTCGCTCCTCTGTGAGGCGCGCCGTCCGGTTGACCGAATCCAGCTCCATACCGAGACAAGAGATCCTCTGTGTGGGACAGAGTTTGCTCTTGTCTCGGTTGACCCGAAGGCCCAACAGGCTGAGGTGACGGAGCACCAGGTCCCTGTGTTCGCACAACTGATCCCGGGACTGGGCCAATATGAGCCAGTCGTCGAGATAGTTGAGAATCCGAACGCCGCGTTCTCTGAGCGGAACAATGGTTGCCTCCGCGACTTTCGTGAAGACGCGAGGCGACAGGGACAGCCCGAAGGGCAAGACTTTGTACTGATATGCCCTCCCCTCGAACGCAAAGCGCAGGAACGGTCTGTGTCGAGGGAGAATGGAGACATGAAAGTACGCGTCCTTCAGGTCGATCGCTGCAAACCAATCTCGGGGACGGATGCATTCGAAAATGCGTTTCTGCGTTAACATTTTGAACGGGAGCTTGTGCAGGGCCCGATTCGGAATGCGCAGGTCCAAGATTGGTCTTAACCCACCACCTTTCTTGGGTACAATGAAGTAGGGGCTGTAGAACCCCGACCTCATATCAGCAGGAGGAACCGGTTCGATTGCGTCCTTCGCCAGCAGGACATCGATCTCCGACCACAAGACATGGGCATCGCTGCTCCGCACGGTGGTGAAGAGGATGCCCCTGTACTTGGGCAGCCGGCGCACGAACTGAATCACGTAGCCGAGTCTGATGGTACGGATGAGCCAGCGAGACGGCCTGGGGAGACCTAGCCAGGCCCCCAGAGACCGAACAAGCGGGACCAACGGCACCACAGACGTACCCGGGGTGGGGCAGCGAAGTGGAGTACGCAGACCCGACTCGGGAGACCCGGAGGCGGCCCGGAGTGTTGTCTGAGTACTCCAAGGTGGGGCAGAGTGTGGGTGAGGAGGCCCGGGGGCGTCCTCGGTGGCCACACTGCTGCCCCCTGGCGAAGGGGAGAGGGGAGGAAAGGAGTGGCAAGGCCCGGGGGCGTCGCACACTGTCAACCTGGCCCTCTTAGGGCCCAGGGAGGGAGGAAACTGCTCTGAGAATGTGGGTATCGCTGGACCCTGGAGAGCCAGCGGCAGGACCGAAACTAAAAAAATATTCTCCCCCCGGTCCTGGGGGAGGGAGGGGTGCGGACACCGTCTCCCAAAGAGCAGATCCCCCTTTTCACTGGGCTGCCCGTTTCAGGGCCGCTTGCCCTTGCAGGGGACTCACGGGACCCTGGACGGGTTGGGCACCTCCCTTGCGCCCGGCCACCTGCTGCCTGGGTGGAGGCTGCTGCTTGGCTTAGCAGGGGCGGAGGCAGACGCAGGGGGACACCCTTGGCGACAAGCAGGCGGAGGCGCTGCGGCCGACGACTGGGTGGAGACAGCAGCTGGTTTTCGGGGCAGGATGTTTTTTAAACCGCCTCTGTCTGCTTCTGGGCCACCAAGAACTGCTGGGCGAAGTTCTTGATGGCGTCGCCGAAGAGGCCAGCCTGACAGACAGGGGCGTTGAGGAACTGCACTTTGTCGGGCTCACGCATATCTGCCAGGTTTAGCCCCAGGTGACATTCCTGGACCACTAGTGTGGACATCGCCTGACCCAGGGAGCGTGCAGTGACTTCCGTCACCCAGAGAGCGAGGTCCATCACCGCACGCAGTTCCTGCATAACCCCTGGGTCGGGACTACCCTCGTGCATGCAGGACAGAGGGTAGTGAGAGAGGGAAAACTTTATACAGATTATGGCCCTTTTGGCGTTCCATATTTTGACACCAAATAGTTCCACACTGCAAAATTTTTCCAATGCACATCCGGGAAAAAAAAGACACAGGGGCAGGCAAGGCGATTTACGCGTTGCACTACACCTCAGCCACCCAGGAAAGCATGGCTGTCAGCTCTGAATCTGATTCAGCATGAGCATACAATATTATAGTGTGAAACTCAGCATTATCATTTCCAGCACATAACAGCCCTCTCTCCGATGCAGCAATTGACATCTGCCCCCAAATGAAACGCTGGCCCTCCCATGCTGAACCACCCATGAACAAAGTCTCAGCACGCTTGTGATGCGATAGAGGAGTGGGGGCCCGAGGAGATGTACCCGGCGGGGAAGCCCCACTGTAATCCTCAGGTCACCAAGGCTTATTAGCCGAAGTAGCCCTTTTCTGGTGCACCAGAAAAAACTAGATCGGGGAATAGGCGAAGGGACTCAACCCCGTTTGAGGTTTCATAGTCTTGACCGCGCATCTAGAGCGCCGAGTGACGCGCTGGGTTGCCGTGACAACCCCCGCTGTCAGCAGGCGCTCGACGGCACACGGCGCGCTGAACGCTCAAGCCTTTACGAGAAAGGTAAGACGAACAACGCGCCGACGTGATCACGTTCTCACGGATCACCCACGAGCGCAATCTCACATGTTTATATGCGAGAGAGATCGTGGCCGTCAAATGAGGACAGGAAACAACCGCATCCAGAAACACACGATTTGAATGACATCTTGAAAAAGACGCAGGGTCAAACCGTGTTGCTCTTTTTAGAAGGAAATGCTCTTTTAGAAGTGCTGAAGCACTCAGGGAGATGGCCGCGGCTCACAGCAGTCCGATTGCAAGCCTGCGTGTGAGCACTCAAGAACAGAAACGCCCAGCCAACCAACACAGGAACTAGTGTATGTTGCAGCGGCCACTCGCTGACTCGCGCCCGTCACACCAGCACCCAGGTAAGAGAGCGATCCTCCTCGAGACTCGTCTAAACACTCTTCGTAGAAACAGCTTGATACAGCAAACCGTTCGGCTCCGAAGTTAAAAAGCAATGATGCGGTATTCCACTTCCGTATTTATACCCGCGCTGCGGGGCGGTGCGTGGAATGCGTGAACCGCATGCCAATGTCCATTGGCTCGTTTTTAATCACTCGAAGTAGATTGGTCTCTGAAAACAGATCCCAATTCGACTGAAAGGGAATGCTGGGTTTCTGCATCAAATACAAACCCAGCCGTTGTTTTAAATTTATAAATTAAAGAGCCCCTATTATGGATTTTTGAAAATTACCTTTCATGTAGGGTGTAACATAGTTCTAAGTGAAAGAAAACATCCTGCAAAGTTTTAAATCTGAAAGTGCAGCGTATATAAAGTTATTGTCTCTCAAAAGTAAGAGTCGACTTTGAGTCAATAAAACAACTCGTTTTTCAAATGAGTCCTAAGCCGTTTCGTTGTGACGTCATGACGAAACATTAGCATATTGCCTGTGCACTTATTGCGCGTGCACGCCGCGCAGAGACCAGGAAAACCTCAAACACTGCAGCGGATACTGGATAGCATCATGTCGAGAAGACGCTGTGCTCTACAATGTGTTTATTGTGTTTCATATTGTGTAAGTCAGGGTTGCCAACTTTTAAGTTTAGGTTGGAGTGAGATTTTTTTTGAGAGAGAGAGGGGTGGGGGGGGATTGGCACAAATATCGATTTTCGATCTTGATTCAGTATCAATTCATGTGTATATAGCCTACTGTACATATAAGGAAAAATACACTCACCTAAAGGATTATTAGGAACACCTGTTCAATTTCTCATTAATGCAATTATCTAATCAACCAATCACATGGCAGTTGCTTCAATGCATTTAGGGGTGTGGTCCTGGTCAAGACAATCTCCTGAACTCCAAACTGAATGTCAGAATGGGAAAGAAAGGTGATTTAAGCAATTTTGAGCGTGGCATGGTTGTTGGTGCCAGACGGGCCGGTCTGAGTATTTCACAATCTGCTCAGTTACTGGGATTTTCACGCACAACCATTTCTAGAGTTTACAAAGAATGGTGTGAAAAGGGAAAAACATCCAGTATGCGGCAGTCCTGTGGGCGAAAATGCCTTGTTGATGCTAGAGGTCAGAGGAGAATGGGCCGACTGATTCAAGCTGATAGAAGAGCAACTTTGACTGAAATAACCACTCGTTACAACCGAGGTATGCAGCAAAGCATTTGTGAAGCCACAACACGCACAACCTTGAGGCGGATGGGCTACAACAGCAGAAGACCCCACCGGGTACCACTCATCTCCACTACAAATAGCAAAAAGAGGCTACAATTTGCACGAGCTCACCAAAATTGGACAGTTGAAGACTGGAAAAATGTTGCCTGGTCTGATGAGTCTCGATTTCTGTTGAGACATTCAGATGGTAGAGTCAGAATTTGGCGTAAACAGAATGAGAACATGGATCCATCATGCCTTGTTACCGCTGTGCAGGCTGGTGGTGGTGGTGTAATGGTGTGGGGGATGTTTTCTTGGCACACTTTAGGCCCCTTAGTGCCAATTGGGCATCGTTTAAATGCCACGGCCTACCTGAGCATTGTTTCTGACCATGTCCATCCCTTTATGACCACCATGTACCCATCCTCTGATGGCTACTTCCAGCAGGATAATGCACCATGTCACAAAGCTCGAATCATTTCAAATTGGTTTCTTGAACATGACAATGAGTTCACTGTACTAAAATGGCCCCCACAGTCACCAGATCTCAACCCAATAGAGCATCTTTGGGATGTGGTGGAACGGGAGCTTCGTGCCCTGGATGTGCATCCCACAAATCTCCATCAACTGCAAGATGCTATCCTATCAATATGGGCCAACATTTCTAAAGAATGCTTTCAGCACCTTGTTGAATCAATGCCACGTAGAATTAAGGCAGTTCTGAAGGCGAAAGGGGGTCAAACACAGTATTAGTATGGTGTTCCTAATAATCCTTTAGGTGAGTGTAAGTTTGCCTTTTTAGCACTATTTTAAACTTTTCTTGGGTTAAATTATATTTGCCCGCATTCATTAATATTCACTTGTGTGTGCTTATATAAGAATCATTAAAAACATTAGGATGTAAGTTAAACGTTTTAAAATTTCACATTTAAAGAAATCTAGTGTTTGATCATGTCTAAATATTTATTCAAATGCAAAACCTTAAAATAAGTAAGCAGTTATGATCTGCAATACTTTTTTGAGCAACTAGACTAGATAGGCCTACATGTATATTTATTAAAAAGCCATACAGGCACCTAGTGGGTAATGGCATTACAAATGAAAATTATTATTTTTCCAGCCACAAAATGACTCTAATTTGCCTCTTTGCATTGGAATTCTCTATTTTAACCTTAATTACTACACTAATTGTGAAGATATTAGAAGAAAAATGTTTTAAGTGGTCATGAATGGACCATAATTATTGCACAAATAGTATTTAGTACCAAAAGATCTCCTCAAAATATTCAATAAATATTACTGAACTAAAATATAGAACATTTAGGCTATTTAATTGAAAATAGTTAAGGTGTATGGTCACATTTGACCACCAATGAGTATGAGTGTGTGTGACCAATTAGTAAGGAATACCTGAGGGCTAAATACAAGAAAAATTTGAACATTAATGTTAACAATGTTGCATCTCCATCACTCTCCATAATAAAATGATACTGTAAATGTGGTTGACGTAATAATCAATGCACACTATGCTGTACTGTTTACCAAAAATGCTGCAAATACCTGTATAGTGAAGCTGTTGTCTATTCGATTAAGCCATTCAAATGTGTTGACAGCGCTGGTTTGTTTAGAACTATCGAGAGCTCCATGAACCACGTGACCGCGTGCCGCCGGGAGATGAAAGCATGCGAAACTCTGTTTTTCAACGGCTCTGGCTTTAACTGTTATGCCACATTAAGTGCGCCAAAACGGTATTTATTGTTTGAATTTCGTATTCAACACACACACACACACGTTAATGCTGATGGTGAGGAATTGCAGTTGAAACATCTCATAATGTACCTCAAACTGAGTAGCATTACTGAGAAACATCCTGCTCAAGGTTCGGGTTGAAAAATTTGTTCTTCCATTGTTTCATCATAAATTCGGACTCACGCTGGGATTGGTGTAATACCGCCAAAACGGTATTTATTGTTTGAATTTCGTATTAAAACTTTAAAAAAAAATTAAAAGCTTAGACTTTGTTTCATAAAGCAGGTTTGGCAATTTGGCATTAGATTTACTTGGGCAGAGTGAGAGCGTGAGACAGAGCCTGAAAGCGTGTATCTCATGCCAAATGCGTGAGAGTTGGCAACCCTGCTGTAAGTACCTGGCTAACCAGCTAAGGTTATCACTGTCTTACTGTAATACTACTGTAAATCAGCTGTGGGCTGCACCGATACCGATACCAGTACTCGGGTCTCGTTCCGATACTGTGCTCAAGTACTCGTAGTCGTACTCGTAAAACTACCCCGATACAACCGCACCCGATACCACTTTATGGCAACGCATCTTGGGATGCGGAGCCGCGCGGAAAGTTACAAAATTCGCAGCGCACACAACCAAGTGAAAAGCGGTCTCGCGCTCTCAACACGCACGACCGCGATGACGTCATTTTTGCCGCGGCCGCGCGGACCTTCGTCAACCTCTTGCCAGTTGAAAGTCGGAGGAGGCGCCATGTCAGCCGTTTGGAGATATTTTAAGATAAGCGATGATGAATCATTCAGTAACACACTGTTGCTGTGAGATGCGTTATGGTTCTGCTGTGATCTTTGTTTGGAACTATTTTCGCTAACAGAACAAAAACAGTCAATATTTCATTTAAAATGTAAGTGACTTAATGTTAATTAATTGTTTATGAAACTGTCATGAAATCAGTGTCACATTTTCAATCGTGATGGTATTCAGGAAAACAGCACTCTTGGACGTTGCGACTGTATCATATGTTATAAATATAAAAAACTCCACATTTCGATTTTTACTGCAGTAAATAAACTGAGTTTCTCTGTGTGAGCGGCGCTCATTTGTTTCCATTTGTCCACGAGAGCCTGAGCGAGCGCCAACAGCGCAACCTTGTTACGTCAGTTCAGTATACATTATATATTATTATCCACTATCGATTGCCACTTACTCTAAATGAATGCAGAATCATTCTTATGTTTTGGTGATTCCCTAGTTATTTTTTGTTATTGACATTTTAATCAGGATACTTGTCCAGTCGGGCAAGTAAAATTCTCTTTCACTTGCCCCTTCAAAAAAATCCACTTGTCCCAGAACATTTGAAATATCGAATAATATTTTCATCACATTTACAAGCACTACTGTCTTTGAACAAACGACACGTCAGTTTAACACCGAAAGAATAAACTCAAAGTTACTTTTTTGTCCATTGTTCTTTGGATTTTTGGTCTACATCTGTGTATACTTGTGTATCAGAATAATTCATCGTGTCATCACGTTCATGATCAGACGTACGGCTGTATCAGTGTCCTTATTTGCACATGTATTTCATTCACAAGTTCACACTTACAAATAATCAGATAGAGTATAAAGTATGCGTGAAATTATTATATTAACATATTGCCTATTTTATATTGTATTGTGCGCGATGGTGCCTATAGACAGCAAGCATTCGAATGAAATTTATCAACAAATGTTAAAGGAATATGCCTTAAAAAACATTTTTATCTATCACATCCAACAGTCATTTAAATCCATTCACTTAACATTTATTTTTTTATTTAATATTTTTATATAATAATTATTATTATTATCATTAGGCTATGCTTATTATTATTGGTTACATTTTTTTATTGTTATGCATTAAGTATATATTTTGTAATGAAGTTCCAAACGTACGTTCAGGAGGAGCCGTCAGGGTTATCATCATTACAAGCGTACTATATAAGCAGCAGACACTGCGTCCTCCCATTGACAAATTCTTCCGGCAACCCTCCTCCTCCCCGTCTCCTCCTCTAATTCTCTATTTCCTCCTGTGCAGTAGTTATACAGTTATAGGGGGTTTTTAACTCTGAGCTCAAGCCGAGCCTTAGGTTTGAGCCTCCTCTAAGGACAGTAAGCCAAGTTAGTTTAACCTACTATTAATCTTTAAGGCAGAATGGGCAGGCGAACTTGTGAAAAAACTGTAAATGCTCGATCGTGCCAATAAAGTTTTTACTTTATGACTATTTCTGTAGACTACACCAGTAGCCTGTAGTGACGATAAGTGAGCTCCTGTTTTCATTTATAGCCCCTCGTGCCCATGACAGCATTTCGAAAGAAGTTGGAATAATTGATTATTATTAGTAGGCTATATGTTAAAAGAATATTTAAGATACAATATACACACGATCAGGCATTACATTATGACTAATATTGTGTAGGTCCTACTTTTGCTGCCAAAACAGCCCTGACCCGTCGAGGCATGGACTCCACTAGACCCCTGAAGGTGTGATGCGGTATCTGGCACCAAGATGTTAGCAGCAGATCCTTTAAGTCCTGTAAGTTGTGAGGTGGGGCCTCCATGGATTGGACTTGTTTGTTCAGCACATCTCACAGATGCTCGATTGGATTGAGATCTGGGGAATTTGGAGACCAAGTCAACACCTCAACTCCTGAACCAGTTTTGCTTTGTGGCAGGGCGCATTATCCTGCTGAAAGAGGCCACAGACACCAGGGAATACCGTTTCCATGAAAGGGTGTATATCGTCTGCAACAATGCTTAGGTAGGTGATACGTGTCAAAGTAACATCCACATGGATGGCAGGACCCAAGGTTTCCCAGCAGAACATTGCACCGCTTTTGATAGACCACTGCAGACCGGAAACACCCCACAAACACCCCTTTTTCTTAATTTAAAATAAATATTATTATAGGCCTATTCATTTCTGATAATTCCAGGTTGCTATGGCCATGCATTTAACTTGTGTCCATGAGAAATAGATGCCGTTACCTCAACAAAATGATCTCATGGCCACGAGACTCCCACGAGTTAATATGATGTTACCACAAATTAATATCTTGTGGCCACAACATATTATCACAGTCCCACGAGTTTATATATCTTGGCCATGACAAAACTAAGTGAACCGAGCATGTCTCCTCCCGGTCACTGTAAAAAGGGGTTCTTTATTAATACATAAAATTATAATTTTGTTATGTTATGGCAAGGTTTTACATCAATGTTGTGATAGGTGACAGTGACTCTAGCTCATTACTGATGGGAGAAAAAAGCCATGTTGCAACGCCCCATGTTGCAACCGTCCCCACTCTCCAATACTCCCGGAAAACCACAACTTTGCATTTAACCAAAGAAAATGATTTGGTAACATTTTACAATAAGGTCTCATTTGTTAGCATTAGTTTTTAACTAACATGAACTAACAATCATCAATACATTTGTTACAGTATTTATTAATCTTTGTTAATGTCAGTAAAAATCCAGCTGTTCATTGATTGTTGATGTTAGTTCACAGTGTATTAACTAATGTTAACAAATACAACATTTGATTTTAATGGCTACTAGTAAATGTTGAAATTAACATTAGCTAAGATGAATAAATACTGTAGAAGAGCAGTTCATTATTAGTTCATGTAAACTAATGAAACCTTATCGTAAAGTGTGATTTCTTGTTACAGTGATTTATCTCAAATGATAACCTCAATGTTAGAAATCTGTGTGTGCATGTGTGTGATAGAAAGACAACATTTGCAATATGTAAGAAAAAGAGATGAGGACGTTAAAGATCTCAAAGAAGAAGTTTATTGCAGCATAGCAGTGACAAAGTACATGAAGCACCTTCACTCTCAGAAAAAATGTATAAAAATTGTACCTTTAGGGGTACAACAACTTGTCACTGGGGCAGTACCCTTAAAAGGACATCTTTGTACCTTTTTCACCCTTAACGTGTGCATTTTAGTACCTTAGAGTAGCAATATGTACTTTACTATGAACCCTTTAAGGGTAAAAAAGGTACAAAAATGTCCTTTTAAGGGTACTGCTCCAGTGACAAGCTGTCATTTTCTTACTTGTAGGCACCTATACCCATTTTGATTTTCCCCTTTACATTGACACATTGCTTTCTTTCTCCTCCACTCTCATCTCTTTATTACCATGTTTTTTTTTTTTTTTTTTTTTTTTTTTTTTTTTTTTTTTTTTGAACTGTTGTAAAATGATGTAACAGTTTGAATACATTTTAAAACTACATTTAGCATTATTTATCAGCAGGTGGCAGTTTAGTTACATTCTAATCATGTTCTAATACCTGAATTACTTCAACATGAACTCATGATTAGTGAAGATATGAACTAATCATGAACCAATGGAGTGCTATCCTTAACTATGACAGGAGTCAGAAGGATTTATGCATGAATAACAACAGCCTTAACTACATGTACATGTGTGATAGTTAATGCATTAGTTAACATTTAGGGGTAAACTAAATCAATCAGGCTCCGTAAGAATAAATAAGAAGTACTCTGAATTTGAATAAAACATGTGATTTAATACTGTCATCATTTAAACTGTTATATCATAATCTGCCATCTGCAGCTTTGTGACAAATAACATGATTATTTAGCCATTATAGATCCAACTAATCAAACGTGGAAAATAGACTTAACTATCACTAATAAATTGAATTTGATCTAAACCGTTTTCTGATTTTTATAGTTAATTTATGTTTAGTCCTAATAATAATAATAATAATAATACATTTTATTTATAATGCGCTTTTCTAAAACCCAAAGCGCTACAAACAATTACAAATAAAAACAAATAAAATACAAAAATAATGCAAAACAAAGAAATTTAAAAAATCATAAAATAACCATTACAGTACAACACAATATAGAATACTAGTCATGACAATCTATATAAGCTGTTTTAAAAAAGATGAGTTTTTAACAGCTTCTTGAAACTGGCTAATGTGGGAGCATCTCTAACAGTGAGAGGAAGTGCATTCCATAACCTGGGTGCAGCAACAGAGAAAGCTCTCTTCCCCCATAGGATTTAAATCTACAGGGAGGCTGCTGAAGAGTAAGAGAATCAGCTGACCGAAGGGAACGAGAAGGCGTGTACAGGCAGAGATGGGCATAAATACATGGAAATGTATTTAAAATACAAATACAAAATATTGTGTGGAAAAATATATTTAAATACAAATACAAAATACTGTGTGGAAAAATGTATTTAAATACAAATACAAAATACTGTGTGGAAAAATGTATTTAAGGGTGTTTCTGCAACTACGGGCACTTTTAAGTCCCAGCAGTGAAATTTTAGATTTATGTTCAAATTTGTCATATGATGCTTTATAAATATATTCACAGTGCCATTACACACCTTGACAAAAAATATGATTACTGATTAATGTGATTTAATATAGTATTATGAAGCATTTATAGCTTTTTGTTGATGTCCCACACCTGTGGTCTCAATGTTGAGATACATAAAATAAGCTAATTTAATTACAATTTGACATTATTTCAAATGGAATTGTTTAATATACAGATTCATTTACAGAATCTTAAAATTCTTTGTATTATTTACTGATCATTTTTATGATTTTTTCAACTGAATGTGCCTGTCCCACACTTTTGAGTCCTTACCGCAACAATGAAAATTTTTTATCAAACACAAACAAGTCTAGTTTCTATGGAAACAGAAATTATCACTTGAGCACATTGCTGACAGACTGGGCCACCACACTACCTCACTCACAAGATACCAAAAAAATAAGGTAAACATTATCTTTTCTGCTCTAGTATATATTGTGCGTCCTTACCATTCAGCTTAATAATTGTGTATTTTGAACTACATTTTAAAAATAAATGTTGAATTCATGAATATTAAGATGCTAAGAGTCAAAACTAATGTAGTAGGCCTTGATAGCTGCCAATTAGCTAAAATATTAGCAAAAATGTCATTACCGCAACATGTCTTTACCGCAGCAAATTTAGGTGTTGCGGTAAAGACCTTGTATCGCAGTACAGACAAATTCAAGGTGTACTGTATATTAAATGACAAATATTCAGTATATTATTAGTACTGAAGTATATATATATATATAAAAACATGCCATTGTTTAACCCTAGATGAGACCAAATTCATCAACAATACGATCAAAAAAATGCATAGAGGAAATGAAAAAAGACCCAGAGAGATATGCAGACTATCTGCAGAAGGAAAAAGAGCGCTACAAAGCTAACAAAAAGAGAGACAAACCTGAAAAGAAGGCAGTGGAGGATAAATAAAAAAACGAGGGGCTGATTGGTAAATGGTGTGTCGTTGTGTATGAAAATGACCCTTATCCAGGTTGTGATTTGGTCAAAACAATGCACAGGGTTGGGGCCAATAGGTTTTTTTGGCCAATGAAGGATGATGTGATCTGGTACACTCATGAGAATGTCATTGGGCTTGTGCCAGAACCACAACCAGTGACATCAAGACACATGAAGCTTACTGACTCAGTTTGGAAGGAACTCGTTTTAATTAGTTACCTGTACATGTACCAGAAGCCTAAATGTTGCAATGAGATTACTTCTCAGTCTGAAATGAGAAATAATTGGGTATGGTACAAAAATATAATGTTGTGGTGAGATGCTGTTAGTGATATGGGTTTGTGTTAGTTTAGTATATTACTAATGTTCGTGCAACATCAACTTTGGGAGACAATATTTTTGAAGCAGTTAAAAGAGTTAATTAAAAGAGTTATTTACTGCAAAACTGCTACTATCTTTTACACATGCAATACCTGTTGTTTTTCGGTTTCTTTTACTGTTGTTCTCTAAAGTAGCCTGTTTTTGATTTCGTGGCACTTTAACATTGTGTCCTTACCGACACAAGATGTCATTACCGCAGCACTGCTCTATTTCTATTTTTTTTTTTTTCACATTTTCATTTGCAAAAAAATATTTTAACACTTAAGTTGAGATGATTTACACATTGAAATTGCAACATCTGTCATAAAAAGTTAAATGTTATATTTTGTGTGTATGGAAACAATTGACATCTAAGGTTACTGTAAAATTTTTACATGGCATAGAAAATAAACAGGAAATTCCCTATTTTGTATATATTTTTTTATATCAGTATTTACAAAACTGCATCAAATTTGAAAAAGCTATTTAAATATATTACATTTTTATAGAAATTAATAAAGAAAAATGTATAAAATGAATGTTATTGTAATGTTGCGGTAAGGACACTTTTTAAGAAGATCACCCGAAAAACATAAAAAATAAACATGTTCCAGATTAAAATCTTAACGACTACATTCAATTTTGTGTAAATTTTTATATGTATTACAGACTGTGATGGTTAAAATTTAAATTCATAGAGGTTGATTTTTTTTTAAATTGGGATAGTCAAAAGTGCCCGTAGTTGCAGAAACACTCATAAATACAAATACAGTATTTTGTATTTTGAAAATACACAAAATACATGTGAAATTGGCGATTCAGTGCAGGTATCCCTATTAGACTGAAATAACTCATTTGCCCTTGCTTCTTTTTCCACTCCAACATTCCAATTATTCCTGCCCACTAAAAGCTGCACAGATAGGCCTATCTATGTAAACGATTTAGAAAAAGTTCCATCGATTCACAATTTATATCATCGCTACGAATATACGATATGTATTGTCTTATGATATCACCCATCCCTAACATGCAGTAACGTTAATGCTTCAAACACATTTGACAAGCTACTTTAATCAACAAGTAGAATTGACCATGACATCCTCACCTTATTCCAGAAAAGTTGCCTATCCAAGGCTGGGTTGTACAGCTGCGGCTCACGTGCATGAAGGTTGGGGTTGGGGTTGGGGTTGGGGTTGGGGTTGGGGGGGAGGGGCGTGTCTGGTCTGAACTAGTTGATGCATGAAAACAGCACCCTGATAAAGAGGTTGACTGGCTCAAAGTATTTTGAAAATACAAAAATACTCATCTTAAATGTATTTAAATACAAATTACATTTGCTTTTTTCCAAAGGCTTTAAAATACAAAATAGTATTTTGTATTTCAAATACGTATTTTAAATACATGTATCTGAAATACTGCCCATCCCTGTGTACAGGGTGGCTAAGTCACAGATACACTCACCTAAAGGATTATTAGGAACACCATACTAATACTGTGTTTGACCCCCTTTCGCCTTCAGAACTGCCTTAATTCTACGTGGCATTGATTCAACAAGGTGCTGAAAGCATTCTTTAGAAATGTTGGCCCATATTGATAGGACAGCATCTTGCAGTTGATGGAGATTTGTGGGATGCACATCCAGGGCACGAAGCTCCCGTTCCACCACATCCCAAAGATGCTCTATTGGGTTGAGATCTGGTGACTGTGGGGGCCATTTTAGTACAGTGAACTCATTGTCATGTTCAAGAAACCAATTTGAAATGATTCGAGCTTTGTGACATGGTGCATTATCCTGCTGGAAGTAGCCATCAGAGGATGGGTACATGGTGGTCATAAAGGGATGGACATGGTCAGAAACAATGCTCAGGTAGGCCGTGGCATTTAAACGATGCCCAATTGGCACTAAGGGGCCTAAAGTGTGCCAAGAAAACATCCCCCACGCCATTACACCACCACCACCTGCCTGCACAGTGGTAACAAGGCATGATGGATCCATGTTCTCATTCTGTTTACGCCAAATTCTGACTCTACCATCTGAATGTCTCAACAGAAATCGAGACTCATCAGACCAGGCAACATTTTTCCAGTCTTCAACTGTCCAATTTTGGTGAGCTCGTGCAAATTGTAGCCTCTTTTTCCTATTTGTAACGGAGATGAGTGGTACCCGGTGGGGTCTTCTGCTGTTGTAGCCCATCCGCCTCAAGGTTGTGCGTGTTGTGGCTTCACAAATGCTTTGCTGCATACCTCGGTTGTAACGAGTGGTTATTTCAGTCAAAGTTGCTCTTCTATCAGCTTGAATCAGTCGGCCCATTCTCCTCTGACCTCTAGCATCAACAAGGCATTTTCGCCCACAGGACTGCCGCATACTGGATGTTTTTCCCTTTTTACACCATTCTTTGTAAACTCTAGAAATGGTTGTGCGTGAAAATCCCAGTAACTGAGCAGATTGTGAAATACTCAGACCGGCCCGTCTGGCACCAACAACCATGCCACGCTCAAAATTGCTTAAATCACCTTTCTTTCCCATTCTGACATTCAGTTTGGAGTTCAGGAGATTGTCTTGACCAGGACCACACCCCTAAATGCATTGAAGCAACTGCCATGTGATTGGTTGATTAGATAATTGCATTAATGAGAAATTGAACAGGTGTTCCTAATAATCCTTTAGGTGAGTGTATAAGAAGGGGCTATTCCATGCATAGCTTTGTAAGTTAGTGTGAGAGTTATAAAAACAATATGTGACTGAACAGGAAGCCAATGCAAACTATAAAGCATGCCTGTGATGTGTTGATGTGATGAAATATATGTAAGAACACATGCTGCTGAATTCTGGATATACTGCAGCCGTTTGATTTAGCAGGTAACCCAACAAATAGTGCGTTACAATAGTCCTAGCTACTTTTCTTCCCGGGACTACATTATGTAGGGTTTGTTTCTCGTGGGACACTCATTAGTGGCGCACTCAGTGCTAGTGGTTGTGTTCCTACGGTAATGCTGGCATTTTAATCAAATAAATGTTACTGCTTTGGTAAACCGAATTAATAATTAAAGACATGTTTGCATGTATGCTGTATTGGGATTTTTCAGGAAGTTATGTACAGAAATTATTCTGTAATATTATTCTGTATTCTGAAATTATTTTTTTTGTCGTTTAAAAGTATATGCTTTGATTAGCATTAGCTTATGGATGCGTCCATTATGTTGTCATGGCTTTACTTGAGCACATAATTAATTCACTGTTAACTACTTACCAAATTCAGCTCATGATTGATCATAAACTTACTATCAAATACACATGTACTAGTACAACTAGTATTCAGCCCAGTTAAGTGATGTTGTGTGGTCAGAGAACGGAGGTATAGTATCATCACGGCCTGCGACTGGATGGAGAGTGAACTGTAATGATACCCAAACATTTCCTGACCTTACTGCGTGTTTCTGGTTTGGTTATTTTTTTGGGAACCGATTCCTCAGGAACTGTTAAAAGTAAGTCACAGTAGGTTGAGTTTGATGGGAAATATAACATCACAAAACAGATTAAGACCTTTTTAAATAAATAATTCGTTCGATTTAGTATTTTCTATGTTTGATATGGAGGATCAGTGAAAATAATGACAAACTAATCCTGTGCCATTCAGTCATGTTTATGACAAAGTTGCTGAATTATGACAATAATTAGTTTAAACTGACAATAATAAATTGTTTAAATTTATTTCAGTCAAAATATTTCCTGTTCCTTCTCAGGAGCCAGATTTGATTTAATTTACCCCTAAATGTTAATTAATGCATTAACTATCATGTAGTTAAGGCTGCTGTTATTCATACATGAATCTTTATGACTCCTGTCGTAGTTAAGGATAGCTCATCATTGGTTCATGATTAGTTCATATCTTCACTAATCATGAGTTCATGTTGAAGTAACTATTAATTCAGGTATTAGTACATGATTATTCATGTTTCTATTGTAAAGTGTTCTTCACACGTTTCCTCAACAAACCCACCCATTTCTGAACAGACATAAAAGGAACTGAAACATTATTTCTAGTCATTCTGTTCCTGACACATGATGGATCTGCGAGTGTCTGTTGTTCTCCTTTTCTTTTTTCTCACTGGAGGTACAAAAAACAGCAAGTATTGAATGTATTATTTGGTACACATACTGTAGAGTGGTAACGCAATGTCTCTCTCTGTCTTTAAGGATATTCTCTCAAGTGTTACTCATGCAAATCTGTTTCAACGGGTTCCTGTGAAGCAACAGTGGAGATCTGTCCAGATGGATTTTCCAAATGTGCAAGCAGTCTAGTGGAACAATCAGTTGGTAAGTCCAATGTGATGTGGAAATCTGCTGTAATAATTTACTAAAAGTGATAGCACCGCTGAAGAGAAAGTATACTTGTTGATCTTTTCACATAACTGTTATATGGTTATTTATGTCTTTTTTGCAGGTTCCACTAAGGTGTCCATCACAACTAAAGAGTGTGCAAATCAATGTGAACCAGGGACCACAGAGCTACCAACTGGAGGGACAGTGACAACCCGCTGCTGTGACACTGACCTTTGCAATGCTGCAGGTATTGGCCTTTATTTGACTGTGTGCTAGCAGTTTGATTTTATCCACAGTAACTTAAAAAGAGGAAATGATACAAACAGTAATAAAAATAATTAAATCAACAGCATGAAAAGGAGAAGCTTATTGTCACAGTTGGTTTTGGGTTTTGTTTGTTTCATGTCTTTTATTTTGAAGGTTATTATGATAGTCATGTTTCCTGGTTCTTGTCATGTGACCTCCTTGCCCTTACGTGATCATGTCATGTGCTTCCCTAGTTTCATGTGTCTAGTTCTGATTGGTTCCCTTGTCTATGTGTCATGTTCTCATTAGTTCATTATCTTGTCATGTGGTTGAGTTCTGGTTGTTCATCCCCTAGTGTCTGTATATATAGTCCTCATGTTTGCCTTGTCAGTGTGTCGAGTTTGTTCTATCCTTGTAACCATTGCTGGTAAGTTCCATGTCTCTTGTTCATGCCATGCAAAGTCAAGTCTGTGTTTTTTGGATTTCTGTTCACGTTCTGGATTAAATAAAGCTGCACTTGGGTTCTATCAACTTGCCTGCAGTGGACTATCATTACACTTATGAATTACTCAAGTGCTTTAGGAGAGTTTTATTGTTTTTAAAAAATTGTGATGAAATTTACCAGCAATGAACATGCCTTTTTTAATAATTATTATTATTATTAATAGTAGTAATTAATACATTTTTTTTTTTTTTATTGTCTTGATTAGATGGAGTGTCTAAGGGAAGCTTCCTCCTGTTCTTCTCTCCTCTGCTCTTCTACTTCCTGTTTCAGTGAGTCCAGATTCTGCAGCAAAACCAGCAAATTTGATACACAATTGCTATACTTTACTGAATAAAGCTTGTTTGTTGCTCTGCTGTTCTTTGGTTTAAGGAACTCAAATATGTATTTTATTAAATGAGTATTTAACAAAATGTATCAATGTATCAATTTCCTATGCATAAAATAAAAGTTATTATAAAGAAATATTACGGTTTTTAAAAGTGTGTTAAACTGCTGAAATAAAAGCTTTACGTACCTGTATATATTAAACATCTTTCTCAGGTATTTCTGTGAGTGACTGAAAATTTGTCCAACTTCAGTTTCTTTTGGTTGTTCAACTAGTAAGTTTTAAGTCAAAGGTTGAAATGCTTAGAAATAATGACTATAATCCACACCTGCTCTTTGTACATTTAAAGGATCAGTGTGTAAATTATACTGGCATCTAATGGTGAGGTTGCGAATTGCAACTGCCCACCGCTCACCCCTCCTTTTCGAAGCACATAGAGAAGCTACGGTGGCCAACACAGGACAAAGATGTCGTCGTCTGAGACAGCAGAGAGTAGCTAGTTTGTCCGTTTAGGGCTACTGTAGAAACATGGTGGTGCAAAATGGCGACTTCACTGTAAGGGAACTGCGGTGTACTATGTAGATAGAAATGGCTCATTCTAAGGTAATAAAAACATACCAGTTCACAGGCGCGCTGTTGACACGGGGGACAGGGGGGGTCATGACCCCCACCGTTTTGAAAAGAGAGCAGTCGACCCCCGCACTTTTGATAAGGGAAAATAGCCTGCGTGATTCGCTAACTGAAACTAAAACCAACGAAAATAGTTAAAAACAAATCCACAGCACTGTAATTGCGTCTCTGAGCAACACACTGAGGTGTTTCCTTACTGAACGAATCAATTCAATCAATGATTCGATGACTAAGAAAAATTAAGAGGGGCTGAATCCGAAATCGCCCCCTATACCCTTAAATAGGGCACTATTTGAGGGGACAGCCATTTGTAGTGGTGTCCGAAACCATAGTGCACTCATTCTATCCCACATTGCACCGCAATAACGAGTGTACAGCCTATGTACACACAGCGGCTGTCCGAATTCACTCACTTCTTTTCATTCACTCCTTCAAGTGAACTATATTAGTGGACTAACTTAGGGAATGGTGAATGAGGGTTTAGGGGGCGATTTCGGATTCAGCCATAGTCAAATGCTTCGTTCCTGAATGAATCAGCCGTTTGAATGAATCGGTTGAATCTCAATGACTCACTCATTAACGGTGATTTGCTGCCACCTACAGGCGGTTTTAAATTCACATTTAAAGTATCTTTTCATGTTTTAAATAATTTCAAATATCAATATTCAACGTTTTATTAAAACATCAAAACATTATTTATGCATTTGTAACTGCAGGTTATTCATTTGTCACCTCTGAGCTTATTAAACAGTCTAAATGATCTAAATGCCACTTCTGCAGCTTCTGTGTTTCGTCTCCATTGCAAATATGAATAAATTTGAATAAATTATGAAATTGACACAAAAGATGATGCATGCAAACAATTGGGTTAAAAAATAAAATTATAAAGGTGATAATGCCCATAAAAAGTAAAAAAAAAATCAATTGAAATGTATTGGAAAAAATCATTTCTGTCACTGCTGTAAACTGACCACCACACAGAATATGACGAATATCAAAAACTTTAGGAGTCAGCTGTCCACGGCAGTCCTAAACCGGTACCAGCACAATAACACACTCAGCAAAAATATAGTTTTATTATCGTTATCGATAAAATCCTAGAAAATATCGAAATTTTTTGTCAATATATCACACACCCCTAATCAACATTTATCAAAGTAGAATTGTGCAAGGTTGATAGTTGAGACATCCTGCATAAAAGGCTGGTTTACATGGGACAGATTAGGCAATCTGCAGGCATTTTGCTCCTTAAGTTTTGATCATACATATGTACTTCTTATTTCACTTACTTCATATTGTAATAATAATCAATATTATTATATTAATGATCAGGCAAGTTTAATATATGATGGTGGACAGTGAGCCTGAAGTGGTGGTCCAATATCTGGAAATCTGATCTTACTATCTGGACTTTTGCTTACAGTTTGGAGTTTTGGAGCCAAAGACCAATGGCAATTGTATTTCATTTGTTTAATTTGTTATATTATTATGTAGTTTTGTCTGTTTATATTATTATGTAGTTTGTCCGAAAACGACTCAAAATGATGGGGTACATCAATCACAAAATTAGAACACTTTTTTAGAAAATGTAATATCTCATTTTACATGTATTATTATTTACAACTATTATTATGTTTTGTGATCAAATGTATTATCTTGAAAATAATTATTATAAACGTTTCATTTATAAATTGTGCAGGAATTACCTTATGAATTGTGATTACATTAATGTAATACTTACATTATGTGCAGTTATTACATTATGAGTTGCCACAAGCACTGCTGTTTGACTTACTGGTTTAAGGTTTAACGGTAACAGCAAACAGATCTACACTATATTGCCAAAAGTATTGGGACAACCCTCCAAATCATTGAATTCAGGTGTTCCAATCACTTCCATGGCCACAGATGTATAAAATCAAGAACAGACGCTTCTACAAACATTTGTGAAAGAATGGGTCGCTCTCAGGAGCTCAGTGAACTCAAGCGTGGTACCGTGATAGGTTGCCACCTGTGCAATAAGTCCATTTGTGAAATTTCCTCACTACTAAATATTCCACAGTCAACTGTTAGTGGTATTATAACAAAGTGGAAGCAATTGGGAACAACAGCAACTCAGCCACGAAGTGGTAGGCCACGTAAAATCACAGAGCGGGGTCAGCGCATGCTGAGGTGCACAGTGCGCAAAAGCCAGCAACTTTCTGCAGTCAATAGCTACAGACCTCCAAACTTCATGTGGCCTTCAGATTAGCTCAAGAACAGTGTGTTCTTCATGGAATGGGTTTCCATGGCCGAGCAGCTGCATCCAAGCCTTACATCACCAAGTGCAATGCAAAGCTTCGGATGCAGTGGTGTAAAGCACGCCGCCACTGGACTCTAGAGCAGTGGAGACGTGCTCTCTGGAGTGACGAATCGCTTCTCTGGCTGGCAATCCGCCAATGAGCATTCGATACCACTGCCGTTGAAAAACAGAGTTACGACACTCCCATAGACTTCCATAGGAACTGAGGAATGCGGAAGTAAAGCGTGTCATGGAGCGACCAATAGTTCCAAACAACCAATAGTTCCAGCATTGAACCCCATACATTTCAGTGTATCTCAAGCACGCTCGCTGGCAAGTTCATAAAATTAGTTGCATTATTTGACCTCTCAGGAATCTTGATATAAGTGGTATTTTATGAAGCGCGTTATAGTTAATGTTTATTGTTATATAATAGATCGTTAGACTCTAACTGCAGTTAGATAACGTGAGCGGCACTGCTACAGCTAGTTACCATATCCAGATGCTATCTGTCATATTTCAACAGTTTTTAATCTCTCTGAGATCTTTCTGTCGAATGAGTTTCTATTAAATCAGCCCATTCAAGAATAACGTATCTAGCGCCTGGATATAAAGAGTTGAATTAAATTGGTTGCCCAGTTTTTTAAACACTATTTAAAACGTCTTTCTTGGGTTAAATTCTGTATATGCTAGCATTATTCATTTATATTCACCTGTTGTGTATGATTATGTATCATAAATTAACATTAGGACGTTAACAACATTAAAATTATAAAATAAATGACTACTAGAACCAGTAGATGGCGGAAGAGGAACACTTATTGGCTCAATAGCCATTTCCGCTCCCTAACATTTTTTTCTCATGTTTTGCTTTTGGATACATTTTTTATAGATTATCAAATCACTATTATAACATCAGTATATCTGTTTTGGTCACTTTATTTGTACTGAAGTGTTAAATATAGGCTTATTGTAGGGAACATCACAAAGTCTCATGAAAAACAAAAACTTATGACTAAACTTCACAATAAATCTTTATTTAAATCGTGTCTGTGCTTTGTTTGTTAGTTATAATGAGAGGATTTGTAGATAATGAGAAGATTGGTGCAAAACGTAAACTTGCACTAAAATTCATTCAGCGTTTTGATCGATGCTGAGCGGATTCTCATTACCGGTAAATTAAACATATATGATTGGTCATTATTTTCAACAGAAATGCCTGTGATTGGCTACAATACTCAACGCTGTAAAAATCATGTTGTACTCACGTGACCCAAATAAAACAGCCAGATCACTCAAGAAAAACATTAACGTTGTCTCTTCTTTATCTCTCCCCAGAATAAAATGCTACTGTAAAGCCTAGCCGACGCATATATTGCGTTAATATTTACCAGAAATTGTTGCAAATATAGTGAAACTATCTGTGCTGTCTACCCTGCTTAATCATATTTAAACGGATTGACAGCACGGAGTTGTTTGGAACTATTGAGAGCTCTATGAACCACGTGACCACGTGGCGGCGAGATCAAAGCGTGTCGCAACTCTGGTTTTCTATGGCTCTGGTCGTAACGCTTCTTGAGTGTGCGATTTTTAAAATGTTGAATTCATAACAAGTCAAGCGCGGGATTTGACTTTACAGTCGCTGCTTAGAATGGAGATGAAGATCACTGTATAAAGGGCTAAATTTGGATCTGTTCCTTGTAGACATATGGATTCTAAAGATTTGGATTAACACCAAACAAATAAAATTGATGTCTTTTGTGAATTTATGTTGTGTTTTGGTGTATTTTGTGATTGTATTGTCAGTCACTGCATAGGAGAAATATTACAGTAACAGGCCCGTAGCCAGCCTAGTAAAAGGTGGGGTTCCTTTTTTCACAAAGTGGACCTTTTGAATCACTCTTGTGGTAATTTGATGTCATACACGGACTGGTCTGCACAGCATCCCTTAAAATCAAACACACCTTAAAGGGGTCATGAATTTTCCTTGAGCTTTTGGCATATAAGAGGTCACCATACTATAAGAATATCCTGTAAGTTTCAGAACTGAAAACTTCCTTGTTAGTCCAATAAAAGCTTTTATTGACACCAGGCCCAGCAAACGACAGGTTTTTCAAAGTAGGAATCTATGACATCAAAGGGAGGCACCGCCTCTGCAAAAGATCAACGCCTACTTCATCACTGCCTGTTTAGCCCCGCCCACCGATTCACGCATGACATGCAATAGAATAGGTAGCCTAAAAGTAACATAGGTCCAGCTACCAAGCAATAAACATGCCGTTGAGGATTACAAAATATTCTGCAGTGCCTGGGCTCGACAGTAATGCAACATGTAAGTAACTGTGTTAATTCTAATGCCTCATCTGAAATGTAATGATTCATGTACAGTCAGATGTTCTTTGTCTGTGTGTCAGTAAATCAAACCATTGACTAAACGTCAACTTGCGTTGTTTGTCTTAGTAGGATGAAAATAATCTGTTATTTAACGGCGATTCAATTCTATAAAGAAAGCGATCAAAGAAAACTCCCTTTGCAATCGTTGGAGCAGCGCGCGCTGGAGATGTCAATCAAATGGCGAGAGTTTATCAGTGACGCGTTTATCAGTGACTCCCGTTTTATTTAATGAATCTCTTAACTATATCACGTTTGCACTGTTAGTGAAGATGAAAGCATTCGTTGGTGTGCAGAAACTGAGTTGCAATGACGAGATCACTGCATTCATGCGCTCAGCATGTCTGTGATCAGCTACAATGTTCATCTCTGCAACCTTTCATGCCACGATCTGAATATAATGCCATAGATCTAAATATAATACCATAGATTTAAATGTAATGCAACACTTTTCACGATTAGTTAACCATGAGAGCTGTAATAGTAAAAACGCGCTAAAATAGAGTAATACTTAGCTATTTCAAATGGAAAGACGTTAGCCAATCACAGCAGTGGGCGTTTACACTGAAGTCTCACAGCAGACACGCCCCTTAAAAGAGAGCGTTCAAACCAGAGGGCTAAAATCAGGGTAGGAAAAGTGCCTTTTATTTCTAAATTATGACAATTTTTGATGTAAAAAGCATTCTAACATTATAAGTGCACCCCAGGAAACATCATAAAACAATAAAACAATGCAGTTCATGACCCCTTTAAATCTGCAGTGGTCAGGTGGTACAGCGGCCATGTGGTACAAGTCGTAGCTTGTTTACACGTTGTAATTACAAGCATGTGAAGGCATTTTACAGATTAGAAGTACAGTCCTTTTCACTACCAAATGTTCAGAGTTTTGTGACCTTAAAGAGCATGATGGATTGTAGGGTATTAAAAGATCACTTACAGGAGCTGAAGCATTTAGGGCCTTATAGGTCTGTAGCAATACATTGTAATCGATACGGAACTAAATAGATAACCAGTGTAGAGATGATAAAATTGGAATCTTGGTAAGAACCCTAGCAGCTGCATTTTGGACTAATTGTAGCTTGTTTATTGAGGATGCAGGACAACCAGCTAGTAGTGCATTACAGTAATCCAGTCTAGAGGTCATGAATGCATGAACTAGCTTTTTTGCATCAGAAACAGATAGCATGTTCCATAGCTTAGCAATGTTTCTGAGGTGGAAGAAGGCTGTTTTTGTACCATATGAAATATTATTTTCAAAAGACAAGTTGCTGTCTAATATAACACCCAGGTCTTTAACTGTAGCGCATGAAGTAACAGTATATTCTTCTAGATGCAAATTGTTTTCTAAGAGAATCTGTGTACAGGTTTTTGGTCCAATAAGTAATACCTCAGTCTTATCTGAATTTAATAGAAGAAAATAACTGGTCAGCCAATATTTTATATCTTTAACACACTCTTGGATAATTTAGAAATTTCATCTGGTTGTGATGAAATATATAACTGAGTATCATCGGCATAACAGTGGAAACTAATTCCATGTTTTCTAATAATATTACCAAGGAATGTATGTTCAAAACAGCAGAGGGCCTAAACAGACCCTTGTGGAACTCCATAATTTACTGACGTTAATTTGGATAATTCCCAGTTTAAATAAGCAAAATGGTAACGGACTGACAGGTATGATCTAAACCACCTTAATGCCTGTCTCTGAATGCCAGTGTAATTTTGTAGTCGATCTAAAAGTATTTTATGATCTATAGCATGGATGGGCAACTGTCGGCCCACTCAGATAATCCATTTGATAAGTAGGCTAAGTAATGGAAAGATTGTGTTCAGATGATGATGTTAATAGTAAATCAAACCAGGAGACGTTGATATTTCCATCTGATTCCCGTATTGATTACAGTGTAGGATGTGCACGCTAATGTGAAGGTGTACTAAAATGAGCAAAAAAAAAAAAATGAAAACGAAATTGACAATGAAAATCGTGTTTTCCAATCAAGAAGGTAAACGGATTATCTTTTTACCATGTTTAAGGGGTCACCAATATATTTGGTTTGTTTAGAAACGAAATCTGTAATGAAAGGTTTTAATGTAAATTGCCATTACACCACTGCACTGCTCACAAAAGCCGCTTTTCCACCGTCGGCCGAACGGTGAATAGTAATTATGCTTCCAGTAGGGCTGCACGATTAATCGAAATCGAACCGCAATCGCGGTTTGGCTTATGTGCGATTATGAAAGCGTAAAGGCTGTGATTTTAATTAAATAAATATATGCCCAGCGTGTTAGTGAAGAGCGGCTCTGTGATCAGTAGTAAACGCTGCTCCGTCTGAAAGCACTGCGCTTATAACGTGCGTTTGAAAAAACAAAAAAAAGACGTTTAATAACATGTTTTAACTCACTTCGTATCGTCAGTCGAGTGTTTGATATTTCCTTTTTGTGAGCTGATGTGGCTTATCACAGAATGAGGCAGACGATGAATTATTTTATAGTATTCTATACAGTGATGAAGTCTATGTCGATTAGCACTGCATTATAATATACTTTATTATTATGAAAATACCAGAGAAGGCTTGAAGAACTCAAATACACCATATATTGTTGCAGTCGTGTGTCTATTGTCTTCATGTTTAATCAAAGCGTTTCTATCTTCTTTTTATTCAGCTACACAGCACTAGCTTCACATTAGGGATTTCCTGAAAACATCATTATATTACTTCTCTCTGAGGCAAATGTGGTGTTTCTGCTCGAGGGCGCCCTCTGGCCTCCGGTATGAATGAAACATGAGTGTGTTTAGTGCCCAGCAGTGCTCACTCCATCCTATTTTGGGTAAAAAGAAAAATAATGTATATGACAATCCATATGTTTTTCTCTAGTGTACAGGAGTTTTTTCCCCACAGTGGATGCATAAGTGTCACAACACAGAAGGAGACAGGTGTGTAAACAGTGTTTATTAAAGCAGAGTGGTGGTGGAACAGCGGGAACCAGGCGATGGGAAGCGGATGGTGACTTAGCTGGTGAAGACTCAAGTGGATATTCTGGTGACAAGTGAACACAAAGACAGGAGATAGTGATGTTACGTATGACACTGAAGCTTCGATGTGGGGTTAGGGTTAGGGTTAGGGTTGCGCATGCAACACATTTCTAGTGAAGCTCCGTATCGGGGTGTGTATTGGTTTCCCAGAGTCACGTGATCGATGACAAATGAAGCCTCACTTTCTGTCCAATCACGTGCGCGTTTCACTTTGCGTGCCAAAAGGTTCGAACCCCGGATCTTACTTAACGAGGCTCTGTTGGCTCAGTCGGCTCAGTCTGGTTGATGGGTTTGTGAGGAGAGTGCTGTACTTTGAAAGTTAATCGATACATTACATTTAGATAACCAAAATTTATTTGTCACTATTTATTATTTTTTGTTGTTGTTGTGTCTTTTTATTTTGGTAAAATCTTTGCACTTTTGTTGTTTTTTAGGTAATTTGGTGTTGGTATTTGGGGTTAGGGTGGGATTAGGGAGAGGGGATAGGGTGTTGGTGTTTGGTGAAGGGTTTGTATTTAAAGCAATGGCAACAGGCAAAAAAAGAAAGACTTCCCCTATCTGGGAATATTTTGAGCTTATAGCTTCCAATGTATGTATGCTTTTATAAAAAAATATATATATATATATATATATATATTTAAAATTGTACGTATTTTATTTTATGTAATTTCTTACTTTCATATAACTTTTTTCAGAAGGTGAGATTGGTTTGTGACAAGGAGCTTGTGTATGGAAACAGCACATCATCCATGCTAAGGCATTTCAGAGCTTTACAGAGCAGTCTGCACAGCCCCAGAACAATCCTACAAGCACACAAAGTAGGACTGTTGCTTCATGATTTTTATTCATAATTGTGAATGCATTATCATGATTTCAACTAATATATGTATATTATATGTATATCATGAACTTCTTTCATTATAGCATCTCGCAAGCAAATGGTTGATGAGGCATTGGTCAACATGGTCATAAAAGACTCTCAGCCATTTACAGTGGTTGAGAATGAGGGTTTCAGGGGCCTTGTCCATGCCCTTGATCCTTCCTATATAATCCCAACCAGACAGGTGAGTATAGCAGAGGTCGATTTTGATGTATAATCTATATAATATATCTGTATCTATAATAATATAATTTTACAATTAATTTTTTGTGAACTCAAAAAGGCTTTAAAGAAAATAGTGGCTTCAAAATATGAGGAAGCAAAGAGGAAGGCCAAGGCTAACATGGAAAAAGCAACTGCTGTGTCTCTAACATCGGATATGTGGACTTCAATCAACATGGATGCATATCTTGCAATAACCTGCCATTACATTGATGACAGTGATAAGCTGAATACAGTGTTGTTGGATGTTGAGAAGTTCCCAAACAGGCACACAGCGGAAAATATGGCTCTGGTGAAAAATAATGTCATGATGGAGTGGTCAATCAAGGACAAAGTGAAGTGTCTTGTCACAGATGCAAACATGATTGCTTGTGCAAGAATTCTGCAAGTGAGACATACAGTTTGCATTGCACATGCGCTTAACACCATGGTTAAAAAGTCTTTTGATCAGGTACCAGCTCTGTGTGACATTCGGAACAAAGCAAAAAAAGTGGTCACCTATTTTCGAAGCAGCACCTCTGCCAAAGAAATGTTGACCCAGGTGCAGCAAGAGATGAACAGGCCAGTTCTTCAACTGGTGAATGAAGTGGAAACACGTTGGAACAGTACTTTTCACATGCTTCAACGGCTGCATGAGGAAAGACAAACTGTGGGAGCATCCCTTGCCTCACTTAAAACTGATATAGCACCACTTTATGCACAGGACTATGAAGCCATACATCAAATTCTGTGTGTTCTCGCCCCATTCCACCTGGCCACCGTAGAGCTGTCCGAGGTAAAACAAGTGTCTGGCTCCAAAGTAATTCCTTTGCTAAAAATGATTCACCATTCATTACAGACTGAACAAATTAGGTATTTATTTTTATTTATTTACAATACTCATTAGCAAATGTTGATGTCTTTTTTATTTATTTTTTATTTTTGCACAGAGTAACTCATTTTGTATTTCATAGGTTAACCATGGACATCACAAAGGAATGAACTGAGAACACATCTGGAATATGGAGTCGCTCAGCATAATGACCATGGCAACTCTGCTGGACCCAAGGTTTAAAACCTTGGGTTTCCTTAACCCAACTAAAATGACAGAGGCTGTCAAACGGCTAAAAGCAGAATGTGGCAATGTCATCAGGGCCGAAGAAGAAACACCATCCACATCATCAAGCACTCAGTCAACAGAAGCACCATCATCAACCCAACAGCCCACACCAAGCTCAAGTATTTATTTATTATTATTTTATTTATTATTATTGTATTTTATAATTGTTGACCAATGTACATGTACAGTCACTCCCAATTAAATATTTTTCTCCTCACACTTCTTAGGTGGAAACCTTTGGCTTCTGTTGGACAGTGCTGTAGACCAGCACAAACAAAGCTCAAATGCCACTTCTGATGCGATCGTTGAAGTGGATAGATACCTTACAGAGACAAACATACAAAGAGCTGAAGACCCACTTGCATACTGGAGAATGCAGAAACATGTCTACCCACACCTATATACATTGGCATTACAGTTTCTTTGTACCCCGGCCTCCTCTGTACCAGTGTTCTCCAAGGCTGGGGAAGTACTGTCTAAGAGGAGAAATAGACTCAGCCCCAACACTGTGAAACAGCTTTTATTTCTTAATAAAAATAATAAAAAACTTTATCACCTTTCTGTCATTCCTACAGTTACACAAGCACTATCACTGCCAAGCGTCATAAGCACATTTAATAACAGATGAAAGCTTTTATTTGTACACATAGCATTGAAACGATGGAGTGTGTTGTGGTTGCTTCAGCTGACAGCTTCTTCCACAGGCTTCTGGCTGCTTTATTTTAAATAAGCACCAGATGGCGCTGTTCTCGACACTCTCCAAGCTTTGAATCTTTTCCCGAAACAGTCAGGGGAAAGCCTCAGTGCTTCATGAGGCTTCATTTCCCCATCCCTAACAGGAGATCTGGGAGACTTTGGAGACTTTTTGGAGACTTACATAGAGCAGTGCTGACTGCAACAAGACCAGACAAAGAGTGGATGGTGCACTGTGAATATAAAGGTGAGTAGATGATGAGGTGCAGGTGAAGCGAGTCAGCACTCTGGTGATTGTGAACGAGTGGGCAGGGATATATTATACATATCCCCTACACAAGTCAAATATTATATATATATATATATATTTATTATTATTATTATTTTTTTTATTACTGGTGGCCCAGTATGACTCAGGAAGTTCGTTGTTACGTCCAAGGATGTCCTATCTGTGCCATCACAACATCTCCTCTGCACCTAACTGAGGGTAAGCTCCTTCCATTGCTCATTCCTCAACGCCCCTGGTCACACCTAGGAGTAGATTTCAGTACCGACCTACATGAGTCTCAGATTCTCTAATACCCATGAAGGGGTTACCAAGATGGATACTGCAGAAATGCTTTTCAACCATGTCTTTATTAAGAACATTATTGTGTGTCTGAGACGTAATCAATCACCTTTTTTATTCTGAATATAGTCATAAAATGCATCACTAATTACTAATTACTTTTTAATTGTCTCAAGCCAGGCTTTCGTCTTGTGCGCAAGAGTGACTGATTATGATTATAGCAGAAGGCTTGGGTGTTTCCCCCCATCTTTTAAAAGAATATCTTTTTTGTCTTTAGATTTCTAGTTTCCAGGAGCCTGCTGTAAAGCCAGATAGCAGGCAGGATTAGGCATTGAACCGCATCGTGTCTAGATCACTGAATGCGTCATTATGTACTGTTGTGCTTAAGTTCAAGGCTGAAAAAAGCAGTGAATACAGGCTATTCACCAAACAGGCAAAGTTGTGTTGATGCGTGAGTATAATAACAACGAGTTTGACAAATATAATGTAATTTAATGGAAAACTATGAGTTTGAGGCGTGGCAGGATTTTGAGGATTTTGATTTGAGCTTGAATTTTAGTACGCTCGATGACGTCCGCCTTTAATAATCTCCATAACTAGCAGTTAGGGGTAATCAGTCGTACTTTTCGGTATCAAATTAGATCAATGCGGTTTTATTAAGGGTGTAACTGTACAAAGAAGTCACGGTTCGGTACATAACTCGGTTTTGGGGTCACGGTTCGATATGAGTTTGGTACATTTACGTGTCCGGAAATTACTAAGCAATTACTGATTGCTTAAAATAAAGTAAGGAATTGTTGATTTGTTACTCTAATTGGTAGATTTGCTGCATGGTAAAATTCAACGTCTGTTTGCGTGTGAGAGTTCATTAACATGCGGTGACAATGGCGGATACACAAAGTTCAATATTACGTCTTTTTTAACAAATCATGGAAAGATGAGCGAGAAGGAGAAAAGTGCAATCTACATCTGAGCCTTCTTCACCTTTCCACTAGGAGACAGCGAGTGAAGTGGCACCAGAGGCTTCCCATTTCCAGGACACAGATATTTCATCACTGGACAGTAGTGAGAGCTCCACGACACAAATCGGCACAATGCCAAATGATTTTGTCTCATTATAACAGGGGAAACAACTTAAAATACTCTGTCATTTATGGTCATACAGATAAGAGTAAGACATAATTTGAAACTGAAGGGTCTGTTTACTGACAATATAAACAAAACATTGTGCTTTTGTAAAATAAAGAAGAAGAAAAAAACAGGATGCTGCTTTCTGCCGTCCCAATTTCCTTTCCATGAAGCTTGTGGAGCGCATCACAAAAATAGCGTATAGGCTACCAGCAAGCTTTTGCATGCCATTCTTGTTTTGTGTTGGTGCGTAGATTGTCTCTTCTTCTGCTCTTTTTCCGTTGCATTACCGCGCGGGCCCCGTTCTGGATTGCAATGTGGATCGCCAGTGACTGACTGTATGGTTCGGGATGAATACATGACATTTCAGCTCTTTGACGGTTGGCCTGGTGTAACAGGGTTAAAAAGAGTATTGTTGTGTGAATTTCATAAAATAAGGCATTTGGCTGTATTTATTGGTGTTCAAAGGCTCCCCTCCTGTGGCTATTAATGGTTCTGCAGATATTGTATTTTGTCGCTCTTCTCTTGCGCTACCGCAGCAGATTCAAGTGTCGATACGTCCGATTTTTCTCGCTCTAACTCATTAACAGATTAATTGTAAAAATGATATGTTTTAAGTGAATCTTTTCGACGCAATATATTTCGTATATGTATTTGAACATATATATAATGCATTTAACACTTTAACACGGTTGTTGAGATTGTTATAAAATGTATTGAATTTCTGTGCGTCACACGAGCGAGCACGAGTTCATTTCTTGTGATGATTGTGTCGGTCTTAACAATCTGACAATTATTTGTATTATGAGTTGAGTGAATGTGTATTTTCTATTTTTCTAGTCTTTTATGAATGTCTGCAGTCTCTTCAGCCAATGTGAACCGTTTTCTTCTTTTTCTTTCTAAAAAAAAAGGTATGTTGCTTTCGTGTTTATTCTGTTATAAATGTTAACAAATGGTATTTAGCAATTAATAAAGCATTACCGTTATAGTCTACAATTAATTATCCTGTACTTGTACATTGTGGTACTAATTACAGGTATATTGTTACGTTTTTCACATTGTATATTATTACTATATGTCTAATATGAATGAGTTTGGCTGTAAAGCAGCAGATTCAAGTGTCGATGCTGTGGTCTTTTATGAATGTCTGCAGTCTCTTCAGCCAATGTGAACCGTTTTCTTCTTTTTCTTTCTAAAAAAAGATAAATTCAAGTTGAACCCCATTTGTGAGTGTGTCCTTCCACATCCGTTACACTGGCTCTGAAAACAAATACAAAATGAACATTTTTGATTTACAGATCCTATAACATATTTAAGAGCTTATGATTAAATAAACAGAAAATCGATTAACTGTTTGCTTAAGTGGTTATTTTCAATAGGTCTGTACTGAAATATTACCATATTTTTTGCTTGTTGTAGCATCTGGACTGTCTCACAAATGGTTGGTTCCATTGAATATCAGAGATGCTCTTAGCCTGTTGACATTTGCATATACAGTGGGGAGAACAAGTATTTGATAACCTGCAAAATCGGCAGTGTTTCCTACTTACAAAGCATGTAGAAGTCTGTAATTTAATTTGCATTTTATTGCATGACATAAGTATTTGATCACCTACCAACCAGTAAGAATTCCGGCTCTCACAGACCTGTTAGTTTTTCTTTAAGAACCCCTCCTGTTCTCCACTCATTACCTGTATTAACTGCACCTGTTTGAACTCGTTACCTGTATAAAAGACACCTGTCCACACACTCAATCAAACAGACTCCAACCTCTCCACAATGGCCAAGACCAGAGAGCTGTGTAAGGACATCAGGGATAAAATTGTAGACCTGCACAAGGCTGGGATGGGCTACAGGACAATAGGCAAGCAGCTTGGTGAGAAGGCAACAACTGTTGGCGCAATTATTAGAAAATGGAAGAAGTTCAAGATGACGGTCAATCTCCCTCGGTCTGGGGCACCATGCAAGATCTCACCTCGTGGGGCATCAATGATCATGAGGAAGGTGAGGGATCAACCCAGAACTACACGGCAGGACCTGGTCAATGACCTGAAGAGAGCTGGGACCACAGTCTCAAAGAAAACCATTAGTAACACACTACGCCGTCATGGATTAAAATCCTGCAGTGCACGCAAGGTCCCCCTGCTCAAGCCAGCGCATGTCCAGGCCTGTCTGAAGTTTGCCAATGACCATCTGGATGATCCAGAGGAGGAATGGGAGAAGGTCATGTGGTCTGATGAGACAAAAATAGAGCTTTTTGGTCTAAACTCCACTCGCCGTGTTTGGAGGAAGAAGAAGGATGAGTACAACCCCAAGAACACCATCCCAACCATGAAGCATGGAGGTGGAAACATCATTCTTTGGGGATGCTTTTCTGCAAAGGGGACAGGACGACTGCACCGTATTGAGGGGAGGATGGATGGGGCCATGTATCGCGAGATCTTGGCCAACAACCTCCTTCCCTCAGTAAGAGCATTGAAGATGGGTCGTGGCTGGGTCTTCCAGCATGACAACGACCCGAAACACACAGCCAGGGCAACTAAAGAGTGGCTCCGTAAGAAGCATCTCAAGGTCCTGGAGTGGTCTAGCCAGTCTCCAGACCTGAACCCAATAGAAAATCTTTGGAGGAAGCTGAAAGTCAGTATTGGCCAGCGACAGCCCCGAAACCTGAAGGATCTGGAGAAGGTCTGTATGGAGGAGTGGGCCAAAATCCCTGCTGCAGTGTGTGCAAACCTGGTCAAGAACTACAGGAAACGTATGATCTCTGTAATTGCAAACAAAGGTTTCTGTACCAAATATTAAGTTCTGCTTTTCTGATGTATCAAATACTTATGTCATGCAATAAAATGCAAATTAATTACTTAAAAATCATACAATGTGATTTTCTGGATTTTTGTTTTAGATTCCGTCATTTACAGTTGAAGAGTACCTATGATAAAAATTACAGACTTCTACATGCTTTGTAAGTGGGCAAACCTGCAAAATCGTTAGTGTATCAAATACTTGTTCTCCCCACTGTAAATTAAGGTCCTGGCACCAAAAAGTCTACGGTGAATTGCCTCCGTTGTTCCTTTTGTTGCTTGGCCGATGCTAAGCAGTCACACCGTTAAGGTCCTTTGGATACTTCAAAGAGATCGTAATCAACATATGTTCCCATGCAGGCAAAGAGGGACATGTGGCCTGGACTGTGAGCCATTCCAATACACAGACACAGACAATCTCTCCATTTACCTCATAATTAAACTATTCCAGAATGTATATGATATATCCCTGTGTGTACGCATGTTCCCTATGATTATACTAGCCTAGTTATGACGTGAGTTATGTTAAGGTAATTTTAAATGCTTATTTTCATGTGTAAGAATGTAGCTTCAATACCTTTCAACCATATACTTCTTGGATTTGAAATTCTCCTCTCATTAAGTAAAGATCATGTTCCATGAAGATATTTGGTAAATTTCCATAAATATATAAAAAATGTATTATTAGTAGTAATATGCATTGCTAAGGACTTCATTTGGACAACTTTAAAGGCAATTTTCTCAATATGTATATATTTTTTTTTGCACCCTCTGATTCCAGATTTTCAATAGTTTAATAGTTGTATCTCGGCCAAATATTGTCCTATCCTAACATCTATCATTATATATATATATATATATATATATATATATATATATATATATTATATACTTCTTAGTTTAAACATGTCAGTAATAAGCCTAAAAGGATAGTACAAACAGACACTTCATTTATTGAAGTTTTGCACTGTGGAAAAAAAGGGCTGATCTTAGGCATTACATTTCTCAGCTGCAAATGGTCTTCACTCCAGTCCTGCACAAATCTCACATCATCTCAACACATAACCTGATATGATATCATGGAAATATGTGTCCTGAGAAATCAGTGTCTTTATTAAGCCCAATCGAATTGAAGTAATAATGATCTGAGAGTGAGACGGGTTTTAGTGAACCCTTAGTTTAGTTTATGACACCTTCTGGGGTTTGGATCACTAACAATCCAGAAAAAGTGTTGATATTATCAAAAATAGTATTAAGCAACAAACCTTAGCACCAATATGCTTCTTGGGATTTGTACTTATTTTTGATTCAAACTTGATGAGACTCTGATGTGACTTGGTTTTAATAGGCTATATTAATGTTAATAATGTATTCAAAAATACATAGTTTTTATGTTAATGTAAATATAAACATGTCAATATAAAACATTCATTAAAGATTTCATATTATTGATTGTTTGTCATAAGGTGTATTTTGTTCCATGCAACTGACCCAGAAACTGTGACCCAAATGGAAATGGAAAACTAATGTACTAAAGAAGAAAAACAAAACCCACAGAGGGGACTTTTGTATCTATTTACAATATTTAATATACGCTCTCTATAGAGAAAGATCATGTTTGTTTTTCCACTCACTGATTTCTAAAGACGCACATTGCACACACCCACATACCACAATACCCACAAATACCATTTTAAATACTGAATGTTCTCTTAAAAGGAATACATAAAACAGACTGACTGACTAACATTCAGGTCACATTAGGGCTGAAAACATTTAATAGTCAAAGTGTTTTTTTCTCTTGTAAAACAAGTAGGTCAAACCATAAAAAAAGAAACCACCGCAACACATCCTTTACATCTGTTCGTCGCGATCCAAAATGACATGCAGTGACAAAGGGTTGATTGAGGTTATTAGATCTAGCAAAACATTTTTTAAATTTTGTGAGCCCTGTGGACGAATCATTCCGGTTGCCATTTTTCCACACGTTTTCAAAACAATTCCCCACGTGTAATGACGGGGGAGCTGAAGCTCATTATAATATGCAAAACTGTTATCTAATCATAGCAGTGGGTGTTTACTTTCAAGTCTTCAATGCGGCACGCCCATGAAAACCAAACGTTCCAGGAGCTAGGCTCAAAACCAGGGTAGAAAATAACCTATTACTTATTCATTATGATGTTTTTGAATGTAAAAACCACGCAAAGGTCTTAAGTTGACCTCAGACAACAGTATAAAAAAATTAAAAAGCCAGCTTTGACCCCTTTAATGCCTCCAACACGCTATGATTGTATATGATTGGTTCGTGCAATAAATCCCGCCTTTTCTTTTTGTGCGCGTTCGCGAATCAACAAAATGATGACGTTAATGTGAGGATTAATTAAAAAGTAAGTAAACAACTCAGCCACTTAGATATTACCACTTTATGTCGTCAAAATTGAAATGTCCTGAAAACATGATGACTGTGGGGTTTTTTTGTGCACTATCAGCTTTGTGAAATTAAAGGTAGGGTAGGTAATTTTGGAGAGGCGTGGCTCCAAAGCCTCCTTCAAAACACATGAACGCACACAGCAGAGTCTGCAAAGCATCACGAGAGACGGCGTTAAACTACCTCATGTCTCAAAGCACATAACATTACAATAATAATGAACTCAAACAACTTACAGAGCTCTTACTTGTACCACCTGACTGCTGCTGATTAATTTCGGCGTTGATAGTGAAGAGGAAAAGTATGTGAACCCCTTGCAGAATCTGTGAAAATGTGAATAATTTTAACAAAATAAGAGATCATACAATATGCATGTTAATTTTTATTTAGGACTGTCCTGAATAAGATATTTTACATAAAAAATGTTTACATATAATCCACAAGACAAAAAAAAATAGCTGAATTTATAAAAATTACCCTTTTCAAAAGTTTATGTACCCTTGATTCTTAATACTGTGTTATTACTGTGTTGATCCACGACTCTTTTTTTTTTTTTTTGTGTGTGTGTGTGTGTGTTTTTGGTTGTTCATGAGTCTCTTGTTTGTCCTGAGCAGTTAAACTGCCCAATGTTCTTCAGAAAAATCCTCCAGATCCTGCAAATTCTTCAGTTTTACAGCATCTTTGGCATATTTGAACCCTTTCTAGCCCCCATATTTGTGTTTGAGTCCCTCAGTTGTCCTCAGTGTAAAAAGATGGATCTCAAAATCATACAGTCACTGCTGGAAAGGGTTCAGATCTATATACCAAAAATGTATATACTGTTCTAGCTGACTAAAACAGCCAGGTCACTTGGATCATTTCAGCCTGGCGTGTACCGTGACCAAAGCATTTACTTTACTTTTCTATATTCAAATACTAGAGAATAATGACGAATATTGTCTGAACCTCTCACTGAGAGAAAGAACATGTATGTTTTGGGAAAGTTTCCTGTTTATAGTTAGAGCCCGACCAACTTCAACCTTGGAGAAGCTGTGTCAGCTGTGTATCTGTGTGTGCACTAGTATTCTTTGTTACAGGTCCTGTATTGGTGAGGTGGACAACTGGCACCCTGGGGAGATAAAATGACTTGTTTTCTTCGACATGCTGGTGCCTAGAAACACAGTTCTGTGACCTCACAGGATCACTACGTGCCTAAGACCAGGGTCCGGGTGTCAGCCATATGATTGGTGAAGATATACTGCTGTCTATCAGTCCATGTGTGGAAATTTTAAAAGTTCATCTATTTCTTAGCCAATCAGAATCATTCAACCAGAAGTAATGACGTAGATGAGTGATTTGTGTAAGGTATAATTGCTGTGTAAATGTGAATGTACGGCATGAGTGCCCTACGAACTCCTTGTGAGTATTGACTTCTGCTGATGAAAACGCAAACTGTTCTTCAATTGACTGCACTTCTGACTTCATCATATCTGGTCTTGGGTCTTTAACTGTAAATTCCCCTACAATAGTATTGACATAAACGCATAAATCTGAGTCTGAGGACGTGGACAGCTTCGGGTAGAATGTCACAGGTTGCCGTCTCTAAATTACGGTTACAACATGGCGTGAACGGAGCATAAGCTGGTTGTTTTGGTTCAGGATGAACTGCAAAAAGTAGTTGCTGTTTGTTTGTGGCGCTCAGTGACTGTTTCTACAACTCTGCATAGCCTTACGGAACGCGCTGATGATGTGTGATGTCTGCACGAGGTGCGCGGAGGTATGAAAATACATGTTCACAGGCAAGTATTACTGAATGCAGTGATTGGACGAACATTTTTTGGTACTGAGACTTCCGCAGAAGATAGGCCTATGTATTTTTTACTCGCGAGACTCACGGGACCCAACGCAATAGAGTGCGCCGTGGGACTAGATTTCGTCTGTGTGCGGGTTGCGGGTGAATAAAATGATTTGTGGGACTCCCACAAAATAGAATATCTAAAAATAAAACAAATAAAAACAAATAAATTGTTATTCATCTATTGTACAAAAGCAACAAGAACGACTAAAACAAAATAAAAACGATCTACAGGCGCAAGCATAGGCAGAGTTTCTATTTATAACATGTTTTTGCAGTGTTGTGCAATGTAGCCAATCACAGACATATGTGTTGATTTCTTGAATGCAATGGCCAATCAGATGCATTTAAGATAGAATCCACTCAACGCTTAAAACGTCTGAGTTTTTGTTTAGTGCTGAATTCTGCATGCTGGCAAATGCTCTGATTATAACAAAGAAAGTGTAGACATTATGAAAGATTCATTGTGCAGTCAGCTTAATTGATAACGTAGCTTTGTGAGATTGTGATGAACTGAGGCCTAGTCCACACGTACACGGGTATTTTTATAACCGGCGTTTTTCCTCCTCTGTTTTTTAAAATGATCGCGTCCACACAAGCACGGTTTAAAAAAAAATCTCTGTCCACATGAAAACGGAAAAACACGCTATGAAGCGGTGTCAAGAGCATGCCAAACCAACAGGTGGCGATATAACGCTAACCGTGAAGCCATGTTGGCCAATCAGAAGCCTGGAAAAAGGTTATTACCGGGTCCGGTAGGCTAAAAACATGGCGCACAGAGGAAGGGGAGAGTCATATGTGTGGACTGATGATGAAGTTGAGTTATTCCTTAATGTTACACTTGAATACAAAGTTAGCAAAACCCAAGAAAACGTGGACTGGGAGTCTTGCCAGTCCGAGTGTGGCGACATCCTAGCTCTTTTCCTTGAGCAGTACCCTTCTGAGACGTCCACAGAATTTCTTCATCGCAAAGAGGATATAACCAGGGCCATCATCACCAACAAGCTAAAGGTGATACGGGCGAAATACAGGCAAGCGGTGGACCCCGGTCGAAAAAGCGGTCATGGCAGAGTGGTTCTACTCTACTTTGAACTATGTGAGCAGATATGGGGTGGTTCACCAGCAAAGACTACAATTCCTTCAGGTATAGAAACGACGGATGTTGATACGGCTTTTAATCGCAGTTCGGATTCTGCACCTTCATCTACACTTGATCTGCCGCTTGCGGAAATGTCTCCTGTGTCTGATCAACTTCAAGAGTCTGATGGCAGCAATTTGGCCCCCTCAGTGGTGAAGGAGAGAAGAGATCTAATTTATGTATGTAGCGCTTAATCGTTGATCATCAATAAGTCCTTATGTTTATAAAAGTAGACTGTAGACTAACTCTATATGCCTACCAGTACTGTCTGTTGCAGTGGTGGAAGTACTCGGATAATTTACTTAAGCAAAAGTAGCAATGCCACAGTGGAAAAGTACTGTTACAAGTAAAAGTCCTGCAATCAAAATTGTTGCCAAAAAATTCAAGTACAAAAGTATAAGCAAATATATATCAGTAAAAGCATCAAAGTATACTAAGTACCAAAAGTAAAAATGCAGAATGTGGTGGAGTATAAAGTATAGAGTAGTAGAAAATGGAAATACTCAAAATATAAGTTCCTCAAGTGTAATTAAGTACACTACTTCTGTAAATGTAATTCGCTATATTCCACCAATGGTGTGTTGTAATAGTTATATGGCTAACTTGTTTGTTGTAATGTATATTATCATCTTGGTCTATGTAAATTTATGTAAGATAGCTTGAAATAATTATTTTAATCTACTCTTTTCAAGGCAAAACTCAATGGACACAAACAGGACAGACTTAAAAGAAAGCATCCAGCTGAGACACAGTTGCTGTATGTACAAACCCGATTCCAAAAAAGTTGGGACACTATACAAATTGTGAATAAAAACAGAATGCAATGATGTGGAAGTTTCAAATTTCAATATTTTATTCGGAATACAAAATAGATGTATAAAATATTATTATCAAATGTTTAAACTGAGAAAATTGATAATTTTAAGGGAAAAATAAGTTGATTTTAAATTTCATGGCATCAACACATCTCAAAAATGTTGGGACAAGGCCATGTTTACCACTGTGTGGCATCCCCTCTTCTTTTTATAACAGTCTGCAAACATCTGGAGACTGAGGAGACAAGTTGCTCAAGTCTAGGAATAGGAATGTTGTCCCATTCTTGTCTAATACAGGCTTCTAGTTGCTCAACTGTCTTAGGTCTTCTTTGTCGCATCTTCCTCTTTATGATGCGCCAAATGTTTTCTATGGGTGAAAGATCTGGACTGCAGGCTGGCCATTTCAGTACCCGGATCCTTCTTCTACGCAGCCATGATGTTGTAATTGATGCAGTATGTGGTCTGGCATTGTCATGTTGGAAAATGCAAGGTCTTCCCTGAAAGAGACGACGTCTGGATGGGAGCATATGTTGTTCTAGAACTTGGATATACCTTTCAGCATTGATGGTGCCTTTCCAGATGTGTAAGCTGCCCATGCCACACGCACTCATGCAACCCCATACCATCAGAGATGCAGGCTTCTGAACTGAGCGCTAATAACAACTTGGGTTGTCCTTGTCCTCTTTAGTCCGGATGACATGGCGTCCCAGTTTTCCAAAAAGAACTTCAAATTTTGATTCATCTGACCACAGAACAGTTTTCCACTTTGCCACAGTCCATTTTAAATGAGCCTTGGCCCAGAGAAAACGCCTGCGCTTCTGGATCATGTTTAGATATGGCTTCTTTTTTGACCTATAGAGTTTTAGCCGGCAACGGCTAAATGGCACGGTGGATTGTGTTCACCGACAGTGTTTTCTGGAAGTATTCCTGAGCCCATGTTGTAATTTCCATTACAGTAGCATTCCTGTATGTGATGCAGTGCCGTTTAAGGACCCGAAGATCACGGGCATCCAGTATGGTTTTCCGGCCTTGACCCTTACGCACAGAGATTGTTCCAGATTCTCTGAATCTTTGGATGATATTATGCACTGTAGATGATGATAACTTCAAACTCTTTGCAATTTTTCTCTGAGAAACTCCTTTCTGATAAAGGAGCTATAAAGGAAAAATAGCTCCACTATTTTTCGCCGCAGCATTGGGGGAATTGGTGATCCTCTGCCCATCTTGACTTCTGAGAGACACTGCCACTCTGAGAGGCACTTTTAATACCCAATCATGTTGCCAATTGACCTAATAAGTTGCAAATTGGTCCTCCAGCTGTTCCTTATATGTACATTTAACTTTTCCGGCCTCTTATTGCTACCTGTCCCAACTTTTTTGGAATGTGTAGCTCTCATGAAATCCAAAATGAGCCAATATTTGGCATGACATTTCAAAATGTCTCACTTTCAACATTTGATATGTTATCTACACTCACCTAAAGGATTATTAGGAACACCTGTTCAATTTCTCATTAATGCAATTATCTAATCAACCAATCACATGGCAGTTGCTTCAATGCATTTAGGGGTGTGGTCCTGGTCAAGACAATCTCCTGAACTCCAAACTGAATGTCAGAATGGGAAAGAAAGGTGATTTAAGCAATTTTGAGCGTGGCATCGTTGTTGGTGCCAGACGGGCCGGGTCTGAGTATTTCACAATCTGCTCAGTTACTGGGATTTTCACGCACAACCATTTCTAGAGTTTACAAAGAATGGTGTGAAAAAGGAAAAACATCCAGTATGCGGCAGTCCTGTGGGCGAAAATGCCTTGTTGATGCTAGAGGTCAGAGGAGAATGGGCCGACTGATTCAAGCTGATAGAAGAGCAACTTTGACTGAAATAACCACTCGTTACAACCGAGGTATGCAGCAAAGCATTTGTGAAGCCACAACACGCACAACCTTGAGGCGGATGGGCTACAACAGCAGAAGACCCCACCGGGTACCACTCATCTCCACTACAAATAGGAAAAAGAGGCTACAATTTGCACGAGCTCACCAAAATTGGACAGTTGAAGACTGGAAAAATGTTGCCTGGTCTGATGAGTCTCGATTTCTGTTGAGACATTCAGATGGTAGAGTCAGAATTTGGCGTAAACAGAATGAGAACATGGATCCATCATGCCTTGTTACCACTGTGCAGGCTGGTGGTGGTGGTGTAATGGTGTGGGGGATGTTTTCTTGGCACACTTTAGGCCCCTTAGTGCCAATTGGGCATCGTTTAAATGCCACGGCCTACCTGAGCATTGTTTCTGACCATGTCCATCCCTTTATGACCACCATGTACCCATCCTCTGATGGCTACTTCCAGCAGGATAATGCACCATGTCACAAAGCTCGAATCATTTCAAATTGGTTTCTTGAACATGACAATGAGTTCACTGTACTAAAATGGCCCCCACAGTCACCAGATCTCAACCCAATAGAGCATCTTTGGGATGTGGTGGAACGGGAGCTTCGTGCCCTGGATGTGCATCCCACAAATCTCCATCAACTGCAAGATGCTATCCTATCAATATGGGCCAACATTTCTAAAGAATGCTTTCAGCACCTTGTTGAATCAATGCCACGTAGAATTAAGGCAGTTCTGAAGGTGAAAGGGGGTCAAACACAGTATTAGTATGGTGTTCCTAATAATCCTTTAGGTGAGTGTACATTGCTGCTTTAGATGAAAATGATTTGTGGTATTCATAAAATAGTGTGCCTCCGTAAGACATTGCGAGTTCCGAAATTATGGCTAGATAGGTATCTAGTTCCTTTCTCCTGTCTGGATACACTTTGCAGATAATGTCTCTGAACATGCCAAAAGCGACGTTAAATTCTGCCATTGTCAAACTTTTAGTAAGTCTTGGGTCATTATCTTTGAAAATGACTGATATAATCACCACAATCCACGATCCTTCTTTCTTTAGTTTCTGCGCATAACAGTATTTTTTACTAAGTTAATGTTATTACCTGACAGGATTTGAGCGCGCAGTTGAGGAGAGATGGCAGCTGCTGGGGGGAAGACAGGCACCCTGGTGGAAGCAGCAGGTAACGCGGATCCAAGAGATCTTCTAGGAAGATTAGCAGCAAAGTCGGTAGTAAGGGCGAAGTCTGATGTCGAGCTGAAAGTCTGCCCGTCAAACATCACCTAAGCGTTGTGATTCCAGCGCTTGGATCCTGTTGTCCATTCCAGAGAGGGCTCCTTGGATTGACAGCAGCGCTGAGAAAATCCTGTCGTCTCCCTGTTGTGCTGGCTCTTGGGAGGGATAAGATGATTTTGCCTTTTTTGGAATTGAAGACACATGATCGGTGGAAGTATTTTTTCTTTTCTCCGTGGCTTTACGGCCTGTAGCTCTGGGAAGAGAAGGTGCTGCGTTGGTATATAGGGGCTGCAGGCCTTGATTGACTTCTTGTAAAAAAGTCAAGAGCTGATCATGGTTCAGATTCAGTGGAGCTTGTATATTGAGGGAGTACAAGGTGGACAAGATCCTTTCTTTGGGCCATTCGTTAATGGAGAAGGGATTCCTCGCTGCTATCCCAGAGCTCGATATCGAGGTCTTCAGTGTAATGATCCTGAATCTCATCCGGAGAATCCTCAGATAGGATTTGTCCTAGGATGTCCAAAGTGTCCATCATTAGGAAGCAGCAGGTAAGATGTGATAGAAATAACGTATACGTAATTTTCATGCTGTGGTTGGCTGTATCGCAATGCTTGTGAGCAGTTTAAGCATACTTCCCGAGCAGTAATGCCACGTATATATCGCCAGTCTAATAGGAGAATGGTAGTGATTGGAACTATGCCTACGTGGCCTGACTGAACTAACGCTGTGCTTGATTTAATGTAAAAATACAAAAAAGAATTGTAAATCACGATCACCTGCAGTGGTGTTTTGAAATGAGGAGGTAAAGGTTTTTAATTGTTTTTTTTTTCCTCAGTTTTTTTTATTTTATTTATTTTTTGTTTCATGTCCTAGTTACACTTAATGATGTCACATTTCCCTGGTTAAATAAACATTACATGAAAAAAGATGAAACCAAATACAATTCTATTTTGTATTTTACATTAACTATGTAATTAATGTTCTATTTAATAAAACCAAGTATATATCTCATCAAGTTAGTGTTTTTGCGCATTTTTGCAGTGACCGTTATTTCACCAAGTAGAATATGTTCCTGGTTCAACATCCTTGTCGATCCTGGAACAACATTCCAATCAACCAATCACATTTGAGGGATAGGTTTACAGTTAATATTTACAGCTTACAGCAAGGGTTCAACATTCTTATTCACCTCATTTCCCTCTGATTTTAGGAATAAGTTATAGGGATAAGGGTTGTATCATGAACTGAAGTCTAACTGTCTGGTCTGAAGGTTTGTATAAACATACAGTTAAATCTCTTTTGTCAAGCCTACAGTATACCATACTGAAATAAACCAGCTTTGACCTAAATCGGTTTCCTGTTTTTTTTTGGAGGTTAGTAGTTTGATGTTGGTGGATCAGAAAAGCATTTCTGAAAGCTTATGTGTTTAAATCTAAAACATAAATTAATTTGATGTTACAGGTTTGACAGTTTGTGGTTAAAGGGATAGTTAATTTTCTCGTGACCAATTCTATTATTTCGGATTGTTAACAGGTTGGCTTAAGAAGACCTATCAAACCTTTACAAATAGAAAGACTGATATAATTTATTAAACTTCCCTTTGACATTAACTTACAAGTACAATTATGCAAGCTTAAATCCCTATTTTATAAAGTATCTACTATTTTATTGTCTTCCTGTTAAACTGTCATTTCCTCATGAAGATCCTCCCCTTTTGATAAGCTATAAAATGGGCGCTGAAACAGGCATGTTATTTTATTCACCTCCTGATCAAAGATGGATCTGCAAATCTCAGTTTTTCTTCTCTTCGTTCTTTTCACTGCAGGTAGAAATGGCTTTTTATAATTGTACATAAAAATACAGATCATTTGATGTCTCACTTTCTCTCTGACTCTTTTTTATTATTATTACTAAAGGACACTCTCTCTACTGTTACGAGTGCCTCACGGATTCTTGTATAGAAAAACTCGTGAAATGTCCCATTACAGCTTACAAGTGCAAGAGTTCAACAGTGGTGACACAGATTGGTAAGTCCAATATGATGGATTGAAATGTACTGTTATTTTTGACTGGAGATGCTACTATAATTTACTGGAGCTGCAACAGTGGAAATATATCTCAGACCACTACTCATTTACCTGGTGTAATTTATGATTTCAATCACATAATATTCAATATAAATTTCTGATATTTAATTAGTTTTCTCTCAGATTGTTACAGTAACAAAAATGTTTGAAATTAGAAAAATGCTAAATTTTGTCTTTTCACTAATTTTTTACAGCTTTGTAGCTGTGAGATGAAAATTATCCATGCTAAATTATCTGAAAAGCACTTTTTTACATATTTATAAATACATTTTCCATCAAAACATTGTGCCATTGAACTGCTCTTTCCTGTATCATTCATGTTTTTTCAGGTTACATTAGTTCCAAAGTGAAGGTTAAAGGTTGTGCCTTTGACTGTCAAAGTGGGTCCATGAACCTCGGTGTGGTAAAGACGTCGTCTTCCTGCTGTGACACTTACTTTTGTAATACCAACGATGCTCCAGGTATTGTTCTTTACTGACTAAGTGCAAATGACTATCTTCTTTAAAGTCAACACTCATTTTAGTTCCATGTGATTCAATTAGGGAAAAAAATGTAGGTTGTGACTTGATTTTTGCAGCTAAAGGAGTGTTGTTTCATATTAGATAAAATCAAATAAAAGAACACTTGTTTCCCTCCTGTAGATCCCAGAACTATGGCCCCCAATGGAAAGACATGTTACTATTGTGATGGAAAGAGCTGCTCAAACATAATGAGCTGTTCAGGGACTGAAGATCGCTGCATTACAGATAGAGGTGAGAATCTGCTAAAGGAAGAAGATTAAAGTCTTCATTTGTGCCTCTCCATCATTAATGGGTCTTATAACCATTGATACAATTCACATATATGGCCAACTAACCTAGACTGACTAAACCTTTGTTTCCTTTCTTTTTATCAGGGACTTTTGGAGGCCAGTCAATGGTTGTGAAAGGCTGTGTCTCTAAATCTATTTGTGATGCTGCAACTAATGTTGAGGGCGTCTCATGTTGTGAGGGGAACCTGTGTAACGGTGATAAGGGCGTCACCCAGAGCGTCACCCAGAGCTTCACTGAGAGCTTCATCCAGAGCGTCACTCAGAGCTATGACAGTTCTAAAAGTGACACAGAGCTTCATGTATAACAATGCTCAGAGCGTCACCCAGAGCTTCACTGAGAGCTATGACAGTTCTAATAGTGACACAGAGCTTCATGTATAACAATGCTCAGAGTGTCACCCAGAGCTTCCTGTTCCTCTGCTGTTCTCTGCTCTCCTACTTCCTGCTGCACTGAATCCAGCAGCTCTTCAGATTATACAATAAAACATGCTGTACTGAATATAGAGCTTGTACTTCTTTGTACTATCATTGCCTGAAATGATCACAGATATAAATCTTTTATGGTAGCATTCTGCTATAAAAATTGAGTTTGAGATTTCACTGATTACAGAGCTGTAATATAAAAGTAGGCCTACTTTAGTAGGTTATAACAAGACCAACATGTTTGTGTTTGATTTTTTTGTTGCAGCTTGTGTCTGTATTGTGGGATTATTATTATTATTATTCAGCATTATTGCAGGTTCACACACACAGTCCAAGATGTTTGACGGCATCAGAGTAACAGATACCTTTGACCAAGTATGATATAAAAAAAAAAAATTAAAAAAAAAAAAACACGTTTCTGCACACTTTCCAGTCTTTTAACTTGATTTGCAGTCAAAGAACTGTGCCAAACAGGAACTGCATATTCCAGCACAGGGCGCACATACCCTTTATAGACGGTAACCAGTTCAGGGTCATGGACATTAAATTTCTTTAATCGACAAAGAGCAAAAAGTTTTCTGTTGGCTGAGGTCAACATGTGATCCACTTGACTACTCCATCTCAAGTCACTCTGTATGGTGACCCCCAAAACTTTAACACAGTCACAGACTTCCAAAACGTTCTGATCAATGGAAAGTGATGGCCCAGTCGGGACCTGTCTCATGCTAGTAACATGTAAAACCTTGCATTTCTTTGGGTCGAGTTTCATTTTGTGCATCTCTACCCAGACATCAAGACCATTCAAAGTCTGTTGGAGGGTACAGGGTAGTTGACGAGTCCACCTCTGGGCAATTGCCATGTCATGCACATATTTACAGTGGTCTATGTCATCGTGAAGAGCACTGTTAATCAGTGCTAGGAAGATTATAGTCCCTAGTGTGGTTTCTGTGCAACTCCACATGTGGGGCATTCCCATTCAGAAAAACATCCTTGATATCTCACTCACTGAAGCATTCATAATGTCTAGAAAATGAGACATGAAGGCCATAATACTAATGTTGTCCACCAGAGGGAGGCACAGGATAACAAATTAGGCAGCAGAGAAGGCAGGTGGCAATTTACCATATGCTAGTTTTCGATAAGCCAGTTCCGGCATTTCTGGTGAACTGTTAGCTGTCATTCCGTACTTGCTGTACATGGACACAAAACCTTTTTAATGACTTTTTAATGTTGTATTTAGGCTATATTTTAATGCAGTTATCACACTTACCTAAATTTGTCAATAAAACAGTTTTATTGATTGCAATAATGACAAAGCTAATGGGAACGTTGAAATAAGAAACACGGTGTCTGTAATTGGACACGCAACATTTTTCCAGCACTTCATATGTTATTTTTAATGTGATGACCAAAAACATTATTTGTTCATCCTTCTGTCCCCATTTGTAAAACCAGGCTTTTTAACAACAAAATTTGATAGAAAACACTTTTATTTAAAAACAAAGAAGAAATTAATTATCACTATAACCCGGAGATATTTTTTCCACACGTTTCGATTCTGAATAAATATTAAAGGGGTCCTATAATGCCCCTTTTTACAAGATGTAAAATAAGTCTCTGATGTCCCCAGAGTGTGTATGTGAAGTTTTAGCTCAAAATACCCACACTGATCATTTTTTATAGCATGTTAAAATTGTCACTTTTTGAGGGTGAGCAAAAATGCGGCGTTTTTGTGTGTGTCCCTTTAAATGAAAATGAGCTGCTGCTTGTGTTAGCAGCTCCGATTACCTCACACAGACATGCACTGAAAATGTCAGAAACTGTTCAGCCCTTTATGTTCAAACTGGAGTCAGACAATAATGGAGAGACTCAAGACAACGTAAAATGCAACAGGACGTTTCTGAATGGTTAGTTGATTAATTTATGTAGCTGATGTCAAGTCATTGATTATCATGTTCTGTCATATGAAGAAAATATATGCTGCATGGAGATAGAACAAGTATAGTTTAGTTTAATTACGGTTATAACTTATGTTGTCATCTTGCTTTTATGATATGCTATTGCAATTGTGTTACATACTGTATTGCAATAAATGTGAAAAGACGGATGCGACAGCTTGAGCAGACTCCCAAATGTGCCAAATGTGCTCCACTACAACAACTCTTCCTCTTCTCATCATGGCCTTTGTTGCGTGTTCCTGGGGGCAGGGTTTATGTAAATTTTAGGGTTAGTGATGTCACTAACCCGTGAAGAAGCTCGTTGTAGTCCCTATCAGCCGTTTGTTGTAGTCCTTAATAAGCGATTTCTTTAAAAGAAAATATCTCCCTTTGCTTTGAACGTTGTAACTTTGCAGATGTTGTTTATGCTCAAACAGCAACATTACACACTAACTAAAGTTAAAAAAGTGAAATAATAATCAACCACCCCTTTAAACATTATAAAATCACTGGGTTAAAAAAAAATTGTCAAGGTGAAATATGAAGTACTCACAAAGTCTCATGACAAACAATGACTTTTCTTGTGAATGAATTACACAGAAAGCAAGCACCGTGCTCTCCCTTTATAATCACTGACAGAAGCCGTCAGTCAGTGCAGCGCAAGCTCACTGATTTCGGCACACTTCCCATTTTGTTCAGTGAATCTAACTAAAGTGCAAAATAAATCTTTAAAGGTGCAGTATGTAATATTGACAGCTAGCAGTTGAAATGGGTACTGCAGTCCAAATTCAAAATATTGGAGAGGGTTATTTCTCCCGCCCCCTTCTCCTCAGACTCGACGATCACACGGGTTGCCAGCAGCCATATCACCCTGTAGCCCAAGACTGGTTTCCCACTAAAGCTAAGCAGGGCTGAGCCTGGTTAGTACCTGGATGGGAGACCAACTGGGAAAACTAGGTAGCTGCTGGTAGAGGTGTTAGTGAGGCCAGCAGGGGGTGCTCACCCTGTGGTCTGTGTGGGTCCTAACGCCCCAGTATAGTGATGGGGACACTATACTGTAACAAGCATCGTCCTTCGGATGAGACGTTAAACCGAGGTCCTGACTCTCTGTGGTCATTAAAAATCCCAGGATGTCCTTCGATAAAGAGTAGGGGTGTAACCCCTGCATCCTGGCCAAATTTGCCCATTGGCCCCTGTCCATCATGGCCTCCTAATCATCCCCATATACTGATTGGCTTCATCACTCTGTCTCCTCTCCACCAATAAGCTGGTGTGTGGTGGGTGTTCTGGCGCAATATGGCTGCCGTCGCATCATCCAGATGGATGCTGCACATTGGTGGTGGTTAAGGAGATTCCCCCCTTCTATATGTAAAGCGCTTTGAGTGCCTAGAAAAGCGTTATATATATTTAACAAATTATTATTATTATTATTATTATTATTATTATTATTAAGGACACGCAACGCGAGCGAGCGCACCTGAAGATGGAAGGCCAGGAGACTTACACACTGTAAGTTGATGAATTGATTTCACCACGCTTTAATATGCTCCTGTTCATAGAGATTTTTAGATGAATGCCGAGGCTTTTAGGGTCGGGTAGAATCTGCGATCTTTGACCCAGTTTGTTTGATGGCTTCCATGGCTGCAATGCGCTGTGTTTTCCGCCAACTGGCAACCTGTGGTGGCAAAATACTATTGGGTAAATTCAGCAGGCGGAATCACACAGACCAAAACAAACACGGACATTCCGACATGGAACATGCATTTCAAAATAGAATAACTGGCTGTAGCATTGCTTTTCAGAGAAACAAATATGTGAACTTAACATGTTTCCTAAATATCTGCAAACATATGGTATTTTTATACTTTAGCACAGTCAAAAAATGACATACAGCACCTTTAATTTACAGTGTGTTGACGCTTTTCACACGAAAGAGTGAAAACTGATGGTCAAATTGAATTTTGCTGAGGAGGAACACTGAGTGACGCATCTTTTTTAAGTTTTAAGTACTACACTATTGATGCTTGTATCTCCCTCTAAGCATACTCAGACACAAGTGGTTCTCTCGTTACTGGTTTAATTGAGGACTTTTCTCCAAATCCACCGTGAAAACTAAACACCGTATAAACATTATAATATAGAAATCACATTAGCTTGACACAAAGCAAAGCATGTGCAACAGCGTGCGCAACAGATGTAATGGCATTTTACCAACACAAAATACAGACAAATAAAACAATACCTCATAGTAGTGATGTGACGTTAGACACAGAGGCTTCGAAGCTTGTATCAAAAAACGAAACATCTCACAGTGAAGCACTGTACCGGAGCTTGATTCGTTTTGCCATAACCACGTGATCTGTGATGTCCGAAGCTTCGTTTTCACACACAACCACGTGATTGTTAAAACGTCCTCCTAATTAAAAACAAAGCATTTATTTAATCAAGCTCCAAAACAGCTCATTTTGATATTGGGTGACATATGACATCACACGGGCAAATACATTTGCATATGACTGCATCCAGAGCAAAACATTGACAAACAGTTTTACGTCATTGCACCATAGGCCGCGCCCACTGAAGTTCAGTAGCTTAACGGCTGACATTTGCTTACACCTGTCTGGATGTAAGTGTCGTGTCACATCAAATGAAAATAGAATCCATTATAATAATCACTGACACTGTCTACACTGGATACTGTATATAGATGCGCGTTCGATAAAAGCGTCTGAAACAAGTGGATGGTTTATTTTAATGGTGTCCTGGATAAGGATTGTATAACATATAATCGGAGGATTATATGTTTGTTCAGAGCATTTTGTTTTGTAAACAACGCACAGTGTAATGGAGAGTTTGCAAAGAAACTTTTGTTGAAAGATGAAGCAACAACTGTATTGGATCTGACAGCAGCTGGTTCACAACGGAGTGTCTATTTATACTAAGTGCAAATAGCCCGCCTTGTTGGCAAATGCTATTTACACTAACTCCGCCCACTGACGTTTGTGAGTTGTCCCACAGACAAAATTGGAAGACACTGTGTTGTTTACAGTAGCAATGGTGTAGGGGTAAGGCGTGTGGTCTGAAGATTTGATGCAAATCGATCCAAGGTTCAAGTTTACCTTTTGCCGAACTCGCTCTACTCCCTTTTCCCATTGTAAGTTCCACCCGTCAGCCCAGCAACGGAATCCAACGGCGTGGTTGAAGAAATTCTGCGTGTATGCCTTTTCAGCGTTTCTGTGAAGTTCACTTAATTTATTAAAATGTGGGTATCTAATTTTAACTCTGACTCCATGAATAATTTAATCTGACTCCAATTTTATGTAACTTTATTAAATTTGTTACATTTGTAACTTAACAGCTGATCATAAGATTAGTTGTGATTTAATTTAGATCGTTGATTTTTCTCAAATATTCGTTCCACCACGAGACCCGGTATCGCACAGACTAGGAGAATTTTGACACTTCCTGTTGAGGGGATGTTAGATGTTCTATGTCCTGGATGATAGCAGGATTTAGACACAGAACGTCTAACATTTCGCTGGAAACTGCTGCCCCCTGAATCACCAGAGGCGGCGGGGATGGAGTGGTTTTGTGAGAGTAGCGGGAAGGGGTGAGCAAATGTTTGACACGCCCCGTCCCGCGGGGGGGCTACCCCCACCAGACTGGGCGCAAGACCATAAGGACTTTTTTTTATTCATAATAGTCCTGAGGTCCACCCTGGGAGTTTGTTGAGTGCGACGAGCCGGCCCCCAGTCTTTTCGAGGAGGAGCGTGACTCGCCACACCAGGGAGAGGTTGGGTGGCCGATGGCCCCTCCCCTCTTGGCGAAGAAAGGAACTGTACAAAAACTTCCTCATGCTTTTTAACTTCTCTGAACCTGGAGACTATTGTGTTTACCGAGTCGCCAAACAGGCCAGAGGGAGAAACGTCTCGGTTACGTATTTAACCCTCGTTCCCTGAGGAGGGAACGGAGACGTAACGTCAGTGACTGACGAATGGGGGTTTCGCTTAGAAGCCTATCATCTTCGAGATCTAGAAAACGCCCAATGGCAGCGCCAATGCCATGGGCATGCGGAATTTGCATAGCGTAACTCCGCCCCACAGTGGGTATATAAGGAAGTACGCTGGCAACATCGCATTATGTTTACCTGCTGAGGAGCCAAGACTGAACTCCCGGCTGTTCCAGCGGTACAGCGGAAGTGGCAGAGGGACGTTACGTCTCCGTTCCCTCCTCAGGGAACGAGGGTTACATACGTAACCGAGACGTTCCCTTTCGTTCAGTCACTCCGAGTAACGTCAGTGACTGACGAATGGGGGTCCCAATATAATCACGCCACTCGGCTGTCATCCAGTGCCCTGCATAAGCGTGAGCTCCCTGTCGTAAGCTAGTACGGACGAAGGACTCCCACTTAACACAGGAATACCAAGGTACACTGGGAAGCATATTCCAGGTGGAAGTATGCGCCAAATGCCTACCCGTAGGGAGGACTTAAGAACACATATGACCCGCTCAGGGCTACATATGGGAAACTCTGGGGTAACCAGCCGAAGGTGGAAGAATTTTACCCCCAGGGGTGGCAAGGGGCTTGCCAAGGGAAAGACACCTGCTCAGGGAAACTTACAGTGGGAATACACATGTGGGGGTCGCCCAACGGGGGAACCATGCACACGGTGCCACCTAGCCAACACGAGGGCCTGAGCGAGTGGGCAGACGTACTGGTGTCGGCATCAACAGTGCTGGAGGAACTCAGGGCTTCAGGGAAACTACCTGAGGAAAATATCGCACGTATCCAGTCCGTGGAGTGGAATGGCGAGCAAGCGAAGACACCTGAGCCTAGTCCATTACCGGCCACTAGTAGAGGCGAGTACAAGAGAGGACACTGGCTCCACTCGGAGATTATAGAATCTGGCGAATGTGTTGGGTGTCGCCCAGCCTGCAGCTCTGCAAATGTCTGTCAGCGAGGCGCCATGCGCTAGAGCCCAAGAGGAGGCCACACTCCGGGTGGAGTGAGCCCTGACCCCAAGGGGGCATGGGCGCCCCTGCGTTTGGTAAGCCAAAACAATGGCGTCCACTATCCAGTGAGACAACCTTTGCTTGGAGAGAGCCTTTCCCTTCAGCTTCCCACCATAACAGACAAAGAGCTGGTCTGAGGTCCTGAAACACTGCGTTCTGTCTACGTAAGCACGGAGGGCGCGTACTGGACAGAGCAGTGCCAAGGCTGGATCTGCCTCCTCCAAAGGCAGCGCTTGCAGGTTCACCACCTGGTCCCTGAAGGGAGTGGTGGGAACCTTGGGCACATATCCAGTCCGGGGTCTCAGGATCACGTGAGAGTTGGCCGGCCCGAATTCCAGGCACGCTTCGTCAACCGAAAATGCCTGCAGGTCCCCTACCCTCTTGATGGAGGCCAAGGCGGTCAGGAGCGCTGTCTTCATAGACAGGAACTTAAGCTCGACTGACCGCAATGGCTCAAAGGGAGCCCTCTGCAGAGCGCTTAGGACTACTGCGAGGTCCCAAGAGGGTACGAGGGGAGAGCGAGGAGGATTCAGTCTCCTCGCTCCCCTCAGGAACCTGATGACCAGGTCGTGCTGACTTACCTTTTTCGTCTCCACAAGGTCGTGGTAGGCAGAAATAGCGGCCACATAAACCTTGAGGGTGGAAGGAGACAGCCTTCGTTCCAACCCTTCCTGGAGGAAAGAGAGCACGGCCCGATCGGGCATTTCCAGGGGTCTTCTTGGCGAGAAGAACACCAGGTGACAAAGAGGTTCCACTTCAACGCATAGGCGTGTCGAGTAGACAAGGCCCTAGCGGAAGTGATGGTAGCCACCACCTGAGGTGGTAGGGTACTCAAACCTGCCGCGTCCCAACCAGGAGCCACACGTGGAGGTTCCAAAGATCGGGACGCGGGTGCCAAAGGGTGCCCCGTCTCTGAGAAAGGAGGTCCTTCCTCAGAGGAATCGACCAGGGAGGGGCTGTCGCAAGGAGTACGAGTTCGGAGAACCAGGTCCGGCCGGGCCAATACGGGGCGACCAAAAGGACCTGCTCCTTGTCCTCCCTGATCTTGCACAGAAGCTGTGCAAGAAGGCTCACTGGGGGAAACGCATACTTGCGGAGGCCCCGCGGCCAGCTGTGCGCCAGAGCGTCCGTGCCGAGGGGGCCCTCGGTCAGGGAATAAAACAGGCGGCAATGGGAAGAGTCGTGGGAGGCAAACAGATCTACCTGTGCGTCGCCGAACTGTTCCCAAATCAGCTGAACCGTCTGGGGATGGAGTCTCCATTCTCCAGGAAGTGGCTGAAGCCGTGAGAGCTCGTCGGCTGCACGGTTCAGGACTCCCGGGATATGGATGGCACGAAGGGACCTCAGGTGCTTCTGACTCCATAAGACGAGATGGCGGGCGAGTTGAGACATGCGGCGGGAACGCAGACCACCCTGGTGGTTGATGTACGCTACTGTGGCCGTGTTGTCTGACCGGACTAGCACGTGTTGACCCTTGAGCAGCGCTCGGAAGCGGTGCAGGGCGAACCGTACTGCCAGCAACTCGAGGCAATTGACATGCAGGAGGCGCTGGGGTCCTGTCCAGGAGCCCGCGGCAGCATGTCCATTGCACATGGCACCCCAGCCCGTGGTGGAGGCATCTGTTGACACAACAATATGCCTGGAAACTCGTTCTAAGGACACACCGGCCCGTAGAAAACTGAGGTTCGACCACGGGGTGAGGGTCTACAGGCAGGCCCGAGTCACTGGGACCCGGAGCGTGCCCGACTGCCATGCCCATCTCGGGACTCGATCGCGAAGCCAGTGCTGAAGCGGTCTCATATGAAGCAAACCGAGCGGCGTTACCGCGGCTGCAGATGCCATATGCCCCAGGAGCCTCTGAAATAACTTCAGTGGAACCGCACTCTTGCTCTCGATTTGACGAAGGCAAGTCAGCAGTGACTGCGCGCGCTCGCTCGTAAGCTGCGCACACATGGCGACCGAGTCGATTTCCATACCGAGAAAAGAGATCCTCTGCACTGGGCAGAGTTTGCTCTTCTCCCAGTTGACCCGAAGGCCCAGACGGGCTAGGTGCTGGAGCACCAGGTCTCTGTGTTCGCACACCTGCTCTCGAGAGTGGCTGAGGATCAGCCAGTCGTCGAGGTAGTTCAGGATGCGAACCCCGTGTTGCCTGAGTGGCACAAGGGCTGCCTCGACAATCTTCGTGAAGACGCGAGGGGACAGAGCTAGCCCGAATGGGAGGACCGCGTACTGGTATGCCCGCCCCTCGAAAGCAAACCGTAGGAACGGTCTGTGTCGAGGAAGAATGGAGACATGGAAGTAGGCGTCCTTCAGGTCGATCGCTGCAAACCAATCTGCTGGACGAACGCATTCGAAAAGGCGTTTCGCTGTCAACATCCTGAACGGAAGCCTGTGAAGGGATCGGTTCAGGACGCGCGGGTCCAGGATCGGTCGTAACCCACCGGTTTTCTTGGGTACAATGAAGTAAGGGCTGTAGAAGCCGGACTCCATTTCGGCTGGAGGGACAGGCTCGATCGCACCCTTCGCCAGCAAGGTAGCAACCTCCGCACGCATGAGGGGGGCATTGGGCCCCACTATGGTGAATCGGACTCCCCGGAACTGAGGAGGAGCCTGAGCGAACTGAATCGCATAGCCGAGCCTGATGGTCTTCGCGACCCAGCGGGACAGTCCAGGGAGCTGAAGCCAGGCTCCCAGAAACTGCACCAGCGGGGTCATGCGAACCATAGACGTACCCCGGGTGGGGCAGCGAGGCGGCGTGACCGGCCCAGACGTGGGAGGCGTAGCGTCCCGGTGTGGGGGCACGGTCATCAGCCGCGTCCTGACAGAGGAGACCAGGGAAGGACGCGCGTTCCACTGGGGTCTGCTCTGAGAGGAGACTGGCGTCAGAGAGGGATGAGAGTGGCGTGGCCCGGGGGCGGCGCACACTGCCATCGGTCTCTGGTCGCTCAGGGATGGGTATGTCAGTTCTTTCTTTAACCATAAAAGGGTGCTGCTGACCCGGGGGCCAGCAGCGGAACAAAGGATTCTCCCCCGGCCCTCCACCGGGGGAAGGAGTGGTCCTGCTACCTCCCGGGGCAGTACGTGCTTGATGGCCTCAGTCTGCTTTTGGGCAGCTGAGAACTGTTGTGCGAAGTTCTCAACCGCGCCGCCGAATAGCCCATCCTGGGATATGGGAGCGTCGAGGAGACGAGTCCGCTCGGCGTCCCGCATATCAGCCAGGTTGAGCCATAGGTGTCTCTCCTGGACCACTGCTGTGGACATCACCTGGCCCAGGGAGCGTGCGGTCACCTTCGTCGCCCGGAGGGCGAGGTCGGTGGCGGCACGCAGCTCATTTCTGAGCCCTGGGTCAGCTCTACCCTCGTGCATGTCCTTGACCATCCGGGCCTGGTAGGCCTGAAGGATGGCCATGGCATGCAAAGAGGCGGCAGCCTGCCCCGCAGCTCTGTAGGATTTCGCCACCAAGGTTGATGTGAAACTACAGGCTTTGGAGGGGTGCTTAGGGTCGCCACGCCACGTTGAAGCACTCTGCGGACACAGTTGCATCACAACAGAGCGTTCAACCGGGGGAACCCCAGTGTACCCTTTGGCCGCGGCCCCATCGAGGGCAGAGAAGGCGGAGGAGGCCGCCGATCGGTCACGGGAAGACAACGGGGACTTCCAGGACCGCGTGACCTCCTCATGCACCTCCGGGAAAAAAGGTATTGGGGGCGTGGTCTGACGGGTGTCAGAACGCGGCGCCCCCAAAAACCAAACGTCCAACCGCGAGCGTTCAGGACGGGGTGGAGGGTTCCACTCCAACCCGAGACTCGCGGCTGCCCGGGAAAGCATGGCTGTCAACTCCGGGTCCGACTCGGACAATGCTGGCACACCGGAAGGCGGCAGCACAGCCGAATCATCATCCTCGGAGGACTCCAGCCCACCTTGTGATGCGGCGATCGACATACGCTCGTCCTCTGCGGCGCCAAACGACACACTCGGAACAGCAGGAGCCGGCTCCGGTGTCTCAGTCTGAGCGCACGGCGGGAACGGTGCGCTAGAGGGGGGTGTGGTCCGAGGCATGAGCGTCGGGGCTTTGTTCCACACCGTCACCCTCAGGTCACCCTGGCCACCAGCCAAAGTGCTGCCTCGCGTAGAGACCGCAGATTGGGGTGTGGCAGAGGGGACTCTCACTCTATTACGGAGCTCATTGAGTCTCGACCGCAGCACCGAGATGGGCATGTCCCCGCAGTGGGAACATGTCTCATCCACAAACGCTGCCTGAGCATGCTGAAAGCCCAAGCACATCAGGCAGTGATTGTGCCCATCAGAGGGCGGCAGATATCGACCGCACCCAGAAGCACACTGGCGAGACATCTTGAAAAAGACGTGCCAAGTGTGAGCTCTTTTAAGAGAGGAAGCTTCGCAGTGATGCCGAAGCGCCCAGGGACCGAATACCGGCTGAATGCAGACCACTGCACAGATCAGCAGGCAGGCAGTAAACGATCGCTGGAACACGCCGTCACACCAACACCAACTGGAAAGCTGTTCGTCTCGAAGAAGCTGACGATACTCAGAAGGCTTGAGGAGTGAAGAGATACTCTTGGCTCCGAAGCAGAAACATAATGCGATGTTGCCAGCGTACTTCCTTATATACCCACGCTGTGGGGTGGAGTTACGCTATGCAAATTCCGCATGCCCATGGCATTGGCGCTGCCATTGGGCGTTTTCTAGATCTCGAAGATGATAGGCTTCTAAGCGAAACCCCCATTCGTCAGTCACTGACGTTACTCGGAGTGACTGAACGAAAGGGAACCGGGGAATCAATGATAAAAACGCAGTTTTTATTTTTAATCCCCGTCAATCGTAATGTCCTTCAAGAGGTCAGCCTGGTACGCCTGTAACACTGTCATAGTGTGCAACGCAGCACCAGCCTGACCTGCAGCTTGATAAGCTTTTCCCACGATAGCCGAAGTTGTTCTACACGGTTTCGTAGGGAGGGTAGGTCTTTTGCAGACCCAGGTGAGAGATAGCTCGCGAGCGTCTCTTCAACTTGAGGCATCTCCACATACCCCCGCGACTTCGCACCCACGATACTCGAAAAAAAGTCAACGTTGAAGGCACAAAGAGACGGAATGTATATGGTTTTCTCCATGACTTTGATAGAAACCTATTCTCTAGCTTACTACATTTGGGGGTCCCTTGTTCGCGAGGCCAGTCAAGCTGTAATCTGGCCACCGCGCGAGTAACCACCTCGATTACTTCCTCGACGGATTTATTGCCGTGCGAGCAACGCTCAGAGGTTGGCTGCTTGAAGTCCGCAGACCCAAGAGATTCATTATCGTCCCCTGCATGACCCGAAGAAGCACCGGGGTGCGCTTCGGAATCACACGAGGGAACATATAGATCTGGTGAGCGAGCAAGCAAAAGGGACGGACCCGTCTCTTGTTCGTCAGCCAAATCCCTGCGGGAGCCCCGCGATGGTAATATGGGTGTGGTTTGGAAGTAACCAAGACGAGCAAAAAGCATTTCAACTGTGAATAACTCACGGTGTTCGCACTCGCCCTGCTCCAACATAGCAGCCGCGTGCTCTTCCCCCAAACAAACAAAGCAGTAAGTGTGTGTATCCATTTCTGCATAGGAAAAGAACATGGAGGGACACAGCGCTTACTTTGTTGTTGACTCATTTTTCTGCTTGGTTTTCTTTGATTTAACCTTTTTCACTTGCGAGACAGAGATGAGAAAGAGAAAATCTGCACACTGCCAGTTGAAATCTAACTCCTAACAAAGATCTGTAGTCAGATAAAGAGAGAGAGATTTTTTGACGCACACCAACACAGAATGGCCTCTGAAGACAAAAGGCCTGACGATGCAGCTGTGGGCTCATCTATTTATAGCCTCTGATGCGCATTATGATGATGTCACTAACAGAGGCTATAAAAGCTCTAGGTCAATTCCATTGACGTGTTTACACACTATATTCACAGCTGGTCACAATAAAGATGTTCCCAATAGCACTAAGCAGCACAGCATTGAGTGTTGCTTTTGAAAGGGAACAATAGATTCACAAGATGGAGGGGGGAGGGGGGAGAAGAAGTTTGGGCAGGACGTTGTCCTAAACTCTTTCTGTGAGATCTTCTCTCCAGATTAGTGAGCTTTATTGTTTTATTGCAGTGTGTTGGATCTCAGTTTTTGTCTTAGCAGTAAAACCAGTCCTTCACATCACACCATCACATATCAGAACGGAAAGGCATTTATTTTCTATAAAAATGAAGAAAATATTTGAAAAGTGAAGTGTCTAACATGTGTTTAATAGTGAAGTGTTTATCTTTTAGGGTTAGGGGTAGGTTTAGGGAGGGCTTTATTGTCCCAATAAAGTGGCATCCATTTAATAATTTTAATAAATATAATCATTTACACTCTGTTATTATTGCATACTGCAATAGTATCTGCCACTATTTATAAGTATAAATATCATCTAACTATTACACTTATTGCAAAGAAAATACTGCTATTTTTACATAGTGTAAATAGAATATATCACTATTTTCACCAGAGGTGGAAAGTAACGAATTACATTTACTCGTGTTACTGTAACTGAGTAATTTTTTTTGTGTACTTCTACTTTTTAAGTAGTTTTAAAAATCTGTAATTTTACTTTTACTTAAGTATGTTTTGTTTGAAGTATTGTACTTCGCTACATTTTAAACCATATCTGTTACTGAGTATAAATAAATAAATAAATAATACAAAGGGGTAAAATCACGCTCTGGAAACTACTGCATTGATTTGAAGGGCGGGAGAACAAACGTGCAAAAATCACAAAAAGACGGAGACGGACAAGACAGACGGTAAGTGATGCAGACCCAGCTGAAAGCGAAACACCATCGTGAACCTCTAGCTAGTATGGAAATACTATGGATATAGAAAAAAAAATTAACGTGTGGTTGTCCTGGAGCCTGGAGGAAATCCAATTTGCAAATAATGTGGATGCAAAGTGTCTGCAAAAGGAGTAAACACATAGAACATGTTCGGGAACACCATCCCTCTGTGCAGATAAAGGTATGTTTATAACTTAAGACTGAATGATTTCTGTGATGCAGAGGGAATCCCGGAATCCAGTCATGGAAATTGAATTTACAGTATAACGCAGATGTCATGTAAAACACGCAAACTGATGGATGAATGAATAAATCGAAAGTAGAGCTGTACAATAAATCAAATCGCGACATGGTCTGTGAATATTAAAGCCAAAACACTGCTATATAAATATATGATCTGCTTGTTCTGTCTCTGTGTGAATGAGCAGCACCGTTTCGTCTACTACATACTCAAGTGCGCGTGATGCTCATGGTGTTTTCAACGTCTCACAAACCATATTTGGACATGAACACATGAACATTTCCAGAGCTGATCTGAGAGAACCCCTAATGAGCATTTTCATAATTTTATTTGAATAAAAACCATTGTCAAATACACTCTGAAATAGGTCTTCACTACCCGTCAAAATAAAAGTTTGGTTTAACTAGAAGAAATTATGACAGAAATATATTACTATTGTAGGCCTACAATAGAATGTACTTGTCAAAATAATAATAATAATACATAATTTAAACATTATTTAAGAATATATTTTTTAATCCATGGTTTAATTAAGTAAATCTCTGTTTTGCAGCACTTTGCCAAAAAATAAAAGGATAAAAGTTTGTTACATTTGATTTGATTACCACCGTTCTTGATAATATATTTGTATATATAAATATAAATTTCATAGGACATTTTAATAAATGAATGATAAAAATAAGTTGTTAATCTAATTCATAATCATTTATTGAATTTAGTTGATTAGATGTTTTATTGAAATTTTAATAAACAAAACAAACATATAATAAAGCATTTGTTCAACCAAAAAAACCTGTTTTCATTCATTTAACGGCAATTTTAACTGATGGTAATAATAACCATAACTTAATAATACAGTTTATTTATTAAATAATTGTTTAATACCGTGATGCTTTGAAACTCTGCATGTTTTCTGAGATGGTTATCATATCGTGAAAATCTCATTCTATCACAACCCTACACAGGAGAGTTCCCCACCCCCGCTGTTAAAAAAAGTAACTTAGTAACTATTACTCTGAGTGCATTTTAAATGAACTACTTTTTACTTTTACTTGAGTAGATTTTTAGACCGGTAATTTTACTTGTACTTAAGTAAAATTTCATTGAAGTAATAGTACTTTTACTTGAGTAGAATATTGTATTACTCTTTCCACCTCTGATTTTCACTTAGTGTAAATAGCAGATTGCTAAGTAATGCTGCTATTTTCACTTAGTGCAAATAGCCGCTGCCGCATCACAAACCGTAATTAAATAATTTCATAATTCTCTGTCTGTAAATTACGGTTTTATATGGATAATGTCTCATGTGCAATAGCATGTGGGCATTGATACTGTTTCCTATGCAAGGACGTTAGCCAATCATAACAGTGGCCGTTTACTGACAAGTCGTGCCTTAAAAACATCACTGAAACCCACATTATATCGCGATCGGAAGTAAATACAAACACTTGCTGGCTGTTTAAGGGAGTTTGGAGTTAAAGTGTAATATTAATCTTTTATATTGTGTTATGTAGCTTGATGCTAATCGCGGCTCAAATGCACCTGTCACGCCAGGAGCTATATTCTATTTCACGATCTATTTCACATAAGGTACCAAGAACATGCTTTTTTGTTTGTTTGTTTGCTAGAAAGACTTAAGATAATAGGTTTTAATGTAAAGTGGAATGAATGTGGGGTTGATGGGCAATCCAGAATGCCTGAATAGGCTACAATGGCTGAAGACAAACAAAATAATTACTATAAAAGAATAATGAGGATTAAGTCATTCATGACAGACGTGTGAAAAGTTCATTGAGTGAAAACAATAGAGCATGAATTGAGCAGTTAGAAGACTAGTTAGAAGACTGCAAGTATGTGTTTTACAGGCCAGTAACATAATGATAGCATCTTATCTTAGCCTTCGCTAAAAACTCACATGACATGCCATACAATATGCTTCATAAAATGTATAGTTTTAGAGATATCATCCTCATATTTGAAATGAAGCATGACCACACTTGTGGCTTCACTTTAGTTGTGGTTATAAGTTGTGATACTACATTCACATAATATTTTTATATATTTAAAAATATATTCTTAATATTTTTTATTCTTGTTTTAATGTCTGAGCCTATATATCTCCATATTAATAACAGTCTGAGTAATTCTGAGTCTTCAGCTGTAAACTCTCAAGTGTTGGCTTTCTAGATATATGTTAGTTATGTGTCTATTCAGAATGACTTATGAGCAGCAACCCTTTTATTTTGGGTATGTCAAAATGCCCCACTTGTCAAAATTGGGGGGGGGGGGGGGGGGGGGTTGATGGGGGGGGGATGACAGGCAAGGGGTTACAGGCAAGGGGTTAAAATAGTTTCAAAGAGTCATCATACCTGGCAATATACACTGCAACAGTGTGGGAAGTTCTGGTTACAAATGCTTCCTTGAGTGGTTTGCCAGTTCCCTTTAAATACCCAAATAGGACAAAAGAACAATAAACATTTAGCACCCAAATATTTATGCAGTTTTTGTTGGACCTTTTCTCGTGCCCAAATGGTCACGCCTGGGTTTTGTGGATGAAGGCAAATGGTTATCAAAGATCTTTATTTGGGCATCTCCCACATCAGAAGAACAAGCTTTGTTTTCTTTATTCTGGCTTGTTCTATTGATGCGGGAGTGAAACCACCTTGGTCTTAGAAACAAACAGGCACAATATGCAATACCGATTAAACGTGTGGGGGGTGGGGGGATCCAGATACACTTTGGAGAAAACATTTTTTACATAAGATTTGTGATGTGATAATGCCTGTACATAGCTCATTCTTGTGATGAAATGCTTTGTAAACCTGAACAATACAAGAGCTTAAAAATCACCAGTCTCTCCATGCCTGGTCTACTTCTGTATAATCAATATACATCTTCGAACCCTGCATAGATTCCATCTGGTTCAGAGTAGATGTTTCTTATTTTGTTAACTGCACATAATGGAATGACTCTGCGGATTCTTCTGCCTGCATCCTGCCTGCCATGCATCCACCATGTGAACTGACGATATGAAGCATATCTGTAAGACCTAAAACCAGTAGTTTTGAAACATTTATACTAATAAGTTATTAAAGAGTTATATTGCCTTAACCTGTAAAATTACTGAAGCCTCTAGACAAAGTACTTATGTCCAATTTGAATATTTTAATAGACTGTAGAGTCAGTTTCACTATGTACAAAGGTAAGCTGAATCTAAACAAACCTCAGTTCTTCACTGTCTGAAATTACTATACTCCGTACTCAATAGGGAACGTAAAACTTAAAATCACATAAGGACTTAAACCAGACTACAAAGGTTTTCATCTAAGGGCATCAGGTACAGACTAAGGCAAACACAGAATGTTATGAATACAAAAAATACCCTTTAGTTCTTCTACAGACATGATAAAGTGTTGTAGGATTGAAAATAATCAAAGATATTTGATATTTGAAATTGAACAAAGAAATTTGCTTTACTGTTTTCAACCCCCATCTTTCTTACCAGAAGGGCCATTTGCAATTCCTAAAGAGAAAGAGATGCTGAAGGCCTGTAGGCCAAATGTGTGTCAGACCTTTACAGTGGGGGAAGTTGTAATTATCTGATTGGTCAGTTTGAATGTCTCACATTAGGGTTTTAGTCACATGGTCAAGGAAGAGATAAAAAGAAGATTGTAACTGTTGCTCTGGCTCTTTTGTTCTCTGTCTCTCTTGATTCTCTGGCTCTGCTCTTTGGCTCTTCTCTCCTTTACTCTCTTCTTCTCTTTCTCTCTTTCTCTCTACACTTCCTCTCTTTCTTTTTCTATTCTATTAATGCTGGGTACGATTAATGGTATAAGTTTTTATCATCTCATACATCTATTTTGAAACTATTTTAAGTGTAACCATAACCAGATTTTGTCATTAAATCCTTTCTATTACAAATGATGTGCTAACTAGTTTTGATTTGGTATTGACTTTGAAGTGCTACCTATTGCAATACAATATAGTCACATTCTAGCAACGCTCTCCCACATATTTTGCTATTGTAACTGCGCTTATTTCCGTCGTTGGTATAAGTTGCAGTGGGTGGTAAAGATGAGAAATGTACAGTTTTCTACCATCTTGCTGATAACGTTTCTTTAGTCATTCGGCAACCCTGCAGCCTGAACCACTGTAGGCGACCCACCCTTACAGTGTTGTGGACAAATACATGTGCACAAAATAATACAGTCCAGACTATTAGGTGACATTTCATTCATTTTAATGTTGTTGGTCAGAAAAATACAAATTACCAGTAATGGCCTTGTGTGTGCTGTGATGCACAGGATATCTGTGATAGCATAAAGGCAGTAGCATCTTCTTAGCACGTTTCACTGTGTGTAATGCATTCAGGTGACATATCAGGCGATTTTTACACGTCAATCAAACAACAGTAGTTCGATCCATAAACTTACCATGAACAGCTACAGCAAGATATCGCAGCTCCTTACAGCAAATGCTCTTCCTCTCGGTTAGCATCGGCAAGCAATAGCTATAGAAACACCATCCATTTGGCCCCACTCTCGCCTCCTCAACCCTCCGATCATCTTTGTTTTGATCGAATTGATATTGAACGTCTTCGATGTTTTCATCCTCACTAATTTTGCGCTCTGGCTCAAATTGAAAAGGCTGAACAGATTACATTTTTGTAACACAATATAACGGAGCCGAGATCAGTGCAACCATTTGACGTCACTACCCAGAATGCGTTGCGAGCTGCCACCGATCTTTTATTTTTTTTTTTTTATTTTTTTTTTTTTTTTTATACAAATTTTATAACAACTAAGACATATTTTGTGAATTGTATATGATATCTGTATACTTTGGGACAAAGGTAATCTAGTAAGGCATACAAGTCTTAACCCCTAGAGGTCGATGATCACGCCGGTGCAACCGCCTCAATTTTTTTCTTATCAGTGCCAAAGAGACTCAAATAACTGTCGAATTTTATCATTCAGGCAAGTGTTATACATCATTATAATCTGTTAAGTATCTACTTTTATTTGTGTATACTCACAATAAAATCAAAATGTTGTACTTTTTGCAAAATAAAGAAAATAAACATGATGTGCAATCTGCAGCCTCTCTGTCAATGAAGTCCATTCTGATACTCTTCAGAAAATGAACTCTAACTTAGTGAATACTTGTCACACAAATATGAGATATATGTCTAAAGAAACGTTGAAATGTCAGGTTTTAAATAATGTAAATCAAATTGAAAACAAATATTCTCTGTTTATGTAATATGTTTGAAAATAGAGAGATGTCAGTCGTTCTCGAGCCTCTTCATTAAGTGTTAATGCGGCCACACCCACGGAGCGCGCGTTCTTTTGAAAGTCAAATTCTGACACGATCCATGCGAGTATATTCCCGCCCTCATCAACTCGAAAAAACACATCAAGTTTAGTGCATGTACTTTACATCGTTTTGAGACGCGGTGAGGAATAATCCTGGAATAATTTACCATAGAAGAAAAGCTGTTTAATTTCAAACAGCAATGGATCCAGCCGATGATTGTGAGGTAAGTTTATTTTGTTAGTGTCTGTGAATATTAAACTGCAGAAAGAACATTTAAATGTGAATCCTGCAGTATAGACAAGATTTCTTTGGCCTGTTTTGGACAGATTATTGGGGACACTTAAATTTCAACTATATTACTGATCTGCCCGCATTGACAGTATATGATAATTGAAATGAGCTGGATGACATCACTGTTTTCACCAAAGCGGCTATACAGCCGAATCAAATTCTGTTGCATTATTTTCCTGTTACCACTGTGAAGCTGCTTTGAAACAATTGGCATTGTAAAAAGCGCTATATAAATAAAGGTGATTTGATTTTAAGTGTTTACTGTAAAATAGCCATTATGTTGTTTTAAATCCCAAATACTTTACTTATAACATTCATCATTACCAATTATTCAGTTATTTGTATTTACTGAATACTGAATTGTTTTCAGTGTCACAATATTACTGTTTTTTTTTTATTTTATTTTATTTTTTTTAGCATGAGACTTCTTTCAAAAACATTAAAAATAGTAATGTCAAATCTTTTGATAATTTAAAATGTAGTAGGCCTTTGTAATGTGCCTTTGGTTCTCACTTTATATTGTTAACTATATTCTAAATAAACTATAAAAAATGTATTTGTTTTGTAAATTTTGTAAAGAGTTCCCCTTTCAGTCACATACCTGACTCAAAGGCTCATTCATTATGAAGCTCATTATGCGATTCTTTTGTCTCTCAGGTGTAAATCACAGCATTATTCATGACCATTCACGCCTCTTCGCATATGGGCTTTGTAAAGAAAAATGTCTTACAAAATTTAAATCAATATATTGTTTTATGTGAATGAGTAGGCACAATGATTCTCACATCAGTTTGAAGCAAAAATTCTAGGCAACAATACCCATTAGTCAAAAGTCTTGTGGACACATATCTATTGTGTGTTTTGTGGCCTTATTTGAGTGTCTTAAATTTTTTGTTTTTTCAAAAACCATGCATAAACGTTATTCTCTCAAAAATACAAGCATGTACAGTGGGGAGAACAAGTATTTGATACACTGCCGATTTTGCAGGTTTGCCCACTTACAAAGCATGTAGAAGTCTGTAATTTTTATCATAGGTACTCTTCAACTGTGAGTGATGGAATCTAAAACAAAAATCCAGAAAATCACATTGTATGATTTTTAAGTAATTAATTTGCATTTTATTGCATGACATAAGTATTTGATACATCAGAAAAGCAGAACTTAATATTTGGTACAGAAACCTTTGTTTGCAATTACAGAGATCATACATTTCCTGTAGTTCTTGACCAGGTTTGCACACACTGCAGCAGGGATTTTGGCCCACTCCTCCATACAGACCTTCTCCAGATCCTTCAGGTTTCGGGGCTGTCGCTGGGCAATACGGACTTTCAGCTCCCTCCAAAGATTTTCTATTGGGTTCAGGTCTGGAGACTGGCTAAGCCACTCCAGGACCTTGAGATGCTTCTTACGGAGCCACTCCTTAGTTGCCCTGGCTGTGTGTTTCAGGTCGTTGTCATGCTGAAAGACCCAGCCACGACCCATCTTCAATACTCTTACTGAGGGAAGGAGGTTGTTGGCCAAGATCTCGCGATACATGGCCCCATCCATCCTCCCCTTAATACGGTGCAGTCGTCCTGTCCCCTTTGCAGAAAAGCATCCCCAAAGAATGATGTTTCCACCTCCATGCTTCACGGTTGGGATGGTGTTCTTGGGGTTGTACTCATCCTTCTTCTTCCTCCAAACACGGCGAGTGGAGTTTAGACCAAAAAACTCTATTTTTGTCTCATCAGACCACATGACCTTCTCCCATTCCTCCTCTGGATCATCCAGATGGTCATTGGCAAACTTCAGACGGGCCTGGACGGGCTGGCTTGAGCAGGGGGACCTTGCGTGCGCTGCAGGATTTTAATCCATGACGGCATAGTGTGTTACTAATGGTTTTCTTTGAGACTGTGGTCCCAGCTCTCTTCAGGTGATTGACCAGGTCCTGCCGTGTAGTTCTGGGCTGATCCCTCACCTTCCTCATGATCATTGATGCCCCACGAGGTGAGATCTTGCATGGAGCCCCAGACCGAGGGAGACTGACCGTCATCTTGAACTTCTTCCATTTTCTAATAATTGCGGCAACAGATGTTGCCTTCTCACCAAGCTGCTTGCCTATTTTCCTGTAGCCCATCCCAGCCTTGTGCAGGTCTACAATTTTATCCCTGATGTCCTTACACAGCTCTCTGGTCTTGGCCATTGTGGAGAGGTTGGAGTCTGTTTGATTGAGTGTGTGGACAGGTGTCTTTTATAAAGATAACAAGTTCAAACAGGTGCAGTTAATACAGGTAATGAGTGGAGAACAGGAGGGCTTCTTAAAGAAAAACTAACAAGTCTGTGAGAGCCGGAATTCTTACTGGTTGGTAGGTGATCAAATACTTATGTCATGCAATAAAATGCAAATTAATTATTTAAAAATCATACAATGTGATTTTCTGGATTTTTGTTTTAGATTCCGTCACTCACAGTTGAAGTGTACCTATGATAAAAATTACAGACCTCTACATGTTTTGTAAGTAGGAAAACCTGCAAAATCGGCAGTGTATCAAATACTTGTTCTCCCCACTGTACATAATTTGGTAGCCCAGTTTGTGCTGAATACAGTGTAATGACACTTTTGCCATTAATATGTTTATAAACACCTGAAAAAAGCACAAATGTCAGAGCATGTCAAAACTTCTAAAGGACCCCAAAACTGTGCAGTCCTCTAGGGGTTAAGCTATGAAACTTGCAGACTGTTGACATCTAAAATGGGAAAGCTGTGTGATTGACTGTATAAATAGATTCTGGTGCCCTGCCCTGCCCTGGTGCCCTGCCCTGGTGCCCTGCCCTGCCCTGGTGCCCTGCCCTGCCCTGGTGCCCTGCCCTGCCCTGCCCTGGTGCCCTGCCCTGCCCTGCCCTGCCCTGGTGCCCTGCCCTGCCCTGCCCTGGTGCCCTGCCCTGCCCTGCCCTGGTGCCCTGCCCTGCCCTGGTGCCCTGCCCTGCCCTGGTGCCCTGCCCTGCCCTGGTGCCCTGCCCTGCCCTGCCGGCTCCACTCTGGTGCCAGGCCCTGCCAGCTCCACCCTGGCGATGAAAAAAATTATCAAATTCCAAAAAATAAATGCAACAAAAAATAATATATTGTCGCTGTTGGGTGGAAACCTCGTATCTCTATATTTTGTCTTTTTTGTATTTTCTTTTTTTTTTTAAATAATGCTATTGGTCATCCTTTATTACATCTGTATGTTGGTTTTACAAATATTTAACCAATGAAAAGCATTTAAAGGAGTAGTGACTAAGCCTTGTAGCTCCATTGGATCCTCAAACTGTTGGTCAAACCTTATAACTCCACCCACCTCCATGGTGAATGAAGTGCCACAGTTTGGACTGTCTCTGCTTGATTGCAGTGCAAAGGTAAATAAAGGGCTGTTGGTTTGAGTTTGTACAGCGTTTTCTTTACACAAGAAACAAGAAAAGGTTTTTTGTATTTAAAGGGCAGAGAAGTGTCTTGGTCTGGTATTTGCCGTCTAGTTGAAGCAAATATAGTACGGTTTTAAATATCCTGTGCTTCATCTTTTATATCATGAGATTTTGGACAAATGTATTCAACAACGAGAAAAACTGAGCACCCATATAGCTACAATAAACTTTATAACCTGTCAGTTGATGAAAACGTAATGTGCACTGACTGTTTCGGAAGAGCTGTTCCAGTGACATACAAAACATCTGTCATTTGTGGTCAAAAACCTTAAACTCCATTTGAGCTTGATCTTCATAAAATGTTAATATTATAATGACACACAAGTGTCTGACCATATATAAAGCCACAGTACCAACTTTGACAACACAGTGTTTAATAATATGAGGTTTCCGCCTTACACCGACAATCTGTAAATTTGTTTTATAACCAACAACATCATAGCTACCTATATGACCTTATTGTATTCCTTTGTTGTAATCTTGCTGAGTGATGTCTTGTTCAATCTAGTCATATTGTGTTTTGCCTTCCATTCCTACCCTGCAACCTGAGTCTTCCCTGTGCGCTGCGTCCCTTTGCCTGGCAGCCAGACCGGTTCGGCACCCTTGATCTTAAAGCAGTGTTTACCAAACCTGTTCCTGGAGGAACACCAACTGTACACATTTTCCAGCTCTCCAGCCTCTTGTCACCTGGGGCTGGTTAAAAATGTATGCTTAGGTGGTTATATCTTGATATATCAAAAATGTGAGAGTACGTTCCAGACCCATATTTTTTGCTTGTATAAAAGTAAACTGCAAATTTAATTTCATCAACATACTATATCCCTCAGAACAACCTTTTTTTCCACAGTTCTAACTGTAACTCTAATTAATCGTTAATACTCTTAAAATGGAAATATTTGGACTCCGCTTATTGCTTCAAAACTTGGTTGATTGAAATGTTATACAAATGGAGGGTATACATTCTTTTGAGTCAAACTTTCATTGTTGATTTCAAACTGTTTTTTTTTTTTTGTTTTTTTTTTATCTATTATTTGCTATTGTTCTAGCTTTTGTACTCCTTGCTTTTTATGTTAAAAATCTAAAATAATATGAATAAATAAAAATAAATAAAGATAAATATATTTTACCTAATAGGCTCCAGCATCCCCGTAATCATACATTAGACAACCAGCTTAGAAAATGCATGGATATTATATTTATAAACTCCCTCTGATGTGTTCAAGGGTCATTAAAGGCTCAGTTTTTGTCTTTCACAATGTCACACGTCTTATTGTTCATGATTTCAGAGAAAATTAAAGTTATGGTTCTGTTTAAACAGGTTCTTACATGTCCCACAGTGTGTATGTATACCACATAATTGCACTTATTGTGATTCTATAATGTTGCAACAATAAAGAATATTTAAGAGAAACGATCATAGAACTAGTCTTGACCTGGTTTTTTAATAACTTTACATACTCACAACTGAATGTAGGTAATACCTAAATCTATATGTAAACTTAAGTATGTGTGATTTTCTTTCTTCTGCAGAACACAAGCATATATTTTAAAGAATGTTTGGGTCCAAATAACATTGAACCCCATTGGCCTTCATTTTGTGGACACACACACACACACACACACACACACATTTTTCAAAATATCTTTTGTATTCCACAGAAGAAAGAAAGTCATACAGGCATTTAATGACATGAGGGTGAATAAATGATGACAGAATCTTAATTTTTTGGGTCAACTATCACTTTAAGAAGGTTGGTTTAAGTAGACCTATAGTACACATTGTAGTTTCTATATTAAACTGTAGTTTATCATGAACTAGCCAGTAAATTAGCTGAAGTTTTTTATTTTCATTTTCTCATGAAGATCCTCCCCTTTTAATAAGCTATAAAATGAGTGATGAAACAGGCATGTTATTTCATTCACCTCCTGATCAAAGATGGATCTGCAAATCTCAGTTTTTCTTCTCTTCATTCTTTTCACTGCAGGTACAAAGACAAATAGTGTTTGTAATGTTATTGAATACAAATACAGATCATTAGATGTTCTCTCTTTCACTGTCTCTGTTTTATTACTAAAGGACACTCTTTTGAGTGTTATGGATGCACAAGTTTGACGGGTTCTTGTGCAGATCAAACAGTACAAACATGTCCCAGTGGATCTTCTCAGTGCATGAGTACAACAGTAGTGACACAAGTTGGTAAGTCCAATATGTTTGAAATGTACTGTTATATTTGACTGATGGAGATGCTGCTATTATTTACTTGTTTTTCTGGCAGAATTTACAATTTCAAATCACAAAATCTACAAAAATTGTTTTCTACATTTTGACATTTATAAATCAGTTTTGCTGTTTTAATTGGTCTTTTGTGTATCATTCATATTTTAGGTGACATTAGTTCTAATTCGAAATATAAAGCTTGTGCTACTGCCTGTCAAAGTATGTCCATGAATGTCGGCATTGTAAGGACGACTACTTCCTGCTGTAACACAAATCTGTGTAACGCTCAAGATGCTCTAGGTATTGTACTTCAATAATCATATGCAAATAACTTCTGTAAATCCAACACTCATTTTACTTCCAAATGACATTCAACCAGAAAATAAAATGCAGGGTGCAGCTTGTCTGTTGTGAACTGATTGAATGGAGCCGCTAAAGGAGTCTTGTTTGATTTACATATTTTATACAGAATATAAAATAAAAGAATACTTCTTTTCCCTCTGTAGATCCTGTCCCAACTGGAAAGAAATGTTACTATTGTGATGGACAGAGCTGCTCAAACACAGTGAGCTGTTCAGGGATTGAAAATCGCTGCATTAAAGCAACAGGTGAGAATCTGGAAAAGGAAGAAGATTAAAGTCATGATCTTTTAAACTCTCTTAGTTTTAAACATTTGATACAGATCACAAATACCAATGTCCAGCTTAGACTGAATAAACCTTTGTTCTCTTTTTTTTCATCAGGGAGTTTTGGAGGCCAGTCAGTTGTTGTAAAAGGCTGTGCGTCTAAATCCATTTGTGATGCCTCATCAGTTAAAAATATTGAGAGCATCTCATGTTGTGAGGGGAACCTGTGTAACAGTGCTCAGAGCGTCACCCAGAGCTTCCTGTTCCTCTGCTGTTCTCTGCTCTCCTACTTCCTGCTGCACTGAATCCAGCAGCTCTTCAGATTCTACTATGAGACACAATGTACAGAATATATTAATATATTCTATATATTCATACATTCAATATATTATATAGCTCTTCAGATTCTACGAGACACGCTGTACACAATATATAGCTTGTATTTTCTCTGTACTATATTTGCTTGTCCTGATGTGTTTTTTTTTTTTTTTTGCTGTGAAATTCTGATGTGACAATTTATAAAATACAAATACTATATCACCTTGTTCCTGTGGTCATATTTAATAAAGCTTTTCATGCTGTAAAGAAGTTCAAAAGTTCAAGTAATATTTTATTTCTTATAAAAATTAATAAATCAACTTCATGTTCAGAAGAAAAATTTATGATAATTAATTCATTACTTAAAGAAAGAAAAATGTAGTTTCCGCCCATAGTTTCTCTTTTAGTTCCCTTACTTATTTTGCACTGTTCTTTCCTTTTATTAAATTGAATTACTCAAAAGTACGAATAAAAGTTCTACTTCTTCTACTTTGCAACATCCTAAAATATTTAAATGAACATTCATGATTTCAAAGAAAATAAAAACTTATGTTGGTTACCAATTTTAATCTTTTAATATTTTTAGGTCATTGCAACATGACAGTATTGATGAGCAAATAGAATGGAAAATCAACTTGTCATCACCACCATGTCATGTGAGCTGTAAGGTTTACACTGTAAATATGTACATAAATAAATCTATTTTATTTCCTCTTACCCAGCATTGATCTGTAGTTCCTGTTCAAGGGTGTGTTTCCCAAAGTTTCATCGTTACCAACACAATTAAACGGAACTTCAGACCCAGGCTGGTTTTTGGTAGTTGGTACTGATCTAGCTGATGGATCAGCAAAGCCATGCTATTCACCAGTTGAAAGATAATTTGTTCTTCAAGTAATGATCCTAATCTAAAACATAAATATACAGTTTGGGGTTAAAAGTTGATGCAAAAATTAAGATCTGTTTATAAGGAAATTTTTGTTATGTAACTTGTCTAGCTATATAGAGCGGGGTCAGCGCATGCTGAGGCGCACAGTGCGCAGAAGTCACCAACTTTCTGCAGAGTCAATAGCTACAGACTTCCAAACTTCGTGTGGCCTTTAAAATTAGCTCAAGAACAGTGCATGGAGAGCTTCATGGAATGGGTTTCCATGGCCGAGCAGCTGCATCCAAGCCTTACATCACCAAGTGCAATGCAAAGCGTGGGATGCAGTGGTCGTCGCCACTGGACGCTAGAGCAGTGGAGACATGTTCTCTGGAGTGACCAATCACGCTTATCTGTCTGCCAATCTGATGGACAAGTCTGGGTTTGGCGGTTGCCAGGAGAACGGTACTTGCCTGACTGCATTGTGCCAAGTGTAAAGTTTGGTGGAGGGGGGATTATGGTGTGGGGTTGTTTTTAAGGGGTTGGGCTTGGCCCCTTAGTTCCAATGAAAGAAATGCTTCAGCATACCAACTCTTAATGCTTCAGCATACCAAGACATTTTGGACAATTTCATGCTCCCAACTTAATGGGAACAGTTTGGGGATGGCCCCTTCCTGTTCCAACATGACTGCACACCAGAGCACAAAGCAAGGTCTATAAAGACATGGATGAGCGAGTTTGGTGTGGAGGAACTTGACTGGCCTGCACAGAGTCCTGACCTCAACCCGACAGAACACCTTTGGGATGAATTAGAGCGGAGACTGCGAGCCAGGCCTTCTCATCCAACATCAGTGCCTGACCTCACAAATGCGCTTCTAGAAGAATGGTCAAAAATTCCCATAAACAAAGCTTTCCCAGAAGAGATGAAGCTGTTATAGCTGCAAAGGGGCCAACTCCATATTAAACCCTACGGATTAAGAATGGGGTGTCATTAAAGTTCATGTGCATGTAAAGGCAGGCGTCCCAAAACTTTTGGCAATATAGTGTATATGGTTATTTAATTAATTGTGTACTATGGTAGTGTATATTGCGTCAGATGTTGTGTGCTGGTGTGCTTTTCTTTCCTGCTTTCTCTGTCTCTCTCTCTGTGTTATTTGCCGCTCTACCAGGTGCGGAGGAGAGAGAGAGGCGGTCGCTCGCACGCACCTGCCGCTCGTTACTGTGAGGAGAGGCTGTATTTGCTGTATTTTTGTATTCGCTGTTCAAACATGTTGGAAGCTGTAGGTTCCCGTTTTATTTTTGTAAAACCTTTTTCTCCTGTTTTTCCTTAGTTAGGGAGTTGGTGTACATTTTCTTTTGTTAATTTGCTTTCTTTTGTTAGTTTAAGTGTTTTACTTCCCAACTAGTCAGAGGGTAGGCATACTTTTGTTTGTGATTTTGGCTATTCCCCCTCCTGAAGTTATCACTTGAACTTAACGTGTCTGTCATGTGGAGCAGAGGACCAGCACACACACACTCACCCCAAACATTATTTAACTTTTTCACTGTTACTCCACCTAGACAAACGTTACATCTGGGCCGTAACCGTAAACTAAATCAATCAGGCTCCATAAGTACTGTGACTTTGAATTATACATGTGATTTAATACTGTCATAATTTAAACTGTAATATCATAATCTGCCATCTGCAGCTTTGTGACAAATAATTGGAATGGCACATGATTATTTAGCCATTAATTATAGATCCGTCTAAACATATATCATATCTTCATATCTTCACTAATGAGTTCATGTTGACATGTAAGTATTAATTCAGGTATTATTACAAGATTATTCATGTACTTTTTTTGTAAAGTGTTACCTTGTAAAGCTTACAATATAATTTGTATTAAAAACTGTTTAAAATTAGATTAGAATATCAATTTTGTCTTTTCTCTTCTGCTGTGCAGCTGTGAGGTCTTTCCTGTATCATTTTTATTTTTTAGGTGACATTAGTAGTGTACAACAGGGCTAAGGGCTACAAATAACATCTAAGAAATAATTTAGGTAACAGGACAGTATGTTGAGATTGACTGAGAAGGTCATAGTTACAATTTCATCAAATATTTGTGGAACGTGGGGCATGGGCGGACCTGGGCCATGGGGTGTAAGAATCGGTTTTACTGCTAAGACAAAAGCTGAAGATCCAACCCCCTGCAATAGAACATTAAAACTCACTAATCTGGAGAGAAGATCTCACAGAAAGAGTGTAGGACATCGGCCTGCCCAAACCTTCTCCCCCTCTCCCTCACCGACTCCCTTCCCTCTGATTCAAGTCACAGAATGCAAATATACCACAGATGATGTATCTTGTTAATCTATTGTTTTTCCCCTTTCATGTATGGTATCTTTTTAAAGGTCTCAGTGTGATTGGTAAAATGGTCTCAACTTCACTGCTGTCACTGGTAGGATGAGAAAGATTGAAACTTATGAGAATTCTGTTCTCCTTTTGAGTAGTCTCAGAAGATATCTGATCCTCTCCCCCGAAACCAGGTGTTTGTGTTGCAAATATTTACAACCCTTTGTTCTGGTCTGGGTATTTAAGAAAGGGTAGCAGAGCTGCCATTTGGGAACATTCTGTAGCCAAAGCCCCCATGCAGTGCTGTGTCAGTGTCCGAGAGGCACTCACACACACTGTATGTACAGTGCCAGATATGATGACTCTTTGAAACTATTTTCATATTACTTTGTAATTGTGTTTTATATTTTTATGCTGAAAGTTGTGTACCATGGATTCGTGTTTAATTATTTTTATGTAAGGTCTGTCTGGCCAAAATAAATGTTAATCTTGATTTATCTTGTATTATTCAGAAATCATTATTCTAGTATGGATCAATGTGGAGTCCTTTATTTCCGCAAATCTCTGTCAGGATAGTGAATTTAACAGAAATGCTGAAAAGGCTTTCACGCAGAATCCTTCAACCAAGCCGTTAGATTCCGTTTTTGGGCTAACGGATGGATCTTACAAAGTGGTGACCCGGACCTCCGTGATCTCCAGGTTGCGAGTGTCTTTTCAGCGAAATATTGGGATTGCAACAAGCAAGAGGATGGATTTCCATCTCTTTCTTCAGCTGGTATGGTAAATCCATTCTTATTTGCCTTTTAGAAATGTTGGGAGTATATACTGAATACTGCGATGGGGCTCGAGAATTAGACAACCACATTGCTTATCAGGGACATGAGAGCAGCAGCGTAGAGTAGAAATAATATCCCTTGCTTTAATTTCTCCTTGTTTGCCTACGCAGCAAGAGAGGACTTTTAAACTGGAATACCATCATCCAAATTTTATTTTGGTACTCAAAAGAGGCCTGTAAATGAAAACCTAAATTCTGAGGTAAAATTGTCCAGTTACATTTGTTTATTTGCGTTGCTCCAACCACGTTGCAACACGGAAAAAGAGCAAATGGTCACGCTAACTTGTAAATGAAATCTTGTGATTAGATGAGCTAAAACATATCAACGAAAATATCTCACTGGAATCCTTTATGTGTAAAATGTGAAGGTGGACAAAATCGGTTCAGGACTGATGTCACAATTATAAATGTCTTATAAAATATAATGTTTTACCTTGGTCTTATTTCAGACCTTGCAATCGCTGCACTTTTGTGTGTTTATTATGTCTCAAAAGAGACTGAGACAATTAACAGACCAAAAGTAAACTTTTGGCTCTCCCTCAGACCCGTGTTTGTCAAACCTTTCTTTTCATATGCAAATAGATTCTCTAAAGAATGCAATTGATAACATCTCAGCCCAAAACAAGAAAATTGTGCCCAATTCTATATTGTAGTCACAAAAATCTTTAAATTGAGCAATGATTTGACCCGTGCTCTCAGTGTTTGCAGTTTATTGAATCTCCACAGCAACTAAGTTTATAACTGGTTTCCAGTTTGGTCTTGTTGCTGTGCACACAATGCACATGCCAGCACATCTGTAGCTTCAGGGCCAATCAAAGGTGTGCCTTCTAAAAGATCAGTGAGATGATAACAAGTCATTCTGGAAAAATTACTCAGCAGAGACCCTCTTGAGACCAACAAATAAAAATTTTAATTTATACTATATTTATAGTATAGAAAATGATTTATGTTATGATCACATTATAATGTAGATTATATCATAATGGCCACAAATGGCTTTTAATCTCATTATTATTAAGCATTATTTAGAAGAGGAAAGAATGTTGAAGAAGTAGAAAAAGGGTCAGAAGGTAGAAAGATGGATGTGTGGGATGTGCAGGTAAGAGCACTACTAGTGTTGAAATGATGGGAAGGAGAATATAGATGGTTAGAGAAAGAACTGTTAAGAAAGAAAACTGAAATGAAAAAACTAAAGAGAAAGAACTTCTTTACCTTCTGCTTGTGCAAGAATCTTTTATGAGAAAAATTACAATGCCCAGTTAAAATGATGAACCTGATTGCTGTAACTTGAGTAGGCCGAATTCATTCAAGGCCTAAGAATTTACATTTCAGTGATCTGGAACCCAGTGAGAACGAGGAGGTGCAAGTTTTCCATTGTAATAAAACCACAAACAAAGTGGCACAAGTGTTAGAAAACTCCTCTCTGGGAGCATCAGATTACATGGGATCTGATCGGGAAAGTTATTTTACTGGCAATGTAATGAAAGTTGTGTGTTATGTTAACCTCAGGCATTAACTCCACAGGGTTTACAGACCACAGAGATCCAAATGGTCAAGTGTTTGAATGGTGCCATAAATACCAAATCCTAAACAAACAGCACAGCACCACACCTGGTGATCTGATGCTCTAAACACAGATCTGGCTTTAGTAAACAGCATCATTTAAAGAGAGTCCCCCAGGGGACCTGGGTGTGATAATGCTATCAACAAAGCAGTTTGTGTAAACTCAACTGCAACAGCAGCGTAAGGTGCAACATGGTTGACTGTGCTGAAACACCAGCAGTCAGATCTGACCATTATAAATCAGTTTATTTGACCTTTTTCTTTACAGAAACATGATCATGATAATGATCCATGTCTTTGTAAACTAAAACAAATCTTCTCATAATGGCATAAAACCTAACAGGTTAAAGCCATCTACAAAAACTGTCTGGCTAAGACCATTAAAGAAAAAATCAGATAGCACCATCTATCTTAATGAAATTTGTGTAAAGGTTCAGTATTAGACTGTGTTTCTCTCTCTGTGTTTGTTTTCCTTTCAGGATGATGGCTTCCACTCTTCAGACCCAGATTCCACAGGGACTGGGCTCGCCTGCATCGGCCAGAACACACACACAACTTAACATGTAGGAGATGGGAGTGAAGAGACTTCAAGAGGCCATTCACACCTCACAGCACACACAGCTACATGGCTTCCCAGTGCAGAAAATGGAACTAAATTATACAACACAGATTATGGTAGGATAGACACCACCCATCTCCTATACACAACATACACAACACACACCCTTAATTCAACAACCGCACAACATTTCTACCTGGCATAGATCATAGGACTATCCAGGCCAAAATCATTCACATAATGCAAATCTATCAAACATTATTCACATTCATACATATAGGACAAGGGAAATTATTTTCATAATTCCTTTTCAGTTATGTTGAATAATTTTACAGCTTACAGCCATGTCAACTTCATGTATGTAAACACTGTAAGATGCATAAAACATGTGCATGGCTATAGTCACACATCAACTGATTGACAATTGATTGATCAGTGAATTGATGGACAAAATGTGTATTATGTCCAGTCCTTAGCATTGTTTCAAACTGGGAGGGCCCCCTAGTTTCCAACATATGACTAATGACAATAAAAATATATCTAAAGAGTTAGATCTGGAATGCAGGCATTTCTATCAATTAATTAAACAATTTCCAGTCAGACCGGCATTATTGAGTGTGACTTAGCCTGTACATCAAATGCACAGAAGATGAGTGCAAAAGCTAAACTAGAGATTTTAAATCTCTGCTTCTGTAAATCTCATTCTCTAAGTGATCTGATTGAATTCTTTCAGTAATGATTTGCAGTTAAAACAACTAATATAGACAATTTTATAATGGCAATTATTAAATTGTGTATTTCCATGTTTAATTATGTGATATATTTTAATTATGCATACTGCTGGTAAAGATACTAGTTATATTGATGTTTTGTTATCCTTCCTTTAATTCATCCAGACCACGTTTAAATTCCACTTCCATGTCACAGTGGCAGTGAAGAATCTGGTGATCAAATGAGACCTACCCACTAGATATAGGACACTGAGAAATGAGACCTTATTTACCACTCACACTTCTGACATGAGATTATCATGTGTTGTTATTTTTATGTTTATGTTCTTGTGTTTATCCAACAACTCTCTTTTCCCATCTCACAATAACCACAAATTCATCAGTGTTCAATTATTGCATGGTTAATCAGAAGTTGTTCAGGTGTATCACACACAATGGAGCATCATCAGTGAAACGATTCCTTCACCCATGGAGATCTGACCTGCCCGGCAAACCAAACCTTCTGCTTTAAGGTGACCGAGGACTTCTCAAAGGGTCAGCTATAGCTAAGCATCCTGTAGAGGACACAGATGTTTCCTCAAAGTGTAAAGACACTTTCCACTGACACTTTCTGCTCATGCTGACTAACACAACAGACTTGGGACAACAAGTCATTCTACAGACTGAAAACCATCACAATCAAGTGCAGGTGGAAGCAAACCTGACCAACAGGATCATGCACCATTGCTACAGCACCCAGTCAGCACAGTACACCTACACCTAAAGGGACTGTGTCACAGAGGTGTATTTTGCAGTGTTTTCATCTTCATGTTCAGCCTGTCTTAATGTTGTTATTTCAGGTGACTACTTGATTCCTGCACCCATTGACTCGTGCTGTTAACTCAAGGATCAGCACCACGAACAGTCCGGAAACAACATCCAAAATATGGAAACAGGGAATGTCCAAATATGTCCCCTTGGTGTAAGGGTGGGTCGCCTACAGTGGTTCAGGCTGCAGGGTTGCCGAATGACTAAAGAAACGTTATCAGCAAAAGGATAGAAAACTGTACATTTCTCGTCTTTACCACCCACTGCAACTTATACCAACGACGGAAATAAGCGCAGTTAAAATAGCAAAATATGTGGGAGAGCGTTGCTAGAAGGTGACTATATTGTATTGCAATAGGTAGCACTTCAAAGTCAATACCAAATCAAAACTAGTTAGCACATCATTTGTAATAGAAAGGATTTAATGACAAAATCTGGTTATGGTTACACTTAAAATAGTTTCAAAATAGATGTATGAGATGATAAAAACTTATACCATTTATCGTACCCAGCATGAATGTTACCTGAGGGAGGGAGAGAGAGGCAGAGAGAGAGAAAGAGACAAAGAGAAGAAGAGAGCAAAGAAGAGAAGAGCCAAAGAGAAGGCCCCCAAGAAGAGAGAGAGCCAGAGAATCAAGAGAGACAGAGAATAAAAGAAGACCCAGAGCAACAGTTATATCTTCTTTTTATCTGTTCCTTGACCATGTGACTGAAACCCTAATGTGAGACATTCAAACTGACCAATCAGACCAAACTTCCCCCACTGTACTAAAGGTGTGACACATTTTGGCCTACAGGCCTTCAGCATCTCTTTGTCTTTAGGAATTCCAAATGGCCCTTCTAGTAAGAAAGATGGGGGTTGAAACATTAAAGCAAATGTCTTTGTTCATTTTCAAATATCAAATATCTTTGATTATTTTCAATCCTACATTGGGAACTAATCTGAATTTGTCCCAAGGGGTGTGATTGGTAAAATGGTCTCAACTTCACTGCTGTCACTGGTAGGATGAGAAAGATTGAAACTTATGAGAATTCTGTTCTCCTTTTGAGTGGTCTCAGAAGATATCTGATCCTCTCCCCCGAAGCCAGGTGTTTGTGTTGCAGATATTTACAACCCTTTTGTTCTGGTCTGGGTATTTAAGAAAGGGTAGCAGAGCTGCCATTTGGGAACATTCTGTAGCCAGAGCCCCCATGCAGTGCTGTGTCAGTGTCCGAGAGGCACTCACACACACTGTATGTACAGTGCCAGATATAATGACTCTTTGAAACTATTTTGATGCTACTTTGTAATTGTATTTTATATTTTTATGCTGAAAGTTGTGTACCATAGATTCGTGTTTAATTATTTTTATGTAAGTTCTGTCTGGCCAAAATAAATGTTAATCTTGATTTATCTTGTATTTTTCTGAAATCATTATTCTAGTATGGATCAATGTGGAGTCCTTTATTTCCGCAAATCTTTTGCCAGAATAGATCAAACCGAGGACCCCATGACTGAAGCATGGAGCGCAGCATGCGGGATAATCCGATTTCTGACTATTACTGTATTAGCAAGTTGCAGCTCTCGTGTCTATTAATCAAATTACACTTTTTGTTGAGTAAGCAGGTGCGACCACTTCAAGGTAAAATATTCACTCTGTAATCCGCTGACTAATATTAGAACTGGCCAGTTTGTGTTTGTGAACGCGCGACTCGCAACGCGTCTGTTTCTGTGCGATATCGGGTCCCTTGATGAATGAATATTTGAAAATAAGAGATACTAAGAAAAACCAACGATCCAAATTAAATCACAATGAATCATCAGCTGTTAAATTACGAACGTAACAAATTGAACGAAGTCACATAAAATTGGAGTCAGATCACTTTATTCATGGAGTCAGATTTAAAATTAGATGTTAATAAATTAAGTGAATTTAACAGAAATGCTGAAAAGGCTTCCACGCAGAATCCTTCAACCAAGCCGTTAGATTCCGTTTTTGGGCTAACGGATGGATCTTACAGATGGATCAGACATTCAAGCGCGTGAAATTACCATAAAGAACACACAAATTTTGCCACATCTGCTCGGGGATGTTGAGGGAAATCCACACACATGCCAGCCCGTAACAGAGGCACAAAGCCTTGTACATGACCAGCCATTACCAGGCCAAACACCTGTGTACATAGATGGTTCCCGATTCTGTCAAAATGGTCATTTTTATGCTGGATGTGCAGTGTGGGCCCCCCATCTTCCCGAAACGGATGCTAGACAACAATTGTTGTTTAAAAGTTGTTTAAATCTAACATATCCGCACAAGAAGCCGAACTCATTGCCTTGCTAGAAGCAATTAAGGCACACCCTGAACCGCTTTGCGTGTATACAGTTAGTAGGTATGCGTTCAGTGTTGTAACTGATTTTATGGCTCAATGGCAGTTGCGAAAATTTCTCACTTCTGCTGGAACGCCCATAAAACATTTCAACACTATAACGTCAATATGGCAAGCAATACAAGCGCGAGAAACACCCATTTCCGTTGTGAAAGTGCGTGCACACATCAACAAAAACCCAGCTGGCCGCAGTGAAAGGCGACCAATGGCAAAGCAAGACACCCTCTGTTCCTGTAGCAAGTGCCGTCCAAGTCACACCCATTGACCTCAAACAGTATTAACAAGATCTGTGGGTCTCTGATGGAGAACTTGTACCACATTTTAAATATGATCAGATGGTGGACATAATCGAAGGCATAATGATCCGAGATGGAAAATTTGTCGTTCCAGAAATCCTCCAAAAACCAATAATCAAATTATATCATGATTATGCGCATGTATCGGCAACAAAAACAGCACAGTTGATACAAAATCAGTTTTGGTGGCAGGGAATGACAGCCGACATTGAAAGATGGTGCAACACCTGCATGGTGTGTGCTACCATCAACCAGGGAAAACAAGGCCAAACAAACCTACGTAGGCCAGAACCACCGAAAGGGCCCTGGGAGTTGTCCAACCTTACAGTTGGATTTCATTGGTCCGCTATCCAGTACCAAAGGGGGGTATCATTATTGCCTCGTGATAATTGATAAATTCTCAAAATGGGTTGAAGCAATTCTCACTCGTAATAACACGGCAAATACTATGGCACGTGTGATGGCGAACCAAATCATCCCTCTTTGGGGAGCACCAATTCAAATTGAATCCGATCAGGGGACTCATTTTATTGGACAAGTCATGAAAAATATGTGCAAAATGCTAAACATCAAGCAAAAATTCCACATTCCATATAGACCACAAAGTTCTGGAATTGTTGAACGTGCCAATCGCACCATAAAGGAAAATATTGCAAAACAGATAGCACAACACCAAAACAGGTGGATTGATGTCTTACCCACAGTTCTGACTGTGCTGCAACCCCATCAAAAGCTACAGGCATTAGCCCATATGAGCTTATGACTAGAAGGGTGATGAAGCTGCCCATTGATCCAGAAATTTCCCTAGCAGACCTGGGGCCCCTCATGCTTGCAACTCAGCAGACTGTGTTGGTGAAATTGCAAGAAGGATTGAAGGTGCTGCACACACAGGCTGTACTGAAACAACAACAGTCAGACCTGTCAAATGATGCACAATTTAACTGCCTGACCCTCTCACCCTCTCTGTCTCAGGGCCCACACAATCATGCAAATCTCACAGATCCTGCCACAAGCTGTTTCTTTGTGGTCAAAATAAATACGTTTGGTGCGATTGGTAAAGAGGTTTCATTCCCACATCAGTAGAACAGGTCATCATAAAGAAAACAGGGCTTGTTCCCCTGGTGTGGGAGATGCTCATAAAGATCTTTTGATAAACCTTTGCTGTCAACCCCAAAGATAGGCGTGACCACTTGGGCACGAGAAAAGTTCAACCACAAGCTGCATAAATATTTGAGTGCTAAATGTTTATTGTTCTTTGTTCTGGTTGAGTATTTAAAGGGAACTGGCAAACCACTCAGGGAAGCATCTGTATTCAGAACTTCCCACATTGTTGCGGTGTGTCTCTATTGCCAGGTATTGATGACTCTTGGAAACTTTTTTTATATTATTTTGTAATTGTGTTGTATATTGTATGCTGATCAGTTGTGTATAATGGATTCTTTTTAACTCCTTTATTTGGTTTTTGCCTGGCTAAAATAAACATTAATCTTGATTTATCTTGTATTTTACTGAAATCATTATTCTAGTATGGATCAGTGTGGAGTCCTTTATTTCTGCAAATCTTTTGCCAGAACAGATCAAACCGAGGACCCCATGACTGAAGCATGGAGCGCAGCATGCGGGATAATCCGATTTCTGACTATTACTGTATTAGCAAGTTGCAGCTCTCGTGTCTATTAATCAAATTACACTTTTTGTTGAGTAAGCAGGTGCGACCACTTCAAGGTAAAATATTCACTCTGCAATCCACTGACTAATATCAGAACTGGCCAGTTTGTGTTCGTGAACGCGCGACTCGCAACGCGCAACGCGTCTGTTTCTGTGCGATATCGGGTCCCTTGATGAACGAATATTTGAAAATAAGAGATACTAAGAAAAGCAACGATCCAAATTAAATCACAACTAATCATTTGATCAGCCGTTAATTTATAAACGTAACAAACGCAACGAAAATCACATACAATTAGAGTCAGATTAAATTATTCATGGAGTCAGATTGAAAATTTTAATTCTGTAAGGGTGGGTCGCCTACAGTGGTTCAGGCTGCAGGGTTGCCGAATGACTAAAGAAACGTTATCAGCAAGAGGATAGAAAACTGTACATTTCTCGTCTTTACCACCCACTGCAACTTATACCAACGACGGAAATTATACCAAAACTTATACCAAAAGCGCAGTTACAATAGCAAAATATGTGGGAGAGCGTTGCTAGAAGGTGACTATATTGTATTGCAATAGGTAGCACTTCAAAGTCAATACCAAATCAAAACTAGTTAGCACATCATTTGTAATAGAAAGGATTTAATGACAATTTCTGGTTATAGTTACACTTAAAATAGTTACAAAATAGATGTATGAGATGATAAAAACTTATTAATCGTATTATTAATCGTACCCAGCATGAATGTTACCTGAAGCATAGAAAGGGAGAGAGAGAGAGAGAGAGAGAGAGAGAGAGAGAGAGAGAGAGAGAGAGAGAGAAACAAAGGGAAGAAGAGCGCAAAGAAGAGAAGAGCCAAAGAGAAGGCCCCCAAGAAGAGAGAGAGCCAGAGAATCAAGAGAGACAGAGAATAAAAGAAGCCCCAGAGCAACAGTTACATCTTCTTTTTATCTGTTCCTTGACCATGTGACTGAAACCCTAATGTGAGACATTCAAACTGACCAATCAGACCAAACTTCCCCCACTGTACTAAAGGTGTGACACATTTGGCCTACAGGCCTTCAGCATCTCTTTGTCTTTAGGAATTCCAAATGGCCCTTCTGATAAGAAAGATGGGGGTTGAAAACAGTGAAGCAAATGTCTTTGTTCAATTTCAAATATCAAATATCTTTTTATCTTTGATTATTTTCAATCCTACAATACATTAAAGTGATTCTTCCAGAAGCGCTAGAAAAGACATACATGCAGAAGTCCTTTAACCAGCTGCTGGATTCCTACGTTGGGCCAAGCAGGTGGAGCTTACAACATAAAGCGAAGATAATTAAGTGGCTGTTGTTTACTTAATTAGTTTCGGAGAGGAGTACCTTTCCTTTGTCCATGAAAATGATTTCACTCGCGCTGACTGACAGATCCGAAGCGTGCGCACAAAGACAATATGATGCGCGCAATCCCAATATACACATACACAGAATTATAGCATTTCAAAATATCTGTCTTGGCGAGTATTCATGCAAACATTAGCTATTATTTCTAAAGGCCGGGACACACCAACCCGACGTCAAAGAACTAGCAGCGACGAAAGCCGACGGTGTTGTCGCCTCTCGTCGGCCGCGTCTGGGCCAAAAAGCTGTGCTTGAACACACCAAACAGACTATAGCCGACTGCAAACTAGCACGTGCGTTCTGCGCCTGCGTGAGAGGAAATACCATTCCATACCTGAAGGTGGCAGTAGTCTGTATTGTCATTCAGAAAAGGGAACTAGTACTACACACACACACATAAACCGTAAACAAAGCAACGATTGCGCACCGTTTTTATTTTCTCGCTCACCAGAGAGGAATTTACTTACTAAATATGTCTAATAATCTGCAAATGGCACTGGCGTTGTCAGCACTTGGTCTTGCTATTGTAGAAGAAAAAAAGGGCGAAAAATTCTGAGAAAACGCACTAAATGGGTGAAATCGTGAATACTGCAGCGACAAGCTCAGGGGGCTTTCCCGAACCTTTGTCGAGAGCTGGATATAACTGAAACCTCCTATTTAAACAATTTTGCTCGTTTTTTTCCCTGTTTAGTTCCATATGTTGAAAGAACTTATCAGACCGATCATACAGAGGCAAAACACAAACTACCGGGACTGTATCTCCGTAGGAGAACGCCTCATGATTACATTGTGCATCTTGGCAACAGGTAGGCAAGCTAATGGTTTTGCTATTCTTCACATTACAACTCCATTTCTTTTCTTTACACTATGCAGTTCAAGTTAAACATGCTTTAATTTTGAATAATGTGCTTGAGCTTGCTTGAAAATAAATGGTGCCAAGTCCACATACAAACAGACATAATTTTGGTTGTTTATAGTACAATAACATAATTTAATGGATTAAAGAAGTGTAAATAATCAGTGTGGTGTATAGATATGTAATTTACATCAGCTGCAAGGTTTTTGAAAATGCCTGAAAAAAAACTTTGTGTTTTTTTTTTGGACTTTGAAAAAGGTGTAGGAATCATGCAGTATAGATAACTGAGTTATGTGCTTTATAATTTTTTTACAGGGGAAAGCTTTAGGAGCCTTTCATACCAGTTCCGAGTGGGGGTATCAACCATTCGCCAATTCGTTCTTGAAACATGTTCCGCAATCTATTAGGTTTTAAAAGATAAATACCTGAAGGTATGTGTGTTATATCTGTTTATGTATATATAATTATTTTTTTTAATTCATATTAACATATGAACAGTTACTTGTGATGGCTAGAATCCCCCACCTGGACAATCACTGGCCACTTCATGCAATTTTGTATTTAAATTTTTGTCATTTGATGCAACCTGATAGCTGACATATGAAAGAAGCCTACATGTGTTCTTAGATTTTATCTTTTTGTTTTTCAGTGCCCGGACACAGTGGAACAGTGGCAGCAAGTAGCACATGGATTTCAGACTCAGTGGAACTTTCCAGACTGTCTGGGTGCTCTGGATGGAAAGCACATAAACATTTGCCCCCCTCCAGCAAGTGGATCAACGTTCTACAACTACAAGCATACATTTTCAATAGTTCTAATGGCACTGGTTGACAGCAGTTACAGGTTCCTGTATTTTGATGTTGGATGCAATGGGCGAATTTCTGATGGTGGAGTGTTTGGTGGCTGCTCACTGCAGGATGCCCTAGAGAATAAAACTGTCAGCATCCCTGCCCCTGTACCACTTCCTGGTTCTGATCAGCTGGCTCCTTATTGCATTGTGGCATTCCCTTGAAGGAATATCTCATGAAGCCATATCCAAACCGCAGGCTATCTGTAGAGCAACGTGTCTTCAATTACAGGCCTTCACGAGCTCGGAGGGTGGTAGAAAATGCTTTTGGCATCCTGGCAAATCATTTTCGAATCTTTCTAACCACCATTAACATTCAAGATACTGCCAAAGTGGAGGACATTGTTTTGGCTCGCTGTGCTCTGCACAACTTTCTGCGGACAGAATGCTGTGAGCTATACATGATGGGAATCGACCAGGAAGGACCAGATCATGACACTGTTCCAGGAACATGAAGACAAGACCCTGACTTACAGCAGGCCTCCCTTCCAAACACACCAATACAACAACACGAGCCAAGCGGAGAAGGGATGAACTATGCCAGTACTTTAATTCTGAAATTGGTGCAGTGCCTTTTCAGTGGAGCAAAATATAACAAGTGTGTGTGTATGTATGCAAAGTATAGTAAATGTGTAAATATAGTACACTGACAAACTTGTTTCTTTTTTTCCAGTACTTGCCCTTGGTTTCAGTTCTAGGACTATAGACTGAAATTGCAAAACTTTGTATTTTGCATTATATTGTTTTGTGTTCTCGTTTGACAATAAAACAAACAAAAAAATTAAAGTATCATTTACCCAAAGTGTTTTTTATTTTCAAATGTGCAGTACACTGGGCAATTCAATTCTTATAAATGTAAAGATACAACAAAAAATACACATATATAAAAAACTACTTGGTACTTAAAATAGAACAATAAGTGCAGGAATTACTTGTTGCCACATAACATTACAGTTATGTAAACTGTTCACTGGACTTTTCTAGTGCCAGGCTTTGGCCCACCGAATACTTGAAAATGTAGTTGTCCACCTCGTGCTGGAAATGTGGCAGTACATGTGGGGGCAACTTCCACATTGTATGCTCAAGATTTTTGCAGTATGCAGAGATGGCATCGTTCTGGTTTTCCTGAGAAGCTAACTTTTCTAGGGTTTTACCAATAGTGCGCATCAAGTTTGTAGTCTCCTTACTGGAGGAATCATCCAGCATCTCCCTACTGCGCTTCACCAGAGGCCTTGATGTGTTTGGCAAAGGCTCCTCTTTGAGTGCTGTTGGCTCTTCTTCACAGATGGTGGATTCTGCTAGTGGAGTGCTGGGCCGTGGCTCCGCCTCAAAGAAGCTGGGCTCTTCAGGGGTCCAGGTATTAGTTGCGTCTGCATCTGATGGTGAACAGGAATCACCAGCCAAAGGTTCCTTAAATAAACAAGTTCTTATTACTACAAATGTTGACCAAGCATCAATAACAACAACTAAGCATTGCTAAAACTATAACCTGAAAATTGGAGAAATTGTGCTTGCTCTATTTAGGTGCACATCATGGCAAATTGTGTATGTATATGAGAGATTTAACATATGAAATGCTAGTTTTGAATAGAGGGTATTATGTAGATTACACTAATTACACTAGTAAATGAAAGCAGCAAGAAAGATTTTACTCAAACATAAATAAAATTAAGTTACTCTGATATTTAAGTTGGATGTGCTCTTTCTTTTTTGTGTGGCTCTAAAAAAAGCAGCCAGTTAAGGATCCATTGCTGTCTGCCAGTCTTCTGAACGCCAAAGCTTCCTGAAGGTGCAATTTTTTTGTATCGCATATACTGGGTTCGCAAAGAATCTTACCTCTTCCTGAGTTCTTTCTCTGAAAGACAAAGTCAAATTTTGTAAGCATTATGGCTAATATAATAATAGTATGTTGATGTCATGTTCGCAGCACCAACAAAAGTTATTTTAGCTCTTATATTTGTGACAGAAAGGATTCTAGATGCTAGTACATACACTCACCTAAAGGATTATTAGGAACACCATACTAATACTGTGTTTGACCCCCTTTCGCCTTCAGAACTGCCTTAATTCTACGTGGCATTGATTCAACAAGGTGCTGAAAGCATTCTTTAGAAATGTTGGCCCATATTGATAGGATAGCATCTTGCAGTTGATGGAGATTTGTGGGATGCACATCCAGGGCACGAAGCTCCCGTTCCACCACATCCCAAAGATGCTCTATTGGGTTGAGATCTGGTGACTGTGGGGGCCATTTTAGTACAGTGAACTCATTGTCATGTTCAAGAAACCAATTTGAAATGATTCGAGCTTTGTGACATGGTGCATTATCCTGCTGGAAGTAGCCATCAGAGGATGGGTACATGGTGGTCATAAAGGGATGGACATGGTCAGAAACAATGCTCAGGTAGGCCGTGGCATTTAAACGATGCCCAATTGGCACTAAGGGGCCTAAAGTGTGCCAAGAAAACATCCCCCACACCATTACACCACCACCACCAGCCTGCACAGTGGTAACAAGGCATGATGGATCCATGTTCTCATTCTGTTTACGCCAAATTCTGACTCTACCATCTGAATGTCTCAACAGAAATCGAGACTCATCAGACCAGGCAACATTTTTCCAGTCTTCAACTGTCCAATTTTGGTGAGCTCGTGCAAATTGTAGCCTCTTTTTGCTATTTGTAGTGGAGATGAGTGGTACCCGGTGGGGTCTTCTGCTGTTGTAGCCCATCCGCCTCAAGGTTGTGCGTGTTGTGGCTTCACAAATGCTTTGCTGCATACCTCGGTTGTAACGAGTGGTTATTTCAGTCAAAGTTGCTCTTCTATCAGCTTGAATCAGTCGGCCCATTCTCCTCTGACCTCTAGCATCAACAAGGCATTTTCGCCCACAGGACTGCCGCATACTGGATGTTTTTCCCTTTTCACACCATTCTTTGTAAACTCTAGAAATGGTTGTGCGTGAAAATCCCAGTAACTGAGCAGATTGTGAAATACTCAGACCGGCCCGTCTGGCACCAACAACCATGCCACGCTCAAAATTGCTTAAATCACCTTTCTTTCCCATTCTGACATTCAGTTTGGAGTTCAGGAGATTGTCTTGACCAGGACCACACCCCTAAATGCATTGAAGCAACTGCCATGTGATTGGTTGATTAGATAATTGCATTAATGAGAAATTGAACAGGTGTTCCTAATAATCCTTTAGGTGAGTGTATACAATTGCCCATTCCATAAACATAAATAAGCTTTTTTATTTAGTTTCTTTGTTTTGACACACACATGCATACACAAAAGTAATACCTGGTATGTATTACGCACAAGCGAACAACTAAGAATAACAAATTTGTGCTAAAGACAAAAATAAATTCTTACCTGATATAACACGTTTGTCTTCAATCTTGGCCAGAACTCTGCTTTCGCCACTCGGTTTGCATAGCATTTTTCTGTGATGTCGTACAGAGCTGGCCTCTCCTGAATCATGCTGATCAGTTCGTCTTCAATTGCCTCGTTCCACACGTCTATGTCGTTTGCAAATATAATGAGAAATATGACGAAATGGTAAAACAGCTTTCTGTGTGTGAAAACTTTTCCTCTTGACTTTGTTGTTTGCTTGCTTTCGCCACTTACGTTTTATTTTGCGTGCACTGATTCACTCCCTGAACCGTAGCTGAACAGCCAATCAGAGCGCTGTCTTTCGCCGACGACCCTGACGCAGATTCTACATGCTGAATCGGGCAAACTTCCACCGACGTGAACCCGACGAGAGCCGACGTGTGGAACACACCGAAAAAACTAGCTCACCAGACACTCACTGACGGCCCAACGCTGGCCAACAGCTTGGTGTGTCCCAGCCTTTAAATGAACGTTTGGTCAGCTGTTGTGGAAAAACATCTGTGTAACATTATATTACATCCGTGTGGTACAGTAGGTCTTAATACATAGGCTGTCTGTCTCATTAATGTTAATCAATCAATTGTGGTATCATGGAAAAAAATTTTTTTAATATATATTTTTCCTGTAGATATTTTGTTTTGACTTTGTCTGTGTCAAATTTGGTGTTATTACCAGAGATTTTAAGTTGCTAGATGATTTTGTTTTGGAACCTTCGGAAAACTTCATTTTTCTCAGAACTTACTTTACTGACTATATCGCCTTCAAACAGCTAAGTCATTTTTTGTCCAATTCAAACAAGGTTTGAAGGATTTCTAATAGAGAAGGTGAAAATAACTTGTTTTTGAAAATTTGCTCATTGCGACTCGTTTTGCCAGCACGGGTCACGTGTGTGTGTGTGTATAATATATTAATATATATATATATATATATATATATATATGTACTATATTGCCAAAAGTATTGGGACACCCCTCCAAATCATTGAATTCCGATCACTTCCATGGCCACAGGTGTATAAAATCAAGCACCTAGGCATCCAGACTGCTTCTACAAACATTTGTGAAAGAATGGGTCGCTCTCAGGAGCTCAGTGAACTCAAGCATGGTACAGTGATAGGTTGCCACCTGTGCAATAAGACTATTCGTAAAAAATTTCCTCACTACTAAATATTCCACGGTCAACTGTTAGTAGTATTATAACAAAGTGGAGCAATTGGGAACAACAGCAACTCAGCCACGAAGTGTTAGGCCACGTAAAATCACAGAGCGAGGTCAGCGCATGCTGAGGCGCACAGTGCGATGGACAAGTCTGGGTTTGGCGGTTGCCAGGAGAACGGTACTTGCCTGATTGTGCCAAGTGTAAAGTTTGGTGGAGGGGGGATTATCGTGTGGGGTTGTTTTTCAGGGGTTGGGCTTGGCCCCTTAGTTCCAGTAAAAGGAACTCTTAATGCTTTAGCAAATCAAGACATTTTGGACAATTTCATGCTCCCAACTTAATGGGAACAGTTTGGGGATGGCCCCTTCCTGTTCCAACATGACTGCGCACCAGTGCACAAAGCAAGGTCCATAAAGACATGGATGAGCGAGTCTGGTGTGGAGGAACTTGACTGGCCTGCACAGAGTCCTGACCTCAACCCGACAGAACACCTTTGGGATGAATTAGAGCAGAGACTGCGAGCCAGGCCTTTCCGTCCTACATCAGTGCCTGACCTCACAAATGCGCTTCTAGAAGATGGTCAAAAATTCCCATAAACACTCCTAAACCTTGTGGAGAGCCTTCCCAGTTGAGGGTGGGCCAACTCCATATTAAACCCTACGGATTAAGAATGGGATGTCATTAAAGTTCATGTGCATGTAAAGGCTGGTGTCCCAAAACTTTTGGCAATATAATGTGTGTATATATATATATATATATATATATATATATATATATAAACTAAATCCTATTTGCAAGCTGAGTTTCTTTCAGAAAGATCATAACATCCTTAATTATAGATTGCGTGCCAGGCAAACTCAATAGGTTTTTTAAACTCAATCCATTCTTCGTTATCCTCTCTAGTTCTTTCCTTTTTACATGTCAAGAGTACATGTTTTACATTTTCCACTTCTCTATATATAATCCAGTGTATATATAATCCAGTCTGCATATATAATGCAGTCGAGCGCAGACCAGTATTGAAGTGTTCAGGAAATACGCAGCAGTTATTACTTTGAGTTTATTTCATTAATATTGAGTATTAGTGAATTTGTCTACACCAAAATAAATGTCCAATGACCCCCTTATAATTAGGCTATAACAGTGATTAAGCCCAAATTTAATGTGGTTTGGGGGTAATATATATAGCGCAAATGGTCTCCATCCTATGCATTTTGTAATATTACAGAACATTTTATAATTGACCGTATTTGCCAGAAAAGTCGCACCTGGTCATGTTGAGAGAGAAACGCGCGTGTTGCATCGTTGTAAAAAATGCATTTTATTATTAGCCTACATTCAGAAGTAGTGTAAAATACCGGTAAATAAAATACAACATTAACATTATAAACACTGTTAACATGTAGGCTATGTGTATTTTACTTCCCCTCACTGTATGACAAATCCTTAAATGAATGGTATTCAGAAAACAACAAGAATGAAAAATATAAGTAGCCATATAATAAAAATATACATAGTAGCCTATATAAAAAATATAGCCTATATATTGTGCCATTTATTACAAACAACATTTATTTTAAACGCCAAACCTAAATGAATTTATTTTAATTGAAACTGTATCGACGTTGGGCTCGTGCATCTCTTATTCGGTCCAAAGTTTCCATATTTGCAATGTAACATTTGGATGCTAACTATTTATGTAAAGAAGGCTTCGTACTTCAGTCGAGTCTCATACGCGTATAGGCTAAATCCGCATCTATGCCAGAACTGATGTTATGTGAGCGTGCGAGGCGCCGGCGCCATCACTTGGATTTTTCCTCATTCGAAACGGTAAAATGTTTATTTTATTTGTGTACATTCAAAATTACTACAAAATGTCATGCCTTTGAAAAATAAAGAAAACAACAGGATGCGCTGCTTTAGCGAGTCTTGGTCTCCTTGAGACATGTAGGTCTTCTTACATGAACCAAAATACAGCGAATACTTGACTCGCCTACCTTTAAAAGTCATCATTTAGATTATTTGACATTAAATGCATTATATAAATCACTTTGGAATAAATCAGCATGTTTCATGATAAAAAAACGTGACTTTACAGTCTGGAAAATCGCGGACCCCCTGGCACAAAAGGCCTGTCTAGGCTCTGCCCCGGTACGGGTTGTGTCGAGCCATTCGTTAGTCTGGTTGTTTGATGAGAAAAAGATGAAATGTAGTTGCAATAAACGCGTTAAGAATCTGTACAGCTGTAGCAGCGGAGGACTTTTATTCTGCTGTGCGGAACTGAGGAAGAACTGATGATGGAATAGTTTGATCTTCGGCTGACCAATCAGCAGAAAGGTGCGTATAATTCCCGCCCACGTGTAGAAATCCAATATTCAAACTGTTTATTCATTTTTCTACCTCTAATGAAAAACGAAAAATCAAGCTGAATTCTTGTTTTTCGTTTTTCTGAAAAAAAAAATGAAAAAAACGAAAAAGGAGCTGTTTTCTCATTTTTCTACTTTCAATATTAAATCAAAAAACAACTGAACGAATGATACACGGATTTAGAACCCCTGTATATTTTAAAATGTCATTGCTTCATGATAATTGGTTACAAGTGTTAGCTAGCCTGTTACTGAAGTGCATGACTGAAATGTCAGCGTGGGATTTAGGGTGAACGGACTGCTGTAGGGTACTTGCAATAACACGTCAAAAACCTATAGCAATAGCCATAGTTCTGTAGACATTTGTAGTGAACTTTACTTTAAAGGGGGGGATCTAATGCTATTCCATGCATTCTGACTTATTTACACTGTTAAAGAGTTGGATTCTCATGCTAAACATGGCCAAAATTTAAAAAAAAACAAGTTGGACGTATGACGTATTTGTGTGACAAATACACTCCTTCAGGATTCAAACAAGTTTCGGAAAGTTTTTTCAGAGTATGGCCCTGTATGAGGTCATAAAGGGCGGAATTCCTTGTATGGGCCCATCAACGAGCTTCGTTCGGGTTACGGGAGCTGTCGGCAGTGCTGTCATTTTGTTTTTAGACCAAGTCACAAAATCAACAACGTCACTAAAGAAGTGTGTTTTTGGTTGTGAGGGAAAGATAACCTTGTTCAGCTTCCCAAATAACCCAGTGTTAAGGAAACAGTGGATGCAGTTTGTTTTTCCGGAGCAGCCATGGAGTTCTGCAAGTGTGTTTGTTTGTTCCCGGTCGAAACCGCAGGTGGTGAGTGAAACTGCATCAAATGTCTGTGTTTTATTGACAACTGGCGCGTAAGTGCATGTAATGTGAACAACACGAACGTATAGTGAATCGAAAGTTATCCAGGGTATAACTGCCATACATATTATTTCTGTTATTTAACATGTTTTGTTATATTTGTTTAATCTATTCATGAATATTGAGTGTTGATGTTAACAAGGAACTAAAGTACATTTGCGTTGCACACGGACATTTTTTTTTTAAGGTGCAACAGGAAAGGTTTACATTTTGGTGAGAAGTTGTTCTCTGTGTGTGGATTACAAGAGTTACTCGTGTTTTGAGCAAAGAAGTAAAGAAGGTGTTTTTCATTTTTGTGTTTTGAACCATGGTGTCGTTTATTTCCTGGAGGGAGTGATAGTCAAACTCGGACCTGCGTCAATGTTCCCGAACCTGCTCGTGCCCGGCCCAGACCATCTGTGTCACACTCGGCAAGAGGGGATGTAACGTTACACAGATAAGCCCACGTTTACCGTTAAGGACCTGCAGTTCATCAGTGTTTCATTAAGACGTTCATAAGTCAGACACTTAAGCTTGTGTTCTGAACGGTGACAATAAGTTTGAACACTACAAGGGACTGTGTGTAACCTTAATAATAACTGTGGTTTAAATTGTATAAGGGGAATTTATTGATATTGTCTATTGAAGAAAGTAAGTGATAACTTAAAAAGGAGCAGAATAATTTGTGCACATTTAAGCAAGCCAATATCTTTCAGTTTTTTGAAGTTTTTATAATTTTCTAAGGATGTTCACTTAAGTGCAATATTACCAAGCCTTTACAATGTTGCTTTAATTGAAGGGTTGATCTAAAGGACATTGACCTAATTTAATTTGATTGTTCATTTAAAAAAAAAAAAAAAAATTCTGCTGTTAACTACACAGCTAATTTTAAGTGTGTACAGGCAATTCCCAGATAATGTAAGATGTCTCAAACAAGTGAAAGGGAACAAGTGTCAGGGAAGTCTACCATTGTACAACAAGCAGTACAGCCTGCAGAGCCTCGTAGAAGTGAAAGAGATCGAACATTAACAGAAAAGGGAAGGGAATTTCAGAAGGAAAAAGTGAAAGGATTATTACTTCGCAGTATTTATAAACGCTGGAAAGTTTTGACTAAGGTGGCTAAAAAATCTGTAATCAAACAAGATCCCAGTGATATCCTCCAAGAGCACATTAAAGGTATTCAAAGAGAAGAATCTGAGCTATACAGTGTTTATGATGAATACCGAAAGATTGACAGCCCAGCTCATGATATGAGACGCAAGTTGGACAGATGTGCATCCATCACCAGAATTGTAATACAGAATGCACAGTCTCAAATTCAAGGAAATGAGGAGGAGATTATTTGGCCTGATACTTCATCTGTATTCGCGTCTTCAACCTCCAGTGTTTCATTTCAGAGCAATAATTCTAAGTCTATTTCCATTCACTCTGCTGTATCCTCATCCAAAAGACAAGAAGCTGCTGCTGAGTATGCACATACACAGGCTGTATTGAAGATTATGGGTGAGCAAGAAAGCCACCAAGCAGAACTGCAGAGACTTGAAGCTGAGGATAAGTTGATAGTTGCAGACCAAGAAGCAGCTGCATCGACTCGCCGTCTTCAAAGAGAAAAGGAAGAAATCGAACGCAAGATAGAAAGAGAGAGACAGTTAAAGAGACAGCATGAAGAGAATGCTGCAAGAAAAAGGTCAGTTGAAAATATGAAAAGAGAGCTTGAGCGTTTGGAAGAGCTAAAGAGGCTTAATGCAGCCAAAGCAAAGCTTTGCGTGTACAATGCAAATGAGTTCTATCCAACCCAGGACTTTGTACCACAAAACTCTGAGGCTGAGTTGCCTACAGATATGCAGATAATCTATCAAGCGAGTATTGCTGATCAGCATCCACCACCGCTCAGAGATGTGACTCCAAGAAGTGAACTCCAAAATGACATGCAAGAGCTGGTGAAGATCTTAGCTGAAGCTATGACAGCAAACAGGCTACCCATTCCAGAGCCTTCAATATTTAGTGGAGATCCACTCAAGTTTAATAATTGGAAATCATCCTTTCAGACACTTATAGAGAAAAAGAATATTCCAACCGCAGAGAAAGTCTTCTTCCTTCAAAAATATGTCGGAGGAGCTGCTAGAGAAGCCCTAGAAGGTCATATTCTGGCTGGTTCAGAAGATTCATACAATGCAGCATGGGACCTGCTCAATGAAAGATATGGCCAACCCTTTGTAATTGCCAAGGCTTTCCGAGACAAACTACAAACCCGATTCCAAAAAGGTTGGGACACTGTACAAATTGTGAATAAAAAAGGAACGCAATAATTTACAAATCTCATAAACTTATATTTTATTCACAATAGAATATAGATAACATATCAAATGTTGAAAGTGAGACATTTTAAAATGTCATGCCAAATATTAGCTCATTTTGGATTTCATGAGAGCTACACATTCCAAAAAAGTTGGGACAGGTAGCAATAAGAGGCCGGAAAAGTTAAATGTACATATAAGGAACAGCTGGAGGACCAATTTGCAACTTATTAGGTCAATTGGCAACATGATTGGGTATAAAAAGAGCCTCTCAGAGTGGCAGTGTCTCTCAGAAGTCAAGACGGGCAGAGGATCACCAATTCCCCCAATGCTGCGGCAAAAAATAGTGGAGCAATATCAGAAAGGAGTTTCTCAGAGAAAAATTGCAAAGAGTTTGAAGTTATCATCATCTACAGTACATAATATCATCCAAAGATTCAGAGAATCTAGAACAATCTCTGTGCGTAAGGGTCAAGGCCGGTAAACCATACTGGATGCCCGTGATCTTCGGGCCCTTAGACGGCACTGCATCACATACAGGAATGCTACTGTAATGGAAATCACAACATGGGCTCAGGAATACTTCCAGAAAACATTGTCGGTGAACACAATCTACCGTGCCATTCGCCGTTGCCGGCTAAAACTCTATAGGTCAAAAAAGAAGCCATATCTAAACATGATCCAGAAGCGCAGGCGTTTTCTCTAGGCCAAGGCTCATTTAAAATGGACTGTGGCAAAGTGGAAAACTGTTCTGTGGTCAGACGAATCAAAATTTTAAGTTCTTTTTGGAAAACTGGGACGCCATGTCATCCAGACTAAAGAGGACAAGGACAACCCAAGTTGTTATCAGCGCTCAGTTCAGAAGCCTGCATCTCTGATGGTATGGGGTTGCATGAGTGCGTGTGGCATGGGCAGCTTACACAACTGGAAAGGCACCATCAATGCTGAAAGGTATATCCAAGTTCTAGAACAACATCTGCTCCCATCCAGACGTCGTCTTTTTCAGGGAAGACCTTGCATTTTCCAACATGACAATGCCAGACCACATACTGCATCAATTACAACATCATGGCTGCGTAGAAGAAGGATCCGGGTACTGAAATGGCCAGCCTGCAGTCCAGATCTTTCACCCATAGAAAACATTTGCCGCATCATAAAGAGGAAGATGCGACAAAGAAGACCTAAGACAGTTGAGCAACTAGAAGCCTGTATTAGACAAGAATGGGACAACATTCCTATTCCTAAACTTGAGCAACTTGTCTCCTCAGTCCCCAGACGTTTGCAGACTGTTATAAAAAGAAGAGGGGATGCCACACAGTGGTAAACATGGCCTTGTCCCAACTTTTTTGAGATGTGTTGATGCCATGAAATTTAAAATCAACTTATTTTTCCCTTAAAATGATACATTTTCTGAGTTTAAACATTTGATATGTCATCTATGTTGTATTCTGAATTAAATATTGAAATTTGAAACTTCCACATCATTGCATTCTGTTTTTATTCACAATTTGTACAGTGTCCCAACTTTTTTGGAATCGGGTTTGTACATACATGGCCAAAAATAGCTTCGAGAGAGTGCTGAGTTGAGAAAATTTGTGGACCTTTTACGCAGTTGTGAAAGTGCTATGGCTAACAATGACAGTCTCCACATTCTTAATGATGGAATTGAGAATCAAAAACTTACTGCCAAGTTACCTGACTAGTTAAGCTCCGGATGGAACCGAAAGGCCACACAATATCAACTTGAACACGGAAGGTTCCCAAACATCAGTTATTTTGTGACGTTCTGAATCTGATAAAGCAAAGATCAGGAGCCAGAACATTATGACCTCCAAGAACCAAACCGTAGGTGCCAAGATCTTCACAACAAACACCACTGAAAGGAAAATAGTCACGTGTGTTTTGTAAAAAACCAGGACACAGCTTACACAAGTGCTATAAATTAAGAGAGAAGCCAGTTGCTGACCGCATTAAATTTATGCAAAGTGAAAAACTGTGCTTCGGCTGTTTGAGCCCTGGCCACCAGTCTAAGAGCCGCAGTAACCGGATGGTCTGCGATTCATGCTCAAGGAGGCACCCCACATGCCTGCACGAAGAACGTTCAAAAAGGGACCAAGAACTAAAGAAAGAACAATCTAAGGAAAGAACTCAACCACAAGACAAAGGAAACAACCTCTAACAGAGTTGCTCAAGATACTAATAGTACACAGACGTCAGCAATAGTACCTTTCTGTGTCAACGCCAAGTGATCCAGACAAGGAAGTTCTCGCCTATGCTCTGTTAGATTCACAGAGTGACTCTTCATTCATTCTTGATGAAGTGGCAGATGTTCTTGATACAAACACTGAACAAGTTAAGTTAAAACTATCTACAATGTCGTCAAAGGGGACAATCATTCACTGTAAAAGACTTAATAGCCTACAAATAAGGGGCCTATTTTCCTCCAAGAAGTTAACAGTGCCGACAGTTTACACTCGTGACTTCATCCCTGCTAATCACACACACATCCCAGTGCCTGAGACAGCAAAGGCATGGCCTCATTTGGAGCATCTTGCTGACCACATCGCGCCGCAAAAGGATTGCGAAATTGGTCTGTTGATTGGGTACAATTGCCCACAAGCTCTAATGCCATGAGAAGTCATTTGTGGAGAGGAAAGCCAGCCATTTGCTCAGAAGACCGACTTAGGATGGAGCATAGTGAGTTATGGTGACCCAGGTGAACACTACGATGATGCAATTGGAGTAAGTCACCGCATCATCGTAAAACAAGTCATGCCTGAAGTGAATGCAATGGTCAAGCTTAAAGGAGAAGTCCACTATGTTTGCAATACCCAGGTCAGTGAAATGGTCACTCCAGATGACATAATTAAGATGTTGGAATCTGATTTCAGTGAGAGAGCTGGAGACGAGACAACCTTCTCTCAAGAAGATCTTCACTTCTTGGCTAAACTGAAAGACGGAATCAGACAGAAGCAAGACGGTCATTTTAAAATGCCCTTACCTTTCAAACAAGACAGACCAAATCTACCAAATAATAAGTCATGTGCTGTTCAATGCCTAATGTCCTTGGAACGAAGGCTCAGGAGAGACCAGCAATACTGCACTGACTACTTGGGGTTTATAAAAAACATCATTGCTCGCAGAAAAGGTCCCTGGAGAAGAGCTTCACAATCAACCAGTCTGGTATATCCCCCACCACGGTGTATACCACCCCCAAAAGCCTGGGAAGATACGAGTGGTCTTTGATTGCTCAGCAAGGTTCCAAGAAACGTCACTGAATGACCAACTTCTTACTGGTCCAGAGCTCACAAACACCTTGGTGGGAGTCCTTTGTAGGTTTCGCAAAGGCCCGATTGTCATCATGTGTGACGTGGAAAAAATGTTTCACCAGTTCCATGTAAGGCCTGAGCACCAAGACTACCTCAGGTTCTTATGGTGGGAGAACGGTGATCTAGAGTCTCGATTTTTCGGATGAAGGTCCACCTATTTGGGGCAGCCTCCTCACCTGGATGTGCCAATTTTGGACTTAAGCATCTAGCCGCTCAAGGTGAGGATAAATTTAACCCAAGTACTGTTAAGTTCATCCAAAGGAATTTTTATGTTGACGATGGATTGGTGTGCGCAACATCTGACGCTGAAGCAATCCAACTGATTAAGGAAGCGAGAGACCTTTGCAGCACAGACAAGCTTAGACTACACAAATTTATCTCCAACAGCAAGGAGGTATTGAAATCAATACCGAAGGACGAGTGTGCTGAAAGTGTCAAAGACATGGATATGGCTTTGGGAGAGCCACTCATGGAAAGAGCTCTTGGTGTTCAATGGTGTGTATCCTCTGATGACTTCCAGTTCAGAGTGACCGTCAAGGAACACCCAAATACCAGAAGAGGAGTACTTTCTACAGTAGCTTCCATCTACAATCCATTGGGGTTCGTAGCGCCTTTTATTCTCCGTGGAAAGCAGATCCTACAACAACTGTGTCGAGACAAAGTAACTTGGGATGAGCCGCTCCCACTAGAGCTAAGAGCACAGTGGGAAATCTGGCTACAAGATCTTCGAAACTTATCTAATGTACGGATCAGAAGGTGCTATATCCCAGATAACTTCAAGGATGTCAAGCAATACGAACTTCACCACTTCTCAGATGCAAGTGTCATCGGTTATGGGGAATGTACTTACCTCAGAGCAGTCGACGTCAAGGGAGATGTTCACTGCGCGCTAGTCATGGGAAAACCACGGGTTGCTCCTACCAAGGTAACCACAGTGCCACGGCTTGAGTTGTCGGCTGCAGTCATAGAGGTCAAGAGGTCTCTCCGCAAATCAGCTTGTTGCTTCAAATTGGTTCACTGGCCCAGATTTTTTATGGGAAAGAGAGCTACCCAGAGGAGATGTTATGGTGGGAGAAGTCTATGATGATGATCCGGAACTTAGAAAGGCCCTGGTGCTCAACACCAAGGTGAGGGAGGAGAGGTCATTGTTAGACTGCCTAACAAAGTTCTCTGACTGGAAAAGAGCTGTCAAGGCTATTGCTCTTCTAAAGCGCCATGCTAAGCAGATCAAGGGCATCAAAGATAAAGATAAGGTAGAGCTACAAGTATTGAGGAAAGACAGGAAGCAGAGCTGTTTATAATCAAGTTGGTTCAGAGGGAAGCATTCAGCAGTGAAATCAGAGGTATAAAGCAAGGCAAGGAAGTAAAACCCAAAGACAAAGTAAACAAACTACACAAACTGAGTCCATTTGTAGATGAGCATGGTGTGCTTAGGGCTGGAGGACGTTTGACAAGATCTGTTCTTCATCCTCATGTCAAGCATCCTGCCATTGTGCCAAATAAGAGTCATGTATCGTCGTTGCTTATTAAGCACTACCATGAAAAGGTGCATCATCAAGGAAGAGGAATAACTGCCAATGAATTGCGATCCAATGGAGTATGGGTCATAGGATGCAGCAGTGCAGTTGCCTCACATATTTACAAGTGCACAACATGCAGAAAGTACAGAAGAAACACACAAGATCCAAAAATGGCGGATTTGCCAGAAGAAAGAATGGAAATTTCTGGAAATGGAAATGGAAAAGAATAGAACACCTCCTTTCACATATTGTGGCATAGACTGCTTTGGACCGTTCTATGTGAAGGAAGCAAGAAAGGAACCGAAGAAATATGGTCTTATTTTCACCTGTATGTGCTCTAGAGCCATACATATTGAAATGCTTGATGCTTTTATCAACGCATTGCGTGGATTCATCGCAATACGTGGACATGTAAGACAGTTGAGATGTGATCAAGGCACTAACTTCGTAGGTGCAAGAGGAGAGTTCATGAATGCAATGAAGAATTTGGATCATGAACAGTTAAAGGAATATGGATGTGAGTTCATAATGAACTTCCCATCATCGAGCCACATGGGAGGCGTATGGGAGAGGCAAATAAGGACGATCAGAAGTGTTTTAACCACAATCCTTGACCAGTCTGCTAAACGACTCGACAGTGCCTCGCTCAGAACCTTTCTTTATGAAGTGATGGCTATTATAAATAGCAGACCTCTGACAATCAAGCATTTAAATGACCCAACAAGCCTTGAACCTCTCGCGCCCAATCACATTCTTATGATGAAGTCTAACATAATGTTTGTGAGTCAGGATCTATACTTGCGCAAGAGATGGCGCCAGGTGCAGTTTTTGGCAAATGAATTTTGGACAAGGTGGAAGAAGGAGTATCTCCTTAATCTTCAGCAAAGACAAATATGGCAGAAAGAGAAGAGAAATACGAAGGTTAACGACATTGTCATCCTGCAGTAGGACAGTTCTCCACGTAACCAATGGAGATTGGCAAGGGTGACAGAGGTGTATCCGAGCACTGATGGAAAGGTTCGAAAGGTGAAACTGTTAATTAGTGACTCGACCTTAGACAGCCAGGGAAGACGCATTTCCAAGCCAGTCTACCTTGATACGCCTGTACAAAAGACAGTTGTACTGCTTGAAGCAGAGTAAAGGTTATGGTTGCCATTTTATGAATACAGTATTTTATGTTACTGTAAGGTTTAAAGACATACTGTATGGTTGAAATTAAGGTGTGAAAAGGTTTAAATTGTGAGGTGAAATGACAAATAGTCATTTGTTGGGAGTATAACTGCCATACATATTATTTCTGTTATTTAACATGTTTTGTTATATTTGTTTAATCTGTTCATGAATATTGAGTGTTGATGTTAACAAGGAACTAAAGTACATTTGCGTTGCACACGGACATTTTTTTTTAAGGTGCAACAGGAAAGGTTTACATTTTGGTGAGAAGTTGTTCTCTGTGTGTGGATTACAAGAGTTACTTGTGTTTTGAGCAAAGAAGTAAAGAAGGTGTTTTTCATTTTTGTGTTTTGAACCGGGTATTTTCAAATGAACTCATTCCCTCTTGGTTATATGCAGCCAGCGAGGTATGTGTATTACGTTTGTATTTCCCGAGTGTATTTGTATTTACCTCTTTATAGTGTATGTGAATGTGTTTATCTTTTACATTGTCATACTGAAGTTTGACGGTGGATTTCATTGACGGTGAATGTGACGACGGAGAAAAGGATGACAAATGCAATAAATCCATCAGTAACCAGAACCATGGTGTCGTTTATTTCCTGGAGGGAGTGATACAGGGATAATGCCATGATGTATTTTGTGTTTGTTTGTGTGTGTGTGTGTGTGTGTGTGTACTCATGACTCTTTAGCTCCGCCCACTGCACGATTCCACCACGAGTTCGGCTGTTTTTGGAAAGAATCGGTACAGCGCATCTGTCTTATATAAATCTGATAAAACTAAAGACTCTTCGGAGATATGAAGGATGCAATGCAATACTACTCTATAGGTACTCAAGATTAACATGAGATTGGCAGAAACTGTGTGTGTTATGTACCCTTTAAGCATACTTTAATTCACAAATAATTGTATATCATAAAGGATTTAAAAATGTAAAAATCTGTTGGTACACACACACACACACACACACAACTATTACTTCTGCTACTATTTATAGCTTTTGCTATATATTCTATTCCCTTTTGTGCTATTGTTATTACTTGTTTGTATTCATGTGTATTCCAATGTTGAGAGCAGTCAGTGACAAAACATTTTGCTTCAATGTTTACATCCTATTCTGTGTTCATTAACTAGGATGATGTTGGAATCAGTACAGAGGCCCCTGGTCTTCCGATACCAGTGCTGTGAGGAAGGATTCTACGCTAGGCCTAGCAGAGACAGGAGAGGAGTGTGGTAGACATAGGGAAAAAACAGTGACACACAAATGTACTTTGGGTTTGCAATTAACTCTACAGTACGTATGTACAGTACACACATATGACAATAATCATAATGATGTCTACATGTAGATACATTTGAACTTAACTGTACATTAGGTCATAATTATTAATAATTATTAATTAGGTCCCCTATAATTGTTTCATAAGTGCATATATTTATTCATAACCAGAATGAGGCAAAGCCTAGCACAAGCCACACCCACAGCACCAGATTCGTACACACGCTCCCAATCACCTGATTACTGATCAGCACCACCTGCACTAAATCATCACAGTCACCATAAAAGCCAGCACACCACAGTTCACTTTGTCAGGTCTTGTCGTTCCTGACTGAACTACAACCTGACTACCTACCTGTGTGGTTCCTCAAACTGTCTCATCTTAAGTCATCTTAAGTCATCTTAAGTCATCAGAGCATCATCCAGTAGGGATGGGCAAATGAAGCCTCATGAAGCACTGAGGCTTTCCCCTGATTGTTCCAGGAAAAGATTCAAAGCTTCGAGAGTGTCGAAAACAGCGCCATCTGGTGTTTAGTAAAAAAATAGGGATGTAGCAATTCACTCGGAGCTGCTTGAAAATCGATACAAATGTGTGACGATTCAAGTCAGTTGAGATGTTAAACGAATCGCGATACACAACGCTGAAACTGTATACTGTGACCTTGCTTTACAAGCACGATAGCAACAAGCAAGTTGTAGCTAGCGTTACGGACTATGCATGCACACTGGCGCGAAGAAGAGAAATCAGCGAATGTTTTCAGTTCATTCATACATAAGTTGAGCGCGAGCTCGCCTGTGTGCACGCACTGTCAAACAGAAGCATGGCGACGGCAAGCACGTAGTTTACGTTGACTCATTCAAATCGGAGGTGTGGCGGCATTTGGACGTTCCGAAGACTAACAATCACCACAGTGAGAAGCTCCAGTCATCTCCGTCTGCATGTAAAAATATAATAGGCCAAACCACTGACCGGCGGATTTGCAACCCCACTCGAGGGCTTTTTCATGGCAAAAGATACAAGGCTGTTTTCTGCCGTAGTAAATGCATTCCAGGCTCTGCCTCATCAAGACGAAGACCAGCACGAGGATGTATTCCACAGACTGAAGGAGAACGCTGTGCTGTTCCTCTAAATGTGTACATGGATATTTTTTTTCAATAATTTGTTGATTATTATGGCATATTTTCCTAAATGTGTTCTGTTTTGTGTTCAACTCTTGTAAGTGTAACGATACAAATTATAATTAAAATCTTGCCTTTATAACAATGTGAAACCCCTGTCACTGTTGTACTTAAATTTTACTTAGTCTTTTTACTTCTGCTATTCCAAGATGTGCAGGATGAGGGTGAAGAAGGTGCCTGCATCCAGCCTCTTGACTAGACAGACAGACAGACAAACAGACAGAAATAGCTGAAACAACCCCCTCCCAAGAAAACAGCATTGGAAGATCTCCTTGAAGAGACTTTTTTTGGGATTTGTTTTAAAATTTCGATTGAGTTATTATTGGACACAAAATATATATGTAAATTTGACAAAGAAATATGCAGAATTTTGTCTGAGAAATAAACGGACACTTTCATTTTATAATTTGTCTTAAACCTCATTTTGGTTTGTGAGAAAATCGTATCGTGAAATTAGTATTGTGTATCGCATCGTGAGTTGAGTGAATCGTTAAATCCCTAGTAAAAAATAAAGCCACCAAAACCATGTGAAAGAAGCTTCAACCACCACACATTCCATAGATAGTTTCATGTTACGTGCACAAATAAAAGCCTAACAGTGCCTGTGTGTGTGTGTGTGTGTGTGTGTGTTGAATTTCTCTCTGTGATAAATTAATATAACCATTAAACTGTGGCATTTAATGCCAGTTTGAATATCAGTATGATGTTATAAAATTGCATATGGCAAATATTTTATTTTCCTGAAATAATTTGTATTCTTCATATTACTTGAATGACTGGGTATTTAAAGGGTACATAACACACACAGTTTCTGCCAGTCTCGTGTTAATCTTGAGTACCTATAGAGTAGTATTGCATCCTTCATATCTCTGAAGAGTCTTTAGTTTTATCAGATTTACAAAAGACAGAGACGCTGTACCGATTCTTTCTGAAAACAGCCGAACTCGTGGAGGAGTGCAGTGGGCGGAGCTAAAGAGACACGAGCACACACACACACAATACATCATGGCATTATCCCTGGATAACTTTCGATTCACTATACGTTCGTGTTGTTCACATTATATGCACTTACACGCCGATTGCCAGCAAAACAGACATTTGATGCAGTTTCACTCACCACCTGTGGTTTCGACTCATGACTGGGAGCAAACAAACAAACTTGCAGAACTCTGTTGCTGCTCCGGAAAAAACAAACTGCATCCACTGTTTCCTTAACGCTGGGTTATTTGGGAAGCTGAACAAGGTTATCTTTCCCTCACAACCAAAAACACACTTCTTTAGTGACATTGTTGATTTCGTGGTCTACAAACAAAATGGCAGCGCTGCCGGCGGCTTCCGTAACCCCAGCGAAGCTCGTTGATGGACGTGCTCTTGCTCTCGCTCTGGTTCATCCGGGAGAAGTGCCCATACAAGGAATTCCGCCCTTTATGACCTCATACAGGGCCATACTCGGAACCTTTCTGAAACTTGTTCGAATCCTGAAAGAGTGTATTTGGCTCAGAAATACACAATTTAAAAAAATGTTTGGCCATGTTTAGCATGAGAATCCAACTCTTTACCAGTGTAGATAAGTCAGAATGCATGAAATAGCGTTAGACCCCCCCCCCCCTTTAAAAATAAAATCTGAATGAAAACTTACTCGTAAAGTAGGATCTGGGGGTTTGAACATTCCGACAAGCAAAATGAATCGCACACTTGATTGGACAAAAAAGTGAGGCTTCGTTTGTCATTGGTCACATGATTTCCACGTTAACAACACAAGCTTAGAATCGAATAGATCCGATTCTCTGAACTGCAGCACAAACTAAAATGGCGGCACCCATCGTGCATTTAGCTCAACTACCGCGATCGTTATAAAGGTGTTTAAACAACAAAACATATCCACTTGCTCATATATGACAATCGGAATACCAGATATTTCATGCTATAGTTAACAAATTTGTGAATATTTTTAATAAAAAGGAAAAATGAAATGAAAGCAGATCATCAGTCATACAGGACTATTGTGACTGCGGCGTGTCACGTGACAAGCAATGACGCATCACTATGGTAACAATAAAGCTATACCTTCTAAATAATGGTCGCCTTGAAAAACTCATGCTGGGGGGTCAGCCAGAATATTTTAAACTTGCGTGTGAAAGGGTTAAAGCTTTACCTGATTGAATTATGTTTTTTATACTTCATTTTTAGTTGTTCGTTGTTTTTTTCCCATAGGATATCATGGAAATGCATATTAGTTCAATAACTTCCCTGGTGGAAAAAAATATATATTTTATTGTATTTCAAATACACTGCCCGGCCAAAAAAAAGTCGCTGTTTGGATTTAAATAGGCAAATGCTTAAGAATCAATGATTGGATCATTATTGCAGTGATTATTATGTTTCTAACATGTTATATGTTTGGCAACAGTTCTTCTAACCCTAATTGATGGATTGTGTAGCTTTTCATTTCTTAAACAACCACGCAGGAAGACACATTATGGCCATATTTCAGGATGACAACGTCAAGATTCATCAGGCTATCATCAGAATATTAGCCATGAAGTCCCTTACGAAAAAGATGTTTATTCAAGTGTTCTATTAGTATACTTCTTTTAAACTAAAAATAAGAAAGTATACTTTCAGTCTACTTTTTATGTACTTCTCGAAAATATACTTTATGTACTTCTCAGAAATATACTTAGAATTGCACTTAAGTATACTTGACTTATACTGACAGAAAAGTATATATGGACTATACATGTACTCAGTCTTTTGATCGAGATATACATAAAAGCATAATTAAGTATTCAAAGTATTCTTGTAATTGTGTTTAGCCTATTAAATATACTTTTTTTTTTTTTTTTTTTAACATAGTTTTACATACAGTCTTATTAAACTTACATAGTTTGAAAATATTGATTTGAATATTGATATAAAACAGATTTGTTCCTAATTCTGCGTATCTGAATTTTTGTGTAGGCTAGTCCACTGGTAGTGTACATAGGAATTTACTTAAAATCTACTGTTGTAGATTGCCTTGTAGATGTTGCCTTTCTTTATGAAACCTACCCACATTCAAGTGTTGATAAAAAAGGATGCATTAAGCTATAATACAATGTTTTTAAAATTTGTTAAAGTACAGTTAAAGGTATATTTCAAATATAAAAAAAATAATATCTACATTTGAACATAGTAGTATACTGAAAGTGCAAAATAATATATAAATAGTAAACTATAAGTATAATGTTATGTTCACTTAAAGAAAACATACAAGTATAAACTACTAAACTAGTAGTTTACTGAGAGTACACTTCAGCGAGTACTTTCATAAACGTACTGCTTGTATTAAAATAGTAAACTACTAGTATACTTATAAGTTTACTTGTAGTACAGATGCAGTACAAATGAGAAACCTAGTTGTGCACTTAAAGTTTACTACTGTTACACTTATAGTATACTTTTATATACTAAAAGTTGGCCAATTTAGTCCCAAGCAGTATTGAAATAGTACACTTACAAGTTTACTACTAGTACATTATTATTAGTATACTTACTACATAAAGTATACTTAAAATATACTTAAACATTACTTAAGCATACTTCATAAAATGAACTTGAAGTATACTTCGTTTTCGTAAGGGGTGGTAGGCCACGTAAAATCACAGAGTGGCGCACAGTGTGCAGAAGTCGCCAACTTTCTGCAGTCAATAGCTACAGACCTCCAAACTTCGTGTGGCCTTCAGATTAGCTCAAGAACAGTGTGTAGAGAGCTTCATGGAATGGGTTTCCATGGTCGAGCAGCTGCATCCACACCTTACATCACCAAGTGCAATGCAAAGCGTGGGATGCAATGGTGTAAGCACGCCGCCACTGGACTCTAGAGCAGTGGAGAAGTGTTCTCTGGAGTGACGAATGAGTAAACGGATGAGTTATAAAAAATTCACCCCCCCTCATAGTTGTCATGAAGGGCAAAATTAGCTGTATAGACCAAAACCAATTTTTGTACCAGGCTGTAAACATATTTTTTCTGCTGTAAAGTTGGGCATTCTAACATGGGGGAGATACAGATTTGACTCCCTTTTGGAGCATGTCTCTAGTGGCCAGTCGATGAATTGCAGTTTAAGTCACTTCCATGTTGGCTTCAAGAGAGACCGCAGGAGGTTGCCGCTTGGAATTTACTCAAAACTTAAGCATCCTGAACTTAATGATTTAAAAGAGATCAAAGGACTGGTGTTTGTCCCATGTTTTAATCAGACACGCCACTAAGTTTCAACAACTCCAATAAACTTTGGATACATTTAACATCTGATATCCAACAGTCATAGAACAAAATTTATTTTAAATTCATGATTTAATAATAACATTTTTTTTAATTATGTCATGTTTTAATAGACCCTTTTCACATTTACATTTTTATTTTTTTTATTTTTTTATTTTTTTGATGCAAAGGTTTTATAACAAAGTGCATCATACAGGGAGGTCTACTGGTCCCTCCCAAGCCAGACACCTTAACGCCTCTCAGGGAGGTCTACTGGCCCCTCCCCGCCCCTTACCAGAGTGTATAAAGCACCTGCACGCACTATCGTTCCTCAGTTGATATTCGCTTCTCGCAACCTCTACTGTTTTCACCTGACTTCACTACAGTCTACAGTAAGAAATATCCTTTGATCATCCTCCGCAGGGCATGATTGTCAGGATATTGCGGTTAGTTGTGATTTATTTCTTGGTCTGCAAGCCACCCAAGCTCGCTACCTGGATTTTCTCGGGCTGCCCATCTGCGTTTACGCTTACACCTTTCCTATGGATCAAGTTAAACTCTCCGCTCCTGCTAACCTGTTGGACTTGCAGTCGCGTGCATGCCCTGCCGCCTGCGGTTCCCTCATCGCCACAAGGGATTCCCATCCCTTCTGCGTAGTGTGCATGGAGTTAAAGCATGTGGAAGAAGCGATTTCGCTACCAGAAAACTGCAGCCATTGCCTTGTTCTGCCACGGAAGCTTCTTCGTTGTTGGCTTACCCTTACGAAAAAGAAGTTTAGTATACTTCTTTTAAACTAAAAATAAGAAAGTATACTTTCAGTCTACTTTTTATATACTTCTCAGAAATATACTTTATGTACTTCTCAGAAATATACTTAAAATTGCACTTAAGTATACTTGACTTATACTGACAGAAAAGTCTAAGTATATTTGGCCTATACTTGTACTCAATCTTTTGATCAAGATATACTAAAAAGTATAATTAAGCATTCAAAGTATACTTCGCTTGTAATTGTGTTTAATCTTTTGATTGAGTACCCTATTAAATATACTTTTTTTATTTTTTTACATAGTTTTACATAGTCTTTTTATACTTACATTGTTCGAAAATATTGATTTGAATATTGATATAAAACAGATTTGTTCCTAATTCTGCGTATCTGAATTTTTGTGTGGGCTAGTCCACTGGTAGCTTACATAGGAATTTACTTAAAATCACTTTACTCCCTCCCCACCATTGACTGAATTTTCCAGCTATCCATGTTTTCACTGTTATACAGTAGGGGGCGCTATTACACATCTTCTGAAAGAGTACAGAATCTCCTTATCAAAACACAGGAGAAGAAGAAGCTGAAACAAGTGATAGAAGATTGCTCACGCAAATGTAAAACAGTGTACTTTCATAAACTAAAACATTTTCTACTTATATTAAAATAGTAAACTACTAGTATACTTATAAGTTCACTTGTAGTACAGATGCAGTACAAATGAGAAACCTAGTTGTGCACTTAAAGTTTACTACTGTTACACTTATAGTATACTTTTATATACTAAAAGTTGGCCAATTTAGTCCCAAGCAGTATTGAAATAGTACACTTAGTTTACTACTAAAACACATTGATATTAGTCTACTTACTACATAAAGTATACTTAGAAATATACTTGAACATTACTTAAGTATACTTCATAAAATTAACTTTAAAGGAAAATTAAACTAAGTATGCTTTTTCGTAAGGGTAAGATTGCTTCTACCCAGTCCTCCCTAATAAAATGTCACCTCTGTCACCTCACAGTTTGCACAAACCACCTCTCACACATTCAATAAAGTTTCAGAACCCATTGTATTTAAAAAAAATAAAAAACAACAACAAATAAATCAAACACTGAGAGCGAACGCTCTGGAGAGTAATCACTTCTCAGAAATCCCACATATCACCCTAAGTTGTCCACTGGTGCAGTTGTATCACAAATGAACGATCCAGTCGAATTAGCAGCCCTAAGCAATTCTCCAGTGAGTGTGAGAATTCTCACGAGTCACGTGACTGCCTGTTCAGTAAACAGAACGATTAGTTCACATCGATCGATCTGAATTATGTTTTTTTCCCATATAAGCATTTATCCGCCACAGGAAATTTCTACGTTTCGCCAAGGCATATGTTACGAGTTCACAGTTCTTCCCTTCTGGCTCACTCTCAGTCCATGAGTGTTTTGTCTGTGTGCAGAGGCAGGTTTAGCACCGCTGAGAATAGCGGGGCTCAAAATCCTGACATACATAGACGTTTGGCTGATTATAGCCAATTCAAGAGAGAAAGTGATGCAAAACACTGCTTGTGAGCTTCAGCATCAGCACTCATCTTCGGAGTGAATGTAGGCAAAAGCAATTTCACTCCCGCTCAGAGAGGTATTTTTCTGGGTCTGGAGCTGAATACAGTTACAATGTGCGCACATCTCTCCCAAGACCGCATTCTCTTCTTAATGAATTGCCTCTGGAGTGAGAGTACCATGTCTCAGGCTATCCATGAAGTGGATTTTATCTCTTCATCTCAGCCCTTTACACGATCTCCACCGCTCTGTCACAGTGATGCGCCACTGGAGGAATGCAGAGTTTTACGCACATGGGACCCCCCCTCCGGGGATCATGCTGGGGGAAGTTGTAACGACTTGACAGATGGGGAGCCATGCAAGAGGGCAGAACAGTAAATGGTGCGTGGCTAAGCACAATTCAGGTGGCATTTTCTGCCATTATGGGCGGCCCATGTCCTGGGCATACTGAGCAGGGTCGCAGATCTCTTGTCGAGCGGAAACCCTCTCTATGAGGACTGGCACCTCCATCCTCAGATAGTGAGTCTACTGTGGAGGAGGTTCGGCCAGGCAACTGTCGATCTCTTCGCCTCGCGCAAAAACGCCCTGTGTTCTTCTCGCTGCTGTACAAGGATCCCCCCTCGGCGTGGACGCACTGGCCCATCCACGGCCCGACATGCTGCTCTACGCATTTCTTCCCTTTTTCCTAATAACGCCGATTCTGCCCAGGGTGAGAAAACAGAGCTTAAACATGATTTTGATAGCTCCCAGGTGGCCCAAAGCACCATGGCTTGCAGAGATTATCCCTCTGCTGTATGCCCAGCTGTAGCCTCTCCCATTACGCATGGACGTTCTGTCCCAAGCAAACTGGGAAATCTACCACCCTCACCCAGACAGGGTGGCCCTCTGGGCCTGCCCCGTAAGAGGGCCAACTTAAACACATTGGGCCCCCCCCTGCATGTTATCGCCACTATTCAGTGTGCTAGAGCCTCTTTTACACGGTCCCTATATGATTGTAAGTAGCGTGTGTTCGAAGAGTGGAGTGAGGGGCAACGTTTGACATTATATCCGTGTTCAGTCTCTGATATTTTAAGCTTTTTGCAGGTCCTTATGGATTGAGGAAAATCTTTTTCTACTCTTAAGGTCTATTTAGCAGCTTTCGCTGCATGTCATGTGGGGTCTGACGGCGCTACGGTGGGGCAACACCCCCTTATTTGTAGATTTATGAAGGGCGCTCGCCGTTCTCTTCCAGTTACCAGAAGAGCGGTTCCAGAGTGGGACCTCTCCATGGAGCTGGAGGCTTTGTCTCAACAGCCTTTTGATCACCTGGGAAATATTTCCCTTAAGCTTCTGTCTTTCAAGACAGCTCTGCTCCTGGCCTTGGCGTCAACCAAACATGTCAGTGATTTACATGCACTCTCTGTTCATTCCTCGTGCACTAAATTCTCTCACAGCGAATATGAGGATTTTCTCAGGCCCAACCCGGTCTTTATGCCAAAGTGCTTCCCGGTGTTCACATGTGAGGTGATTGAGCTTTCCGCTTTTCACCCACCTCCTTTCTCCTCCACAGAGGATCTGAGGTTGAACGTTTTGTGCCCCACCGTATATATATATATAGGTTGATTGGGGCACTTTTTGCCATTGAGATGACAGTGAAAAAGTGTCCCAATCAACTTGAATTCACATATGGTGTATGGAGTATGTCTGAAGCTGAACGTGCATCTATATACAGTATCCAGTGTAGACAGTGTCAGTGATTATTATAATGGGTTCTATTTTCATTTGATGTGACACGACACTTACATCCAGACAGGTGTAAGCAAATGTCAGCTGTTAAGCTACTGAACTCCAGTGGGCGCGGCCTATGGTGCAATGATGTAAAACTATTTGTCAATGTCTTGCTCTGGAGGCAGTCACATGCAAATGTATTTGCGCGTGTGATGTCAAAGGACACCCAATATCAAAATGAGCTGTTTTTGGAGCTTAATTAAATAAATGTTTTTTTTATAATTAGGAGGATGTTTTAACATCAACTGTGCAAATCAACTGTACAAACTGTAAGGAAATTTCAGATCAAATAACTCGGCGGCAATTGAATTACATTGAATGAGAACCGAATTACATGTAAATGATTCAGAATTAATATTTAACACTGAAATTTGAAATTAGAGTATTTTACCAGTTCTGGTCAGGATATTACTCCGTGGCCAACGGTAATAATATCATTAAATTTATGATCACTGCTTATGAGCAAGGTAACAAAATCGAACAGTTTAAGGCAGTAACTTGTAAGCACACAGCATCATTGACAAGACACTTGTATATGTGAAAAATCAAACGAGACTTTATTGAACTACTCTAATACACACAAACTAATCTAACGAAAACACACACACACATATTCATTCATACAGTGACAGGGAAATGTGATATCGTTAATGGAGGATGAATGGGGTCCCAAATGTCTAGCGTTAAGACACTATTTCTTAACCGCAACCTGAGAGAATCAATATACTAGCAATTCAACCTTAGTTCGTTTGCTTAATAAGATTTGCACCAGTTCAGCAAGAATGAGGAGTTGTGTACTTGCGTTTGGAAGCTCCTGTGAGCACGGGTTCCCTTTCATGACGAGGTTGCTGAAGGGATTTCTGCGGCTATGATTGGCCGGTGGTCAGTTGATGTTGTGTTCGGAGGGACAACACTCGGTTGTTGAATGGATGGTTGGCTTTGCAGGGTGGAGCCTCGTGTGCCGGTTCCTGGATAGCACGTTGCTATGCAACGGAGTTTTCTCTGCGTCTCGGTGAGCTGCTGGATGCATGGACTTCCAAGTTTTCTTCGGCGAGGTGTAAACGGCTCAGATGAGAGAGTTGATGAGTTTTGAAAAGAGCTCTTGGTGGTTCGAAGAGCATGTAAACGTGCAGGTAGGACGATGGAAAGGTCAGCACCAATCAAAGCAAGAGCAAAAGTCACTGCAAAACCAAGGCAAAAAGCAAAGCCAAACTGCTTGTCATTTGGTTATAAGCATGTCCATCTGGTCCGTCCTTGAAAGTGTTCCAACCAATCAGATATTGTCTTGGGCGGGTGCTACGCACCGTTCTCCTTTTCTTGCATGTAATTAGCATAATATCCACATGGTCACGTGCAGGCAAACTCTTTAGAGTTTTAGTAAACACTTTAAGAAACTAACTTTCATAGTGTGAATCTGGTGCATCCTACACAAATCTACTTTGCATCAAAGTACTGGAAATCATTTACCCATCAAACAGATACCAAATAACACATTTCCCCTAATTGAGGTAGAAGTTAATAAGAATTTAGCTGTGATAAATGTCTAACATACAGAAAGAACTCCACAGGTTATATAAAACACACATGACACATTGAGATATATTTTAGAGCAACTTCTGGTGAATACTTCCCATACTTGAGGTGGACAAACATACAAGTCGGCTGTAATAAATGTTTGACACACAGAAAGAACTACACAGGTTGTATAAGATATACATTATACACAAGATATATGTCAGGCACCTACTGGTGATTAATTCATATTATTGGCAGCGATTTTGAGACCGTTGTTTGTTAAAACCATGAGTGAGTTCTTTGAAATCTCTATTGGGTTTTTAGAGAGGGTCTCTGGAATGTGCAGATTGAGAGGGGGGACGTGTCCAGGGGGAAGCAAGGTGTCACTGCTTAAGGTCTGTGCTGATTTCGGGCCATGAGAATGTCTTTGCAAACCTTCGTTTCCTGATAAGACTTTGGATTTATGCATGAGGGTCACAGCGGTGTTCCTTGACCCTGTGGTCTTACACGGTTTTATGTTTGTGGAGCAAAGAAAAGTCTTCTTTATTGACCAACATTGTCATTGCACGCTGGTTTGAGATAAGGCAGGCAGGGGGACTAGTTTTATGACTTGCTAATTGTTCGGTGAGGGGGGTCTCTGGATCTTTGGAATGTGGTGTTGTGTTTGTTTGATGAGCTTTGTTCATGGATAATCTTACAAAATAGATTTAACAAGAAACCAGAGCTATATTTTTACAGACTGCTGAAAGCAGAACAGAAAAGAGAAGAAAATAGATTGCTGCAATTCTCATTCTGAGACTCCTGTTTCCTGTGATGGCAGTGGCGATCTTGGGTGTGTGGGCCGTACACACATCTCCAGCTCCTCCCGAGGGGGCGGCATCCACTCATGAACTCTCTGTTCGCTCCAACATGACCACAGAGGTCGTCACCCTGGTGCCCTGCCCTGCCGGTTCCACCCTGGCCATGGAAAATGATAAAATTCCAAAAACTAAATAAAAATAAATGCGACAAAAAAGTATATATCGTCACTGTTGGGTGGAAACCTTGTATCTCTATATTTCGTCATTTTTGTATTATCTTTAAAAAAAAATAATGCTATTGGTCATCCTTTACATCTGTATGTGGGTTTTACGAATATTTAACCAATGAAAAGCATTTCAAGGGATAGTGATTAAACCTTGTAACTCCATTGGATTCTCAACCTGTTGGTCAAACCTCAAAACTCCACCCGCCTCTATCGTAAATGAAGTGCCGCACACAATTTGTAGATTTTGTAGAATTTGTAGATTTTGCACAATTGTAGAATTTGTGCAAAGATAAATAAAGAACTGTTTGTTTGAATTGATTAAGTACAGATTATGTAAATTTGTGTTATCACCATGGGTGACATTTGACTCTCAAGTTAGGGGGGGCAGGATTTTTTTTTCCTGCATCAGCTAAGTATTCGCAGAAATTTTGTTACTTGTCTTTTTTTACCTTCTCTCTTATTTAGGCTACTCATTTAGCCTATTTAATAATTTAATTAATTTTGTTATCACGGGAAATGATGCGCTCAAATTGTGAATCATTAGCCACTTTTCCACCATTTTCTTAGAATGGTAAGGAACGGTTCCAGTTCCACTTGAGCCTGGTTCGGTTCGGCACGGCACGATTACAAACCGTTCTCGGAACAGTTGGCTAACCGTGCTGGTAGAATCCGTGAAGTGATGTCACAACTCAGAATCGGTCTGTTGCCTGGCTACTGGTTTCTCTGTAGCTGGCTAAGCGCTCTATTTGAGCAACGTAAACACAAATTAATAATAAAATTAAAAGAAATGTCTGATCATACTCCATAACGTGGTCGCTATTTCTCATATTGTCTGTAAACTCTTGCGTTACCAAGGCAACGACTGACGCTTTTGTATGACACACCAAAGAGTGTCCGTTATCAGCCCCACAGTGGAAAATGAAACCGTAACCGTACCAGCTGGCCCGGAGCGGTTACGCAATGAACCGTTCAGCCCGATGGTGGAAAAGTGGCTATTGTTTGTCCATCATTTTGCAAACAATTGGTGATAGGGAAAAATGCCAAGTCGCAATATTGATAATATTTGCCATTATGATAAGCCTTTAGGGCGAGACATTGAATATCAAATGGCAATGTGCAAACTTTGCACGAGAGTTATGAGGTGAAGAAGTCTCAAACGCCAATCAGTTATTCACTACAGAAACCGAAAGTAAAAACTAACCAAGCTTATGGCATCTGGCGCTGCATTGACGGTGCATATTCTCTTAGAGACGATGAGAGATTAATCAAATTAATTTTCTTAATATTTCACTTGTGGCCCATTGTTAAAAAAATTGGATTTTCGTGAATCGAGAAGTATTTCAAACAAGTTGTTTTTGAAATGAGGAGTAAGCAGATCTAACTAATCTTTCCTTGCAGCGTGTCGGTTATGCGTTGATGCGCTGTGAAATATTGCGGGGCTGTAAGCTGGCCCAACGGCGGAATCCAGCAGCTGGTTGAAGGACTTCTGCGTGTATGTCTTTTCGGGCGCTTCTGGAAAAATCACTTTAATTTATTAAAATGTGAGGATCCAATTTTTAATCTGACCCCATGAATAATTTAATCTGACTCCAATTGTATGTGATTTCGTTAAATTTGTTACGTTTATGAATTAACGGCTGATCAAAGGATTAGTTGTGATTTAATTTAGATCGTTGATCTTTCTTAGTACCTATTTTCGTTCATCAAGGGACCCGATATCGCACAGAAACAGTCGCGTCGCGATTCGCCAGTTCTGATATTAGTCAGAGGATTGCAGAGTGAATATTTTACCTTTAAGTGGTCGCACACGCTTACTCAGAACAAAAAGTGTAATTTTAGTAATAGACACGAAAGCTGCAACTTGCTAATACAGTGATATTCAGAAATCAGAATATCTCAAAAATGCTGTGCTCCAAGCTCCAGTCATTGGGTCCAGTCATTGGGTTTGATATATCCTGACAGAGATTTGCGGAAATAAAGGACTCCACATCGATCTATACTAGAATAATGATTTCAGAATAAATCACGATTAACATTTACAAACCCGATTCCAAAAAAGTTGGGACACTGTACAAATTGTGAATAAAAACTGAATGCAATGATGTGGAAGTTTCAAATTTCAATATTTTATTCAGAATACAACATAGATGACATAACAAATGTTTAAACTGAGAAAATGTATCATTTTAAGGGAAAAATAAGTTGATTTTAAATTTCATGGCATCAACACATCTCAAAAAAGTTGGGACAAGGCCATGTTTACCACTGTGTGGCATCCCCTCTTCTTTTTATAACAGTCTGCAAACGTCTGGGGACTGAGGAGACAAGTTGCTCAAGTTTAGGAATAGGAATGTTGTCCCATTCTTGTCTAATACAGGCTTCTAGTTGCTCAACTTCTTTGTCGCATCTTCCTCTTTATGATGCGCCAAATGTTTTCTATGGGTGAAAGATCTGGACTGCAGGCTGGCCATTTCAGTACCCGGATCCTTCTTCTACGCAGCCATGATGTTGTAATTGATGCAGTATGTGGTCTGGCATTGTCATGTTGGAAAATGCAAGGTCTTCCCTGAAAGAGACGACGTCTGGATGGGAGCATATGTTGTTCTAGAACTTGGATATACCTTTCAGCATTGATGGTGCCTTTCCAGATGTGTAAGCTGCCCATGCCACACGCACTCATGCAACCCCATACCATCAGAGATGCAGGCTTCTGAACTGAGCGCTGATAACAACTTGGGTTGTCCTTGTCCTCTTTAGTCCGGATGACATGGTGTCCCAGTTTTCCAAAAAGAACTTCAAATTTTGATTCGTCTGACCACAGAACAGTTTTCCACTTTGCCACAGTCCATTTTAAATGAGCCTTGGCCCAGAGAAAACGCCTGCGCTTCTGGATCATGTTTAGATATGGCTTCTTTTTTGACCTATAGAGATTTAGCCGGCAACGGCGAATGGCACGGTGGATTGTGTTCACCGACAATGTTTTCTGGAAGTATTCCTGAGCCCATGTTGTGATTTCCATTACAGTAGCATTCCTGTATGTGATGCAGTGCCGTCTAAGGGCCCGAAGATCACGGGCATCCAGTATGGTTTTCCGGCCTTGACCCTTACGCACAGAGATTGTTCCAGATTCTCTGAATCTTTGGATGATATTATGCACTGTAGATGATGATAACTTCAAACTCTTTGCAATTCTTCTCTGAGAAACTCCTTTCTGATATTGCTCCACTATTTTTCGGCGCAGCATTGGGGGAATTGGTGATCCTCTGCCCATCTTGACTTCTGAGAGACACTGCCACTCTGAGAGGCTCTTTTTATACCCAATCATGTTGCCAATTGACCTAATAAGTTGCAAATTGGTCCTCCAGCTGTTCCTTATATGTACATTTAACTTTTCCGGCCTCTTATTGCTACCTATCCCAACTTTTTTGGAATGTGTAGCTCTCATGAAATCCAAAATGGGATTTCAAAATGTCTCACTTTCAACATTTGATATGTTATCTATATTCTATTGTGAATAAAATATAAGTTTATGAGATTTGTAAATTATTGCATTCCTTTTTTATTCACAATTTGTACAGTGTCCCAACTTTTTTGGAATCGGGTTTGTATTTTAGCCAGGCAGAACATTACAATAAAAATAATCAAACCAGAATTCGTGGTACACAACTGATCAGCATACAATATAAAACCCAATTACAAAATAATACGAAAATAGTTTCAAAGAGTCATAGGCCTAACTGGCAAGAGAGACACACCGCAACAGTGGGAAGTTCTGAATACAGATGATTCCCTGAGTGGTTTGCCAGTTCCCTTTAAGTACTCAACCAGAACAAAGAACAATTTTTTTTTTACCAATCGCACCAAACGTATTTATTTTGACCATAAAGAAACAGCTTGTGGCAGGATCTGTGAGATTTGCATGATTGTGTGGGCCCTGAGACAGAGAGGGTGAGAGGGTCAGGACTCGCCGGGGGGTTGGTGGGGGGGATAAGATTGGGCCAGGTGGGGTCTTGTTTTCTCTTGTAGATCTCCTATTCAGATGAGTGAAGTTTTATTTTCTTATTGCAGATTAGACTTCTTGAGTTCATGCTCAGGTGAAATCCATTCTTACAGGGCATATGAATTCTAATATTAATTTAATAATAAAAATAGCCTACTCATAATAATAATTTAATATGCCTTGCGTGCCCGTCCACTACTCCACTGTGAAGGGCTAAACGGCGTCCACAGACACGACATCAAAGCGATTAACTGTTTTATCCAAATCCACATGAATGGCCCGTTCAGTGTTCAGTAGCTTAGTCTCTCCTGTCTCATGGTGTTTCTTGTCGTGTTTTTTTTAGTTGGCGCAAGCAAAAAAAAATTATTTCACACAATGTGGTGTTCATCGGCACAGTCAAGAATAACTTAAAGAGGTTGCCGTTTACTAGACTGTAGACAAGCTTGACTAACAGTGAGTTTTTCTTGCTTATGCTCTGAACGGGCCATTCATGTGGATTTAGATCTCGCTCAGGACGCGTGCTGTCTGTGAAGGCCTGACTGAGAAGTCCAACTTGTAGCGGAGCTTACGGCTCACATCGGGAAACTCCATGACTACAATAAATATGGGGGGGCATCTGTTCAAATATGAGTGGTGTCTTGTTCAATCCAGTCGTATTGTGTTCCCCTTCCAGTCCCTGCCAACCTGAGACTTCCCAGCGCACTGCTTCCCTTTGTCTGGTGTTCCACAGAAGAAAGTCAGTCATACAGGCTTTGAATGACATGAGGGTGAGTAAATGATGACAGAATCTTAATTTTTGGGTCAACTATCACTTTAAGAAAGTAATAGTGCACATTGTAGTTTCCGTATTTAAACCGTAATTTATTGTTAACCGGCAAGTAAATTATGTAAGCTGAAGTTTATGTTTATTCATTTTCTCATGAAGATCCTCCCCTTATGATAAGCTATAAAATGAGTAATGAAACAGGCACGTTATTTCATTCACCTCCTGATCAAAGATGGATCTGCAAATCTCAGTTTTTCTTCTCTTCATTCTTTTCACTGCAGGTACAAAGACAAATAGTGTTTGTGATGTTCTTGAGTACAAATACTGTTCTCTCTCTCACTGTCTCTGTTTTATTACTAAAGGACACTCTTTTGAGTGTTATGGATGCACAAGTTTGACTGGTTCTTGCACAGGTCAAATGGTAAAAACATGTCCCAATGCATCTTCTCAGTGCGAGAGTACAACAATAGTGACACAAGTTGGTAAGTCCAATATGTTTGAAATTTACTGTTATATTTGACTGATGGAGATGCTGATATTGTTTCCTTGTTTTCTGGCAGAATTTAAATTTCAATCACAAAATATTCTACATAGATTTCTGATATTTAATTTGTTTTCTCCCATATTGTTATAATTTGTATTTAAAATTAGTTTGAAATTAAAAAAAAATTATAAATCAATTTTCCAGTGTAATTGGTCTTTCCTATCATTCATATTCTTTAGGTGACTTTACTTCTGAAATGAAGTATAAAGCTTGTGCTACTGCCTGTCAAAGTATGTCTATGAATGTCGGCATTGTAAAGAAGACTACTTTCTGCTGTAACACAAATCTGTGTAACCTCCAAGATCCTCCAGGTATTGTACTTCTGTAAAGTCAACACTTATTTTACTTCCAAATGACATTTAGCTTGTCTGTGGTGAACTGATTGAGTGTTGTTTCATTAGATATTTTGTACAAATAAAATAAATTAATACTTGCTTTCCTCCTGTAGATCCCGCCCCAAATGGAAAGCAATGTTTCTATTGTGATGGGAAGAGCTGCTCAAACACAGTGAGCTGTTCAGGGACTGAAGATCGCTGCATTAAAGCAACAGGTGAGAATCTGGAAAAGGAAGATGATCTTGATCTTTTAAACTCTCCTAGGTTTAAACATTTGATACAGATCACAAATACTAAAGTCCAGCTTAGACTGAATCAACTTATGTTTTCTTTCTTTTCATCAGGGAGTTTTGTAGGCCAGTCAGTTGTTGTAAAAGGCTGTGTCTCTAAATCAGTTTGTGATGCCACAACATCAGTTAGTAGTATTAGGAGCTTCTCGTGTTGTGACCGGAACCTGTGTAATGGTGCTCAGAGCACCACCTCCAGTTTCAACCAGAGCTCCACGTATAACAGTGCTCAGAGTGTCACCCAGAGCTCCACGTATAACAGTGCTCAGAGTGTCACCCAGAGCTTCCTGTTCCTCTGCTGTTCTCTGCTCTCCTACTTCCTGCTGCACTGAATCCAGCAGCTCTTCAGATTATACAGTGAGACACAATGTACAGAATATGTAGTTTGCATTTTCTCTGTACTATATTTGCTTGTCCTGATTTTTTTTTTTGCTGTGAAATTCTGATGTGACAATTTATTAAATTAAAATACTACATCACCTTGTGATATCACCCTGTGGTAATATTTAGCAAAGCTTTTCTTGCTGTAAAGAAGTTCAAAAGTTAAATCATTTTATTTCTTACAAAAATGAATAAATCAACTTTAAATCAACTCTATTTTGCACTGTTCTTTCCTTTTATCAATATTATTATCATTATGTTCACAATGCAGGTGACAATACAGTACAAAAAAAAAACATGTTGGCACTTGCGCTGAGAAAAATTGAATGACTCAAAAGTAAGAATAGAAGTTCTACTACTATTTCTGATTAAGATCATGCAACATCTTAAAATATTTCAATGAACATTCATGATTTCAAAGAAAATAAAAACTTATTTAGGTTAATAATTTAATATTTTTAGGTCATTGCAACACGACAGTATTGATGTGCAAATAGAATGGAAAATAATCAAAAGTTGTCATCACCAAAATGCCATGTGAGCTGTAGGTTACACTGTATATGTACACAAATAAATCTATTTTATTTCCTCTTACCCAGCATTGACTTTTATTTCCTGTTCAGGGGTGTGTTTCCCAAAGCCAACTGGTTACGTCCAAAGCCAAAGTTCCGTCATATTAATAAAGTTCCGTCATTACTAACACAATTCAATGTGTTAAAGGTGCGGTATGTAGGACTGACAGCTAGTGGTCGAAATAGGTACTGCAGTCCAAATTCAAAATATTGGAGATCCTTTTTTTCCCCCTTTCCTCTTCAGACTCCATGCTCACGCGTGTTGCCAGTTTGAGGACATGCAACAGGAACGAGCGCAATTGACAATGGAAGCCACACTGTAAGTTGATGAGTTGATTTATCTGTGTTTTAATATGCTCTCGTTCATAGAGATTTTTAGATAGATGTCGAGGCTTTAGGTCGGGTAGAATCTGCGATCTTTGACCCAGTTTGTTTGCTGGCTTCCATTGCTGCTGCAATACACTGTTTTCCGCCAACTGTCAACCTGTGGTGTCGAAATACTATTGGGTAAAAATGGCAACGTGCAGTTTCACACAGACCAAAACAAAAATACAAACCCGATTCCAAAAAAGTTGGGACACTGTACAAATTGTGAATAAAAAAGGAATGCAATAATTTACAAATCTCATAAACTTATATTTTATTCACAATAGAATATAGATAACATATCAAATGTTGAAAGTGAGACATTTTGAAATGTCATGCCAAATATTGGCTCATTTTGGATTTCATGAGAGCTACACATTCCAAAAAAGTTGGGACAGGTAGCAATAAGAGGCCGGAAAAGTTAAATGTACATATAAGGAACAGCTGGAGGACCAATTTGCAACTTATTAGGTCAATTGGCAACATGATTGGGTATAAAAAGAGCCTCTCAGAGTGGCAGTGTCTCTCAGAAGTCAAGATGGGCAGAGGATCACCAATTCCCCCAATGCTGCGGTGAAAAATAGTGGAGCAATATCAGAAAGGAGTTTCTCAGAGAAAAATTGCAAAGAGTTTGAAGTTATCATCATCTACAGTGCATAATATCATCCAAAGATTCAGAGAATCTGGAACAATCTCTGTGCGTAAGGGTCAAGGCCGGAAAACCATACTGGATGCCCGTGATCTTCGGGCCCTTAGACGGCACTGCATCACATACAGGAATGCTACTGTAATGGAAATCACAACATGGGCTCAGGAATACTTCCAGAAAACATTGTTGGTGAACACAATCCACCGTGCCATTCGCCGTTGCCGGCTAAAACTCTATAGGTCAAAAAAGAAGCCATATCTAAACATGATCCAGAAGCGCAGGCGTTTTCTCTGGGCCAAGGCTCATTTAAAATGGACTGTGGCAAAGTGGAAAACTGTTCTGTGGTAAGACGAATCAAAATTTGAAGTTCTTTTTGGAAAACTGGGACGCCATGTCATCCGGACTAAAGAGGACAAGGACAACCCAAGTTGTCATCAGCGCTCAGTTCAGAAGCCTGCATCTCTGATGGTATGGGGTTGCATGAGTGCGTGTGGCATGGGCAGCTTACACATCTGGAAAGGCACCATCAATGCTGAAAGGTATATCCAAGTTCTAGAACAACATCTGCTCCCATCCAGACGTCGTCTCTTTCAGGGAAGACCTTGCATTTTCCAACATGACAATGCCAGACCACATACTGCATCAATTACAACATCATGGCTGCGTAGAAGAAGGATTCGGGTACTGAAATGGCCAGCCTGCAGTCCAGATCTTTCACCCATAGAAAACATTTGGCGCATCATAAAGAGGAAGATGCGACAAAGAAGACCTAAGACAGTTGAGCAACTAGAAGCCTGTATTAGACAAGAATGGGACAACATTCCTATTCCTAAACTTGAGCAACTTGTCTCCTCAGTCCCCAGACGTTTGCAGACTGTTATAAAAAGAAGAGGGAATGCCACACAGTGGTAAACATGGCCTTGTCCCAACCCGTCCACTCCAAGAAAACAACGCCCAAAACTTTAACTGCCAAAATAATGTGATAGAATTGTATTGCCATACCAATCAAGGTTGATTTTTCATTTTTATTTATTTTGTTAATCTGTTATCTTAAATCTTCCAGAAAACAAGGTTAAATATTTTTTTGAAGTGCAAAAACATAATTCATGCATTAGAGGGTTAAGTATATCTCGATCAAAAGATTGAGTATATGTATAGTCCAAATATACTTGACCTTTCTGTCTGTATAAGTCAAGTAAACTTAAGTGCAATTTTAAGTATATAGTACATAAAAAGTTGACTGAAAGTATATATTTTTATTTTTAGTTTAAAAGAAGTATACTAATAGCACACTTGAATAAACTTCTTTTTCGTAAGAGATGTCGAGCGCTTAAAGATTTAATCAACTGGTTTTCAGTTGCATCTTTGTGCAAAGTAAATAAGATAGTGACATCTAGAGAAGACTGATGGCCTACAAATAAGGTTTACGTTAAGTAGACCCAGTAGTATTGTATGCTGCTACACTACATAAATACAGAAAAGAAGACCAATATCGAATTGCCTAAACTAAAACAAAACAAATATTAATCACATTTTTTGCCCAGCCCGATGAACAATCTGAGTGACAGCTATTCATTCGTGCCAGACATTTCTGTTGCATTCACTCTGTGACTTCTTAAAACTGCATTTAGCATCATTTATCAGCAGGTGGCAGCAGATCATCTTTTGTACAACTGGACCTTTGCACTTACTAATCAAGTGTTCATCAGATACTTAGAAAAGAGACTACAGCTAAATAAAAACCCTTCTATTTATAATGCATTAACTGTATCTATATTTGCATGTAAAAAAAAAATAAAAAAAAAAATAAGACATGCATCATATAAGAAACCTATAAGATGTCACTAGACAGAAATGAAAAAAGTACAAGCTGAATTAATGAAAATGGGCAGATTTACAAAGCAGGGGGTTGGAGACTGATTATGCTGTTGAAGTTAACTTGCTGTATAAACACTTTCAGCCTAAATCTGAGGTTACACTAGACTGAGCACACAAAAAAATCACAAACACCACAAAAAAAGGCATATGATGTTGTATGTAATTAATAAAACAAAAAATAATAAATCGCAAATAACAATAGTCAAAATATAGAAACACACTGCATACCTGCAACTTTAAAGTTTGTGTTTTTGTTATTCAGCAGTTAATCAGCAGTCAAGTGTCCAATAATACCATATTTTTTTAGTGTCAGAATAGGCACAATGAATCATTACAACATTATGGGACAATTAAAATTTTTAGCCAAAAAAAACCCTCTGATCTGGATTCTGGATCAGTGTAGAAACATTGTGACGATCGTATTCAGCATTAATATGACGATGGTGGATGTGAGGAAGATGTCTGCGAGCTTATGGCTGATGTAAGTGTACTCCATTTCAGGGCCGTGCACAGACCTTTTGAGGGGCATGTGCTGAAACTGAAAAAGGGCACCCCAAGGGCAACTGCATGTCTGTTCACCTACCCCTAACACTTTATTATTAAACACGTTAGATGCTTTATTTCCTTTTTTTTTTATATTTTATTGAAAAAAAAAATGTCTTTTCGAATTTATATGTAATGGGAAAAAGGAGTAGAGCGAGTTCAGCAAAAGGTGGCTTCGAAGCTCGGGTCAATTTGAGTCAAAACTTCATACCATGTACTTTACCCCTACGCTATTGCTGCTGTAAATAATTTATGTTCCGTGATTTTGGCTGGCCCAAACAGACCTTTTGCAGCCAATTTGCACTTAATGTAAACGACAACATTACTGTAGTAAAACCACATTTTACTACGTTTATACATGTGAAGACGAGCGGAGAGAATACTAGCTAGCGAATACGTGCATATTAAAAGCGAAAATATATGAAATCTCAAAAGTGTTCAAAAAATGTTAGATTCACTGTTCACGTAAGTGGTTATTTTCGATAGGTATGTACTGAAATATTACTTATAAAATATATTGATGTATCAAAAAAACATGCTGAGGAGCGGGAGGTCTGCGGGTGTTTACCTGGCGGAAGAGTTCTCGCTGTAATCCTCAGTCTCCAAAAGTGTCGAGCAAACCCACGGCTGTGGTTTTTTCACACAAGCAGTGGCTGGGCAACAGCAAAGGGGACTTAAGCCTTTACGAGAAAGGCGAGTCATGAACCACCCACGAACACCGTCTCGGCATTAAGGTTGGGTACCGAACTTGGTACTTTTAAGGGCACCGACCAAATTACTTCGGTACTACCGAGTACCGATTCACATTAAATCAATCGGTACCAAATTTAGGTACCTGAGAACGCATCTGGTGATATAGACTAGTGTCTGTGAATATTAAACCGCAAAAAGACTATTTAACCCTCTGGTCCTCTTCGGTCAAAAATGAAACAACCAAAACATTTTACGTTTTGAATTTTTTTTGCTTCATCGGAATGGGATGACACTTGGTGACTTTTGTCGCATTAGCTATGTGAACACACAAAAAAATCATGGAGATGATTCGGTTATGTTAAAGGGTCGAAAAAAAATAGTCACACTTGTCACCTTTGCAGTCAAAAGTGACCGACATAGGAAATGAATGGGAAATACGCAAAAATACAAAAACTCAGGGAATCTTTTGGAGATACAAACCACAAATCAGCCATGATGCAGAAAAAAAGTGCACAGCAATGTAGGGGTGACACTCTAAAATATCAAGAGTGCAAAATAGACACAACCACCCCCCCTCCCCATCCCCCCACACATATATATATGAACTAGTGCGACTATAACACAGAGCACATTTTTGCAAATGTATGAAACAAAATCAATAATTCAGCCACAATGCAGTAAAAAAACAAACAGCAAGGAAGAGGCTACACTCTAAAACATCAAGAGTGCAAAATAGACACACACACTCAAACACACACTCACGTAAACACACTCACAGACACACACACAAACCACACTATTATATGCACACAAATGAACTGGTGTGGCTGTGTCAATATGGTAAAATTGAGCCAAAAGACTCAAATAAGAGGTTAAAATCAGATCAGACCTAGATTTATTATGCTGTGATAAAACATACCTGTTAATTTTTGTTACATTTTTATTGAATTTTGATGTTATATGTCCAAAATGTTCTCCTCTCTGCTCAGGTTTGAATGTAGTCAAATTAATGCAAAAACTGACACTTCAGATCAACATAAAAAAAAAAAAAGTCTTTGAGAATGTCTAAGTATAAATCCAAATCCTCAACTTAATAAAAATAAGTATTTATGTCTAAAAACACTAGAGAATTTATAAGCCACTTTGTATAGAGTTATATAGGAATCTAGTGGTCACAACATGGCATTACATCAGTTTTTCTTTTTTTACTCCCACCAGATGGATCTACCTTCCAAAAATTGTATTTTGAATGCCTCATCTCTATTTTAACATGGAATACTGTTTTAATTGAAAAATAATTTAAAAATATATTAGAAAAAAAAAATTGTATTTTTTCAATGGGGAAAAATAGCTAATAAAAATTGTATAAATATTGCAAATTATCATAAAATACCCTCAAAATTCTAAATAATAATCAAAAAATATTATTGAACTAAAATATATTACATTGGTTTTCCTGGAGGGGGAAAAAGTTACATTTTAAGGCTTCGGTCACTTTTGACCGCGAAGAAGACAAGTGTGACCCCTAAGCGAAGAGGACCAGAGGGTTAAATACGTATCCTTCCTTTCCTCGAGTCTTAGCTCCACCCCTTCAGGATGCAAGGGAAGGACGCAAAGAAAAGATGCGAGGACGGAGGAATTGCATCTCGGAGGAATTGCAACAACTTAATTCAAAACAGATTTATGACACTTCTTATTCATTTTTTTAAAATAAACTTTTCATTTCAAATAATAACGTCCTAACAGAAAGTTTTATCCCTTTTTTGTTTCTCTTGATTGGCTTCTCCTCCTCTTGTTCTTCTTCTTCTTTTTCGTTATTTCCACTGATGGATTTTAAGAGCAATCCCATGTCTTTTGATATTCTGTATTATTATTTATTAAAAGAAAAAGTACATCCAGAGATGATCTCATAATTTACTAATCTTCTCACATCTGACCAACTGTTACCAGCACGTGCGTGAGTAAAGAAGCTTCAAGCTTTCATGACGTTCCTGCGCAAGTGGCGACTCTGTCTCTCTGGCGTCTCTGTCTTCTAGTCTTGTTTGTTTCTCATTGCTATTATCATATATTATGTTATTGTTTGTTTACTGTTGTGAGCATTAATTTAAAAAAAATGAAAATAAAAACAGACGGCATCCGACATCCGCGTGACCAGTCACGCTTCAAGTTACGTCAAGCGTGAACTCAACCCTCTTATTCACGCAGATGACTGCTGGTCGGAAGTGATAGTTTACGGTTTAATTTTTTTAAAAATATTGGTATTTTTCTTACAAACACTTAACGTTTCACTTCAGAAGACATTGATTCATCAATTGGGATCGTATGGATTGCTGTAGTTATTGCTGTATGTGCTTGTTTGATGCTTCAACTTTTAGGAACCCAAATTAGCAGAGATTATTTATTTTTCTGTGTTCATCTGAAGAAAGAAAGTCGTATACATCTCGGATGGCATGAGGGTAAAAGATGAGTAAACGGTGAGGACATTTCTGCGTGCACTGTATTTTCTTTAAATACATAATATAGCTACAGAATAGCTAGAGACATAGGATTCCTTCTTAAGATTCATCTGTGTCAAGAACGAATAAGAAGAGGAACAAGAAGAAAAGCCAAGCAAGAGAAACGAATAAGTGTTGTAAATCTGTTTTAAAAAAGTTGTTTTTCAAATAAAGATTTCCAAGTGATATCAGATTGTGTACGTGTTTTTATTGTACTTACCCTGTAACTACATGAAACAAGAGGGGAACAAGCACCACTTTAATTTACAGCCCGTAGATTCGCACTTACCCTGCAACTATATGAAACGAGGGGAACAAGCACCACTTTAATTTACAGCCCGCAGATTCACACTTACCCTGTAACTACATGAAACAAGAGGGGAACAAGCACCACTTTAATTTACAGCTCGCAGATTCACACTTACCCTGTAACTACATGAAACAAGAAGGGAACAAGCACCACTTTAATTTACAGCCCGTAGATTCATACTTACCCTGCAACTATATGAAACAAGAAGGGAACAAGCACCACTTTAATTTACAGCCCGCAGATTCACACTTACCCTGTAACTACATGGATAATTACCCCTTGATTAAAAAATACTTACAGTATAAATAATTTGTTAATTTTCCTGATAGTTACCCCTTTATTCCCCAAATATTACATATTGTTCCCTTATAACTACACGCACTTACTTCATAGTTACACTATAATTACCGAAAGTTACGCTGTAAATTCGCTTTACTTCCGCAGTACTTTCCGGGCTGTAATCTAAAGCGTTACCGATAATTCTAATAATTAATAAACTGTGGCACGATGTGAAAGGGGAGGAGCATTTATACGTGCGTCACGTTTAGTTGATAAAACACTTCCACAAAGGATACACCTGTGTATCCTCGCTCATGACTCCTCAGGAAGCCTCCGCACTCCGCACTCCTCGCCTCCTTGCGGTACAATTAGTGAGTTGAGATGACCTACAAGATGGCTGAGCTCGATTGGTTTCCGGGTCATAGGATGGAGGACGGAGGAGCGAGGAAACGAGGAGGGATATTGAGAAGCACCCAAAGAATTCCGCGTGACAGCAGGGGCGGAGCTAGGGGGTGGCCATGGCCTAAGCTTGGCCACCCCGCTCACAACTGCTGTGTCTGTATCTTTTTTTCTTGACAAGAATGCGTTTATTTAAACGCAGAACCGTCTCTTTAAGACCACAAAAAACGGGAGACGCGCACTCCAACATCGCCTCAGCGCAGGGCGCTAGTCAAACGAGTGCGGAAAAGGTGCAGGTGCCAAATGAGCTTCTGCAGAACAACAGTGATCGGTGAACAGTAGCCTACATCAGTGTTTCTCAACTGGTGGGTTGCAAGACCGTTTTGAGTGAGTCGCATTGTGTGCAGTCAAAGAAACAATAACAAACGTAATTCTCTGTTTTTTTCGATGCCACTTTTATTTTGAAAGACGTGTGTGAAAGCTGGTGACACTTCTGTCAGATGCTGAGAGAAACGCGTTGTCCTTATTCAGTATCTGCAGTCAGATGAGATGTTGTCAGGCTATATGTCAGTAAAACTCAGAAAAACGAACTTTCCTGTCCTCACTCAGTGTCCGCCGTTATACTGCTCGTGGCGCGCACCCTTCAGTATCACGCGCAAATGTGGTGCGTTGTAGGCCTATATCACTTCAAATAAAGCGCAAAAGAAACTATGAGCATGCAAAGTCGTTGTTCTGTCGTCAATTAAGTCATGAAATAACCAAAAAGGCTATTAAAGTTGCGTCAAAACTGCATGCATGTATTTGTTAAATATGCATCATATGTCTCTGGAATAAAAAAAAAATTCTGCCATGTGAGATCACAATATAAGGCACAAGCTGATACGTAATTTTTAATGCACAAATAAATGTGAGCAATATGCATTTATACTAGAAGATAGGCGCTAATTTTTCTTTAATTTGTAAAGTATACAAACAACAATGGATCATATTTAAATGCATAAAATAAAATGTTGACTTCCGCCCATTCACATTCTTACACATGGGGATTCAATAGAGAACACACTTCTTTCCTTTGTACTGAGTTTAATTTATGATAGAACTGTTGTGATTACTTATTTTGACAACTAATATAGAAAGTTAAACATTGAGTCTACTTTTTCGGTTGCAAGTTTTAGAAACAGTCCTTACAGTCTAACTCAGAATTGTTGAAGAGTTCATTGATTATATAAAATTCAATGAAGATTGAATAATTTAGGCTATGTAGTTATCTGCATGATTCATCCATGAATATGCAACAATGGAGAACAAGCTATTGGGTTTTTGAGAACGGTCGGTCGCATGTTTCCATCTCTGCCGTCTCATCCATGGACATGAACGCACGAACATCATCTTTAGAGCCACTCTGAGAGTCACTTCATCAGCATTTTACCATTTCATTTGAGAAAAACGACAGTCATATCATAAACACACAGAAACGGGTCTTCACGGGAAGCCGTCAAAATAAAAGTTTGGTTTATCTTGACAAATATATTACTGTTAATTTAGATACGTCTTAATGTAATAATAATACTAACACTAATTTAATAATAATAAATTATCAAAACTTTATTTTTTAAGTAATAAATCACAATTCTTCCATGTTTTAATTTTAACAGTATAAAGCTCAGTTGTGCAGCACTTTGTTCGACAAAAAAAAGTTTAATTCAATTAAAAGATAAATTAAATTAATGTTTTATGTCTTCATTTGATTACCAGAAAATACACAACACAGAATTTGTGGGAAGGTATATATATTCAGCAATCTTACCTCCGTTTGTTGACAGTTTATCAGCATCCCTCCACCACCCCTTCTCCACACTTTTAGTTCTAACCACTTACATACACAGGGGGAGTACTCTGGGTTCGGGCCAAATTCCGAGCTCGGAGTCCTCCCCCCGGACAGCACACCAAATACGTATTTAAATTTTACTCCCTCTAAATTATATGTAAGTGCGAACTCATGAAATCTTGCTAGTACAAATGAAACCTCATCAGTTGACTAGCAGAATGTTGATTTTGTTCGTTTGCTAAATAAGAGGTGATCTGGCGCTGGAATGTGTTGTTTTTTAAATAATCCCGAGTGCTCGTTGCCGATGTTATCAGTGGTATCACAGTATCACAGTGTTCTCTTGGTGCTGCTCTTAGGTGTCCCTGCACTTGATATACACTTACTGAACATTTTGGTTTTAATGAGTAAAAAAAAAAAATTAGAACCCAGAACCTCTGACATGCTTAAGTCCTAACTGTTACCACCAGAACATAAATGCACACGAGCAGATTTAGCGTATTTGTGTATTTATTTACTGACATATCTTACACACACACTCCTGTCAACAAAGTTACGCCACTGTGTGTGTTTATATACAATTTACTTAATGAGAAGGGTGGGCCTGCTTATACTGCATAATCTGGTCCCAGGCCGGTTCGCAGGACGAGAGGGCAACACGCATTTCATGAGTTCACACTTACAAATAAATCAGATAGAATAAATGATATGTGTATTTGGAGTGCTGTCCGAGGAGAGGGCTCCGAGCTCGGTATTTGGCCCGAACCCAGAGTACTCCCCCCAAAAGTTGCAAATAGACGTGGGACAGCAGCCAGAAAATGATGTTGATAGCCCCCAAAAACTTGCAGAGCACGAAGCTGAAGGTGTGCCAATCATAGGGAAGGGGTTAGTTACTGGATCGGGAGGGCTTCTTTGTCGTCGGAAGAGAGTTTGGTGGTCATGGCATCAGAAGGGTGAGCCTCGTTGGTAGGCGGCTGTGGAAGGTCGCACGTAGGTGAGCTCTTGCGGGAGCAGGAGAGATAACACTGCTGGGGCAGTGAAGTCTGGGTTATACAGAGAAACGGAGCTCCTGTGGGACTGGAGGATGTAGCACTGTGGTGGCAGTAGATGTATGTTGGATCCAATGGATAAGTTTAACGGAGAGCAGAGCTCCTTCGGGAGTGGAAAAGATAACACTGCTGCAGTGGAGCAAGTCTGGATGGAGTAATGGACCTCCTGTGGGAGCTGAGGGAACATAACTGCAGCAGCAGTTAAGAATTTTTTTTTTTTTTTCAGAGAAATTGAGCTCCTGCAGGACTATGAAGGAACATTACTGCTGCAGCAGTGTAGAATTTGCCAGAGAAACTGAACTCCTGCTGGAGCATGAAAGAACATCACTGCTGTGGCAGTGTAGAATTTGCCATAAAAACTGAGCTCCTGCGGGAGCGAAGGAAACATCACTGCTGTGGCAGTGTAGAATTTGCCAGAGAAACTGAGCTCCTGCGGGAGCGAAGGGAACGTCACTGCTGCGGCAGTGAAGAAATTTCCCATTGAAACTGAGCTCCGGCAGGAGCAGAGGTGATAATATTGCTGCGGCCGTGCCAGCAGTTTGGATTGAGACATAGCACTTCTATGGGAGGAAATAACGTTGCTGAGGCAGTGAGACAATTTGGATGAGGTAGTATTGTCATTGCGGCGGCTGACATTGTGAGGTTGGTTTCTGCAGGAGTGCGTGGGTGGATGCTGCTGCGGCAGTTAGAATGGAAATTTTTTTTGGAGTCTGTGAAAAGTGGGTTGGATGGGATTTTAACCTGTGCGCTTCTGAAATGAAGGTAGGCTAAGAGGGATTGGTATGTTTAAATTGGTGATGGGAGATTGAAAATGTAGATGAAATGGCCTTTTTTTTCATTTGATCTGTTTTGCTTTATGAAGTAAGAAATGGTTTCATCATCAAGCACTGATAAAACAGATATTGTGGAATGGACTTTGGATTGAAGCTGGACGTGATGGTGAGTTCTGAGCATCTGAGGAAACCGAAAAACTGATATGAACATTGCATCAAGTGTGCAGGCGGTGTTGATGGAGTGGTAGCCTTGGCAGAAGGTAGAGATACATTTGGTAAGTGTTTCTAAAGTTATTGGATGTCTAGCATCTGGGCAGGAGGGTTGGGTTCTTTGGATACCTTTGATTAGCATCAATGTCTATGAATTGGCTATTTCTGAGGATATGAATGAGGTGATGTGAGCAGAGAAAAAAAAAAAATCTGGAGCCAGCAGCCTGAATTTCTGAGCAAATCTGTGCTCTGACATTGCTAGCGACAGGGAGCGGTTCCAAAATGGTGGCATTTGTGTTGCAGAGAAGAGGGAAAATGACGAACTAGTCTGAAGAAGAGAGTTAGGAGGGGAAAGCTCCAGGGCCTAAGTTGTTTGCAGAGGCAGCCTCATGCTTGGGTCAGCCTCTGGGACTTGGGTTGTGTAAGGTCCATCCGTTAGCCCAAAAACGGAATCTAACGGCTTGGTTGAAGGATTCTGCGTGGAAGCCTTTTCAGCATTTCTGTTAAATTCACTTAATTTATTAACATCTAATTTTAAATCTGACTCCATGAATAAAGTGATCTGACTCCAATTTTATGTGACTTAGTTCAATTTGTTACGTTTGTAATTTAACAGCTGATGATTCGTTGTGATTTTAATTTGGATCGTTGGTTTTTCTTAGTATCTCTTATTTTCAAATATTCTTTCATCAAGGGACACAATATCGCACAGAGACTTAATGCTCGCGGAATTACATTAGCTCACGGACACAAACTAGCCAGTTCTGATATTAGTCAGAGGATTGCAGAGTGAATATTTTACCTTTAAGTGGTCGCACCTGCTTACTCAACAAAAAGTGTAATTTGATTAATAGACACGAGAGCTGCAACTTGCTAATACAGTAATAGTCAGAAATCGGATTATCTACCCTTCCTTAAATACCCAGACCAGAACAAAAGGGTTGTAAATATTTGCAACACAAACACCTGGTTTCGGGGGAGAGGATCAGATATCTGAGGAGACTACTCAAAAGGAGAACAGAATTCTCATAAGTTTCAATCTTTCTCATCCTACCAGTGACAGCAGTGAAGTTGAGACCTTTAAAAAGATACCAAACATGAAAGGGGAAAAACAATAGATTAACAAAATACATCATCTGTGGTATATTTGCATTCTGTGACTTGAATCAGAGGGAAGGGAGTCAGTGAGGGAGAGGGGGAGAAGGTTTGGGCAGGCCGATGTCCTACACTCTTTCTGTGAGATCTTCTCTCCAGATTAGTGAGTTTTATTGTTCTATTGCAGGGGGTTGGATCTTCAGCTTTACTCTTAGCAGTAAAACCGATTCTTACAGACGGCCCCTGGCCCCCTGGGACAAATTCAGATTAGTTCCCAAGGGGACATATTTGGACATTCCCCGTTTCCATATTTTGGATGTTGTTTCCGGACTGTTCGTGGTGCTGATCCTTGAGTTAACAGCACGAGTCAATGGGTGCAGGAATCAAGTAGTCACCTGAAATAACAACATTAAGACAGGCTGAACATGAAGATGAAAAATAATACACCTCTGCAAAATACACCTCTGTGACACAGTCCCTTTAGGTGTAGGCGTACTGTGCTGACTGGATGCTGTAGCAATTAGGCATGATCCTGTTGGTCAGGTTTGCTTCCACCTGCACTTGATTGTGATGGTTTTCAGTCTGTAGAATGACTTGTTGTCCCAAGTCTGTTGTGTTAGTCAGCATGAGCAGAAAGTGTCAGTGGAAAGTGTCTTTACACTTTGAGGAAACATCTGTGTCCTCCCCAGGATGCTTAGCTATAGCTGACCCTTTGAGAAGTCCTCGGTCACCTTCAAGCAGAAGGTTTGGTTTGCCGGGCAGGTCAGATCTCCATGGGTGAAGGAATCGTTTCACTGATGATGCTCCATTGTGTGTGAGACACCTGAACAACTTCTGAATAGCCATGCAATAATTGAACACTGATGAATTTGTGGTTATTGTGAGATGGGAAAAGAGAGTTGTTGGATAAACACAAGAACATAAAAATAACAACACATGATAATCTCATGTCAGAAGTGTGAGTGGTAAATAAGGTCTCATTTCTCAGTGTCCTATATCTAGTGGGTAGGTCTCATTTGATCACCAGATTCTTCACTACCACTGTGATATGGAAGTGGATGAATTAAAGGAAGGGTAACAAAATGTCAATATAACTAGTATATTTACCAGCAGTATGCATAATTAAGATATATCACATAATTAAACATGGAAATACACAATTTAACAATTGCCATTATAAAATTGTCTATATCAGTTGTTTTAATTGCAAATCATTACTGAAAGCTAATGTTTCAATCAGATCACTTATAGAATGAGATTTACAGAAACAGAGATTTAAAATCTCTAGTTTAGCTTTTGCACTCATCTTCTGTGCATTTGATGTACAGGCTAAGTCACACTCAATAATGCCGGTCTGACTGGAAATTGTTTAATTAATTGATAGAAATGCCTGCATTCCAGATCTAACTCTTTAGATATATTTTCATTGTCATTAGTCATATGTTGGAAACTAGGGGGCCCTCCCAGTTTGAAACAATGCTAAGGACTGGACATAATACACATTTTGTCCATCAATTCACTGATCAATCAATTGTCAATCAGTTGATGTGTGACTATAGCCATGCACAAGTTTTATGCATCTTACAGTGTTTACATACAGGAAGTTGACATGGCTATAAGCCGTAAAATTATTCAACATAACTGAAAAGGAATTATGAAAATAATTTCCCTTGTCCTATATGTATGAAGGTGAATAATAGGGCTGTAATCTCCAGTCGATTAGTCGATTATAGTCGATACGTTCTGGCTCGACCAAAATTCTGATTGGTCGATTTTTTGCCACGTTCCATTTCATCAGTTTTGCCGCGTTCATTTCAGTACCCCTGTTTCACAGGTAACAGTCTGTCTTCAGAACACCCCCCCCCTTGTTTTCACTTCTTTTGGATTAGCCCAACCCACTGGAGAAGAGAGACAGATTGAAGTAGGCTACTTTGCTGTATATTATTTATTTAATTGTGAGAGCGTTTTCCTAGTCAGTCCTCTTCTACCATGTCAACAAAGACATCGGCAGTGTGGCAGCATTTTTTTTAAATAGAAAATTGGAAAAAAGTCGAATGCAAATTTTGCAAGCAATAGTTTGCATATCACAGCTCGACGACAAACATGTCATATCACCTAAAAACGGTAAGCTAACTTGTTTGCGTTAGGTTGCCCCGTCTGTTTTGAGTAGGCTATATGAACATATCAGAATTGCCATATTTCAATGTTTTAGTTTAATAATAGTTTTATAACTTATTTTATTTTTTATTTGGAGCCTAATGCGCGATGCGCTGTGCCCACTGTTTGTATTAGTTTTGAGCCTATGCTTTATTTTTCAGTTATGCACTTTATTTCGTTTTTGCTCTTGATCTGGCTTGTTTAATAAATATTCCTTTTTTATTAAAGTGGACGTGCCTTTTGTATTTAAGAGTAAAAGCTTTAAGTTAATAGTCTGTTCGTGTCTCAGCCGCGAAGCTGAGCTGAGCTCCTATGTTCGAGCTGCACAGAGCGGCTGAAATGATAATGTCTGTCAGTTATTATAATACATATGACAAAAACAATTGTCTAAATTATGTTGCATATTCCTCAAAAGTTCTATGATATCACTAGTTGACAACATAGTACTATATTTTCGGAAATCATAGGCTATGATATTGCGCAGGTGCACGTGATGCAACACTGTCAGAGCCGACAGACTCGTGTGTCAGACTCATTTCAGTGCAAAATAATCAGGTCAAAAACGATTTAATATACTGCAAATAGCCTACTAGTTTTTATGTTTATTTACAATTCATTTAGGCAGACAACAAGGCTACCAAGTACTGCGCACAGTGCGCAGCTAATTAATTTAACGTTTTTTTTCCTAACGTCATTTTTAGTCGATTTTTAGTCGAAAATTTCAGGACTTCAGTCGACCAAGATTTTCTTTGGTTGATTACAGCCCTAGTGAATAATGTTTGATAAATTTGCATTATGTATAGGAGATGGGTGGTGTCTATCCTACCATAATTTGTGTTGTATAATTTATTTCCAGATTTTACACTGGGAAGCCATGTAGCTGTGTGTGCTGTGAGGTGTGAATGGCCTCTTGAAGTCTCTTCACTCCCATCTCCTACATGTTAAGTTGTGTGTGTGTTCTGGCTGATGCAGGCCAGCCCAGTCCCTGTGGAATCTGGGTCTGAAGAGTGGAAGCCATCAGCCTGAAAGGAAAACAAACACAGAGAGAGAAACACAGTCTAATATTGAACCTTAACACACATTTCATTGAGATAGATGGTGCTATCTGATTTTTTCTTTAAACTGTATAATTGTTCATTGTTGCAGTTGGTCTGACACTCTCAGCCACGTTGGCATGTCTTGTCATCTTATTTGCGCTTGGCCCCGGTATTGCTGCTTGCAGCTATATTTATTACTACTATTGTTAATATTAGAAAACTGAATTAATTATTTTAGTAAAAAATTTTTGAAATCATACTGGCAACCCATTTTCCACATACTTTTATGGCCATTTCATGCATGATGACTGCATCAAACAGCCAGTTGAGATGTCAGTCCCATGTTTTAATCCTTGTGTTTTTGTAAAACTTTGAAATACCTTTGGAAGAAAACAGAAAATAAAAATATATAAACATGACAAAATAATTTAACATTAAAACAAAGAACGCTGGGAAACTCCTGCCTTGTATTTTCCCAAGTTTCTCAATCAAGCTAATTTAATGCTAGTTCCTGTTCCTGTTTTTATATAAATATGTGTGTTTAAATTAATAATTTAAAATAATTAAAATAATGCCAAAGCAAATAGAATCACTGGCCCATATTCCCTCAAAACCATCATGTTGAGAAAAAAAAAGTCATCAACATGATATTTGATTTTTTTTTAAATTATCACTTTGCTTGACATACACAGGTCTAAAAGGTAACACCAAAATACTTTCCCATGAGTTTTGTTTACAGACAGCAAGATATGACATGCTTCTCTTGAACATACAAAAATTATGCACAAGAGGGTGGCTAATCTTACCCCACCCTCCCTAGGAGTGCATACTAAAGTACATACTTGCCTACTAATTTCTGGGTGAGGAACCCTCCTTCCATCTTAACATATTTGTTTGTTGTTTTATTTAATTCCCATGTTTTTCATTTCTTATTTTTTTGTTTATCATGATGTATAGTTTGACTTTTTGCTCCTTTATTTATTTTGCAATGTTTATCTGTTTTATCATTCATATTAAATTTCTCTCAGTACAGGTGCCAACATAGTAAAAAAAAAAAAAATCGTCATTGGTATACCTGCACATGTGATCAAGTATTTCTTGATCACACTATTTAAATGGCATAAAAAAAGGTTCTGTTACAGCTGGATGTTGCAAGTTCCCACATGTTATCAATCCAACATCCAGTGTGTTTTACATGTAGGTCATATCGTTGAACTTCATCCATGTTAATCCTTTAATGGAACACTACAGTATATTGGTGTGCAAAGAGAATAGAATATCTTCCCATCATCACCACCCAACATATACCTTAAGAATTCTTATGCAAATTGAAGTCTTAACTCTCAGGTCCAAAGGTTTATACTAGATGTACCGTAATTAAATATCTTTTGTCAAGTCCTCTTACTCATCATTTACCTGTATTAGTTTCCCGGTTAGGCTGGATTTTGGTGGTTAGTGCATGTACTCATCTTAATCTAAATAAATAATAACTAATCTGGTGCTTATGGTTAAAAACTTTGAGCATCAATTTGTGGTTAAACAGATAGTCCAACCAAAAATGAACATTAATTCATGCTGGGTTCAGACTAAATAATATTTTTGTCTGTTAAAATAATCTATGTGTCAGATTATGCGATTTTGACGATTTTGATTTAATGATGACGAGTTCACACTCACATATAATTAAATAGACTAAAGGTTATGGGTATTTGGCATGCTGTCTGAGGGAAAGGCTCCGAGCTCGGAATTTTGCTCAAACCCTCATGGAAAAATGAGCACCGAAATTTGGCAGAAGAAGTCTAGTCGTTTGACAGGGAGGGCCCATGCAACCTCCAATGGGAGCAGGTCACGGCGTCGGACGGGTGGACCCTACCGGCCACTAAAAGAGGATTTGTAACGTCCGATCAAGAAGGCTCACGCCACTTTGGCTCACGGTGTTGGACGGGTGAGCCGTTCCGGCCAATGAACGAGGAACAGCGTGATTTGAGCCGCCTGACCGGGGGGGCCCGCACTGCCTTCAACAGATGAGCATTGTGATTTGGAGCGCCCGATCGGGACCGATGACCGATGGCCCTACTGGCCGATGAACAGGGAAAACGAGGATCGCATCGCCTGACCGGGAAGGCCCACATTGCCACATTGCCTCAGAGGCCCACATTGCCTCTGCCTATGTTAAATGGATCATGCCAAAATGGGTGGTGTCTATCCTACCATAATTTGTGTTGTATAATTTATTTCCAGATTTTACACTGGGAAGCCATGTAGCTGTGTGTGCTGTGAGGTGTGAATGGCCTCTTGAAGTCTCTTCACTCCCATCTCCTACATGTTAAGTTGTGTGTGTGTCCTGGCCGATGCAGGCAAGCCCAGTCCTTGTGGAATCTGGGTCTGAAGAGTGGAAGCCATCAGCCTGAAAGGAAAACAAACACAGAGAGAGAAACACAGGGCGCATTATCCTGCTGAAAGAGGCCACAGACACCAGGGAATACCGTTTCCATGAAAGGGTGTACATGGTCTGCAACAGTGCTTAGGTAGGTGGTACGTGTCAAAGTAACATCCACATGGATGGCAGGACCCAAGGTTTCCAGGCAGAACATTGCCCAAAGCATCACACTCCCTCCGCCGGCTTTCCTTCTACCCATAGTGCATGCTGGTGCCATGTGTTTCCAGGTAAGCGCACCCAGCCATCCATGTGATGTAAAAGAAAACATGATTAATCAGACCAGGCCACCTTCTTCCATTGCTCCTTGGTCCAGTTCTGATGCTCACGTGCCCACTGTTGGTGCTTTCGGCGGTGGACAGGGGTCAGCATGGGCACCCTGACTGGTCTGCAGCTACGCAGCCCCATACGCAATAAACTGCGATGCACTGACACGTTTATGCACTTACCTGACACCTGACACCTTTCTATCAGAACCAGTATTAACTTCTTGAGCAATTTGAGCTACAATTTGTAGCTTGTCTGTTTGATCGGACCACATGGGCCAGCCTTCGCTCCCCACATGCATCAACGAGCCTTGGCCGCCCATGACCCTGTCGTCGGTTCACCACTGTTCCTTCCTTGGACCACTTTTGATAGATACTGACCACTGCAGACCGGGAACAACCCACAAGAGCTGCAGTTTTGGAGATGCTCTGACCCAGTCGTCTAGCCATCACAATTTGGCCCTTGTCAAACTCGCTCAAATCCTTATGCTTGCCCATTTTTCCTGCTTCTAACACATCAACTTTGAGGACAAAATGTTCACTTGCTGCCTAATATATCCCACCCACTAACAGGTGCCGTGATGAAGAGATAATCAGTGTTATTCACTTCACCTGTCAGTGGTCATAATGTTATGCCTGATCGGTGTAGTTCATCTTTTTGTGTTTTATTTTGTTTTTATTTTAAAATGTTACATTTTTATGGTTTAATTATTACCTTTTCATCGTTTTACGAACCCCCTGCAGTTCCTTCACAAACCCCAGTTTGGGAAACCCTGACATAATGTAATGTTTAATGCACTTCTTTCTCTCTCTCTCTCTCTCTCTCTCTCTTTCTTTGTATTTTTATTTCACAAGATTATTCTATTCAAATCTATGTGATAAACAAGTTAAGGCTAAAAGTAGTAAAAAAAGTAATCAAAAAGTAATTCCATAGTTCCACAGAAAAAAATGCCAGTCAAGCACATCCACTCAATGGTGTAGTCACATTATATTACCTAAAATGTGTAATGTAATAGATTACGTTACAGTTTTCATCATGTAATTTATATTCAGTAATACAATATAAGTAATCTACCCAGCACTGACTCTGATATAGTTACTGTTGTATTAACGTGGAATGAGAATACAGTATGTATATTGTGGAGGTGTCTAATCTGTCCTGCCCAAACACACCTGCCTGGAAGTTTCCAGTAATCCTGAAGACTTGATTAGCTGGTTCAGGACAGGTGTGTTAAATTAGGGTTGGAGCTCAACTCTGTCCCAAATGGCACCCTAAACCCTCACGGTCTTCCTCTGAGTCCGCACTTTCACGACGTAAGGCCGCTTTGACAGCCGGATAGAAGTCCTCTGCGTAGCTCACAGTCTTGCGGGCTCAGCAGAAGTGCGCATCGAGGGCGCATAGCAGCCGCAAAGGGGGCGCTCACGAGCACCCTTCTTTAAGCTTAAATGACGAATGGGACACTCTACGGTCTTGTGGACTTAACAGACACGCACACGCAGCAGCCTTTGTAAGTCCACAAGACCGAAAGTGCACATGAAGTGTGCCATTTGGGACAGGGCCTCTGTGGGACAGTGGCTTTCGGGAGCAGGATAGGACACACCTGGTAGTGGGCTGTGGCTCATTTATGTATAAAAATGCTTTTGGGAAACTGTAAAGAAAAAGGAATACCACTATTATATGTTTTAAGTCCGGTTTCACAGAGAGGTTTCAGATTAAGCCAGGATTAGGCCTTAATTCAATTAGGGCATGTAAGTAGTTTAGAAAATAAAACATTACTGGTGTGCATCTTGAGACAAAAAAATGGCACTTACATATTTAAAGATATGCCAGTGCAAATTGCTTTCAGTTAAAACAGCTCAAACATGCATTTTAGTCTGGGACTAGGCTTAAGTATTGTCTATGAAACGAGGGTAAAGTCTGTCCAGCACTTTTTTGAAACCCAATTCTTCACATTTCAAAGCACCACTCGCTTCCCCAGAAACGTCCCACTGCCAGTGGTTTTATTTGCTGACCGAGGGCACACTCGGCACGGATGCACTCGCACACAGCTGGCCCCGCGCAAATATGCGTTTCCCCTAGTGAGCCTACTTGCACAGACACTGTGCAAGGTCAGGGGAGCAGGTCCTGTTGGTGGCGCCGTACTGGCCCAACCGGACTTGGTTCCCGGAGCTTATGCTCCTCGCGACAGCCCCTCCCTGGCCGTTTTCTTTGTGTTCCGCAAAGAAATTTTCAATAAAAGAGCAGTTTCCTCCATCTCCGGGTCCTCAGGGGGCTCGGAGAGCTGTGGTCATTTCTGCGCTTTGCGTTTGAGGGTCGAGCATATCAGTACAAAGTCCTACCCTTCGGGCTGTCCCTGTCCCCCCGTGTCTTTACGAAGGTCGCGGAGGGAGCTCTTGTGCCCATGAGAGAACGGCATTCGCATCCTCAACTATCTCAACGACTGGCTCATTCTAGCACAGTCCAGGGATCAGTTGTGGGAACACAGGGACCTGGTGCTCAGACACCTCAGCCAGTTGGGTCTTCGGGTCAACTGGGAAAAGAGCAAACTCGCCCCTGTGCAGAGGATCTCTTTTCTCGGTATGGAGTTGGATTCAGTAGAACGGACGGCGCGCCTCACAGAGGAGCGCGTCCAGTTGATGCTGAACTGCCTGAACACGTTTCAAGGCAGGATGGCGGTCACACTGAAACAATTTCAGAGGCTCCTGGGGCATATGGCGGCTGCGGCAGCAGTAACACCACTCGGCCTGCTTCATATGAGACCGCTTCATCATTGGCTTCACGGCCGGGTCCCAAGATGGGCGTGGCAACGCGGCACTCACCGGGTGAGTATCATACCGGCCTGCCGCCAAACCTTCAGCCCGTGGTCAGACCCCTTGTTCCTTCGGGCCGGGGTGCCTCTGCCATGGGCTGGGGGGCCACGTACAATGGGCATGCAGTGTCAGGGGTTTGGACGGGCCCGCATCGGCATTGGCACATCAACTGCCTCGAGTTGCTAGCAGTAAATCTTGCACCGAGCCGCCTCAAAAGGCTGTTACGGGGCAAAGATGTATTGGTCCATACGGACAACACTGCGACCGTTGCGTACATCAACCGACAAGGTGGTCTGCGTTCCCGTCGCATGTCGCAAATCGCCCGCCATCTCCTCCTCTGGAGTCAGAAGTGTCTGAGGTCGCTTTGGGCCATTCATGTCCCTGGTGTGCACAACCGTGTGGCCGACGAGCTGTCACGAGCTGCGCTCCCGGGAGAATGGCGACTCCACCCCAAGGTGGTCCAGCTGATCTGGAGACAGTTCGGGGTGGCACAGGTCGACCTGTTTGCTTCCCCAGAAACGTCCCACTGACAGTGGTTTTATTCGCTGACCGAGGGCGCGGATGCACTCGCGCACAGCTGGCCCAGGGGCCTGCGCAAATATGCGTTTCCCTCAGTGAGCCTACTTGCACAGACACTGTGCAAGGTCAGGGAGGATGAGGAGCAGGTCCTGTTGGTGGCGCCGTACTGGCCCAACCAGACTTGGTTCCCGGAGCTTATGCTGCTCGCGACAGCCCCTCCCTGGCCGATTCTGAGGAAGGACCTTCTGACTCTGAGAGACGGGGGCACCCTGTGGCACCCGCGTCCAGACCTCTAGAAACTTCATGTCTGGTCCCTGGACGGGCCGCGGAGGTTCTAGGTGACTTACCCCAAGAGGTAGTTAACACCATCACTTCGGCACGAGCACCATCTACGAGACAGGCTTATGCCTCGAAGTGGAACCTGTTCGGCGAGTGGTGTTCTTCTCGCCGAGAAGACCCCCGAAGATGTTCGATCGCGTCTGTGCTTTCCTTCCTGCAACAGGGCTTGGAGCGTAGGCTGATGCCCTCCACCCTCAAAGTCTATGTTGCTGCAATATCCGCCTATCACGATCACGTAGAAGGTAAGTCAGTTGGGAAGCACGACCTGGTCGCCAGGTTCCTCAGGGGGGCGAGATGGTTAAATCCTCCTCGACCTCCCTCTATACCCTCTTGGGATCTTGCTCTGGTGCTCCAAGCACTTCAGAATGCCCCATTTGAGCCTTTGCAGTTGGCAGAGCTAAAGATTCTGTCTATGAAGACTTTGCTGTTGGCTCCACTGGCCTCCATTAAGAGGGTAGGGGACCTGCAGGCATTTTCGGTTGACGAATTGTGCCTAGAGTTCGGGCCGGGTGACACCCACGTGGTACTGAGACCCCGGCCTGGCTATGTGCCCAAGGTTCCTACCACTCCCTTCAGGGACCAGGTGGTGAGCCTGCAAGCGCTGCCCTTGGAGGAGGTAGACCCAGCCCTAGCTTTGCACTCTCCCGCCCGCGCTCTGCGGATCTACGTGGATAGAACGCAAAGCTTCAGGACCTCAGATCAGCTCTTTGTCTGTCACAGAGGCCAGCAGAAGGGAAAGGCTGTCTCCAAGCAGAGGATGGCCCACTGGATAGTGGATGCCATCACCTTGGCTTACCAAGCACAAGGTGTGCCCTGTCCGCTCAGGGTGCGAACACACTCTACTAGAAGTGTTGCATCCTCTTGGGCGCTGGCACGTGGTGCCTCGCTGTCAGAAATCTGTAGAGCTGCGGGCTGGGCGACACCCAACACGTTCGCTAGATTCTATAGCCTACGTGTAGAGCCGGTTTCCTCCTGTGTTTTCACCTCAAACGGGTAGAAGCACTGAGAGGCTCTGGCTCTTGTCGTCTTGCTGGTGCTTATATTCTCCAGAAGCAAACTCTGTCGAGTCCTCCATCACCCTCGGTGCCGGACGTGGCGGAGCGTCTGGCATCAGGCCTTTTGCCGCTGAATCCTTGGGAACCGGTACTGGGCTGGGGTTATATGATTGACCCTGCGGGGATCCCATATATTTTTCCACGGTCACTCCTACAGAAGCCCATGTCTTTCCCTTAGGAGAGCCCCCCTTTCAGTGGGGCTGGAGCCCCCTCTCTGTTGCGGGCTACGGCGCTACGGCTCAGCATTGTACTCCACATAACTCCTTCGGGGTACGATGTGGGTTCCGCAGCATTCCCTTCCACTAGGGCACGCTTTCCCAGTGTTATCCAATCGTCACTGAGCAGGTCATGCGGAACAGCAGTGATGGACTTCTCAGTACACAGGGCACTGGAAGGGGGCAGAGGCCATGGCGCTTTGGTAGGGATTCCTATTCGTCGGTCTCTGACGTGGAGTCGGAAGTGACCGACTGAATGGGAACGTCTCGGTTACGTATGTAACCCTCGTTCCCTGAAGAAGTGAACGGAGACGCCACGTCCCGTCACCATGTCCTCTGTACCCTGTTGGGGTGCCAGTTACCTACTCGGCTCCGAAGCAAAAAAGCTAATTTGATGCAAGCACCTGTGACTCATTTATACCCGCGTTGCGTGGCATGAGCACCTGGTGCAATCATTGCATGCCAATGTGCATTGGCTCGTTTAGTTACACTCGAAGCAGATTGGCTCTCGCGAGCGAGATTCCTATTCGTCGGTCTCCGACGTGGCGTCTCCGTTCCCTCCTTCAGGGAACGAGGGTTACATACGTAATCGAGACGTTTTTCTCTGTGAACGTGCTAAATGGATGTCTGACAATTTTGTTGCTTTTTGGAGTTTTCAGATTTAAAAACGCTTAAAACGTCTAGCGATACAGTAGGCTGCACTCGTTCTGCTGAACCGTTGCTCTCACTGATGCGCCGAAAGGTGTGTAATAGTTAGGATATATATGCTTATTTAACTACTTAGTGTTAAATAAAAAAACCTTTGTGTACCGTCAGATGAAATCCATGCTTTCTCCGTCCATCCTTGAATGAGTGCGTATTTCTAGCGTAGGCCTATTAACTTCTTAGGTAATATCTATGGCAGTGGCGGCTGGTGGAAAATTTTCTAGGTAGGGCTTTAAGAAAAAAAAATATTTAAGAAAAAGGTTAACAGAAGGAAAACATATTAAGCCAGAACATATTTTGAAGGCTTGAAACATATTTTAAATAAAGATAATTGTTTTACCAAGTTCAGGATTAAGTTTGAGGATGTTAAAAACACTTTTTCATTTTCATATTTCAAATTAAATATAAAACATTCTAAATGTGCTGAATATGAAGATCTGAAGGCGGCTCAAGATCATCAGTGAACAGTTCCTCTGTCAGACTGAGTGTTTGTGTGTGTGCTTGGAGTGTCTGATGCCCATATGTACATAAACACCACTAACCCTTGCAAACTCCTAAATAAAACACTCACCAGACATGCTAGCATACTGAAATGTGCTTGTGGAAAAAGCTATCAGAGCGCACATATGTAACCGGTCCTACACGACCTTCTCCGAGCGGGATTCGAACCGAGGTCTCCGCTAACAAGGGCGGAAATAAGGCATTAGCAGCATGAACGCATGCAGCTACTTTAGGGGGAGGGGGGCACCCTAGCGCCCTCTATTGGCCAGCTGCCCCTGATCTATGGTTTGACCCATTTCAGAGGCGGTCAAAATGGACTGGATAGAGATATACAAACCTGACGTGCAATGCCGAATGACGTGTATGCGCATAAATCACTGTATCGTAAGTTACTGCATAATACATTTTACAAGCAGAATAATACAGCATCATGATATACAGTCTCACTTTTAGCTATGTCTTTTAACTATTATAGTATTTTGAAGAACAAAACATGAACTTTATTGGCTTTACTTTGCGCGAGGCCCTGCACGGTCGCACACTTGGCACAGCCCTTGCAACAGTTCTGATGACAGCACTACTGCAGCACGCATCGCAGCAGAGGAGTAGCTGAGTAAGCATCTCTTCAGCAAGCCGATGTGCAAACTGCCGCAAATGAAACAGAGTTCAGTGTCCCATCCTGAAGCACACAGTCGTCTTCATTAAAAGTAGTGACACTAATTTACTGTATCTTACAGCTGATGTCGCTCTCTCTCCAATTGTAGTCTTTGATCTTAAAAAAGACTGATGATAAATAAAATGCAGCTCATCTGTAGTTTGTTTTTTTTTTTTTTTTTTTTTTTTTTGCATATAGCGTGGGAATTGAAGATTAGATTTATATTCATTTTGTGGAGACACATTTATGTTGCAAAGTGTACGTCTAATTTAAACCTGAAAACTAACTAAAGGATTTTGACAAATGTAAAACCATTCTCATGTTACGTAGCACCTTTGAGCTTCTGCAGGAACCAATGAGGTTCATTCTCATGTTATGCAGCATTGAGCTTCCACAAGAACCAATGAGGTTCATTCTCATGTTACGTAACACGTTTGAGCTTCTGCAAGAACCACGTTTGAGCTTCTGCAAGAAACAATGAGGTTAATTCTCGTGTTACGCAGCACGTTTGCGCTTCAGCAAGAACCAGTGAGGTTCATTCTTGTGTTACGCAGCATTGAGCTTCCACAAGAACCAATGAGGTTTATTCTCATGTTACGCAGAACGTTTGAGCTTCCTCAAGAACCAATGAGGTTCATTCTCATGTTACGCAGCACGTTTGAGCTTCTGCAAGAACCAATGAGGTTCGTTCTCGTGTTACGCAGCACCTTTGAACTTCTGCAAGAACCAATGAGGTTCGTTCTCGTGTTATGTAGCACGTTTGAGCCTCCGCAAGAACCAATGAGGTTCGTTCTCATGTTACGCAGCACGTTTGAGCTTCCGCAAGAACCAATGAGGTTCATTCTCATGTTACGCAGCACCTTTGAACTTCCGCAAGAACCAATGAGGTTCGTTCTCGTGTTACGCAGCACGTTTGAGCTTCCGCAAGAACCAATGAGGTTCATTCTCATGTTACGCAGCACGTTTGAGCTTCCGCAAGAACCAATGAGGTTCATTCTCATGTTACGCAGCACCTTTGAACTTCCGCAAGAACCAATGAGGTTCGTTCTCGTGTTACGCAGCACGTTTGAGCTTCCGCAAGAACCAATGAGGTTCATTCTCATGTTACGCAGCACGTTTGAGCTTCCGCAAGAACCAATGAGGTTCATTCTCATGTTACGTAACACGTTTGAGCTTCCGCAAGAACCAATGAGGTTCTTTCTCATGTTACGCAACACGTTTGAGCTTCTGCAAGAACCAATGAGGTTCATTCTCATGTTACGTAGCACGTTTGAGCTTCTGCAAGAACCAATGAGGTTCATTCTCATGTTACGTAACACGTTTGAGCTTCCACAAGAACCAATGAGGTTCTTTCTCATGTTACGCAACACGTTTGAGCTTCTGCAAGAAACAATGAGGTTCATTCTCATGTTACGTAACGTTTGAGCTTCTGCAAGAACCAATAAGGTTCATTCTTGTGTGTAAGCAGTCTTCTATCACTTCTTTCTGCTGCTTCTTCGCCACCTCTGTTTTGATCCGGAGATTCTGCACTATTTCAGAGATGTGTAATAGCACCCCCTATCAAGTAACAGTGAAAACATGGATAGCTGGAAAATTCAGTCAATAGCCATGTTTCAACTGTTGGGCCAAAATGGAGCATGCTGGTACGTGCCAGGGCCAGTCGTGTTTACACTGTCACTTCCGGGCCTTGATTGGGCCTCATCGGGGTTGCCTCGGGGCCAACGGTCAGGGGCTTTTGGCCCACTGAATACTGTGGTCCAAAGAGGGCCAACTTGGGCTTGAGGAGTGGCTATGAACAGAGGCGGAGTCAGGAGAGGGTCAACACCACTGCTCATTTCCCATGTTATTCTATCAGGCTACTTGCTAACTTCAATTTAAGACATTTTAAACATTTTTCAGTAAAAAAAAAAAAAAAAAAAAAAACTTACATTCAGACACCAACAAGTTTGAAATAACTTCCTTTCGATGGGTATTCTGATCACTGTATGTATATATCTGTATGCAATATCTATATGCGATGCTGATACTCAGAATTAGGAACATATGTGTTCTTTATAAATCAATATTTTCAAACAATGTAAGTTTATAAGACAGTATGTAAAACTTGCAACACCTCCCTTTTTTTGTAAGATGTTACACTGAGGGGGTTCAACAGAAATTCGAATGGTACTGAAAAGTAACACCACTTCATCAGACAAATACTCTTTCTTTTCTTTTCTTTCTTTATTCCCACCAGTGCATATATATATTATTACCACAAAAATAAACAATATAAACAATAGAGCAGTCTTTGTCTCTATGCAAATGAGTCAATAGAATATAATGAAACTTATCGTCCAAGTCCAGCCTTTAGGTGAGCTAAAATGATGATGATGATGATGATGAATCCACAAGGTTATTTGAGAGTGATGCAATGTTATAATCCAATAATCCAGTGAGTGAAAAGTGAAGTTAATGCGTGCTGATGAAGGCCATGCGCCGTAGCTTTGCTACGCGTGGTAATCCACAACTTCCCCTTTTTTGCTTCCTAGCAACACACAGTGCCTCCAAACTATGCTCATATAACGAACATAGTAAAGCAAATGTCAAGAGTAGGAAGGACCAATGATGATTAACTGAAATATAAGATGAAGCAAAGAAAGTCCTTTCTACAAGAGAAAGCTAAATATCTACCATTAGTCATTATTCATTACCAAATACAACAGTCATTAGCACAGTCCCATACTCACATTTGAGCGTAAACTCTAAAAGTTCTCAAACTAGGACTTCAAACGAGTAAGCAGGTAGCGTTAGTCCAACCATAAAGTTTCCCTCTACCAAACGAACTGACTTGCTCGTCGATTTCCAGGCTGATATCCTGTAACAATTACGCACTAGCGCCCTCAAGCGGTTCCTAGTGGTATTACACTTGACAACTCTTTAGACAATAGACAATGAAAATATAATATAAAAACCAAGTAACGCTTAGCCTGTTACATACCCCTGCCCGTGGTCTAAAAATTTGACCCATGGCAAATTTTTAAATTCTGGGTATGATACGTGTCTACCTGAGTGGGATCAGACAACATGGTTACCTTGTAATTTACAGGTCCCAGTCTTTTCACAATCTTAGCTGGGCCTTTCCATTTAGGTGAAATCTTAGCCATAAAAGCATCATCTGCACAAGAGAGAGGATGTGTTCGCACCCAAACCAAATCACCCTCATTGAAGTTTTGAGCTCTTCTCTTGAGGTTGTAGTACTTTCTTTGTTTAGTTTGTGCCTTCTCTACATTCTCTCTTACTGACTCGTACAGAATTGTTTGACGTTCTAAAGTACTGTAAGCTGGTTGGTCCGGATCTGGTGGATTCTGTAAGGCTCTCTGCAGATGACCTTTCAGCTGTCGTCCTAGTGCTATCTCAGCAGGTGAATACCCTGTACTTTCGTGCCAAGCAGTATTTAGTGCAAATCTGAACTCACATATCCACTGATCCCAGGTACGGTGGTTTTGTTAAACGTACATGGCAATCATCGTTTTTAAATTCCGATTGACTCGTTCAGGAAGGTTCGACTGAGGATGGTATGCGGTGGTGATTTTTTGTGTTACTTACCACTGCTTACATAACTGGTCCAGGAGGTTTGAGGTGAACTGTGTACCTCTGTCAGACACAATGAAGGCTGGTGTTCCCCATCTTGTGAAAATCTCCTCTATGAGAATTCGCACAATGGTTGTAGCCTTAGCAGCTCTCATGGGGAAAATCTCTACCCATTTAGTGAAATAGTCCACTACAACCAGAAGATACTCATTCTGGCGGGTGCTCTGTGGAAACGGTCCCATGATGTCCATGCCCAGCATATATCCAGGTTCGACTATGGGTACACTTTGTAGACTGCCTGCAGGTTTTAAGTTAGTGGGCTTATGCAGTTGACATTTTTCACACTTCTTGCAATGCTGCCATACATCAGTACGTATCTGTAATGAGTCGTCACTTGAAGTGGGATCCATGTGCGAACTTTAATGAAAACGTGGTCTTACAGGCAAAGGTCAAGCACCAGTAAACACAACAAATGGAGAGTACACAGCCGTGGTCGGTGAACAGGCAGTAGGTCTAGGCAGGCAGACAACAATCACTAGTCCAAAACAGAGCAGAGAGTCAAAAGGGCAGGCAGCAAAGGTTCGTAGTAGAAATACACAACAGGGTCACAACAGGCAGGCAAGCGACATCGAGGCCTCCCACGGTGTCGAGGGGCCAGCCTATCTGGATGAGTACGGTGGAACTCCTCCACAAGGTTAGGGTCGAGGATGTCCTCCGCGTTGACCCATGACTGCTCCTCGGGACCGTACCCCTCCCAGTCGACCAGATATTGGAGGGTTCTTCCTCGGCGTCTGGAATTCAGCAGCTCTCGAACCTGATACGCCTCCTCGCCTTCCACCAGGATGGGTAGGGGGCGCTGATCACCGGACACCTCCTCCCCTCCCTCATTCGGACCAATAGCGGGCTTGAGCAGAGAGACATTGAACGTGGGGGAAATACGATACTGGTTAGGCAAAGCAAGGCGGTAAGAGACAGGTGTGACTTGTCGGACAATTTGGAACGGGCCCACGTACCTGGGGCTGAACTTCCTACAGGGGAGTCGAAGCCGTAAGTCCCTCGTGGATAACCATACCCACTGGCCAGGGCTGTACTCGGGGCCGGGGCAGCGGTGACGATCAGCCTGTCTCTTCTGTCGACGAGTGGCGTGTTGGAGGTGAATGTGAGCTTGGTTCCAGGTCTCCTCGCTCCTGCGCAGCCAGTCATTAACAGCCGGGACATCGGTGGGTTCTCCTGACCAGGGGAATAAGGGTGGTTGGAATCCAAGGATGCATTGGAAGGGGGTCAAACCAGTAGAGGGCTTTCATAGGGAGTTTTGGGCGTACTCGGCCCATATCAAATAGTGACTCCAGTCATTCTGGTGCTGATTGCAGTAGGATCGGAGGAAACGGATGATCTCTTGATTCAACCTCTCGGCTTGACCATTGGACTGAGGGTGATACCCTGATGTAAGGCTTACGTTGACATCAAGTGTTTTGAAGAATGCGGTCCAGACTCGTGAAGTGAACTGGGGTCCTCGGTCGGAGACTATATCCTCGGGTAACCCATAGAAACGGAAGACCAGGTTGCAAAGGTGTTCAGCTGTCTGTAGAGCAGTGGGGAGCTGGGGTAGTGGTATGAGGCGACAGGCCTTGGAGAATCTGTCTATGACGGTGAGGATGGTGGTGTGACCATTGGAGACTGGCAGATCGGTAATAAAGTCAATGGCGATGTGTGACCAGGGACGTTGTGGGATGGGGAGAGGTTGGAGTAGGCCGGCTGGCAGCTGCCGTGGTGTCTTGCACGTCTGGCATCGGTGGATGAATGTGGTGGTGTCTCTGGACAGTGATGGCCACCAGAACCGGTTTTGGAGGAGTGAGATGGTGGCCGCAATGCCGGGGGGTGACCAGAACTGGGTAGGGAATGAACCTGTTCCAAGACCCGATTGCGGAGGGCTTCAGGAACGAAGATCTTGCCAGGCGGGCAGTTGTCGGGGACCTCCGCCTGAGCGTTGGACTGCTCTATCTCAGTCATAATGTCCCACTGGACAGGAGCGACAATGAGGTTGGGACACAGGACGGTTTCAGGAAGTTGTGGGGATTGGTCTGGCTCGTGCTGTCTGGACAGGGCATCGGCTTTAGTGTTCTTGGACCCAGGGCGGTAAGTGACCGTAAAGTTGAAACGGGTGAAGAACAGGGACCAGCGTGCCTGCCTAGGATTGAGTCTCTTGGCTGTCTTTAGGTACTCCGGGTTCTTGTGGTCAGTTAGAACGGTAAAAGGGTAGGTGGATCCTTCTAACCAATGGCGCCACTCCTCGAAGGCTGCCTTCATGGCCAAGAGTTCCTTGTCGCCAGTGTCATAGTTCCTCTCTGCTGCATTCAATTTCCTAGAGAAGAAAGCACATGGGTGTAATTTGGGAGGTGTGCCCTGTCTCTGGGAGAGGATGGCACCAAGGCCTGCATTGGACGCATCTATCTCAACAACAAAGGGGAGGTCGGGATCGGGATCGGGATGGCGCAGGATGGGAGCTGAAACAAACCTTTGTTTAAGCTGTTCGAAGGCCTGGACAGCTGTATCGGACCACTTGAGGCGATTGGCTCCCTTCTTAACCATAGATGTTAGGGGATTGGCCACAGAACTAAAATTCCTAATGAAACGACGATAGAAGTTAGCGAATCCCAGGAAGTGTTGGAGTTCTTTCAAGGTGGTGGGTTGTGGCCAGCCAAGAACTGCTCTGACCTTGCGGTCATCCATAGCGACCCGATCTGGACTAATGACATACCACAGGAAAGTGGTGGATGTCTGATTAAACTCACACTTCTCTGCCTTAGCATATAGCTGGTGTTGAATGAGTCGCTTGAGTACAGCCCGAACATGTTGGACATGTTCCTCGTAGGTGTCTGAAAAGACCAGGATATCATCTATGTACACGATAACAGTCTGGTTAAGCATGTCTCTAAATACGTCACTGATGAAGGATTGGAAGACGGAGGGACTGTTGACCAGGCCGAAGGGCATGACCAGATATTCGTAGTGCCCGGTGATCGTGGAAAAAGCTGTCTTCCATTCATCCCCCTCTCGTATGCGGATGAGATTGTATGCGCTGCGAAGATCCAGTTTGGTGTAGTACTTGGCTGTTCGGAGCTGTTCCAGAGCTGCAGGGACCAGTGGAAGGGGGTATCGGAACTTTACCGTTATTTCGTTCAGGCCTCGATAATCGATGCAGGGTCGAAGACCTCCATCCTTCTTCTGAACGAAAAAGAATCCGGCAGACGCAGGAGACGTTGAAGGTCGAATGAAACCTTTGGCTAGCTCCTCCTCTATGTATTTCTTCATGGCCTCTGACTCGGGCTGAGAAAGTGGGAATAGGCGACCCTTAGGCGGGGTAGAACCTGGGAGCAGATCGATGGCACAGTCGCAGGTCCTGTGCGGAGGCAGTTTGGATGCTTTGGTCTTACTGAAGGCTTCAGACAGGTCAGCGTATTCAACCGGGAGGTTGGAGTTGGGGTCTTCCTCCTTCGTGACTGTCAAGGACCGGACCGGCAGGGGTGAGACATGAGAGAGACATTTGGGGTAACATGATCTGCTCCACTGAGTGATCTGACCATCTCTCCAGGAAACGTGCGGGTTGTGTCGACGGAGCCAGGGTAACCCAAGGATGGCTGGTGTGTGTGGTGTCGTCAGGATGTAGAATTGAATCATCTCTGAATGGAGTATACCAGTGTGCATCAGCAATTCCTGTGTGATGAATGACACTCGACCGGAGCCCAGTGGACGTCCATCTATCGCTTCCACTGTTAGGGAAGAAGAGCAGCGGGTGAGAGCAATATTGTTCATTTGGGCGAATTCTTTGGACATAAAATTTCCAGCTGACCCTGAGTCCAGTAGAGCGGTAGTGGAGATCTTACGACTATTGGCAGTAATTGTGATAGGTACGGTTACACATAGGTCAGGGTTCAGAGCATCTATGGCCACACTCACCGACTTCCGGGATTCAGGGTCTGGTCTTGAAGGACAGGCGGCTCGTAGATGGCCGGGTTGTCCGCAGTACAAACATAGGCGGTGGGCCAGCCGCCGATCTCTCTCTGCAGCGGATAAACGGTAGGTGTTCATTTGCATGGGTTCCGGTTCGTCGGTTATGGGAGTTGTGGGTGCTCGGAGGGGACCACGGGTGTCGGACCTTCTTGACCTGATGAGATTATCAATCCGAATAGTGAGCTCAATGAACTGGTTTAAATCCCCTCCCTCGTCGCGACAAGCCAGCTCCGACTGTAGTTCATGACTTAATCCCTTTCTGAACAGTGTTTTCAGGGTATCATCGACCCATGAAGTCTGTGCGGCGAGAGTGCGGAACGCGAGGCCATATTCTGCTGCGGTCATCCTGCCTTGAGAGAGTTCTAGAAGACGATCACCCGCGCTCTTGCCCTCCCTGGGATGATCGAAGACCTCACGAAATCGTTGCAGGAAGACATCAAAGGTGGGAAAAGCCGTGCCTCCCTCTCTCCAAACTGCCGTAATCCATTCTAATGCCTTGTCGGTGAGTAAAGAGCACACAAAAGCGATCTTACCAGCCTCGGTGGAATATAGCGTTGGTTGCTGCTCTACAAACAGCGAGCATTGGAGGATAAATCCCTTACATTTCGTGGGATCTCCATCAAACTTATCCGGCAACGCGAGACGGGGACTCACTTGGGATGGTGTTCCAGACGCAGGTGTAATGGCGGTGCTCAGCGGAGTTGCGGCAGCCTCTGGTGGAGAGCGGTGGAGGCTCTGGAGTGCCTTTACTAGCTCCTCCGTGAGCGACGTCAGGCGGCATAGCTGATGCTGGTGCGTGGCGAGTTGATTAGCCTGGGCCGACAGCGCTGACGAAAGATGGGTGACAGTCGCTTGATCGTGGGGCGGCGAAGTTTTCTGTAATGAGTCGTCACTCGAAGTGGGATCCATGTGCGAACTTTAATGAAAACGTGGTCGTACAGGCAAAGGTCAAGCACCAGTAAACACAACAAACGGAGAGTACACAGCCGTGGTCGGTGAACAGGCAGTAGGTCTAGGCAGGCAGACAACAATCACTAGTCCAAAACAGAGCAGAGAGTCAAAAGGGCAGGCAGCAAAGGTTCGTAGTAGAAATACACAACAGGGTCACAACAGGCAGGCAAAGACAAGGAAATAACGCTCAGAAATGTTCACCGTGGCAAAACAAAACTTCGCAGTGGGGAAGGGGAGAGCGTCGGGTTAAATAGACCAGAGGATAGGCTGCAGCTGGAACGGCTGATCAGAGCTGGGTACGGGACTGATGGGAAATGTAGTGAGGGAGATGGAATCAGTACTCGGGCGATGGGGCCCTCTGGTGGTCAGTGGAGGGGATCATGGAGTTCGTCTCTGTGACAGTATCGATGGCCAATAAGCAAATTCTAACAGTCGCATAAGAGTTTTAAATTTACCCAAGTGACCACTCAGGGGGCTGTCATGTGCATAAGTTAAAATTACTTCCTTCAACTTTGCAGGGACTACAATTTGACATCTTTGGCCTTCTTTGGAGTCAGGAACACTCCTAAACAAAACCTCATTTTTAACAACGTAGTGCGTTCTCTTAAGATCTGTGGTTTTGTGGCTCTTGGCTTTAACCATGATCTCTTGGCACTCTGGGTCTTTTTTCTGTTCATCAGCGATTTGTGACAAGTCCAATGGCAGATCACAAGTGACAATTAAAACCACGCTTGGCTGGAGTGTGCAACAACACAGCCGGTGATTCATCCTCATCTCTCCTGGATAACACATCTGGCACTACATTACATTGTCCCTTTCGATACCGTACAGTAAAGTGATATTCTTGTAGTCTGATCGTCCATCTTTCCAGTCTGGATGAGGGTTTTGGATGTTGGAAAAGCCAGACTAAGGATGCATGATCAGTGATCACCTCAAAAGCTCTGCCTTCTAGGTAATGGTGTCACTTCTCTACAGCCCATATTACAGCCAAGCATTCCTTTTCTGACGCCGAATAGGATTTCTCAGCACCTCTGAGCAACTGGGATGCATATGCAATTACTCTCTCTTGTCCATCCACTTCCTGTGTCAATACCGCTCCTAAGCCCACATCACTTGCGTCAGTCTGTACTTTAAAAGAAGAATCAAAGTTAGGTGTAATTAAAACAGGTGCTATGGTGAGTTCATCTTTGATGAGGTCAAATGCCCGTTGACACTCATCTGTCCACTTCCACTTCACTTTTTTCCTCTTCAGCGTGTGTAAGGGTGCTGTTTTAGTGGAGAAGTCAGCAATAAACCGATGGTACCAAGCCGCAAGGCCTAGAAATCGTTGTACCTGTTTTAAGGACTTGGGAGTTGGGAATGTTCTGATTGCATCCACCTTGTCTGAATTCACCTTGACTCCGTCCGCTGTGATGGTATGGCCTAAGTAGTCAAGTGAAGAACAGATGAACTTACACTTCTTGAGGTTAAGGGAGAGTCCGGCCTTGTGCAGACTATGAAACACTTGTTTGAGATGGTGCAGGTGTGTTTGGATGTCTGGGGAGTACACAATAATGTCATCGATGTAAACCCTGCACCATTTGTTCTTATGCTCTCTGAGAACTTGTTCCATCAGCCGTTGGAAAGATGCTGCAGCGTTTTTAAGGCCAAAGGGAAGACACAAGAATTCATATAGCCCTGAAGCAGTAATGAAAGCTGTCTTTTCCATACTTGCAGTATCCATTTCAACTTGCCAGTAACCGCTCTTTAAGTCCAACGTGCTGAACACCTTGACTCCTTGGAGAGAATCAAGAATATCCGTGATCTGAGGCATCGGATATGCATCAAGGTAAGTTTTTACGTTAAGACCACGGTAATCAATGCATAACCGCGATCCTCCATCTTTTTTATCTAAGACCACCACAGGTGCAGCCCAAAGAGATGTAGAAGGTTTAATGATTTTTAGTTGAAGCAACTCCTTAATCTGTTCTTCAATAAAATCATTTTTCGTTCTAGAAACTCTGTATGGTCTCTTTCTTAAAGGAAGTTAATCAATTGTTTTAATCTCGTGTTTAATGAAGTTTGTACGACCTGTCCTATGGGTACATACTGAAGGCCAATCCCACATGAGAGCTTTCAGTTGACTCTTTACCTTGGCTGAAGCATGTGAGTTTTCCATTGCTTGGTCGATCAACTTCGACTTTTCCTCATCGTGAATCATTCCATCTTCTCCCTGTGCAGCATAAAACTGGACAGCAGCATTCTCGTGCACTTTGTCAAAACACATAGGGTGACTAGAGTTAGCATCAGGCAAGTAAATACGTGAAACGTTAAAATTGATAGTTAGTTTGGCTTCTTTGAGGAAATCCAATCCCAAAATGACAGGAACAGCCAAGTTTTCATCATACATCACATAAAATGTGACCTCATGTTTCACTCCGTATATTTCGCATTCCCAGGGTACTTTACCCTGAGTTTTCTGACTCTGGCCATTAGCGAGTATGAAAATTTGAGCACTTCTGGTCAATTGCTCATCCTTCTTCCTCAATCTCTGCCATACTTTTTGCTGCAGCAAAGAAAAGGTGCTTCCTGTATCAATTGAAGTACAGCATTGAAATACGAGTGATTTAAAAGTATAGGAGCTTGCAGTACATTGTTACATTGAGAGCTAGAAATGGGATCAATAAGCATGAGGCGATTCAGTTGACCTTTCTCACCGGAAGATTTCTTCTTCTGCTCCTCATCATTTCCTTGACTTCATCTTCTCTTGCTCTCTGCCCAGTCTTTCTCTGTTTGCGTCCCAAGACGAACCAGATCATCAATTGTTTTTACTGTTCCCCTCAACAGTGAAGCCAAGCGAGGATTGCAGTTTCTCAGTGTTGCTTGCACTAGCTCATTTTCAGCCATTATAGGGTTAATCTTTAGTGACAACGCTCTGTAGTTAAAAGCAAAGCCTCTTATACTTTCGTTAACTCTTTGTCAATAATTTGCCAACTTCTGAGCAGCAACTTCATTGTGATCTTCATTCAAGAACAAAAAAAGGAACTTCTCTTTGAATGAGGACCAATCTCTAATATTTTGCTTCTCTGCTCTCCACCAGCTCTTAGCGGTACCCTTCAGGCTCACGGATAACGCTGCTAGCAACTCTTCGTGATGCAAAGGTCTCAATTCGTTGTACTCTTCAAAACGATCAATGAAATCAATGGGGTCCTCTGAATCATGATTACTAAAAGTAGGCAATTCAAGTTTAAGAGTAGGTAGGGGAGATGATGAAGAGAGATATGTTACTTGCTTTGTGGCATCTTGAGGAACTGAAGCAATCTTGGATGGTGTTTGAGACATCTTATGAGAAGCAGCAGTGCTGGAATGCACGGGAGTGGACGTGATGGGTTTAATAGCTTTGAATTGTTGCTCTAGTTGTCTATCTTTCCGCTTTAAACAATTCACAATGCTTTTACTCAATTCATCAACTCTGGAATAACATTGCTGTTTAACACAATCCAGCTCTCTTTGTAAACAGTAGTTAGTCCTGTCTTCACATGCTTTTAACTTTGTGCTCATGGTTTCTGTGGTGACAAGTTCGCTGACTCTGTGCTCAAGATCAAGGTGCTCTTCGATACTACACATGCGTTGGGCATTTCCATCATTGCCAAATTGCAGTTCATCTTCATGAAACTCAAGTGGTGGAGGGGCTAATGGTAAGTCGTCAGGTTTAACAATGTGCTCAGATCGCCGCTCTGTGACTACATCTCTTTCTTCCTCCTCTGAATCTAAATACAACTCACTAAAAGTATCTATGAGATTCATTACAGGGTCTCTGCGATGAACGAAAGCTTCATCTGAATAATCAATAATGGGTGCGCTCTCCTCCATTGCAGATACTGGTGTATGACATTTAGGGCCCGAGCACCGATGGTGTGAGGACCCTATTGGAATTGCTCAGCCTATTATTATTCTTCTCCCAAATGAATTGCATTTTTGATGGCCTAAACATGCTCGAAAACTCATGAAACATTGCACACGCGTCAAAAGTAGTGAAAATTTACGTCTGATATGGGTTTCAGAATTAGGCGTGGCAAAATGGCTCAATAACGCCACCTACAACCTTTCAACGAAGTGCCCCTCCCGCTACGTTTCACGTACAGGTGTGAAATTCGGTACACACATGTAAAAGCCCAATACCTATAAAAAAAAGTCTCCTGGTACGAAATCTGAAAACCAACAGGAAGTGAGATATTTTTCTTTTTCTTTGCAAAATTGTTGCAAATTTTGCCATTTCCAGATGTTGTACTTTAACGAACTCCTCCTAGAGATTTAATCAGATCAACATCATATTTGCACAGTCTAATCTAAAGGCCTTTGCAACGTTAAATTGCGAAGTTGAGTTTTCCCTGAAGGGCGTGTCCATGGCGGCCTCACAAAGTTCGATGTTTCGCCATAAAACAGGAAGTTGTTGTAACTCGGGCATACAATGTCCGACTTGCCCCAAACTTCACATGATTTATTAGAGTCCTGGCCTGAAGACATCTACACGCCAATATTCAGTTACAGTCATAGCGCCACCTACTGGCAACAGGAAATGCCATGTTTTACAATGTGATTAACTCCTCATAGTGATTTAACCAGATCAACATCATATTTGGTCAGTCTAATCTAAAGGCCTTTGCAACGTTAAATTGTGAAGATCTTGGGTTTTCGCTGAAGGGCGTGTCCCTGGCGGCCTGACAAAATCTGATGTTTCGCCATGACACAGGAAGCTGTTGTAAGTCAGGCATACAATGTCCGATCTGCCCCAAACTTCATATGTTTGATAAGAGTCCTGGCTTGAAGACATCTACATATGAGTTTCAGAATTAGGCATGGCAAAATTGTCTAATCTAAAGGCCTTTGTGATGTTAAATTGTGAAGATCTTGAGTTTTCCCTGAAGGGCGTGTCCGTGGCGGCCTGACAAATTTCGATGTTTCACCATGAAACGGGAAGTTGTTGTAACTCGGACATACAATTTCCGATCTGCCCCAAACTTCACATGTTTTATTAGAGTCCTGGCCTGAAGACATCTACATGCCAATATTCAGTTACAGGCATAGCGCCACCTGTGGGCAACAGGAAAAGCCATGTTTTACACTGTGCTGAGTATCCTCATTGAGATTTAACCAGAACAACATCATGTTTGGTCAGTCTAATCTTAAGGCCTTGGTGATGTTAAATTGTGAAGATCTTGAGTTTTCGCTGAAGGGCGTGTCCATGGCGGCCTGTCAAAGTCTGATGTTTCGCCACGAAACAGGAAGTTGTTGTAACTCAGGCATACAATGTCCGATCTGCCCCAAACTTCACATGTTTAATAATAGTCCTGGCCTGAAGACATCTACATGGCAATATTCCGGATATAGTCAAAGCGCCACCTGCTGGCAGCAGGAAGTGTGGCACATTGAACTGACTTTGCCATTTTTCTTCTATATTTACCCACTTAAATGCATGCCGCCCACTATTCGCTGTTTTCCTGAGGCCACCGGATGGCGGTGCTCCCGGGTGCGAGGGCCCTTTCATCGCTGCTTGCAGCTTTAATTGCTTATGAAGTGTATTCAGTACCATCGAAATTTATACTTTTAATACAAGGGACTCTGAAAAAGTTAAAAGTAGTCCCTGTTCGGGCGCCATTCTGCAACACCTCCCTTTTTTTGTAAGATGTTACACTGAGGGGGCTCAACAGAAATTTGATATTTGGTACTGAAAAGTAGCACTACTTCATCAGACAAATACTCTTTCTTTTCTTTTCTTTCTTTATTCCCACCAGTGCATATATATTATTACCACAAAAATAAACAATATAAACAATAGAGCAGTCTTTGTCTCTATGCAAATGAGAATATAATGAAACTTATCGTCCAAGTGCAGCCTTTAGGTAAGCTGAAATGATGATGATGATGATGAATCCACAAGGTTATTTGGGAGCGATGCAATGTTATAATCCAATAATCCAGTGAGTGAAAAGTGAAGTCAATGCGTGCTGATGAAGGCCACGTGCCGTAGCCTCTCTACGCTATGCGTGGTAATCCACAACTTCCCCTTTTTTGCTTCCTAGCAACACACAGTGCCTCCAAACTATGCTCATATAACGAACATAGTAAAGCAAATGTCAAGAGTAGGAAGGACCAATGATGATTAACTGAAATATAAGATGAAGCAAAGAAAGTCCTTTCTACAAGAGAAAGCTAAATATCTACCATTAGTCATTATTCATTACCAAATACAACAGTCATTAGCACAGTCCCATACTCACGTTTGAGCGTAAACTCTAAAAGTTCTCAAACTAGGACTTCAAACGAGTAAGCAGGTAGCGTTAGTTCGATCATAAAGTTTCCCTCTACCAAACGAACTGACTTGCTCGTTGATTTCCAGCCTGATATCCTGTAACAATTACGCACTAGCGCCATCAAGCGGCTCCTAGTGGTATTACACTTGACAACTCTTTAGGCAATCGACAATGAAAATATAATATAAAAACCAAGTAACGCTTAGCCTGTTACAAACTATTTGAAAAAAGTATTTAATAGGCTACTCAATCAAAAGAGTAAACACAACTACAAGCCAAGTATACTTAGAATACTTAATTATACTTTTAAGTATATCTCGATCAAAAGATTGAGTACATGTATTGTCCAAATATACTTAGTATACTTAAGGGCAATTTTAAGTATTTAAGTATATTTCTGACAAGTACATAAAGTATATTTCTGAGAAGTACATAAAAAGTAGACTGAAAGTATGCTTTCCTATTTTTTAGTTCAAAAGAAGTATACTAATACACACTTGCATAAACTTATTTTTCGTAAGGGATTGGATGAAAACAGAACATAAAATGTATAACACAATCTATTACTGAACAAGAACAGGACAATCAAACAGCATGCACACAAACGATTGTCTATGATAAATTAATTTAACATTAAAACAAAGAATGTTGGGAAACTCCTGCCTTGTATTTTCCCAAGTTTCTCAATCAAGCTAATTTAATGCTACATCCTGTTCCTATTTTTATATAGATCTGTGTGTTTAAACTATTTATTTAAAATAATTAAAATAATTCCAAAGCAAATAGAATCACTGGCCCATATTCACTCAAAACCATCATGTTGAGAAAAAAAGTCATCAACATATTTGATTAAAAAAAAATTATCACTATGTACACAAAAAGTCTAAAAGTTGACATAAAAATACTTTCCCATGAGTTTTAATTACATACAGCAAGATATGACATGCTTCTCTTGAACATACAAAAGTTATGCAAAAGTTCCAGTAAAAGGTGTGGCTCATCTTACCCCACCCTCCCTAGGCGTGCATACTACAGTACATACTTGTGAGGAACCTCTGTTCCATCTTAAGATATATATATATATATATATATATATATATATATATGTATATATTTGTTGTTTTATCTCATTGACATTTTTTCTTCCAGGGGCGTAGAATTTAGAAGGGACGCTAGGGACGTGTCCCTACCAATATCCAGTGACACTGATTTGTCCCTAGCAATATTTTCGATCAAAAATTAAAATATATTTATATAATCACTGTTGTATGATTATGTCTTGTGGTTTTTATGTATTACTTATTTTTATTATTTTATTTAACCTTTATTTAACCAGGAAACATTTCATTGAGATTAAAAATCTCTTAAATTAAAAAACAAGTGTTCTGTGAAAAATGCGCATATCCTGGCACACAAACGATTATGAACCCACATCGCTAATCCGATTGGCTTTGTTTCTTTCTTTCTAACTTGTGATCAAAAATTAAGTAAGTAAAAAAAAAGTATTAAGTAAGTAAAGTATTCTCAATAACTTCCCATCATCGCCACCCAATATATACCTTAAGCATTCTTATGCAAATTGAAGTCTTAACTGTCAGGTCCAAAGGTGTACGGTACTAGATGTACCGTAATTAAATATCTTTTGTCAAGTCCTCTTACTCATCATTGACCTGTATCAGTTTCCTGGTTAGGCTGGATTTTGCTGGTTAGTGCATCATGTACTCATCTTAATCTAAATAAAACAATAACTAATGTGGTTCTTCTGGTTAAATATATTTGAGCATCAGTTTGTGGTTAAACAGATAGTCCAACCAAAAATGAACATTCATTTACTCACCCTCGGGTCACTTCAAACCCGACTGTCTTTCTTCTGGTTCAGAGTATCTGTAGTAATTTTACGCGAGATAAAGCATCGGGTTTGATGTTTTTAGAACCCAGGCGGTACGAAAGAGAAAAATCAAAACGTCCAAAAAAAAAAAGAGCCCACCGCACCTGCCTGGAGTTGAGTCTTTTAGCAGATCTGATGTATTCCAAGTTCTTATGTTCGGTCCAAACGATAAAAGGTACCCCCGACCCCACTAACCAATGACGCCACTCCTCCAATGCTAGCTTGACTGCCAACAACTCTCTGTTACCAATGTCGTAGTTGCGTTCGGCTGGCGACAAACGATGGGAATAAAACGCGCATGGATGCATCTTGTCATCCGAGGAAGAGCGCTGGGAGAGAACCGCACCTACCCCCACCTCTGACGCATCGACCTCCACCACGAACTGACGTGATGGATCAGGGGCAATCAGAATGGGAGCCAAAATAAAGCAGCTCTTGAGTTTGGTAAATGTAGCTTCAGCTACACCAGACCACCTGAACATCGTTCTGGAGGAGGTCAATGTCGTCAGAGGAGCGGCTAGTTGGCTGAAATTACGAATAAAACGTCGATAGAAATTGGCGAATCCCAGAAACCTCTGTAGGGCCTTACGGGAATCTGGACTTGGCCAATCTACCACAGCCTTAACCTTGTCGGGATCCATGCGCATTACCTCGGATGAGATGACGTACCCTAGGAACGGAACAGACTGTGCATGAAATGCGCATTTCTCCACCCTGACAAAAAGCCCATTCTCTAACAACCTCTGGAGCACTCGTCTGACGTGCTGAACATGTTCCTGGAGAGGAGAAGAAAAAATCAGTATGTCGTCCAGGTAGACAAATGAACTGATCTACCATGTCTCTCAGCACGTCATTGACGAGTGCTTGGAAGACCGCAGGGGAGTTGGACAGCCCAAAGGGCATGACCAAATATTCAAAATGGCAAAATCCGCTGTAATCAGTGACCACGCCTCCAACACAACCACACATACACAGAGAGAGAATGAATCAATCAATGAATTTGACAGTAATAGTATTACTAACTAGTTTTCATTATGTAATTTATATTCAGTAATGGACTACAATATAAGTAATCTACCCAGCACTGACTCTGATATAGTTACTGTTGTATTAATGCGGAATGAGAATACAATATGTATATTGCAGAGGTGTCCAATCTGTCCTGCCCAAACACACAGGTGTGTAAAATTAGGCTTGGAGCTCAACTCTGGCCCTGTCCCAAATGGCACACTTCATGTGCACTTTCGGTCTTGTGGACTTACAATGGCCGCTGCGTGCCCATGTCCGTTAAGTCCACAAGACCGTAGGGTGTCCCATTCGTCATTTAAGCTTAAAGAAGGGTGCTTGTAAGCTCCCCCTTTGCGACCGAATTCAATGCGACTCAATGTGATTAATTCTGTCATTTTCCAATGTTTTGTCATTATTGTTCATTACTGACTTACTGTAGACATACTGAACACATTCCTTAAAATACTAATTTCCTGATTCCTACATTCTATTTCCTGAAATACCTACTTGTTTTATTCCTTTCTGTTAACCTGTCATTATCCCATGAAGGCCCATCCCTTTTTCTAGGATATAAAATGAGCACTGAAACACATTATTGCCTTTCGCCTCCTGATCAAAGATGGATCTGCAACTCTCAGTTTTTCTTCTGTTCATTCTATTCGCTGGAGGTACACAGACTAATTGCTTTTTTTTTATTGCATACAAATACAAATCATTGATCACTCTCACTTTCTCTGTTTTTATTCCTAAAGGACACTCTCTCAGTTGTTATGAGTGCATAAGTCTGACGGGTTCTTGTGCAGATGAACGGGTAAGAACATGCTCCGAACAGTGCTCCAGTTCAGTAGCAGTAGTACCACTATTTGGTAAGTCCAGCAGTGGGAATATACATGGATATTTAATTGTATACGTAGTAGACATGAAAGTGTTAATCGATTTTTGCTTATGTCACATGATCATGGTGGGGGGTCATGGGATTACGAAGGAATGGGAATATTAGTCACCTGTTCACTGATTGAAGGAAGGGAGAGGGGGTGAGCAGGGACGATGTATTCTTTGTTGACCACAAAACTTTATACCATCAAGAAATATCAGTCTGCAATAAAGAAAAGCCATCAAAAGTACTTTTTGCCTCACCTATATTTTTAATTTTTATTTTGCGTCACAAATGCATATTGTCCCTGTATATATATAAGATTTATGATTGCAAGCATAGAATTTTCTATACAGATTTCTGCTACTTAATTCCTTTTCACTCAGATTGTTATGTAAACAATATAATTTGTAATGAAAATGTAAAAAAATAAAATAAAATGAAAAGCATTTTTACTAGTGGTCTCAATTTCAGCCCTAAGTGATCATATTATATGTCAAATTCTGTTTTGCAGCTGTGATTAGAAACACTTTCTGTTTTAAATAAATTCACCATGTACAGTCATCATTCCTGTATCATTTGTTTTTTTAGACGGCAGTACTACCAAAGTGAAGATTAAAGGTTGTCTTCCATCAAATGCCTGTCTGTACTCAAGCTTCAGCAGTGCAGATTTCTCTTCTTTCTGCTGTAACACAGACCTTTGTAATGCCAAAGATGCAGGTATTGTACTTTACTGACCATATGCAAATGACCATCTGTTTTAAAGTCAACACTCATTTTACTTCCATATGGACATTCAATCAGGAAAACAAATGTAGGAATTGATTTAATGGAGTGGCTTAAGTAGTGCTGTTTCATTAGATGTCTTATTTTGTACAGAGCTTAGTGGAGATTCCAGTTCAGACATCTTCAATAGCTCCAATGTCCTCAATGACCTCAGTATCTCCAACGTCCACGATATCTCCAATGGCCCTAATCCTCCCATCCCCAATGGAATGGAATGTTACTATTGTATTGGGCAGAGCTGCTTAAACATAATGAACTGTTCAGGGAATCAAGATCGCTGCCTTAAAGGAACAGGTGAGAATCTGGAAAAAAGATTTTTCTCTCTTCATCATTGGTGGGACTTATTTTTGAGCTTTTGATACAGTTCACATATACCACCGGCCAGCTTAGACAGTGGTTTTTATGATACTTTCATTCATGACTTCTGTTTTCTTTCTTTTCTTAAGTGACCATCCAAGATCAGACATTTGCTGTAAATGGCTGTGCCACTAAAGCAATGTGTGATGCCACAACATCAGTTAGTAGTGTTAGGAGCTTCTCGTGTTGTGACCGGAACCTGTGTAACGGTGCTCAGAGCGCCACCTCCAGTTTCGACCAGAGCTCCACGTATAACAGTGCTCAGAGCGTCACCCAGAGCTCCACGTATAACAGTGCTCAGAGCTCTACGTATAACAGTGCTCAGAGTGTCACCCAGAGCTCCACGTATAACAGTGCTCAGAGCTCTACGTATAACAGTGCTCAGAGTGTCACCCAGAGCTCCACGTATAACAGTGCTCAGAGCTCCACGTATAACAGTGCTCAGAGTGTCACCCAGAGCTCCACGTATAACAGTGCTCAGAGCATCACGCAGAGCTCCACGTATAACAGTGCTCAGAGCGTCACCCAGAGCTCCACGTATAACAGTGCTCAGAGCGTCACCCAGAGCTTCCTGTTCCTCTGCTGTTCTCTGCTCTCCTACTTCCTGCTGCACTGAATCCAGCAGCTCTTCAGATTATACAGTGAGACACACTGTACTGAATATATTCACTGTACCATCTTTAGTGTTCTGATGTGATAAAATGAAAAGTATACTAGACATTTTATGTATTCATCACCTTGTTTCAGGGTTCATATTTGAAGCTTCATGCTGTAAAAAGTTCAACAACAAAAAAAAAAAGAGTAATAAATCATCATGTCCAGAAGTAACAGGTACTGTATGGTCATTATCAGTGCTGGGTAAATTACTTACACATTGTAGTTGGTTACTGATTCAAATTACATGACAAAAATTGTAGTTTAGTAATGTAGATTACTCATTTTAGGTAATGTATTCAGACTACTTTTTGATTACTTCTAGATTAATTTTGAGCAAACTCTTATATCACATTTATTAGAATATGATAATCATGTACCATATTGATATAAGTTTACAAAGAGAACAAAAATGTATTCAATTCTTTGTTGTCAACAACATGAAGTGCTTCAAATAAAATGTTAATTTTAAAATTAACATATTTTAATATAAAAGTTGTTAAAAAATAAATTATATATATATATATATATATATAAATTGAAATTGAGATCATTTTAAAATAAAAAACTTTACTAAAAAAGATTTTTAAATTATTTTTTGACCTGCATGTCATGTGACCATTAACCGACATCAGAGAACCTTAATTTTAACTTTAAAATCTAAATGCTTACTTCAAAAGAGGTTCAAACTGACAAAAAATGTAGGGAATCCCCACATTGCATGTAAATATGAAATGACATTAATGTGTACATTTTAACATGTTTTAAAGACAAAAGAATTATGAATAATTTACTGTCATTGTGAGAATAACATGTAATCAACAGAAAAGTAACTGTAGTCTGATTACGAGTATGTTCAAATGTAGGCTATCTAATTACAAGTACTTAATTTTGGGAATCTGATTACATAATCCAGATTACATGTAATCAGTTACTATCCAGCACTGATCATTATTTAATTATTCATAAAAGGAAAATATTCACCTGTTAAGTTTTACATGACTTTGTAAGACAATATTTACATTTCCATGATCAGGATTTTCCTGTTTACAGTTACTAGTTTCATAGTTTCACCTGCATTTCATTTAGCTCCATTTGTTTGCCTGTGAATATATAGATTGTTCAGTTCTTTGTTTTGTGTTGTTTATGCTGTCATGTGTTTTTCCTGTGATCTTCTTCGTTGTGGATTATCTTCTTTATTTAAAAATAAAAGTGCTGCAATTAGATCCCCTTCTCGTTTTGCCTGACCCACTGTGACAGCTGAATTTAAAACATAGATTTTAACAAAAGTAAAAGTAATTAAATTAAAGTAATTAATTACTTGGTAATGCATTACACCCAACACAGGATATGAAGTTTTATTATTTCACAAATCCCTTTGTCTATTATTTTGCTCGATATTGTATGTTTTATGTATGTAGCTGTATAAACTGTAAATGTAATAAATCATGTAAAGAAGGACTGTCTCTGGGTATTGATCCAGATTTCATGATTTGATTTAGATTCACAAGCTCTTGATTTGATTCGATTCCAGTCTCGACTCACTTCGAGTCAATATTGATTCATTTGGAAATATTTCAGGCGATTTTTAAGGCAAAAAATGTCTCTCATGCTGTTGTACTGCTGGGTAGCCTACATTGCTATCAAATTACTACCAAACTATCTGAAACTACTGATATTTATTTTCAGATATACATGTAGCTATAAGTCTAATAATCAATAGCTACTCAGACAAACTAGAGTTGCAGCTATACAAACATTTAAGTAAAAATATAATGCATATATAATATGTTTAGCAATACACTCCACTCTTGATGTCTTTTTTCTAAATGACTTTCCTGAGGTAAATGTAAAACGTTGTTCACACAAGCTGTTTTACTGACGTTTTTCCACGACTGAGACATGACTGTGCGATTAATTGAGAAATTATATATTTCAGTCAGTTGTTGCTACTGTATCTTTCAACATACCTTCTGATGTCCATTCATGTTTATGTCTAGCAGTAAGAAGAGAGATATGATCGGGTCACTCGAGCTCCGTGCTGCCTTCATAACGGGACGAGCTTGTCTCTTCGCACAAGGTAAATACAAGACTGACATCTAGAGGACAAGACTGGTAATAACAGGATTCATCTTAATGTGATCCATTAGTGATCCAGTATCGTATACCGATCCACTGCCTTTAAGAACCGATAGGCTATCGAATCGACCAAAACAACAACAACACGATAAGCCAGTAATAATAAATAGACCATGTCACTGACAACCATTCAGTTCAACATTTCTGCTACATTGATATATGAGTGTTATATGGGAGTTTAGTTCTGTACTTTGTACTTGCAACTTCCTTTTTCTTTTTGAAATTCGACTCAGTGAACTTCTTAAACAGCCACAATCTTGTGTAATCTTTAGCTTTTAAAGGTAGGCCTATAGAATGTTCAACAGACACATTGGCAAATTTACATAGAACTTATAGGCTATTTAAAGGAGTAGTTCACTTTAAAATGAAAATTATCCCATGATTTACTCACCCTCAAGCCATCCTAGGTGTATATGACTTTCTTCTTTCTGATGAACACAATCAGAGTTATATTAATACATATCCTGACGCTTCCAAGCTTTATAATGGAAGTGACAGGGTCCATTGAGTTTGAAGCTCAAAAAAGCACATCCATCCATCATAAACGTAATCCACACGGCTCCGGGGGGTTAATAAAGGCCTTCTGAAGCAAATCGATGGGGTTTTGTAAGAAGAAATATCCATATTTATAACTTTATAAAGTAAAATATCTAGCTCTGTCAGACCACCTTCCGTATTCAACTTACGCAGAAAGTGTAACACCTCTCGTCCGTCGTCATATATCGCGCCAGTTACGCTTTTTCGTAAGTTGAATACGGAAAGCGTTCTGGCGGGAGCTAGATATTTTACTTTATAAAGTTTTAAATATGGATATTTTAATTTTTTAGAAACAATTGCTGAACTACAATGATGACTGTACCTGCAAGGTATCAGAAGCCCTACTCACTCACAAGAATAAGTTATGTAAAATTGTAAAATCATGTACAGCCCTCATATATTGTCAGGTATTTTTGCCTCATTTGGGTACTGTATTATGTTTACTCTTTTCTTACAAGGAAACTGTAACCACTCTGTTTTATACTGTATGTTCTGGGTGAATGAATATCCTAGATAACGTCTTCTCTCAAGTTTCATGTTTATTAATATATTCAATTATTTGAAGCACCACAAGGTTTAAAGAAAATATACCAAATGTCTTGGAATTATATTGATGTGGACATTGATGTGGACATATGCCCATTCAGGCATTGAATTGACATTGGAGAATCATGTAAGGGACAGAAAGATACTGGTCAAAAATAAATGTGAAACTGGAAACATTTTAAATGGTTATTTAAATAAAGTTTAAAACTGCATTCAGCATCATTTATCAACAGGTGGCAGCGTATGATCTTGTGTAGGCCTACACCTAGACCTTTGCATTTTCTTACATCAAACACCTACTGGAGACTACAGCTCAATGCAAAATTATTTGGGGTTTAATTGTGTTGTATTAATATGTTGTTGTATTAATAACCTATTAACTGCATTTGTATGTAAAAAAAAAAAATTATTGCTTGTAAAAACTCACCTGTATCATACTTCTGAACTATAGAGAGGTTGTTAGCAGATGATCAATGATAATACTCAGCAAGCAATTTTGCGTTTAAAAGACGTCTAATAGCCGTCCAAACACTGCCCAGACGTCTAGGCTAAAACAAGGCAACATTTGGGTTGTCAATGAAAATGTAATAGATGTCTAACCATAGCCCAAGAAGAGACTAGTCATCTAGAACATGAACATGTCAAAGAAATGAAACCAAACACCTTGTAATCACTGTTGACTTTGCTTACATGATGGAATATCATACATCTTGCAAGTTATTTTGGCAAAAACGACATGTAACCAAAGTAACCCAAAAAGATTATTTTGGCTAGAAGTGGGTTACTCATAGCCGGACTATATCGGGTCTATGGTTAACCTAGACAGTGAAATGACATCTATTGCTTGCTGGGGAGCTTCATCTGTGACTGGTCAATGTTTTGGCTCATCAGATCAATGTATATCCAATTAACATGCAGTATGTGCAATCAAACTTCTGCAAATGATCCAGAATCCAGCAGAACAATCTGTCTTCAATGAGCCAAACAGACTGCTTCTACTGTCTGTCTTGTTACGGTTACAAATGAACCAAATCCTCCGGATGTATGAAAGTACCCTTGTGAAAAAGAAGTGTATTTATAGTGTACATCAAATCTTAAAAGTTTAAGAAACTGTACTTGCAGATAATGATAATCTAATATTAATGAAGTAAAAGGCAACTTAAGTATAATTAGTGAGAATTACACTTTCAAAAAGTACACTGAAAAAAGTATCTTAGAAATCATTGTTTTAATAATCTTTTTCCATGCTTTAAATTACTTTGATGTACTGACTAACATAAAGCACATGTGTACTTGACAGCAATTTTAACTGTAATGTGTTGTTCAATATTTAAAGTTAATATACTTTAAAAGTTTTAGTATACTGTACTATACTGTGTGCATAAAAAAAAAAATCCAATTGAAAATGAAATGTGTTTTTCTTCTTAACTTCAGTACACTTGCTTATACAGTGTACTCCAGTACAACTACTTTTTAGTGCTATTAAATATGTTCGTGAGAAACTTAACCTAACTATAAAACTATTGTTGAGACTTTCATCAGCACCTGTTCTTTGAATTGATCTACAAGAATGTCACTTTTCTACATAACATTCAATGCTTTTAAAATCAAGATGTCACTTAAGCACACAAGCAGACATACTATTAAATGCATTGCTTAACAAAATCTAAACAAAATAATGTCTTTAAAGACAAGAGAATTATGAAACTACGTATAAATATGTACTTAAGTCCTATAACTATGTTGGTCAAAATAAAACACTCTAAAGTTAAATTAATCAATTAAAATGCAACTAAATGGCGAAAACAATAGATTCTGTTCACATTATATTCTTAAGTTTTAAAAGTATGCTAAAGTGTACTTTTTTCACAAGGGTGATGTTAGTTTGTGCACTAATTTTAGTGAAGAATTTATTTTGACTTATGTTTGACTGTCTGATTTGTTCTTTGGTCTTGTATCAGATTTTATTTGAGTTTGCATGGATTACCTATAAGAAATGTTTTTTAAATAAGAGTTCATGATTTCAAAAGGGGTGATAATGTTGTTAATTCCTATACTCATTTTTTTTTTTTTTTTGGCTACAGTTGAATGACAAACAATCTCTTTAAGTGAAAAGAGAATGTGAACCATTGCCTGGTTTCTTAATCGCATTCCATCTTAATGTTGGTCTTATCTTAGCATGCTTCATGTAGAACTCTTACAGTAAAGATTTAGCAAACATACAATTAAATTAACTTCTGACTCAAATAAACTCTGTAAATAAAAGCAAAAGTAAAAACTAAACAAGTTTGACCTGTAAGAACAACAATAGACCCCCTTTTATTTAACAGATGGAACGGAGAATCACATGACATGAGGGTGAGAGCTAAACCTTGACTAACTGGGGCCCAGGTCAGGAAGCAGACGGACTGGCTTACCCGACCGCCTGCTAGCTGTCTCACGTCACAGAAGTCAGATAAATCCCAGCACATAGAGACTCTTTCACCTAGATATTATCACATAGAGACTGTGTCTGTTCCACGAATTAGTAAATACAAAAAACCATCAAAACCATTCAACGGTAAAAATTTAATTGATGTCCAACAAATAAATAACAGATATAATACAGATGATCAAATGATAAAGCTCGGGCTGCTGAATATTCGATCCCTTTCCTCAAAAGCGCTTATTGTTAATGATATGATTACAGATCATAACCTAGATGTGCTGTGTTTGACAGAAACCTGGCTAAAACCTGACGATTACATTACTTTAAATGAGTCCACCCCCCAAGATTATTGTTATAAACACGAGCCGCGTCTGAAAGGTAAAGAGGGAGGTGTTGCTGTAATTTATAATAATATCTTCGCTATTACTCACAAATCTAGTTTCAAATATAATTCCTTTGAAGTTTTGGTGCTTTATGTAACGTTATGTAGTGAAATTGATAAATCCCGTTTGACATTTGTGCTGGCTACTGTATATAGGCCACCAGGGCACCATACAGACTTTACCAGAGAATTTGCTGATTTTCTATCAGAGTTAGTACTGGCTGCAGATAAAGTCCTAATTGTTGGTGATTTTAATATCCATGTAGACAATGAAAAAGATGCATTGGGATTGGCATTTAGAGACATTCTAAACTCTATTGGAGTAAGGCAACACGTGTCAGGACCCACTCATCGCCGTAATCATACCTTAGACTTAATACTGTCACATGGAATAAATGTTGATACCATTGAAATTCTGCAGCAGAGCGATGACATCTAAGATCATTACCTAGTATCATGTACACTTCATTTAGCAAAGGCTTCAAAGCCGTCCCCTCGCTTTAAATATGGCAGGACTATCACTGCTGCGACTAAAGATTTCTTTGTAAATAATCTTCCTCATCAGTTTCATCTCCTCAGCATCCCAGATAGCCTAGAGGAACTCGATGTTGCAACAGAAACTATTGACTCTCTCTTTTCCAGCACTTTAGACACAGTTGCTCCCCGGCGCTTAAAGAAGATTAAAGAAAATAGTCCAACGCCGTGGTACAACGAGCACATCCGGGCCCTTAAAACAGCAGCCAGAAAAATGGAGCACAGATGGAAGAAAACAAAACTAGAAGTTTTTCGCATTTCGTGGAAAGAGAGCATGATTGCATACAGAAAGGCCCTAAAAACTGCTAGATCTGCTTATTTCTCGACTCTCTTAGAAGAAAACAAACACAACCCTAGGTATTTATTCGATACAGTGGCTAAATTAACCAAAGATAAAGCTTCACCTTCTGATGTTTGTAAACAGCACAGCAGTAATGACTTTATGAACTTCTTTACCTGTAAGATTGATAATATTAGGAAAAAAATTATAACCATGCAGCCGTCTACTACAGTATCACATCAGACAGTGCATTGTAGTGTCACTGAGGAAAAATTACATTCATTCACTGCTATAGGAGAAGAAGAATTGGCTAAACTCGTTAAATCATCAAAATCAACAACATGTATGCTCGACCCCATACCGACTAAACTACTAAAAGAGATGCTTCCAGAGGTCATAGATCCTCTCCTTAATATCATTAATTCATCCTTGACATTAGGATATGTACCGAAAACTTTTAAGTTGGCTATTATTAAACCACTTATTAAAAAACCGCAACTTGATCCTACAAAATTAGTCAATTACAGGCCAATCTCAAATCTACCCTTTCTGTCAAAAATACTAGAAAAGGCAGTGTCCTCACAATTATGCTCCTTTTTAGAAAGAAATGGTATCTGTGAGGATTTCCAGTCAGGATTTAGACCGTATCATAGTACTGAGACTGCTCTCATTAAAGTTACAAATGATTTACTCTTATCATCCGATCGTGGTTGTATATCTCTATTAGTGTTACTCGATCTTAGCGCTGCATTCGATACTATCGACCACAACATTCTTTTGAATAGACTCGAAAATTATGTTGGCATTAGTGGAACTTCATTGGCATGGTTTAAATCATACTTATCTGACCGTTATCAGTTTGTAGCAGTAAATGAAGAGATGTCACACCGAACACAAGTTCAGTATGGAGTACCGCAGGGCTCAGTGCTAGGACCGTTGCTTTTCACCCTGTACATGCTACCACTTGGAGATATTATTAGGAAGCATGGCGTTAATTTTCATTGTTATGCTGACGATACTTAGCTCTATATTTATTAGAATGCATAGCTGATATAAAAAATTGGATGACTAGTAATTTCCTGCAATTTAATTCAGAAAAAACTGAATTTTTAATCATTGGACAAAAAAACTCCACAAGTAGTAACCTAGAATACTGTCTAACACTCGATGGCTGCTCTGTCAAGTCCTCGTCGTCAGTTAGGAACCTGGGTGTGCTCTTTGATACCAATCTCTCATTTGAAAGCCACGTTTCTAGCATTTGTAAAACTGCATTCTACCATCTTAAAAATATATCTAAATTACGGCACATGCTTTCAATGCAAAATGCTGAACAGTTAGTTCATGCGTTCATGACCTCAAGGCTAGATTATTGTGATGCTCTACTGGGTGGTTGCCCTGCTCGCTTAATAAATAAACTGCAGCTTGTCCAAAACGCAGCAGCTAGAGTTCTTACTAGAACCAGGAAGTATGACCATATTAGCCCGGTTCTGGCAACACTGCATTGGCTCCCTATTAAACATCGTATACATTTTAAAATCTTGCTGATTACTTACAAAGCACTAAATGGTTTAGCGCCCCAGTACTTGAGCGAGCTCTTAACGCATTATACTCCATCACGTCTATTGCGGTCTCAAAATTCTGGCCAGTTGATAATACCTAGAATATCAAAATCAACTGCAGGCGGTCGGTCCTTTTCCTATTTAGCACCTAAACTCTGGAACAGTCTTCCTAGCATTGTTCAGGGAGCAGACACACTCTGTCAGTTTAAATCTAGACTAAAAACACATCTCTTTACTATGGCATACACATAAAACATTTTTAATTTCTATTATTCAAATCAGTTAAATGATTGTTTTAGGCTGCATTAACTAGGTCAGCCGGAACCGGGAACACTTCCAATAACACCTGATGTACTCGTTACATCATAAGAAGAATGGCATCTACGCTAATGTTAGTCTCTCTGTTTATCCCAAGGTTTACTGCAGTCGGCCGGATCCGGGCCGTATCCAGACCAGATGGTGGACCTTAGCCTGGACATGACGACCATATCCCTGAAGTGTCTGTAGAGACAATAGTGTCAATTAAACTCCCCCCTGTAAATGCCGCATCGACACGACATCCTCATTAAACCCGTCCCCGGCGTGACAACTCCAATCTTTCGAATAATCCTACGAATATCTATTTATCTAATATGACTTCTGACCTGTAATGTTGCCAGAATCATAATCATACACTATTTGTTCGTCGGCCAGAGGAGAACTGGCACCCCGACTGAGCCTGGTTTCTCCCAAGGTTTTTTTTCTCCATTCTGGCCCTGAAGGAGTTTTGGTTCCTTGCCACCGTCGCCTTTGGCTTTTGGCTTGCTCAGTGGGGACACCTAAATTTCAACTATATTACTGATCTGCCCACATTGACACTATATGATAATTGAAATGAGCTGGATGACATCACCGTTTTCACCAGAGCCGAATCAAATTCCGTTGCATTATTTTCCTGTTACCACTGTGAAGCTGCTTTGAAACAATTGCCATTGTAAAAAACGCTATATAAATAAAGGTGATTTGATTTGATTTGAGAAAAAAAGAGAATGGGCAATTTTGGGTCAACTGTCCCTTTAAGTGCATCTTATAAATTTCTAGTAAAGAGGAAGATTATTTTCCTTATTAGACCCTCCATACAGTCATTAGATGGCAAATAATTGTACATCTACCTGTTTTATGTCACTTTCCCTCTTTTTGTTAAACTTCTCATGAAGACCCTCCCATTCTGATGAGCTATAAAATGGGCGCTGAAACAGACACGTTATTTCATTCACTTCCTCATCAAAGATGCATCTGCAAATATCAGTTTGTCTTCTCTTCATTCTTTTCACTGGAGGTGCAAAATAAAAAAAATGTACAACAAGTGTTTTTTAATGTTACTGGGTACAAATACAGATCATTGATGTCTCTTTCTCTCTCTTTAATTACTAAAGGACACTCTTTCAGCTGTTATGAGTGTGTAAGTGTGACAGGCTCTTGTAACCAGGTAACAACCTGCTCCAATGGATTTTCCAACTGCTACAGTGCAACACTAGATGTTGGTAAGTCCAGTTTGATGGATTGAAATATACTGCTATTATTTATTGATGCTGCAACAGTGTTAATGTAAATGTCACTTAAAACTAGTTCATCACAGAACGACTCAATTTACAATCGCAAGCATGGAATGTTCTATATACAACTATTTTTTCTGAAACTGTTATTCTGATAAAATAATTAGAAATTAGAAATGAGAAAAACACTTCATGTGAAGCACTTTCACTAACACTTTACAATAAGGTTCCATTTGTTAACATTAGTTTACTATATTAGTCCAAATGAACTAACAATGAAAATGCTTAGTCTTTGATGTTAATTTCAACATTTACTAATACATTATTAAAATCAAAAGTTGTCTTTGTTAATATTATTTAATGGAACTGAGATGACATGAACTAACAATAATGTTGATTTTTTATTAACTAACATTTTCACACTTTTGCACCTCACTGCATAAATATAGGAGATTTTGTTTGTATTTTCTCTTCCACTTTGCAGTTGAGTCTATACATTATTGGAAAGACAAACATTTTCTACTTTGACATATTTACAAACCCAATTCCAAAAAAGTTGGGACACTGTACAAATTGTGAATAAAAAAGGAATGCAATAATTTACAAATCTCATAAACTTATATTTTATTCACAATAGAATATAGATAACATATCAAATGTTGAAAGTGAGACATTTTGAAATGTCATGCCAAATATTAGCTCATTTTGGATTTCATGAGAGCTACACATTCCAAAAAAGTTGGGACAGGTAGCAATAAGAGGCCGGAAAAGTTAAATGTACATATAAGGAACAGCTGGAGGACCAATTTGCAACTTATTAGGTCAATTGGCAACATGATTGGGTATAAAAAGAGCCTCTCAGAGTGGCAGTGTCTCTCAGAAGTCAAGATGGGCAGAGGATCACCAATTCCCCCAATGCTGCGGCGAAAAATAGTGGAGCAATATCAGAAAGGAGTTTCTCAGAGAAAAATTGCAAAGAGTTTGAAGTTATCATCATCTACAGTGCATAATATCATCCAAAGATTCAGAGAATCTGGAACAATCTCTGTGCGTAAGGGTCAAGGCCGGAAAACCATACTGGATGCCCGTGATCTTCGGGCCCTTAGACGGCACTGCATCACATACAGGAATGCTACTGTAATGGAAATCACAACATGGGCTCAGGAATACTTCCAGAAAACATTGTCGGTGAACACAATCCACCGTGCCATTCGCCGTTGCCGGCTAAAACTCTATAGGTCAAAAAAGAAGCCATATCTAAACATGATCCAGAAGCGCAGGCGTTTTCTCTGGGCCAAGGCTCATTTAAAATGGACTGTGGCAAAGTGGAAAACTGTTCTGTGGTCAGACGAATCAAAATTTGAAGTTCTTTTTGGAAAACTGGGACGCCATGTCATCCGGACTAAAGAGGACAAGGACAACCCAAGTTGTCATCAGCGCTCAGTTCAGAAGCCTGCATCTCTGATGGTATGGGGTTGCATAAGTGTGTGGCATGGGCAGCTTACACATCTGGAAAGGCACCATCAATGCTGAAAGGTATATCCAAGTTCTAGAACAACATATGCTCCCATCCAGACGTCGTCTCTTTCAGGGAAGACCTTGCATTTTCCAACATGACAATGCCAGACCACATACTGCATCAATTACAACATCATGGCTGCGTAGAAGAAGGATCCGGGTACTGAAATGGCCAGCCTGCAGTCCAGATCTTTCACCCATAGAAAACATTTGGCGCATCATAAAGAGGAAGATGCGACAAAGAAGACCTAAGACAGTTGAGCAACTAGAAGCCTGTATTAGACAAGAATGGGACAACATTCCTATTCCTAAACTTGAGCAACTTGTCTCCTCAGTCCCCAGACGTTTGCAGACTGTTATAAAAAGAAGAGGGGATGCCACACAGTGGTAAACATGGCCTTGTCCCAACTTTTTTGAGATGTGTTGATGCCATGAAATTTAAAATCAACTTATTTTTCCCTTAAAATGATACATTTTCTCAGTTTAAACATTTGATATGTCATCTATGTTGTATTCTGAATAAAATATTGAAATCTGAAACTTCCACATCATTGCATTCTGTTTTTATTCATAATTTGTACAGTGTCCCAACTTTTTTGGAATCGGGTTTGTATATAAATACATTTTCCATCACAATAGTTTAACTGGTCATTCCTGTATCATTTATGTTTTTCAGTCAACACTACTACAGTGAAGGTGAAAAGGTGTGCTTCGTCAGTTGCCTGTCCAACTGGATCCATCAACCTCGGCATTGGAAAAGTCTCTTCTTACTGCTGTAGCACAGACCTGTGTAACACCCAAGATGCTCCAGGTATTGTGCTTTACTGTCACCAGATAACATTTAACAAGAAAAAAAGTGATTATGATGTCAGTCGAAAAGGAATGTTGCTTTACAGACAGACATACTGATAAAGAGATCATGTTTGTTTGCTTTGGTTTTTGTTTGTACAGTGAGATGTGTGCACAAGACGACAACCCTGTAAAGAAAGCACATTTATTTTTCCTCCTGCAGATCCCTCTAACACTCCCAATGGAAAGAAATGCTACTATTGTGATGGGAAGAACTGCTTGAACACAGTGAGCTGTTCAGGGAGTGAAGACCGCTGCATTAAAGCAACAGGTGACGAAGAAGATTAAAGTCATGATCTTTTAAACTCTCTCAGGTTTAAATATTTGATACAGATCACATCTCAACACATCACAGCTTAGACTAACCTGTTTTCTCTCTTTTCATCAGCGAATTTCGGAAGCCAGTCAGTGGTTGTAAAAGGCTGTGTCTCTAAATCTATTTGTGATGCCACGTCATTTATTCCTAGTGTTGAGACCATCTCATGTTGTGAGGGGAACCTGTGTAACAGTGCTCAGAGTGTCACCCAGAGCTTCCTGTTCCTCTGCTGTTCTCTGCTCTCCTACTTCCTGCTGCACTGAATCCAGCAGCTCTTCTGATTCTACTGAGACACACTGTACTGAATATATAACTTGTGTTTTCTATGTACTTTGACCTGGTGTGAAGAATTTAAAAAGATATACAGTTGTGATTAATCTGATTTGGTCAATCTGATTAATTTAAAGAAATATATATGCATTTAGGAAATAAAATGTAATGTTCACCTTTACACTTGTTTCTTGGTTTATTTTTAATAGAGCTTACAATGTAAACATAAAACATGAAATTCAGTCAGTTGTTGATCAGAGGATATCATTATCCATTATATAGGATATTAGTCAGAGAACAATAACTTAAAAAAAACTGCTATCACAGTGCTAAATGTAGTTCATTTATCTATAGTGTGAGGAGCAAGGAATGCAGGAGACCACCATGTCGGCACAGAAGGTGCAGGCAGTGGTGGATAAAGTACTCGTAAGCCACACTTAAGTAAGTATAGATATCTTGCCAGAAAATGACTTTGACAGAAGTTAAAGTCACTGTTTAGAATATTACTTGAGTAAAAGTTTTGGTAGCGCTTTAGATTACAGCCCGGAAAGTACTGCGTAAGTAAAACAAATTTATAGCATAACTTTCGGTAATTAACTATAAAGTACGTATGTGTAGGTATAAGGGAACAATATGTAATATTTGGAGAATAAAGGGGTAACTACCAGGAAAATTATATATGTAACAAATAAAATAACAAATAAAATAACAAATTATTTATACTGTAAGTATTTTTTAATTAAGGGGTAATTATCTGTGTAGTTACAGGGTAAGTGTGTATCTGCGGGCTGTAAATTAAAGTGGTGTTTGTTCCCCTCTTGTTTCATGTAGTTACAGGGTAAGTATGAATCTTCGGGCTGTAAATTAAAGTGGTGCTTGTTCCCCTCTTGTTTCATGTAGTTACAGGATAAGTACAATAAAAACATGTACACAATCTGATATCACCCGGAAAACTTTATTTGAAAAACAACTTTCAAAACAGATTTACAACACTTTTTATTCGTTTCTCTTGCTTGGCTTCATCCTCCTCTTGTTCCTCTTCTTTTCGTTCTTGCCACAGATGAATCTTAAGAAGGAATCCCATGTCTCTAGCTATTCTGTATTATGTATTAAAAAAAAAATACAGTACACCCAGAAATGTCCTCGCCATTTATTCATCTTTTCCCCTTATGCCAGCCGAGATGTATATGACTTTCTTTCTTCAGATGAACACAGGCACCGCTTACCCTGTAACTACACGGATAATTACCCCTTAATTAAAAAATACTTACAGTATAAATAATTTGTTAATTTTCCTGGTAGTTACGCCTTTATTCCCCAAATATTACATATTGTTTTAACGTTAAAGTTACCATTATCTCTTACTGTATTCACAGAGACCAGAGCTTGTTATTTTTAGCCCAAAAAATGCTCACCGCCTGTACAATTCAGAAGCGCACTTTTATTGCTTCTTAAAAATAAAACTAATGACATAGCTCTGATCTCTGTGAATACAGTCAGAGGCAATGGTAACTTTAGCCACATTAGCTGTCAGCATGCTAACAAGCACATTCACAAAGGCGATTTGTGTACATTCACAAAATATAACGTGCGGTACTTACATGTTCTGGATATGAAGTTGGACAAACAGTTGGTATTGATCCATCTTTGAGAAGCAACTTAGAAGCAAACGTTATGGGAATGTAGTGTTGTCACAAACGCCGGTGAAGATTCCACCGTCGGTCTCACTCTCCGGAGTACTAATGATTTATTCGGACTCCATTTCCCTAGCACCCACATTCTGGGACTGATTGCTGCACACCTGATTCTCATCCCACAGACTATTTAAACCCTAGTTGCTCAGTCACTCATTGCGAAGTCTTATTTGCCCCAGCTGCATTTATGAGCGTTATTTCCACTATGATTACCTTGCCTGTGTTTGATTCTGCCTTGGAATCCCGTTTTTGACTCTGTGCTGCCTGCCCTTTGATTACTGTTTGCCTGGACTGTGTTTTCTGATTGTTTGCTGCCTGCCCTGACCCATTGCCTGTTACGACCACGTTTTCTGCCTTGTCTCTGATACTGCTGTTCGCCCTGGTTTCTCGACACACGCCTGTTTGTACATTGAGACTGTTTTACTTTAATAAACTGCACATGGATCCCAATCTGCCTGAGTCCTCGTTACAAATGTAGAGACCACTGCACTGAACAAGATATGTTGCAGCGTAATCCCAAATGAAACGTCCCCATCTGACTAACAGGGAACCGTATGAGAATGTTCTGTTAACATCCCAAATGTCCTCTTTGTAACGCTGCTATGTGACCATAGAATAACCAAAATGGAACATCCCCCTAAAGTCATATCGGGAACGTTGTTATATTACCAACAGAGAACCATGTGGGAATGTTCTGTTAACGTCCCAAATATCCTATTTCTAATGTTGCTGTGACCATAAAATAACCAAAATGGAACATCCCCCTAAAGTTATATAAGAATCCTTGAACTGCAGGACTTTCATAACCAAAAGAGGATGTTTTAGGAACGTCCCTAATGTTCTATAAAGGTTTGGGATTTTGGTACGCCATCAGGGCTCTGACAGGACAGAGAAGGTTCAGCTCCTGTTCGTCCTGAGAAGGAGGAAGGGCGAAGAGAACTACCAACTGTGCTCTAAAGGGGGTAGATAGAACTTTCGGGACGTATCCATGTCTAGGTTTCAGGACGACCTTAGAGTTGTTACGCCCAAACTCAAGACACGAGGGGCTCACAGAGAGCGCCTGTAAATCTCCCACATGCTTAACCGATGCCAGCGCTAGCAGCAAGGCTTTTTTTAGCGACAGGGGTCGAAGGTCAGCAGTCTGGATTGGTTCAAATGGGGGACTTTTAAGGCCCCTAAGAACAACAGACAGGTCCCAAGTAGGGACCGTGAGGGGACGAGGAGGGTTTAGCCTCCTGGAGCCCTTAAGGAAGCGAACAACAAGGTCGTTTCTTCCTATAGACTGCCCTGCTATAGGAGCGTGTTAAGCTGCTATAGCCGCAACATAGACTTTAAGAGTAGAGGGGGAACGGCCTCTAGCCATTAAGTCTTGAAGAAAAGACAATATCTGAGATATGTCACAAGTTAGAGGGTCACCGCCCCGGGTTTTGCACCAGGAGGCGAAGATGGCCCACTTTGAGGCATAGAGACGTCTTGTAGACGGAGCTCTAGCCTGAGAAATAGCGTTTAGGATATTCTCAGGGAGGTTTAGGGGCTCCTGTTGAGAAACCACACATGAAGGTCCCACAGCTCGGGTCTGGGGTGCCAAATTGTCCATCTCACTTGGGAGAGGAGGTCCCGTCTCAGAGGAATCGGCCATGGCCTCAGGGGCGATAACCGAGACAGCTCCGAGAACCATGGTTGGGTCCTCCAAAGAGGAGCCACCAGGAGAACCTTGTGGCTGCCCTCCCTGGTTCGCTTGATTATCTGGGGAATCAGAGCGATCGGGGGGAAAGCATAAAGGAGGAGGCTGGGCCAATCGTGGGCCAGCGCATCCCTGGCTTTTGAGAAAAATATTGGCCAGTGATGATTGTCTTCTGAGGCAAAGAGGTCGACCTCTGCCTTCCCGAAAACTTCCCAAATCTCCTGAACCGAGCGGGGGAGGAGCGACCATTCCTCTGAGGGAAGGTTGCTCCAGGACAGCATGTCCGCCCCTACGTTCAGTACGCCCTGTATGTGCGCTGCTCTCAGAGAGTCCACTCTAGGATGGTTTTTGCCAGAGTGAAGAGGGGTTTCGAAGACAGGCTGCCCTGCTGATTTATGAAGGACACCACCGTCATGTTGTCTGATCTGACCAAAACGTGGTGTCCCACCAGAAGAGGAAGAAGGACCTGGAGAGCTCGATATACCGCCATCATTTCTAGGCGGTTGATATGTAGCTCGCTTTCCAGGTTGCTCCAAGCCCCGAAGGCTGTGCGGTTGTCGCACAGAGCTCCCCAACCTGTCTTGGAGGCGTCTGTGAAGACAACTTTCCTCTTGTCCATAGCACCTATCGCCATGCCTTGTTTGAACCAGCAAGGGTTCGTCCAAGGGGCCAGGGCTGTGACACATGCCTGGTTCACCTTGAGCGAGTAACGGCCATGATGCCAGGCTGAGGGCGGGACCCGCGGTTTCAGCCAGAACTGCAGAGGGCGCATATGAAGCAGCCCCATCTGCAGAGCTGGAGATGCTGAGCTCATAAGGCCTAGCATTTTCTGAAACGTTCTGAGCGGCAGAAAAACCCTGGGTGTAAATGTTTGCGTGAGCTGCTGAGTGACCAGAGCGCGCTCTGGAGTGACTGTGGCCCTCAAGAGGGTTGAGTCTAAAATTATCCCCAGGACGCATTTGCTGGGGGATAATGAGCTCTTTGCAAAATTGACCCTGAGACCCAAGCACTCTAAGTGGTTGAGAATAACGGATCTGTGGGATATTAGTTCCGCCTCCGACTGGGCCAGAACGAGCCAGTCGTTGAGGTAATTTAGAATGCGCACTCCCATCTGTCTCAGAGGGGAGAGAGCCGCATCCATGCACTTCGTGAAAGTGCGGGGGGCCAGGGACAGGCCGAACGGCAGAACCGTATATTGATATGCCACTCCCTCGAAGGCGAATCTCAAAAACTGCCTGTGATGGGGGGCTATCTGGATGTGAAAGTAAGCATCTTTCAGATCCAGGGTAAAGAACCAGTCTCCCAAGCGTATTTGCAGGAAGATCTGTTTCAGAGTGATCATTCTGAACAAGCGCTTTATCAGGGCCTTGTTCAGCTGTCTGAGGTCGAGGATGGGCCTGAGACCGCCATCCTTTTTGGGGATGAGGAAGTACCTGCTGTAAAAGCCTGACTCGCTCAGTGCTGGGGGAACCACTTCTATAGCTCCTTTTACCAGCTTGATGTTCACCTCGGAACGCAGAACATGTGCATCCTTGCTTTCCACAGAGGTTTCGACCACGCCGTTGAACAACGGGGGTCTTTGAGCGAATTGGAGTACATAACCTTGTTTTATTATGTTCAGAAACCAAGCTGACACTCCGGGGATGGCTTGCCAGGCCTCGGCCTGTGTTGGCGAGGGGCTGAATTGATACAGGCACTGAGTCGCTGTAAGGGACTGGGGTGCATGTGTGTGGTGGAAGAGGAAATTTGCTCTCTTTTTGAGTATGTTTGATTTTTATTTTCGCTATAACAGCGGCTCCCAACCAGGGCATATGAACAGGCTCTGTGTGGGCAACAAACACTCTTTTTCGAACACCTGGAACTGAACGGGGTGGCAGGAAAACTGGGCGACGCATTCTGGAGGGTGGTCCGGCCACAGCGGGACTTAGCCTCCTCCTCTTCCTTTCTTGGCCATCAGGCCGGTTTCTGGGCTGCAAGGTCCAACACTATTTTGGGTCGGGGGCCCTGTCGCACCGGAGGGGGGTGGAGCCTAGCAGAGCGCAAGCGCCGTCTGTGTTCAGAGCTCGGCGCTGGCTTGGTGGCTGGCAACTTGTCCCTTGGCATCTGCTGCTGAGCTGGCGCTGATTTAGGGCGGCTCGTGGCAGAGGAAGTGGAGCGTTTGGGCAAAAAGTGTCGCATAGCCTGGGACAACTTTTGTGCTGCCGTAAAACGCTCGGCGAAGCCATCAACGGCGGGTCTGAAGAGACCGGTGGAGGAGACTGGTGAGTCGAGGAAAACGGTTTTATCCGCGTCCTTGATCTCAGTCAAGTTAAGCCACAAGTGGCGCTCCAACATCACCAAACTGGCCATCGAGCGTCCAATGGCCTGAGCCATGGTCTTTGTGGCACGCAGAGCCAGATCCGTGGCGCTGCGCAGCTCTCTGAAGGTGGCAGAGTCGTGTCCGGCCTCATCCAAGTCCTTGAGCAGCTTCGCTTGATACACTTGGAGAACCGCCATAGAGTGTAAAGTGGACGCTGCTTGACCAGCCGAGGTGTACGCATGTCCAGCGATGGCCGAAGTGGTGCGACAAGGCTTGGATGGATGAGCGGCCTTGGTTTTCCATCCAATGGCGGCGGGCGGACACAGATGTGCGGCCACAGCTTCGTCCAGTGGAGGTAGCTTTTCATAACCCTTCTGCCCGGCGCCGTCAACGGAAGTGAGAGCATGAGAGGCAGAAGAGTGGAGGCGGGCTGAGTAGAGAGCCCGCCATGACTTTGTCAGCTCGTCGTGCACTTCAGGAAAGAAGGGCGCCAATCGCTGAGAGGGAGCTTGACAACGTCCAGGCAGGAACCACTCGTCCAAGCGGCTGCGCATGGGCTCTTCAGGCGCAGACCACTCTAACCCGAGCTGTTCGATAGAGCTCTGAGTCAGTAGAAGCTCTGGTGTCAATTGGCTCCAAAGATGGCAAGGGGGCGGGGTCATGTTGCGAACCCGACCACTCCTCGGCCTCCGACGCCGCTAGAGACATGCTGTCGTTCTGCGGTTCGTCATCAGATCCTCCGAACGAGACCAAATCACTCGCGGCCGCAGAGGGACGTTGGTCTGGATGGGAGAAATGGACGGGGGGAACCTCTTCCTGTGGGGAAAGCGAGTCACACGGGGGCTGAGCCGACGTGAGATCGCCCTCGTCTGAGCGCTGAGATCCTCTGCCCCGCTGTTTTTTCCTCGCGGGTTCCTGGGAGGAAGAAAACGGGAGGGCGCAAGGGGCGGGGTCGCGTTCTGAAAAGAACGCTATCCGCGAGCGCAGAGAGGCGAGACTCATACTCTCACAGTGAGTCAGCGAGCGTGGCTTCTGCGTGGGACTCGCCCAGACATTGCACGCACTCACTGTGCCCGTCATCAATGTGCAGAAGGGCTCTGCACGTGCCACACTGGTGGCGCGTCATTTGCAACAACGTCGCAGAAATTTGCTCTCTCTTTAAAGCTCTTAAAAGGATACACCGAAGTGCACTCACTCAGCTGCAGGCGGCTCGTGGGCAAAGCGCTGGCCAGGCTGCAACACAGCGGTGTGGAAACAGAGCTGTTTGAGAGCGGCGAGCTGATCTGGCTGTTGCAGAGCAGGCGATCAGCGCTGCACGTGAGCGGCGGTCTGAGCGGCGAGCTAAAGAGCAGAGAGTGCTGCGGCGGCTGCGCGGGCGGCGAGCTGCTTGAGAGCGGCGAGCGGGATAGAGAGCGGCGAGCAGGGAGGCGGGGCGATCAACTGCACGAAGGCGAGAAGATCAGCGGCAAATCCAGCTGCTTGCAGGTGAAGGCAGCTTCAATCCGAGTTTCAACGAAGAGATGTAATCTGCGTCGCTGAAGGAGAATTAATCAATTTGCCATGGTGAAACGGCCGCTTTTATAGCCAGAGTCTCCGCCCCTTTCGGCGGGCTCGCTCACCATTGGCTCACGCGTACCGCGCCGTCATTGGTTCGTTTTCTTTAACTTTATGAACCAATCGACGTGCAGTTTCACTGCGTGATTGTATAAAGGCTTCAGAATCGGAGAAAAAGGAGTTTTCCCCGTAGCGTCTTGTATTATTTATATTAATAAGACGAACGACTCAGTACTCATGTAGTATCGCAAGGGAACTGCATTTAGCATCATTTATCAGCAGGTGGCAGCAGATGATCCTTTTTTTATATCAAAATAACATCTTTGTATTTGCTTACATTAAACACCTGAAGACTTCAACTTAACAATCCAACAGGACGCAATCAATCAAAATTTATTTGAATCAAAAATTTTCTTGCCAATTTGCATGGTGATATTTTGTATCACTATTGATATTACACCGATCAGGCATAACATTATGACCACTGACAGCTGAAGTGAATAACACTGATTATCTTTTCATCACGGCACCTGTTAGTGGGTGGGATATATTAGGCAGCAAGTGAACATTTTGTCCTCAAAGTTGATGTGTTAGAAGTAGGAAAAATGGGAAAGCGTAAGGATTTGAGAGAGTTTGACATGGGCCAAATTGTGATGGCTAGACAACTGTGTCAGTGCATCTCCAAAACTGCAGCTCTTGTGGGGTGTTCCCGATCTGCAGTGGTCAGTATCTATCAAAAGTGGTCCAAGGAAGGAACAGTGGTGAACCGGCAACAGGGCTCATTGATGCACGTGGGGAGCATAGGCTGGCCCGTGTGGTCCGATCAAAAAGGCAAGCTACTGTAGCTCAAATTGCTCAAGAAGTTAATGCTGGTTCTGATAGAAAGGTGTCAGAATACACAGTGCATCGCAGTTCGTTGCGTATGGGGCTGCATAGCCGCAGACCAGTCAGGTTGCCGCTGACCCCTGTCCGCCGCCGAAAGCGCCAACAGTGGGCATGTGAGCATCAGAACTGGACCATGGAGCAATGGAAGATGGTTGTCTGGTCTGATGAATCATGTTTTCTTTTACATCACGTGGATGGCCGGTTACGTGTGCTTCGCTTACCTGGGGAACACATGGCACCAGGATACACTACGGGAAGAAAGCAAATCGGCAGAGGCAGTGTGATGCTTTGGGCAATGTTCTGCTGGGAAACCTTGGGTCCTGCAATCCAGGTGGATGTTACTTTGACACGTACGTGCCTAAGCATTGTTGTAGACTATGTACACCCTTTCATAGAAACGGTATTCCCTGGTGGCTGTGGCCTCTTTCAGCAGGATAATGTGCCCTGCCACAAAGCAAAAATGGTTCAGGAATGCTTTGAGGAGCACAACAACGAGTTTGAGGTGTTGACTTGGCCTCCAAATTCCCCAGATCTCAATCCAATCAAGCATCTTTGGGATGTGCTGAACAAACAAGTCCGATCCATGGAGGCCCCACATCGCAACTTACGGGACTTAAAGGATCTGCTGCTAACATCTTGGTGCCAGATACCACAGCACACCTTCAGGGGTCTAGTGGAGTCCTTGCCTCGACGGGTCAGGGCTGTTTTGGCAGCAAAAGGGGGACCAAAACAATATTAGGTCATAATGTTATGCCTGATCGGTGTATATGAATGTGGGGTCAGGCTGCCTTGAATTTGATTTTCATCTCATACTTTTTTTACCATATTCTTGTACACAAATGATCTATCGCTCTATCATTGTTTATTAAGGAGCTATATTTTTTCATGCATTCATACATTTTCTTCAAGAGGATTTTGCACCATTATACCCAACTTTTCATATGTGTTACATCATGCTGACACTATAGTACAAATACACATGCAAACACCTGAACACCAAACCTACACATGCCTGCTGAACACCTTCAGAAGAATAATAATAAAAAAAATTAAAAAAAACAACAAAAACAATTATTAATGTGGTTATACAGACCAGTCATATTCTTCCACACCAGACTCAGTGTAATGCCGTCAGTCATAATTTAATTACTGAAATAGCTAAAAACATTAAAAGGGTGTGTCCACACACTTTTGGAACATATCTTCTCAAAACACCTAAATGATGTTTTGCTAAAATCCTTTGTCTGTCTAAGTGTATGAGTGAAACTTCATAGGTTTATTATTCTAAATGCTTTTATTTTTTTAGTGTTTTATAATCCTCCACATTTACGCACAGTAAGAAAAGTTTCAAGGAGCCTAGCCTTATACAATTAAAGAGAAAAATGTTCCATGCTTACATACTTTGGAAGATTTTCAAAAACATAAAAATGCTTCATGAATCTTAACTATCTTTCCTGCATGAAATAGTGATGGATTTATTTTCGCCATGGCTCTTCTAGCCGGACATAATGTACAATAAAACCAATGCAAATGATGCAAAATGAACCAGCACAATTAGTTTACAAATGCACCAGGATTCATGAAAGTGATTTTAAACTTTAATCAATATGATACCTTACTCCTAAGTGCACTCACATTGTACCGTTCTGGGCCTGAGCACATATATATCATTACGATGCAACTTTTTGTTTTGAAGAAAACAGGAATAAAACTATGAAAGTTTATTTCCGTCACAGAATAAAAATATAAAAATTTCAAGTTACAATAGAGGGTTTGCACATGACGTCACCGTCAGCTGGAGTAACTGTGGTTACGCCCACTGAGTGGCAAAAGACTGAGAGGCAGCATTGGTTTTCAGCGTGAATGCCACAAAAAACACACAAAACCAGGCCCGGCGCCAGAGGGGGGGTCGGGGGAAGCTTGGCCACAGACCCCATGGACATCCCTGTGCCCCCCTTCGGACCAAGGGAGACGGACTTGATAAAAGCGTGTAATTTTCTCACTCAAACCAATACCACCTGCTGCTTCTGCTAATGATTGCTTTTAGAGGGAAAGCTGCCCATAACTGCTGGTCTAGGATCAGTTTTCTTCGTAATAATAGCATATTATTAGCGAAAAAGAGTTGGCAAAAGATCCAGTGCGTATCTGTATTTGCGCTTGTCAAATGATCCAATTTCCAACGTGTTTTTCGCTTCAGTGAGTAATGTAGCCAATCACAGACATGTTTGTTGAATTCTAAAACGCAATGGCCAATCACAGGTGTTGAAGTTAGAATCCACTCACCACTCGAGTTTTTGTCCAGTGCTGAGTTCTGCACGTGCGCTAATCCTCTCTAACAAAGTGTAGACATTATGTAAATAAGAGATTCATTGTGTCGTCAGCTTCACTGATTAATATAACGGAACTTTGTGAGATTGCGTTCATTGAATGAGTGACAGCTTTTAGTGATTATAAAGGGAGCGCGCTCCCTTAAAAATAATTAATAGGCCTATAATATATTCAGAATTTGAATAAAACTTTTGTTTTCCATTCTTGACAAGCGGCCACATACACGCTTCAATACATAGGCCCATATCCGCATATAAATGCGGGATTCACTCTCGAAATTGTGATGACTGACAGTGATAAATATTTATCTATCGAAATCAGGCTCATATAAATGTCAGGAAAACACGATTCCTGGCTGCATGTCAATATCCATGGATCACTGGATCTTTGGTAAGTTGTAAGGAACACTCCAACCTTTAGTTTAAACTAATAACTGTTTGTTTTACTTGCACTTGAACCGACAAATTGGGATATCGCATGAGAGTACTAAACGAGCCAATGAACACTGGCGTGTGAGATTTGCATGTTGCACCCGCAGCATGGGTATAAATACGGAAGTGCATGCAACGCACTTTTGTCTTTCGATTTGGAGGCGAGTACAGTGTTGCTGAATGTCTCTGGAGAGTGTGACTTCAAGAGTGAGTGAACACAGAAGTGGAGAAGTTCTTTGTGTTGGCGAGAAGGCACTACAGCGGCGGCCACAAGCTCACGTGTCTCTACAGCTGTTTACAGCATGTTGCGTTGGCCGGTCCGAGAGAGTGAGAGCGTGCTGTCAGGCTGCACTATCTCCTACAGCAGCGCCACGGCTGTTCCCCTGTGTGCTTCAGCACACCTAAAAGAGCTTCTTCCTTCCTCTAAAAGAGTGTACGGGTGGACACTGCGTCTTTTTCAAGATCCGCCCGTGCGTTTTTGAATGCAGTCGTTCCCTGACACCGGCTGATGATCACAATCGCTGCATCTCACTGCGGAAACACGACTATCGCAGTGTTGCGGTCCAAGCTTGCTTACCTCGGTTCTCGAGGCCAAGCACCCACCCCTATGCACCGATCTAGCGCTCCCTCTGGTGGAAACCGGGCGAGTGCTACTTCGGCGAATAGGCTGGGGGACCTGAGGATTACATTTAGGGCTTCCCCGCCAAGACAACCTCCACGGGCCCCTATTCCCTCCAGCACACTGCAGCCTGTTGTGCTGCCGGAAGAGCGTGGTGGTCCCTCAGCCGAGCGACTAGTCGTCTCTTTCGGTGCTCCTGCCTACGATCAGATGTCGATCGCGGCATCAGAAGGTGAGCTGTCGTCGGGAGATGATGACTCGGCTGCGTTGCCTCCCTCTGGGAGAGTAGCGTTGCCCAAGCCAGATCCTGAATTGGCAGCTATGCTATCCCAGGCCGCCGAGCAGGTCGGGCTTAAGTGGAACCCTCCACCGTGTCCCGAGCCCTCTCGGTTGGACGACTGGTTTCTCCGGGGGGCCCGTGCTGGTTCTCAGCGCACCACCCCGGTACCATTCTTCCCGGAACTGCATGTAGAGGTAACCGAGGTTCCTCTTCCGCCTTCACCACCCTGGATGGCGGGAAGGCCAAGGGGTACTCGGGTATCTCTCCGGTTGAGCGCGCCGTCGTGATGCAGCTGTGTCTGACGGCTGCCAATTGGAGGGCCGCCAGTTGGCTGAGTGCAGGCCACTTGCTCGTCTCCTCAGCGAAAAACAAAGGTGCGTTGCATTGCTTTTTTTTTAGACGTTTTGTGCTTCTCGTAAGCCAATCTCAGTTCTGTTTTTACCCAGATACTTACCTGTGTTATTTTGGACTCTGTGTTTTGGGATAGTTGCTCATGTAACTGGTCCTACTCGACTCGCTCCAAGCGGAATTAGAACCGGGGTCTCTGGTGAGAGAGACGCTAACAAGGACACTAAAGATCGCAGCCGCTAGCGTACTTCTTGAGGTCAGGGGAGTGAGGTTTACACACACAGCTCTTACTGGCCTACGTCCATTACACTCGTCCCCTAAACCTCATTCCAATCTGGGTCACGGCACCAAACATAACCGATCCTACTCGAACTCTAGGGTCAGTCGGTAGCGTGCCTCTTGAGGCCTGGGGAGTGAGGTTTACATGCACAGCTCTTACTGGCCTACGTTCATTACACTAGGTTACTGTTGTAACCTTTGTTCCCTGATGGAGGGAGTGGAGACATTGTTTAAGTTCCGGCACTATAGGGGTCACTCTTGGGAGCCCAAACATCTCTGACATATTCAGAAAAGGCCAATGAAATTGGCGAGTGAAATCTGCAATCTCATCCGGAAACTCTACCAGAAGACATGTGCGAGTGGAGGAATGGGAGGTCCACAGGGATTCACCCAGTGGAAGCTCTCCTGTTTCATCTCCATGCTCGCCTTCAGTGCACATTGCCGAGGCCTTGTACCTGGAAGTAGAAAGACCAGGACAGGTGAGGTCTTTTGAAAAAGAACAAGAGCAGCGCAGTGTGGCCATGTTCATGTTCTCACAGGAAGGACATGAACAATCCATGAAAGCTGTTTCAGCATGGGTCAGACCCAAACACTGAAGACAGCGATCGTGGCCATCTAAAGGGGGACATGAAATGACAGCACCCAGAAGGACACAGACAGAAAGGAATGCTCGAATATACACAATCTGCCATGAAATGCTCTTCTAGAGAAATTTGCTCTTTAGAGATTGCCGTTGTAATACGTGTATAAGGGAAACAAGTCTATTTAGCTCAAAGGGAATTATTAATTAGTTTATAGGGAATTTTGAAAGAGTCACTTATTTTACGGTCGAGCAAATGACTCGTCCAGCATTCATTTGAACGGGCTGTAACTATCAACTCTGCAACGGATATTACTATCCAAACAATAGTGAAAACACTATTAAGTGGCAAAGTAACATAGATCAGCAGTTTAAGACATTAAATTCGTAAGCACATAACACAAGAACACTTATCTTTAAATACAAACGTGACTTTATTGATTATTCTAACACATAAAACTAATATCTAACACAAACACACACACACATTCACACAAGTTGCAGAAAGAAAGAAAGTTAGGAAAGGATAAGTTTTAGGAGAGTGAAATTATGAAATCCCAAGTTTCTAGCAATATGCACTTGACCTGACATGGCCTGAACAAACCATCAATCATTAATTTAACCCTCCTATCGTTTCTTAGGAGGGGTTATTAAGCTTTATATCAATGCACAAGTTCAGTTAGAGTCTGGAGGTATTATTTGCGTTTGTAGTTTGTGTCTTCTTTGAATGGGGATTCCCTTGGTCCTCGCTGGAGAGGTGATTTCCCAGGTTCTTTGATTCGCTGACGGTCTTGTCGTGTCTTTGATCGATGTCTTGGGAAGCCAATCACGTGTTCTCCCGGAAGGGCGCGCGCGCACCCGTCGACCAGAGCGAGAGAGCGAAAGCAGTACGCCCATCAAAGCTCTATGCTCGGCTTTAGGGAAGTCGTTGGCTGCGCTGCGCTGCACAGGTCACAGGACTTCAAGAAATCAACAATGTCACCAAAGAAGTGTGTTTTTGGTTGCCAGGGCAAGACAACACTTTACAGCTTCCCAAAGAACCCAGCGTTAAGGGAACAGTGGATGGAGTTTGTTTTTCCGGAGCAGCAACGGATTTGCGCGAGTGTTTTTGTTTGTTCCCTGCATTTCGGCGACAATTGTTTTATAAACAAGGCCCAGTTCGACGCCGGATTTGCAGATCGTCTAATGCTGAAGGATGGAGCGGTCCCAATGATAAAGGTTCAGAGTTGTGCGTTGGAACCGCAGGCGGTGAGTAAAACTGCTTCAAATGTCTGTGTTTATCGCTCGTCATTCTTTAGCTCCGCCCACACGATACGCCTCCATCCGCTCAGTTTTATTCGGAAAGACTCGGTACAGCCTTTCTTTTAAAAATATAATAAAACTAAAGACTTTTCGGAGCTATGAAGGATGCAATACTACTCTATAGGTACTCAAGATTGAGATGAGATTGACAGAAACAGAGTGTGACACCCCCCCTTTAACCCTCTGGGGTTCTTCATTTGGGAGCCACACTTAGGACCTTCGTGGTCAAAAGGGACCGGACCCCTGAAATCAATTATTTTTTCCCCCCAGTAAAATCAATGTAATATATTTTTGTTCAATAATATTTTTTCTTTTGTATTTTGAGAGAATTTAATGGTAATAATTAATATTTATGCAATAATTATGATCAATTTTTTCCCATTGAAAATAATACAAATTTTTTAAATGTATATATTTTCATTATTTTTCAATTAATGCTGTATTTCAGGTTAAAATAGAGACTAGGCCTTTAAAATCCAATTTTTGAAGTCAGATTGGTGCCATCTGGTGAGAGCAGTGAGCATGAATATCATGCAGTATCATAGTGTAACCACTCAATGGATGTACAGCTCTCTATAGAAAGGCTTGTGAATTCCCTAGTTGTTTTTGCACATATTTGCTTATTTTTTTCAGGTTGTGGATTTGAATATATATTTAGAGATTCTCAAAGACTACTTTGTTTGTTTGTTTGGTTTAAATGGTAATTTGAAGTGACAGTTTTACTTTATAATACAGTCAAACCTGAATATTGCGTTAGAAAGAGAAAAAATGGAAAGCATTTTGTTACCCTTTGTTTTAATTCTAATTTAATAAAAATGCAATTCATTCAGTCATAACATTTTTTATAAACCTTTTAAATCTATTTTTTGTACAATTCAATGAACAGTAACTCATCTTCAAAAGGCAACAGCAATTATGAACAAAAGTATAATAATTATAAAACAGTAAATGGAAAATAAAAAAATAAAATAAGTGTTTTAAATATCATCATAACTATATTTACATATTATGTACATATTATTTACATACTAACTGTAATTAGTGTTTGTTGCACATGTCACAGATCACAACTGAGTGTCTCTTGCAAATTGGATGATTGCACTTTGTGCAAATGATGCTTGTTTTTACATCCCTTGGCAAGCACCTTTGAAAAAGTGTGCGAGTGTGTGTGAGTGTTCAAGAGAGAGACACAGTGTGTGACTTTTGCATTTTGGATATGTTACAATGTCTTCCCCTTATTTTTTATTTATAGATTTTATTTCACATATTCTCAATTTTCTCTGTTACAGTCTCACCAGTCTCATATTTGTCTGTGTGTGTGTGTGTGTGTGTGTGTGTGTGTGTGTGTGTGTGTGTGTGTGTCTATTTTGCAATCTTGATGGCTTACAGTCTCATGCTTTCATTGCTGTGTGCTTTATTTCTTACATTGTGGATGAATAATTTTATTTCACACATTTCCCAAAATTTTCTTTACAAGTTCATTTATTTATTTGACAAGTAATCTTGTATTGTATTGTGATAATGAGCAGTGATGATATAACACACTTTTAATATCTAGGCACTTTTCTGCATCTGTAAACCTGACACTATATTACACAAAACAAACTGATAACAAAAATGTAAAAAAAAAAAAAATAATAATAATAAAAAATAAAAAAAAATTCTGCTGCATAATCTTACAGATGGGCCTAACACAAATCAATTTAGGAAAATGAATGTATCTGTAATATGATAATGCATGCTCAATTTATAAAAGCAAAACTAAACCATTTATTTTAACTAATAGCTTTAACTAATCATCTTGTAATGAATGTCATTTCAATTCTACTTTATGAGTATGAATTATCAAATGCATTGAAATACAACAATACTCAAGCACTGTAAAAGGTTTTGCCACAAACTCAACTGACTATCTTCTCTCCTGTATGATTTCACATGAGTCTCTTCAGACCTTACTGTACATGAATTATGAGCTTCTGATTGAGGCTGTGTGTGACCTCCTAATTCAACTCCTTTCCACAAATTGAACATATAGAAATAAGAACAGTATAAATAATACAAATAAATAAGTTTTTTCTTAGACTTATTAAGTGCAAACAATAAGTGCAACTATAATCAAAGTACTCTCTCAATATTCAAAGTGCAAACAGAGACAAGAGCTAACAGGAGGTTAAACAACACAGCCTAAGACAGCTTTGATATTGGGAGACAGGCTATTGTAAAAACTGAAATGTCTGTATAACTTGCACTTTAGGTAGTTTTCATAAACACCTGCCTCCATAAAAATTATTATAAGTAGCTTAAGTACATTTATAAGTAAATAAGCCCATCTCTAGTGTTTTTTTTATGACTACCTAACAAACTGTGAACATTGGATAACGTTTCTGAGGTAAATGCAATGTTAAGTGACATATTGTTCTGAAGTTTTATTGACGTCTTTCCACGGGTGAAACTCTGATTGAGCGATTAATGTGCACGCACCAGGAAGCTCGTGTTTGCTTTCGATTTGCGATCACACATACTCTGTGTATAGGGATCGGCGGTGCTCAGCGCGCATTCTAGAAGATAAGACGTTTATCAGACGCTCTATCAGGCTCTGCTTCGCACGAATCCTCCGCCACGGTCCTGTCAATCTTCTCGCCTTACTCTCGTCACGTGATCAGTGATTCCTGCTGCACTGTGTGCGACTGCAGGTCGTGGCTGAGCATAGCAGACGTTTACAATAGTTTACAATTGAAGCGACTGTTATCCAACTGAATTAAATGTTTTTTTATTTCTATTAAAAAGCAAAACGACAGTGGATGATGTAAACATAGTGGTGGCATATTCTACTATGCTAATTTCACCTTCAAACTCTGTCATGGGGACATCGCGAGACAGCTTTTCGCTCAACGATTAATCTCGTCACATTTTAATCTCGCGAGATCTCGTGGCATGAGATCTTGTCACACCCCTACAATTTAACTGTCCAATAAAATACCTTTTACTCACCTGATCAGTCATAAAAGTGCCATCTCTGCTATCACTTTTACAACATTTTAAATCCTTCAGTTCTTGCCTTCTCCAAAAAGCAAAGCCAGTGTTGATCATTTTATTACGAGCTCTGTCTGTCGCATTCTCTTTTTTGCCAGTAGACTCTCCTCTGTTCTGTTTTTTGTTTTGTTTTTTTAAACTGGTGATTCCCCGGAAGTTGGAGATTTAGCGGCTCCATGTCAACCTTTCTCGCTCGTTGTGACAACTAAGCTATGCCACTCCCACACCAGATACACATCAAAGTAGCCAAAGCAACTTTTCTCTATTTACGGATATGACGAAACAATCATGGGCGAGTGACGTACGCAATTTCCAGCGAAAACCATCCTGTCAGGTCTAAAATATAAACAATGCTGCTATTAGAAATTTCCCACTTCCCACTTCTGCAGTCGTGAAAACTCAAAAAGGCTACTTATGCTAACCATTGCGATAAATATACATATGTTTATGGAAAATACCAGAGACTGCTTGAAGAACGTAGACAAATCTGATTACAATTGTGCATTTATTTGGTTTAATGTTTTGTCTCTTCCCTGTGCCTTTGTTGATACCGGACCTGTTCACACCAAGGACGATAACTATAAAAATAACGCAAAAAAAATATAGTTCTAAAAATCATTCTCAATATTGAGGAATATCAGAGTTCACACCACAGATATAATGATAACGGCACAGAGAAACGATATCGTTGGAATCACTTTCAGAACGATTTTATCCAGCTGATGAACAATAAAAAGACAGCCAATAAGAATCCATCCTGCTGTAACAAGCTCGAGCATTTAAAGCGGCAGACAAGCACGTGCTTAGAATAAACAGAACAGCTAATATAGCTATCTTTATAGTTATACCTCCTCAGATTGCATAATTTCATGGAAAATTAATAGAAATGCTTACCCTTTCTTTCTAAAGAAATGTGACGTAAACATATGCTATATTATCAATATTAAATGTGTAAGCATTAAAAGCCTTAATGGAGTTGTTTTGTACATTCCTGTGATCGCAAATAAATGAAAGCAGGTGCAACTGAATAGGTATGTGCTCTCTTTTTATGTGAAATGGTAAATATCAGTTTGATTTAGCATGATTGATGTGCAAATTAATAAATTACTGTCACTGTAAAAAAAAATTATTGTAAAACATTGGTCAAATATCAATGCTGGAATCTTTAAGTAAAGACCATTCGCTTCTGTCATGCTCATTTTGCAATCTAGCTAGTTTTCAGTCAGCTGGTGAAACAGCAGGGTTGTGTGGCGTTGTTCTATGGAGGCGTGTTAGTGTGTGTTTTAGGGCAGTGCTGCGGGGCTACAGGCCCGAGAGTGAAAACACAACTTGATTTTGGCCTCGGTGCTTGAGGTCCGAGGCTATTGGCCCAGCCCGGCACGTTGTTGGCTCGTACTGGCCCGACAGTATCAAATCAAATCAAATCAAATCACCTTTATTTATATAGCGCTTTTTACAATGGCAATTGTTTCAAAGCAGCTTCACAGTGGTAACAGGAAAATAATGCAACGGAATTTGATTCGGCTGTACAGCCGCTCTGGTGAAAACGGTGATGTCATCCAGCTCATTTCAATTATCATATAGTGTCAATGCGGGCAGATCAGTAATATAGTTGAAATTTAGGTGTCCCCAACTGAGCAAGCCAAAAGCCAAAGGCGACGGTGGCAAGGAACCAAAACTCCTTCAGGGCCAGAATGGAGAAAAAAACCTTGGGAGAAACCAGGCTCAGTCGGGGTGCCAGTTCTCCTCTGGCCGACGAACAAATAGTGTATGATTATGATTCTGGCAACATTGCAGGTCAGAAGTCATATTAGATAAATAGATATTCGTAGGATTATTCGAAAGATTGGAGTTGTCACGCCGGGGACGGGTTTAATGAGGATGTCGTGTCGATGCAGCATTTACAGGGGGGAGTTTAATTGACACGGTCTCTACAGACACTTCAGGGATATGGTCGTCATGTCCAGGCTAAGGTCCACCATCTGGTCTGGATACGGCCCGGATCCGGCTGACTGCAGTAAACCTCGGGATAAACAGAGAGACTAACATTAGCATAGATGCCATTCTTCTTATGATGTAACGAGTACATCAGGTGTTATTGGAAGTGTTCCCGGTTCCGGCTGACCTAGTTAATGCAGCCTAAAACAATCATTTAACTGATTTGAATAATAGAAATTAAAAATGTTTTATGTGTATGCCATAGTAAAGAGATGTGTTTTTAGTCTAGATTTAAGCTGACAGAGTGTGTCTTCTTCCCGAACAATGCTAGGAAGACTGTTCCAGAGTTTAGGTGCTAAATAGGAAAAGGACCGACCGCCTGCAGTTGATTTTGATATTCTAGGTATTATCAACTGGCCAGAATTTTGAGACCGCAATAGACGTGATGGAGTATAATGCGTTAAGAGCTCGCTCAAGTACTGGGGCGCTAAACCATTTAGTGCTTTGTAAGTAATCAGCAAGATTTTAAAATGTATACGATGTTTAATAGGGAGCCAGTGCAGTGTTGCCAGAACCGGGCTAATATGGTCATACTTCCTGGTTCTAGTAAGAACTCTAGCTGCTGCGTTTTGGACCAGCTGCAGTTTATTTATTAAGCGAGCAGGGCAACCACCCAGTAGAGCATTACAATAATCTAGCCTTGAGGTCATGAACGCATGAACTAACTGTTCAGTATTTTGCATTGAAAGCATGTGCCGTAATTTAGATATATTTTTAAGATGGTAGAATGCAGTTTTACAGATGCTAGAAACGTGGCTTTCAAATGAGAGATTGGTATCAAAGAGCACACCCAGGTTCCTAACTGACGACGAGGACTTGACAGAGCAGCCATCGAGTGTTAGACAGTATTCTAGGTTACTACTTGTGGAGTTTTTTTGTCCAATGATTAAAAATTCTGTTTTTTCTGAATTAAGTTGCAGGAAATTACTAGTCATCCAATTTTTTATATCAGCTATGCATTCTGTTAATCTTGTGAATTGGTAAGTTTCGTCAGGGCGTGAAGAAATATAGAGCTGAGTATCGTCAGCATAACAATGAAAATTAACACCATGCTTCCTAATAATATCTCCCAGTGGTAGCATGTACAGGGTGAAAAGCAACGGTCCTAGCACTGAGCCCTGCGGTACTCCATACTGAACTTGTGTTCGGTGTGACATCTCTTCATTTACTGCTACAAACTGATAACGGTCAGATAAGTATGATTTAAACCATGCCAATGAAGTTCCACTAATGCCAACATAATTTTCGAGTCTATTCAAAAGAATGTTGTGGTCGATAGTATCGAATGCAGCGCTAAGATCGAGTAACACTAATAGAGATATACAACCACGATCGGATGATAAGAGTAAATCATTTGTAACTCTAATGAGAGCAGTCTCAGTACTATGATACGGTCTAAATCCTGACTGGAAATCCTCACAGATACCATTTCTTTCTAAAAAGGAGCATAATTGTGAGGACACTGCCTTTTCTAGTATTTTTGACAGAAAGGGTAGATTTGAGATTGGCCTGTAATTGTCTAATTTTGTAGGATCAAGTTGCGGTTTTTTAATAAGTGGTTTAATATTAGCCAACTTAAAAGTTTTCGGTACATATCCTAATGTCAAGGATGAATTAATGATATTAAGGAGAGGATCTATGACCTCTGGAAGCATCTCTTTTAGTAGTTTAGTCGGTATGGGGTCGAGCATACATGTTGTTGATTTTGATGATTTAACGAGTTTAGCCAATTCTTCTTCTCCTATAGCAGTGAATGAATGTAATTTTTCCTCAGTGACACTACAATGCACTGTCTGATGTGATACTGTAGTAGATGGCTGCATGGTTATAATTTTTTTCCTAATATTATCAATCTTACAGGTAAAGAAGTTCATAAAGTCATTACTGCTGTGCTGTTTACAAACATCAGAAGGTGAAGCTTTATCTTTGGTTAATTTAGCCACTGTATCGAATAAATACCTAGGGTTGTGTTTGTTTTCTTCTAAGAGAGTCGAGAAATAAGCAGATCTAGCAGTTTTTAGGGCCTTTCTGTATGCAATCATGCTCTCTTTCCACGAAATGCGAAAAACTTCTAGTTTTGTTTTCTTCCAGCTGCGCTCCATTTTTCTGCCTGCTGTTTTAAGGGCCCGGGTGTGCTCGTTGTACCACGGCGTTTGACTATTTTCTTTAATCTTCTTTAAGCGCCGGGGAGCAACTGTGTCTAAAGTGCTGGAAAAGAGAGAGTCAATAGTTTCTGTTGCAACATCGAGTTCCTCTAGGCTATCTGGGATGCTGAGGAGATGAAACTGATGAGGAAGATTATTTACAAAGAAATCTTTAGTCGCAGCAGTGATAGTCCTGCCATATTTGAAGCGAGGGGACGGCTTTGAAGCCTTTGCTAAATTAAGTGTACATGATACTAGGTAATGATCTGAGATGTCATCGCTCTGCTGCAGAATTTCAATGGTATCAACATTTATTCCATGTGACAGTATTAGGTCTAACGTATGATTACGGCGATGAGTGGGTCCTGACACGTGTTGCCTTACTCCAATAGAGTTTAGAATGTCTCTAAATGCCAATCCCAATGCGTCTTTTTCATTGTCTACATGGATATTAAAATCACCAACAATTAGGACTTTATCTGCAGCCAGTACTAACTCTGATAGAAAATCAGCAAATTCTCTGGTAAAGTCTGTATGGTGCCCTGGTGGCCTATATACAATAGCCAGCACAAATGTCAAGCGGGATTTATCAATTTCACTACATAACGTTACATAAAGCACCAAAACTTCAAAGGAATTATATTTGAAACTAGACTTGTGAGTAATACCGAAGATATTATTATAAATTACAGCAACACCTCCCCCTTTACCTTTCAGACGCGGCTCGTGTTTATAACAATAATCTTGGGGGGTGGACTCATTTAAAGTAATGTAATCGTCAGGTTTTAGCCAGGTTTCTGTCAAACACAGCACATCTAGGTTATGATCTGTAATCATATCATTAACAATAAGCGCTTTTAAGGAAAGGGATCGAATATTCAGCAGCCCGAGCTTTATCATTTGATCATCTGTATTATATCTGTTGTTTATTTGTTGGACATCAATTAAATTTTTACCGTTGAATGGTTTTGATGGTTTTTTGTATTTACTAATTCGTGGAACAGACACAGTCTCTATGTGATAATATCTAGGTGAAAGAGTCTCTATGTGCTGGGATTTATCTGACTTCTGTGACGTGAGACAGCTAGCAGGCGGTCGGGTAAGCCAGTCTGTCTGCTTCCTGACCTGGGCCCCAGTTAGTCAAGGTTTAGCTCTAAGACTATGTGCCAAATTACTAGAGAGAAGAGCGGCACCATCCCAGGAAGGATGAATACCATCTTTTTTCAACAGGTCAGGTCTGCCCCAAAAGCTTTTCCAATTGTCTATGAACCCTATGTTATTTTGCGGACACCACTTAGACAACCAGCCATTGAGTAATGATAGTCTGCTAAGTATCTCATCACTCCTTTTAACGGGGAGGGGACCAGAGCAAAAAACGTCATCTGCCATCGTACTTGCGAGTTTATGCACCTCTTTAATGTTAATTTTGGTGATCTCCGACTGGCGAAGTCGAACATCATTTGTGCCGACGTGAATAATAATCTTAGAGAATTTACGATTAGCATTAGCCAGCACTTTTAAATTTGCTTTGATGTCAGGCGCTCTGGCTCCCAGTAAACATGTGACTATGGTGGCTGGTGTCTCTATTTTCACGTTCCGTGTAATAGAATCGCCAATAACTAGGGCACTTTCAACAGGATTCTCAGTGGGTGCATCACTGAGTGGGGAGAACCTGTTTGATGTTCTAATCGGAACGGAAGAGTGGTTTTTTGATCCGTGACTATGCCGTCTCACCGTCACCCAGTTGCCCTGCTGCACGGGCTCTACAGCCGGAACCGAACAATGTACAGAGTTCACTAAGCTATTCGCATCCAAAGCAGTGTCTAAAGCTGTTACATTCTCACTACTCTCAAATAAAGTCTGGATGCGTGTCTCTAATTCTGAAATCTTCTCCGTCAGCCTGACTATCTCCTTACATTTATCACATGTGAAGCCCTGTTCGCCAATGGAGAAAGATATACTAAACATGAAACATGCAGTGCAAGTGACAATGACAGGAGAAGAAGACATGGCTTACCGTATTTGTTGATTAATCCAATTTACCACAGTTGTTTGATGGAGTCTATTTACTAATCCAACTCACCACAGTTGTTTAATGAACTCAGAAAACAAGAGACCCGAGTGCAGAGATGGCAAGCTAACAGGCTAGCGAAATGCTAACGCGTGATAGTGATTTAGATTAAAAGCTAGCGTGTCAGATTTAATGTGGTAGGCAATATTAGACAATATATGGTGATGGGTAAATTATATTTAGCAGTTTAAACAACAGGGAATGATATCAAATAAAGATTCAAAAGCAAGCAGAGCACACGCGAGCACAGCAGTCAGAAGGACAAACAGGAGGCAGACAGGAGCAATTTATCAAACAGTAGAAAAAGTTCTTAAGTAGAACTGAAGTGTGACATTCGGTTTTGAAGAAACAGCAAAGCTGATTAATGAATCCCTGCTGATAACAAAAACAAAACATGCCTGACCTGTATGAAATTCCTTGTTCAGGCTGGTTTGTTAGTGGTTTGATGCTGATCTAGCAGGTGGATCAGCATAGCTGTTCACCATCTGAAAACTATGCGGTTTTCTTTCTAACTCATTTTTCTAACTTTCTAAATCATCTTAACACATTTGACAGCAGTTTGTGGTGGGGAAAATCATCACCAGCACATACTGTACTTGCTGATACATTTATCTTTTCAAAAGGAAATAATCATTTTAGTTTATGTTCATCATTTTTGTCACAATTTCAACAAGATAATTGTTAACAGGCTTACTTTAAAATGAAAACTCTGACATTTACTCACAAAAGAACACAAAATAAGATATTATAACTGGCTATTGGGTCTAAATAACATTGGCTCATACAGGTTTGAAACAACATAAGGGTGAGACTGAATTACAAATTATGTTTTTTTATTTTTTTACAATAATAATAATAATAATAATACATTTTATTTATGAGCAAATACACCTTACAGCATAGAAAGCTAGATCAATAATATACAAAGCAATACAAAACACAAACTATAAGCAAGCATACAATTATTTCAAATATAATCACACACAAAAAACAGTATACCAAAGGCAATCAATCAATCATTACTATTCTGAACAAATACATTTTAAACTGGGCGATAGAATCCAATGGTAAAGAATTCCATAATTTCAGCAAAACAACTAAAAGCACTGAAATAAGTAAATTTAAATTTTGGAACAGTCAATAAATCTGCAAAATATGATCTTAAAGAATGCAATGGAATGAATGGATGAAGGTATGATAGGTAAAGAGAAACCAAATTGTGAAGAGCTTTGTAGGTGAGCAACAAAATGTTTGTAATGGATACAATAATGAACAGTAAGCCAGTGGAGCTGAAAAAGATTAGGTGTTTAGAAGTGTGTGTACATAGTAACAATCCTCACAGTTGAGTTCTGTATTAACTGCAAATGATGTAGTAAGTAGAGTATGAATAAGGACTTCAGTGCTTTACTGAGAAAGTGAGGAGTGGAGTCTAGCTTACGTAAGTGAACAAACGCAATATGTGAAATATTATTGATATGAGAGCCAAAAGAAAACAAAACAATCAAATATATAACACCAAGGCTTTTCACTTGGTGGAGGTACTAACTAGTTGTCCATAAGGAGAGCAAAAGGCAGAGTTTTAGATAAGATAGACCTAGACCAATTTCACTTTTGTTATTAATAAGCTTTAGGAAATTGTTAGTCATCCATATATCCTGTAAACATTTAGTTCAAAAAGGGGAGAGGATGTAGATATGTACAAATGAGCATTATTTTTTAGATAAACTATCCCTTTAAGAATACATTTCTTACAAACAGCAAGATCCATTTCCATGTAAATATGTTTTTTTTTTCTTTGTATTTCTTTTAAACTTCCTTCTCTCAGGAAAGGCCCTCCCCTGTTGATAAGCTATAAAATGAGTGCTGAAACAGGCACATTATTTCCTTCACCTGATCAAAGATGGATCTGCAAATCTCAGTTTTTCTTCTGTTAATTTTTTTCACTGCAGGTAAAAAGACAAATAGCTTGAATATGTATTCAAAAACAGTTTATTGATGTCTCTCACTGTCTCTCTGTTTTTCTATTACTAAAGGACACTCTCTCAAATGTAATCAGTGCCTAGGTGTGGCAAGCCCTTGTGTCCAGATAACATGTCCAAATGGATTTCCCTACTGTGTTGGTGCAACAGCATATGTTGGTGAGAATGATGGATTTAAATGTACATCTATAAATGACTGATGGAGATGTTGCTATCATTTACTGGTGCTCCAACAGTATGTTTAATGTATTCATGTTGAACTTGTCACAGAACGTCTACTTCTTTTCAGGACAGAATTTATAACTTCATGCATGGAATGTTCTGTTAATGTTTTTCTCTCAAATTATTATTCTACAATGTAATTTGTGAAGTATGTAAGATTCACTGACTACTAGCAGTATGCCATTCCCACAGCTCAACCAATAGCGTGAGTTTGGGGTAGTGATGCAAAGTCCGATTCATTTCCGCGAACTGGTTCTTTTCGGACAGTTCGGCTCAATGGACCGGTTCAAAAAGCGATTCATAGGTTCCTGACATCATCATGCAATTTTGTACCGATACCAGTACTCGGGTGTCGGTCCGATACTGTGCTCATGTACTCATACTCGTAAAACTACCCCGACACAACCGCACCCTCTATACCATGGCAACGCATCTTCGGGTGCGGAGCCGCGCGGAAAGTTACATAATTCGCTGTGCACACCGCCAAGCGAAAAGGGGTTTCGCGCTCTCAACGTGATCCGAACGACATCATTTTTGCCACACGCACCTTCGCGCTAGTGTGGACGCGGCGAGTATAAACCAAGCTTAACCTCGCCACGCAGATACCTCTCGGCACCGTAGTGACATAGTAGCAGTAGTGTTGAAAGTGAAAGGCTGTTTACAGTGTTTAGCTCAGTGTCACACATTGTAGATGAAAACAGAAACAGGCTCATAGCTGATAATGCAGAGAAGCTTCTTTTCATCAAAAAGAACCTGCCTCTCACTTTTCCGAAAAAGACTTGATATACATATGATAACATATCATTTCAGTTGTTCTGCTACTATGTTGTGTGGTACTGAAATCCACTGAATGTGTTACAGGTTACATTTATGTGAAATGGGCAACAGTGCCATGTTTGTTTTGGAAAACACCAAGTTGAATGTTAAAATGTCAGCAACAGCATCAAGTTTTAGGGGAGAGCGGGGCACGACTTTTTGACTTTCTCAGCTTGTGTAAATCCACTTGGTGTTCAGAGTATTTCTTTTATTCCTCCACATTAATTTTACACGTCTAGTACAATTGTGTGGTTTTGTTTCATTAATACAGCGTATACTTTTTTTTATGATTTAACCCGAAAGAATGGAAGTGAAATGTGACAACATGCCCCATAGTGGGGTACATTGTACATTGTAACATGACCAAATGACAGCTTAAAATGTTATCTGATCTAATAAAAAAAAAATATCCAAGACAAACTAAAATATTTTGTCAATAAAATACAATTATCATCTTTAAATAAAATAATGGCATTTTTAAATAATTAAAAATAAACACATTTTTGAGTTTGACAAAAAACACACCGCAAAACACAACTATACAGCATAGTTCAAAACATAATAATTAATACTTTCTGAACATTGACTCTCAGTCAGTCTTTATTCACCTCTTTCTCATGGTTTCTCAATAGAATTCATAAAAGTATAGAATAGCATAATTCTAATAGGGGCTAATTGTAACGCAGTGTGACAACATGCCCCACCTGCGCAACTGGGATTTAAACACGGCTCGTGTCTTCTGCTGATTAGATCAGCATTAAAGAACTATATCAACTGTTAACAGATATAAGATTACAATAATAAAAAAACAGAGATGAAAAATTAAGTAGGAAATTTACTTTTGCTATGGTTAAATAAATGTTCAGTGATATTGCAATGAGTAAATACACTAAGTTTCGTCATCCTGGCATGTGTGGAAAGTTTTAAACCATGTGTGTTAGAACTAACCCCGCGTTAGGCTGTGCCCTGCTCACCCCTATATTTACTTTGTTACAGTCAGAAAGTGAAAAACATCTGATGAAAACAAAACATTGTTAGAAGAACTGTAATGGTATTATTAAGTACTCGCTAAATTAAACCGATGATTCACTGCTTCAAACATGGTTTCGAAGCGTATGGTTTGACCCCTGCTGGTCAGAACAGCTTATTTGCAACAAGAACTCAGACCAAACATGCATAAAAAGATCTTTTACAAACTCATTGCAAATGTTTGATTGAAAGTAAAATCTATCCAATACAATTAACTAATCATCTAATAAGATTAAATATCAAGTGTCACTTTTACCTGTTGAGACATGCCTTCACAGTATTTGTGATGTTTGATTTGGTGCAGGCGCGATGCATGAAAGGGGCGTTTCAAGGTTGTTTGAAAATATGCTCTATTTTTGTAATGTTTGTGTTGTTAGTGTCGCAGAAACGACATACTCCACTTTTAAAGATTTTTTTTAAAAGATCACTAGTGGTAATTTTTGGGAAACTTTCTACTTTTTTTTTTTTTTTCATTTCTACTCAGATTTATAAATATATTTACCATCAAAATAATGTGCAGTTGAACTGGTCATTCCTATATTATTCATGTTTTTAGATGGCATTAGTTCTGTGACAGCTAAAAATTGTGCTCCTGCAAATGGCTGTCCAAGTGGGTCCATCAACTTCGGCATTGGAAAAGTCTCTTCTTACTGCTGTAGCACAGACCTGTGTAACGCCCAAGATGCTTCAGGTATTGTACTTTATAGTCAACAGTTAACAGTCATAAAACATTTACTAAGAAAAAAATGTAGTGGGAGCGGGACTTGATTTTCTATCAGGGATTGATTGCTCTGAAAACTTGCTCTGTTGACATAACATCTTTGAAACAATGAGCATCTATGTTGTGTGCACAAGACCAGGACCCTGTAAAGAAAGTTACAAATCTATTTTTCCTCCTGTAGATCTCAGCACTAATACCCCCAATGGAAAGACATGTTACTATTGTGATGTATATAAGAATTGCTCAAACAAATTGAGCTGTTCAGGGAGTGAAGATCTCTGCATTAAAGCAACAGGTGAGAATCTGGAAAAGGAAGAAGAAGATTAAGGTCATGATCTTTTAAACTCTTAGGTTTAAACATTTAATGATCACCTACCAGTAAAGATTGAATCAATCTGTTTCTTTCCTTTCATCAGGAACTTTTGGAGGCCAGTCAGTGGTTGTAAAAGGCTGTGCGTCTAAATCAGTTTGTGATGCTGCAACATTGGTTCCTAATGTTGAGAGCATCTCATGTTGTGAGGGGAACCTGTGTAACGGTGCTCAGAGTGTCACCCAGAGCTTCCTGTTCCTCTGCTGTTCTCTGCTCTCCTACTTCCTGCTGCACTGAATCCAGCAGCTCTTCAGATTCTACAGTGAGACACACTGTACTGAATGTATAACTCGTAGTTGTTCCTTACAATATTTGGTGACTATTCAAGCTGTTTGAATATAGATCTGTAATTGGTGTTACATATATATTATGCAGCTCCTGCATATAGGCTCTAGGGGGCAGTGGGTGAAGAGGGAGTTAAGTTTGTATGTGGAGGCAGCAATGAGAAGTAAAAGTGGATCAAGCAGAATAAGAAAAAAACAGTGACCTGGTGAGATAAACTGCAAAAGATTTATATGCATTTATAAAATAAAATATTGCATCACCTTTTCACCTGCTACTGTAACGCATTACTTTTAAAATTTACAACAAAATATCTGAGTTACTTTTTCAAATAAGTAACGCAAGTTACTTTGTTTTCCCATTTATTGACTGATAAATGATAAACCAGAAAACAGTCCATTCCCCCACACTGGAAATGCATGGTGTTAACCGAGTATAGCCTATATAGAATCACTTCTGCTGCTTGACAGAGCAAGATACAGTGGTGGTCAGAATTATTGGCACCCCTGGTAAATATGATCAAATATGGCTGTAAAAAATAAATCTGCATTGTTTATCCTTTTGATCTTTTATTAAAAAAATTCACAAAAATCTAAACTTTCATTGAAGTAAAAGAGTTGAAAGTGGGGGGTAAATCACATTATGAAATACAAACCCGATTCCAAAAAAGTTGGGACACTGTACAAATTGTGAATAAAAAAGGAATGCAATAATTTACAAATCTCATAAACTTATATTTTATTCACAATAGAATATAGATATATCAAATGTTGAAAGTGAGACATTTTGAAATGTCATGCCAAATATTGGCTCATTTTGGATTTCATGAGAGCTACACATTCCAAAAAAGTTGGGACAGGTAGCAATAAGAGGCCGGAAAAGTTAAATGTACATATAAGGAACAGCTGGAGGACCAATTTGCAACTTATTAGGTCAATTGGCAACATGATTGGGTATAAAAAGAGCCTCTCAGAGTGGCAGTGTCTCTCAGAAGTCAAGATGGGCAGAGGATCACCAATTCCCCCAATGCTGCGGTGAAAAATAGTGGAGCAATATCAGAAAGGAGTTTCTCAGAGAAAAATTGCAAAGAGTTTGAAGTTATCATCATCTACAGTGCATAATATCATCCAAAGATTCAGAAAATCTGGAACAATCTCTGTGCGTAAGGGTCAAGGCCGGAAAACCATACTGGATTCCCGTGATCTTCGGGCCCTTAGACGGCACTGCATCACATACAGGAATGCTACTGTAATGGAAATCACAACATGGGCTCAGGAATACTTCCAGAAAACATTGTCGGTGAACACAATCCACCGTGCCATTCGCCGTTGCCGGCTAAAACTCTATAGGTCAAAAAAGAAGCCATATCTAAACATGATCCAGAAGCGCAGGCGTTTTCTCTGGGCCAAGGCTCATTTAAAATGGACTGTGGCAAAGTGGAAAACTGTTCTGTGGTCAGACGAATCAAAATTTGAAGTTCTTTTTGGAAAACTGGGACGCCATGTCATCCGGACTAAAGAGGACAAGGACAACCCAAGTTGTTATCAGCGTGCAAGCCTGCATCTCTGATGGTATGGGGTTGCATGAGTGCGTGTGGCATGGGTAGCTAACACATCTGGAAAGGCACCATCAATGCTGAAAGGTATATCCAAGTTCTAGAACAACATATGCTCCCATCCAGACGTCGTCTCTTTCAGGGAAGACCTTGCATTTTCCAACATGACAATGCCAGACCACATACTGCATCAATTACAACATCATGGCTGCGTAGAAGAAGGATCCGGGTACTGAAATGGCCAGCCTGCAGTCCAGATCTTTCACCCATAGAAAACATTTGGCGCATCATAAAGAGGAAGATGCGACTAAGAAGACCTAAGACAGTTGAGCAACTAGAAGCCTGTATTAGACAAGAATGGGACAACATTCCTATTCCTAAACTTGAGCAACTTGTCTCCTCAGTCTCCAGATGTTTGCAGACTGTTATAAAAAGAAGAGGGGATGCCACACAGTGGTAAACATGGCCGGTCCCAACTTTTTTGATATGTGTTGATGCCATGAAATTTAAAATCAACTTATTTTTCCCTTAAAATGATACATTTTCTCAGTTTAAACATTTGATATGTCATCTATGTTATATTCTGAATAAAATATTGAAATTTGAAACTTCCACATCATTGCATTCTGTTTTTATTCACAATTTGTACAGTGTCCCAACTTTTTTGGAATCGGGTTTGTAAATGCTTTTCTCCAAAACACGTTGGCCACAATTATTGGCACCCTTCTATTAAATACTTTTTGCAACCTCCTTTTGCCAAGATAACAGCTCTGAGTCTTCTCCTATAATGCCTGATGAGTTTGGAGAACACCTGACAAGAGATCAGAGATCATATCTCCATACAGAATCTCTCCAGATCCTTCAGATTCCCAGCTCTTCTCTTCAGTTCACCCCACTCATTTTCTATAGGGTTCAGGTCAGGGAACTGGGATGGTCATGGCAGAAGCTTCATTTTGTGTTCAGTGACACATTTGTGTGTTGATTTTGATGTTTGTTTTGGATCATTGTCCTGATGGAAGATCCAACCACGGCCCATTATAAGATTTCTAGCAGAGGCCGTCAGGTTTTGATTTTTTATCTGTTGGTATTTGCTAGAATCCATTATACCATGAATCTGAATAAGATGTCCAGGACCTCCAGCAAAAAAATAGGCCTACAACATTAAAGATCCAGCGGTATTTTTAACCGTGGGCATGGGGTACTTTTTATCCCTGTTTGCACCAAACCCATCTGGTGGATTTGCTGCCAAAAAGCTCTTTTTTTAGTTTCATCTGGCCACAGAACCAGGTCCCTTTTGAATTTCCAGTCGTGTCTGACAACTGAATATGCTGGAGTTTGTTTCTGGATGAGCAAGAAGGATTTTTCTTGAATCCCTCCCAAACAACATGAGGTGATGTAGATGTGATGTTTTGTTTGAATTTTTTTTTTTTTTTTTTTTTTTAGGCTTTCTGACTCAACTAATCTCTGCGATTCTCCATCTGTGATCCTTGGAGAGTCTTTGGCCACTCAAACTTTCCTCCTCACCGTGCATTAAGACAATATAGACACACGTCCTCTTTCAGGCAGATTCGTAACATCTTTGGAAGTAACAGTTGATTGGAACTTCTTAATTATTGCCCTGATGGTGGAAATGGGAATTTTCAATGCTTTAGCTATTTTCTTACAGCCACTTTCTATTTTGTGAAGCTCAACAATCTTTTGCTGCACATCAGAACTATATTCTTTGGCTTTACTCATTGTGATGAATGATTAAGGGAATTTGGCATTTGTATTTCCTCATATTTATACTCCTGTGGAACAAGACATCATAGCTGGACAATTTCATGTTCCTAGTCACCCTGGTGTGCTAAAAAATTTAAATATTAATGAGAATATACTTCAGAGATATTTTACTCATAAAAAATTCTAGGGGTGCCAATAATTGTGGCCAACGTGTTTTGGAGAAAAGCATTTATTTCATAATGTGATTTACCCCCCACTTTCAATTCTTTTACTTCAATGAAAGGTTAGATTTTTGTGAATTTTTTGAATAAAGGATCAAAAGGATAAACTGCAGATTAATTTTTTACAGCCATATTTGATCATATTTACCAGGGGTGCCAATAATTCTGACCACCACTATATATAAAAAAACTGAGCCGTATTGGGTCGGATTGTTCGTACAGTATTTTACGTACAGTAGAGTGTTCAACTTTTTTTTCCTGCGTCCTATTCTCCCGTTATCCAGAATGCCAACACAGCTGAAAGGTTTGTTTGAGCTGCACCCTCTACTGTACGCACGTGAATTTGCATTTCCTATTTATTTATTTATTTCAATTTTGGTGTGAAAGGGTCTTTACATTTGCCCAAAAACAGAAACAAACTTTTTTTGATATAAAAAAAAAAACAAGCCCAGCCCAGGTGAAAAAAAGTAACACAAAAGTAATGTAATGCAATTAGTTACTTTTTAAGGAAGTAAGGCAATATTGTAATCCATTACTTTTCAAAGTAACTTTCCCCAACACTGCTTAATCACCACACCTGTCTGCCATGAGCCTCATTAGTTACCCCATATAAGCAAGCACCGAACACACAAGCTCTGTCTGGTCTCGTCGTTACCCAACGCTAGCCTGACTACCCGGTTCTACCTACCTGTGTTACTTACCTGAGATCACCGTCATCCGTCATCAGTCTTCTGCTACATTCCTCAGTGGTCCAGCTCTCCAGATTCCCATTCTCCATCCTCATCTGCAAACATAAGGAACTCCGTTACCATCCAGCTATACTATCCAAATATGCACCGCATAAGTACAATAGCGCACGTCATTCCAGGAAATCCCTTTAAACATCATGCTATCGGTGAGATGAATAAACAGAAGATTGAAACGCTTTGATTGATTAAACAAAACTAAATGCTTCTCATGTTTGGAAATATGTTTGACACATGTTGCTTTTTCAAATGCATGTAATAAGCGACTCAGTGCTTTCAGATGGAGCAGCATTTACTACTGATCACAGAGCCGTACTGCACTGACAAACTGCGCATAAAAGATAATCACAGCCTTTGCGATTTCATAATCGCGATAAGCCAAATGAATTTAAGTGCGATTTCATGTTAATTGCGATTTAATTGCGCAGCCCTACGAGACGCCCTACATTTATACATTTATATAGACTATCACAACTTCATCGCAGTTTCATCGCATGCTGACTTTAATGAGAGACATGTGGATAGCAATAGAATGGATGATGCCAGTATTCAGAACATAATTTAATTATGGTAAATCTGGTCTACACTAAATTTAACATATTGAAAATTATTCAAATTATTTCAATTAATATTTATTTAATTTTTATGCCTAAATAAAAATGTTTTATCAACTAAATAAATATGAATTGCTATAGCTTACTAAAGCGAGCATTGCTATAGCTTACTAAACAACATTTTCTGAGTCATGTCAAAGCACTTGTAGTAATAATAATAATTCTTTGCAACTTGCTTTTTTTTCTTGGAACTGTGGCACAATGTAGTAATAGTTATTAAAATAAAATAATTTACCCAGCAGGTGGCAGCACATGATCTTTTGTACCAAAATAACACCTTTGCACATACTGACATCAAACACCTACAAGAGACTGCAGCTCAATGTGAAAATTGTTGTTGTTTTTTCAGAGTTATCTTGTATACATTGTCACTGTATTATTAATGTATTATGTTGGTTGTAAAAACTTGCGTATCAAATTGTGGAAAAATTCTTAATAAAACTGGCTTCAAGCGAAAATCTTCAGCTTCTAAACTCCACTGATGATTGACAGGGCTTATAGTCCTGTTACCCTCACACATTGCCCCCTCTAAAAACTTGGAACATGCCACAAGACACTTTTTCAACAGGAAGTTGCATCATCTGGATCTTATGCAGGCCATGGGAAGACCAAAAGTAAGTCCTCTCATTTTTATTTCTGTATATTTGATGAAATTGTAACTAACTGAGAAGGTCAATCTCAACGCACTGTCCTGTTACCTAAATTATTTCGTAGAGGTTATTTGTTTATTTAAAAAAAAAATAATAATAACTTTAGGTAAGTCACTAAAATTGCTCAGTGTCCTCATGCTATTAGCATGTATGCCATTTGGCATGTATTTGCTAATTTTTTGCTTAAACTCAATTCTGTTACTTTCAGTCCTGTTACTAATATGAAAAATAAAAGGAGTGAGTAAAGTCCTCTGTTTTGTTGTTTTAATATTAATTGTGAATATTAATTGATATAATATTCGCCTGATTTATTTTTTTTTTAGTTTTACAGTTGAAATTGCTAAAAACTGTAGACATTTAGGATTAGTTTGACAATATTAATACCATACTTGCAGGGAGCCAGTCCACCACGAAGTGACTTAAACGTTTTGTCTTTGTCTTTCTTATCTTTCGTAGAAAATGGAGAGAACCCATACTATGCAGGTGCCAGAAACACCCACCCATGGCATGCTGCAAGGGAAAGAGTGAAACACCCGCAACCCTCTCTTTTCCCCCCTTTTTTTTTTTTTTTGTCTTTCCTTCCCTCTCTCCTTCCTTCTCTCTCTCCTTTCTCTTTCCACCTCCTTCGCTGTGAAGCACTTAGTACATCCCTTCAACGCACTGTCGCTCACACACATGCACACACATATGGACACTCATTCCTGTTACCCGGTGTTCATTTCTGTTACCAAGTGTTCATTCCTGTTACTAAACTTTACACTTTTTTCAAACTTTTTTTTTTTTTTTTTTTCCTAAAAAAAAATTGTTAAACCACTGTTTTTATCAGTTTTGTTTGGTCCATAATTTATACAGTTATTTAATAAATCAAAGGAGGATTTAGTCTCCTGGCCCCCCTCAGGAACCTGATGACCAGGTCATGCTGACTTACCTTCTTGTTCTCCACGAGGTCGTGGTGGGCTGATATAGCGGCCACATAAACCTTCAGGGTGGAAGGAGACAGCCTTCGTTCCAACCCTTCCTGGAGAAACGAGAGCACGGACCCGATCGGGCATTTCCAGGGATCACCAGGTGAAGAACACCAGGTGACGAAGAGGTTCCACTTCAACGCATAGGCGTGTCTGGTAGACTCAGCCCTAGCGGAAGTGATGGTAGCCACCACCTGAGGTGGTAGGGTACTCAAACCTGCCGTGTCCCATCCAGGAGCCACACGTGGAGGTTCCAAAGATCGGGACGCGGGTGCCAAAGGGTGCCCCGTCTCTGAGAAAGGAGGTCATTCCTCAGAGAAATCGACCAGGGAGGGGCTGTCGCAAGGAGTACGAGTTCGGAGAGCCAGGTCCGGCCGGGCCAATATGGGGCGACCAAAAGGACCTGCTCCTTGTTCTCCCTGATCTTGCACAGAACCTGTGCGAGAAGGCTCACTGGGGGAAACGCATACTTGCGGAGGCCCAGTGGCCAGCTGTGCACCAGAGCATCCGTGCCGAGGGAGCCCTCGGTCAGGGAATAAAACAGGCGGCAGTGGGAAGAGTCGTGGGAGGCAAACAGATCTACCTGTGCGTCGCCGAACTGTTCCCAAATCAGCTGAACCGTCTGGGGATGGAGTCCTTCAGTGCTGAAGCGGTCTCATATGAAGCAATCCGAGTGGCGTTACCGCGGCTGCAGATGCCATATGCCCCAGGAACCTCTGAAATAACTTCAGTGGAATAACACTCTTGCTCTCGATTTGACGGAGGCAAGTCAGCAGTGACTGCGCGCGCTCGCTCAAAAGCTGCGCGCACATGGCGACTGAGTCGATCTCCATACCGAGAAAAGAGATCCTCTGCACTGGGCAGAGTTTGCTCTTTTCCCAGTTGACCCGAAGGCCCAGACGGGCTAAGTGCTGGAGCACCAGGTCTCTGTGTTCGCATATCTGCTCTCGAGAGTGACTCAGGATCAGCCAGTCGTCGAGGTAGTTTAGGATGTGAACCCCGTGTTGCCTGAGTGGCACAAGGGCTGCCTCGACAATCTTCGTAAAGACGCGAGGGGACAGAGCTAGCCCGAATGGGAGGACCGCGTAGGGATCGGTTCAGGACGCGCAGGTCCAGGATCGGTCATAACCCACCGGTTTTCTTGGGTACAATGAAGTAAGGCTGTAGAAGCCGGACTTCATTTCGGCTGGAGGGACGGGCTCGATCGCACCCTTCGCCAACAGGGTAGCGACCTCCGCATGCATGACAGGAGCGTTGGGCCCCACCATGGTGTATCGGACTGCCCGAAAACGGGGAGGAGCCTGAGCGAACTGAATCGCATAGCTGAGCCTGATGGTCTTCGCGACCCAACGGGGCAGTCCGGGAAGCTCTAGCCAGGCTCCCAAAAACTGCACCAGCGGGGTCATTCGGACCACAGACGTACCCCAGGTGGGGCAGCGGGGCAGCGTCCATCAGCCATCTCCTGGAAAGAACTGCCCATCCCTGAGCTGTCCGCATCAGGAGCGCTGCTTAGCCTGGCGTTTCTTCGCGGGCTGCGGGGGTTGGAGCGGACTGGGGCGCCTTCCTGCGGCGTCCTCTTCAGCGCGGCCCAAGTGAAGGCCGCTGTGCCGGCGGCTGGGTGGAGGCAGCAGCTGGCCGCCGGGGCAGTATATGTTTAATAGCCTGCTTCTGGGCGGCTGAGAACTGTTGGGCGAAGCTCTCAACCGCTCCGCCGAATAGCCCATCCTGGGATATGGGAGCGTCGAGGAAACGAGTCCGCTCGGCGTCCCGCATATCAGCCAGGTTGAGCCAAAGGTGTCTCTCCTGGACCACTGCTGTGGACATCACCTGGCCCAGGGAGTGTGCGGTCACCTTCGTCGCCCGAAGGGCGAGGTCGGTGGCGGCACGCAGCTCATCTCTGAGCCCTGGGTCAGCTCTACCCTCGTGCATGTCCCTGAGCATCCGGGCCTGGTAGGCCTGAAGGATGGCCATGGCATGCAAAGAGGCGGCAGGCTGCCCCGCAGCTCTATAGGACTTCGACACCAAGGTTGATGTGAACCTACAGGCTTTGGAGGGGTGCTTTGGGTCGCCACGCCAGGTTGAAGCACTCTGCGGACACAGTTGCATCGCAACAGAGCGTTCAACCGGGGGAACCCCAGTGTACCCTTTGGCCGCAGCCCCATCGAGGGCAGAGAAGGCGGAGGAGGCCGCCGAACGGTCGCGGGAAGACAACGGGGACTTCCAGGACCGCGTGACCTCCTCATTCACCTCCGGGAAAAAAGGTATTGGGGGCGTGGCATGACGGGTGTCAAAGCGCGGCCCCCAAAAACCAATCGTCCAACCGCGAGCGTTCAGGACGGGGTGGAGGGTTCCACTCCAACCCGAGGCTCGCGGCTGCCCGGGAAAGCATGGCTGTCAACTCTGGGTCCGACTCGGGCAATGCTGGCACACCGGAAGGCGGCAGCACAGCCGAATCATCATCCTCAGAGGACTCTAGCCCACCTTGCGATGCAGCGATTGACATCTCCTCGTCCTCTGCGGGACCAAACGAGACACTCGGGACAGCATGAGCCAGCCCCGGTGTCCCAATCTGGACGCACGGCGGGAGTGGTGCGCTAGAGGGGGGTGTGGCCCGAGGCATGAGCGTTGGGGCTTTGTTCCACACCGTCACCCTCAGGTCACCCTGGCCACCAGCCAAAGTGCCGCCTCGCGTGGAGACGGCAGATTGGGGTGTGGCAGAGGGGACTCTCGCTCCAGCACGGAGCTCATTGACCGCAGTACCGAGATGGCCATGTTCCCGCAGTGGGAACATGACTCATCCACAAGCGCTGCCTGAGCGTGCTGAAAAGCCCAAGCACGTCAGGCAGTGATTGTGCCCATCAGAGGGCGGCAGAGACCGATCTTGAAAAAGATGTGCCACGTGTGAGCTCTTTTAGGAGAAGAAGCTTCACAGCGATGCTGAAGCGCCCAGGAAACGGATACCAGCTGGATGCAGATCACTGCACAGATCAGCAGGCAGGCAGTATGCGATCGCTGGAACGCGCCGTAACACCAACACGATTGGAAAGCTGCTCGTCTCGAAAAAGCTTGACGATATACTCAGATGCAAGAGGTATAGGACTGTGCAAGCTTTGGGGTTGTTGAAGGACTCGAGCTATGTTTTGATCATCATTCTGAATAACAACAGGTGTTGTGCTGAATTTCGACTCCCAGACAAATTATTAGCCCCCTCGTTGAAGCTGTTACCTGATTGCCTAATCCTAACCCCACCGCTTAATCCTAAATTTAGTTCCGTATATAGTCCGAAACCTAGTAATAAATCTGGCGGGGGTCAGAATTCGGCACAACAGCTGGATGTAGCTGATAGATTTTTTGTTGGTCTCAATTTGGGGGCTCGTCCGGGATTTCTCCAGACGGGTAAGAAATAAAATGCTTAAATGCATCTTACTGTCTGTTGAGAAATTGATCCTTGCATTTTCGTGCCGCACTTTTTCATATTTGTTAAAAGTGGATATATCCTCGTATTTTGATAAATGCGGGAAGAGTGAAAGAGGACTGATCACCCTTTCATTTTTTGGTGTTATCCTCGCGGATTTCATGCGTGGGAAGGGAATAGATGAGTTTGAGTTGAAGATTCTCTCTCTCTCATAAGTCTATTTCATTGTGATATCCTCGGTTCTTGTTGGCAGTTGAATGAATAATATTGAATTTAAAATATTTCTTTTGGCCAGAAATACCAAAAAGTTAATATAAAGCTGCGGACTTTTATTTGTATTTTATTTGGCCATTCTCTAAAATTGTAAGGCTTGCATTAAAGCAGAGGAGAGATCTTTGTTGGCTGTTTCAAATGGGTGAAACGATTAGTCGACCGTTAATGGGGGAAACCCCCAAGGATTTCATGAATCGCAATAATAAAGCGTTTTTCACGGTGCTGCAAAAGATATGGTCCTTGGTTCTTGGTTTGCTTTTTTGTTAAAAGTGTCTTCTGCTAAACAAGACATCTCGCATGCAGCCAATACCAAACAGAGAACTAGTGAAAGCCCGGTTGCATTCTTTAACAGATTTAGGCATGCATGGGTTGAGGAGTCTGCGATTCCTATTGATCAGAATTGTCCATTGTTCTTAAATACGTTCCTAAATAATATGAACAAAGACACTGCACAGTTAATTCGCATAACTACTCCAAACATTACGACAATTTCTGTTGATGAATTGGGACGATGCTTGCGTGATCTTTCCTCCGCTGGAGCCTTTGATGTCTCCAGGGGCAAAACTCCTGCAATGCTTCAAGTTAATGCTGCGGTGAATCCTCGCCCGCAACAGTCTGGAAATGTGAGACGTTGTTTTTATTGTGGCAAGCCAGGTCATCTGGAACGTGACTGTAGAAAAAAGGCTTGGGATTTGAGGCAGAGGTCAGAAAAGCAGAGGAAGAGGGGCTCTGGTGGCTCTAAGCAAACGCCCCCACTAGCGCTCCCTTCTGCAAAGACTGACAAACAAAATCCGGTCTATCCCATATCCTGGCCACAATGACTGCTCCAGTTCGACTAAGCCCTCTTTTGATAATTTTTTACTGATTTCTTTGAGTTATCCGAATGTGTCAACTGTTTTGCCATTTATTGAGTTAAATGTTGACCATAAACCCTATGTCTTTCTCATTGACAGTGGTGCAACCATCTCATCTTTATCTTCTCTTGTTTATGAGGGCTCGATTACAGGAAAACATGTCAACTCTGTAGGAATCAACGGTGTACCTGTAAAATGCAAAATGACACCAACATTTCCGGTTACTTCTAATGATAGCCCATCATTGTTTAAAATGCATGCTTTTGCAATTATACCTGATTCTCTATTCTGCCTTTTGGGTAGAGATTTGATGCATAAATTGGGTATTCAACTTCACTTTGATGCTAACTCTCTACAACTTATGTTTCCTGCAGCCTACTCTCTTACTGTTGATACAGGAAATGCTCTCCTCGAAGACGAGTCTGCAACTGAGCTCAAACAGGAAAATTGAGGGCGTTAACCCCAAGTTTTGGGCGGCCCATAAGGATGACACAGGATTCATTGATGTCCAGCCCTATGTTGCTAACCTAATAACAGACAAGCCTGTGTATCAAAAACAATACCCCCTCTCAAAAGAAAAGGTGGAGGGTATTCTTCCTGTTATTGGTAAACTACTGGCTCAAGGCATCCTGGTGCACACTCATTCACCTTATAATACCCCAATTAATCCAATTAAGAAAGCAAATGGTTCTTGGCGTTTAACTCAAGATTTGAGAAAAGTTAATGAGTTAGTAACACCATTGTCTCCTATTGTACCTGATGTGCAATCTATAATTAATTCTATTCCTTCTGAACATTCATTTTTTACTGTTAGATATTTTTAGTGCCTTCAGCATTCCTGTTGATCGCCAAACTCAGCCATTGTTTGCTTTTACCTTGGAAAATTCACAATTAACGTGGACAAGACTCCCACAAGGGTTCAGAGATTCTCCGGCTGTTTTCTCTGCTGTAGTGCACGCAACGCTGAAAGATGCCAAACTTCCTCCAAACACCTGTCTGCTTCAATACGCAGATGACATCCTCATCACAGGTGCATCTGAGGACGTGTGCTGCTGCCTCTAAAATTGTCTGCAACATTTTGGCAGAAGCTGGTTTCAAGGCATCTAGAGAGAAACTACAGTGGGTACAGAGGAGGGTCGAATACCTTGGACATGAACTGTCACAGGGCAAGGTGCAGTTGTCTGCTGACAGAGTAAAAGCTATTGCTACCTTCAAGCACCCATCGACACGGAAGCAAATGCAAAGCTTCCTGGGACTGGTTAATTATTGCCGATCATGGGTGCCCAACTGTTCCATGTATGACAGAATCCTACGAACTGCTACTCTGGGGGACACAGAGGACATCACATGGACAGCTGAGATGGACCAAGCATTCAGACATTTGAAATCCTCCCTTATGAGACCTCCTGCACTCGGCCTCCCAAGTTACACTCAAGAGTTTCACCTGTACGTGCATGAAAGTGGAGGCACAGCTGCTGCAATCCTGGCCCAGGAGCATGGGGGTACTTTTCATCCCATAGCTTATTTGTCAGATGTTTCTACATCTGTCCTGGAGGAGGGGAAGAATTGATATATTGATGGATCCTGTTTCAAGCCAAATGATAATGTATACTTGTGTGGGTATGCTATTGTTGAATTACCTGATCGTGTAGTTGAGGCATACTCTTTGCCATACAAGTCAGCACAAGTTGCAGAATTAATTGCTTTAACGAGAGCTTGTCAATTGGCAAAAGATCAGTGTGTTAATATATACACTTACTCCAAATATGCATATAGCATAGTCCATGATTTTGCTAAATTGTGGGAAGAAAGACATTTTAAAACCTCAGATGGAAAGCCAGTTGCTCATTATAGCATTGTAGCGGAGCTCATTAACGCAGCACAACAACCATCAAAACTCGCTGTTATCAAAGTAGCAGGACATGCATCAGGAGAAACAGATGAGGCCAAAGGAAACAGATTTGTAGAAGAAATAGTGAAATGGACTGCTAAAGAAGTGATATTAAGTCCACATGTAAGCGAAAGGGGCACAGATGTGCCTATGATGAATTCATCATTGACTAATGATTTGGACATTAAAATATTACAAGCTTTGACTCATTGGTCAGACAATGAAGTAAAACCAGATCAAGCTGGAATTTTAAGAGACAAACAGGGTAGACTTGCACTACCTGCATCTACGATTGTTTTGCTATGTAGACATTATCATGGTGTATCACGTGTCAAAAAAGAAAGTGATACAAATGTTGAATCGATCTTACTGCATAGCAATTGTTCGAAGAAATACTCTGTTGATATTGGATGCTTGCCTGGTGTGTGCTCAAACCAACAAGCACAAGGCAACTAAACATGACTCTTTACCACATCCCGAGCTACCATTCCAACACTTGCAAATTGATTTTACGCACATGCCTCCTTGCGGAAATAATAAATATTTGCTTGTGATTGTTGACCGATTTTCTAAATGGCCTGAAGCTTTTCCGTGTGGAAGAGAAAATGCACAGACGGTAGTTAATGCTCTGGCTAAAGACATACCGTGTTTTGGCATACCATCGGTCATAGACAGTGATAATGGAACACCGTTCGCTTCCAAAGTCACACAATTGTTAGCCAAAGAGCTTAATATTACCTGGAAATTTCACATACCTTATAATACACAATCGAGTGGACAGGTAGAGAATCTGAATCGTATTATCAAAGATCGGCTTAATAAAGCGTGTATTGATACAGGCAGAAATTGGGTTGATCTGCTGACTGCCGTATTGACAGAAATTAGAATGTCACCATCAGCAACAACAAAGATGTCTCCATTTGAAATCCTTATGGGTAGACCTTTCCCGACCCCATGAGTCAAAGGTCACGCTGGCAATTTTTCCACAGGTGACACAGAGGTGATCATCACAGATTATGTGGATTCCCTAGTTAAAACTTTGAATAGCATCAATGGTGATGTGTCTCTCTCTCTCCCTCTTCCTGCAGAAAAGCCCACTCATCCTTTCGTTCCAGGACAACAGGTGCTGATAAAGTGTCTGAAGCCCACAAAACTGAGAGAGCTGAAGTATCTGAGGCCCACCACGGTGATTGCTGTGACGAGAACAGGAGTGCTGACTGACTTCCAGCCGCAGTGGATCCATGCCAGTCGACTGAAAGCAGCTCCATCCCAAGGGAACGTTCTGGTCGATGTGGAGGTGGAAGCCAGTGAGCCAAGGAAAGATCCGAAGGAAGGTGAACCAAGACGTTCGAAGAGGAGAAGAAGAAAGAGATTGCTAGAGATCTAGAACATATAATTATCATTGAAGCTCTCAAGCCATGATTGCTAAATTGATATTTTACCTGGTTGTGCTGACAAATGTATTTATTCATATACAAGCTGCTGTTGGCACTGGTAATGAAACTTGGGTACATTATGAAGAAGAACCACATGCTTTCGCAGCTAATATGTGGTGGCGATTAGCCAACTACACTGCCAAATATGAAGGAAAAACAGGTGGCTGTTATTTATGTTTGCACAAAAAATGCCACATAGTGCTTCTGGACCACATGTAGAGGTTAAATCACCAATAGCAGAAGAAGAATTAGAATGCCCTCTTTTTGTTAGCATTACTGGAATGATAGCTCCAAATAGAACCGCAATATGGAGTTGTGGAAAAGGTAGAATAATGAGGCTTGCAATGCAAGTACAGGCTAAAGTGACAACCATTGGCTCTATTCCAGACTCACTGTTGTGTATGGAAAGAAAAAATGGAACAATGAGACTGGGGGTAATTCCTAAAAGTAAATGTAATCGAACATACCATCATTGTGAGATCAAAAATATGCCATGTTGTATGGGTTGTCTTCTGCATTATGGAAAATCTAATATGACTGAGTGTTCTAAAGAAACACCACGTCCTATATCTACTATGATTGCTTATCCTTTTATCCTTTTATCCAAGACGTATGTTATAGTTCTTGTGCACTTACGCCAGGTCAAAATTGCCATAGATATGCTCCTGCTTCACGGGGAACTAGAGCTGTCAAAGATTGGTTTTGGCTGTATGGACATAGAGTCTACACTATTCTTCCAGAAGATTGGAGTGGAAGATGTGCTCTAGTAACTTTGGAAGAATATTCCATGGTTATTAGACCACACAAACCTCACGTTATGATAAAACAAAAACAGAAAAAGAAACGCTTCCTCTCTGACCGCAGTTCAACTGGTAGTTTGAGCAGAGATAATCCAGTAACAATGCAACATCGACTTTGGACTGGTACTGAAAGATTCTTTGAAGCAATGCTCCCAGGGGTAGGTGTTTCTAGTCTTCAGATTGAAGTAGAGGTTACAAGATATGAATTAATTTCATTTATCAATACTACAAGAGACACATTGGCTGGTGTCCAACAGGAACTTCAAGGGCTCCGTTTAACTGCCCTGCAAAACAGGCTGGTCTTAGATCAGTTAACTGCGGCAAGAGGAGGAGTGTGTGTTATGGTTGGAACCTCTTGTTGTACCTATATTCCTGAGAATGACGCAGATGGTCATTTAATCTCAGAGGGTTTAAAAAATATGACTAGAATTGCTCAAGAATTACAAGGACGAGAGGTTGATGATAATCAAAGTGGGTTCTTAGCATGGCTCACAGGATGGCAACAAATGCTTGTATCTGCCTTAATTCCTATAGGTGTAATCCTATTAATTATCGCATTTATTATCTGTTGTATTATTCCATTTATTAGAGCTTTGATTAATCATGCTATGAATAACTTTGTATCCTCTCAATATGCTTTGATGAATAGAACTGTTAAGTGTTAGCAATTTCGAAGGAAAATGAAGAAAACATGAAGGAAATGTTTGCTGAAGAATATTATGATTATGACGGTAAAGAAAGTGATTGTATTTGTGTATAAGAAAAGTAATGCTGAGATTTGGGTGTGGCAATTTTATTGCCAAAAGGGGCAAGTGATAGATTTTATGTTGATCTCAGCATGGAAGGAAAGTGGACAGAGGGTCTTTTGTCCTCAGTTGAAGCTGTATTCTATGTTTTAACATATGGTTTCTTTATGTACCGGAACCATTTCCATATAAGGAACAAGGAGTGAAGGGGAGACAGGGAATGGTCCCTGCTTTTGTATTGCAAGTATAGGATAAGGTCTTTGGGATCCCTAGGAAAGCCTGGGTACCTGACCGGGAGATGACCATATGTAGACTTGTTTTTCTATATGTATCCCATTCCTATACCATGAGCTATATGATGTATTCTCTCTCTCATTGGTTAAAACCATACTACACCCCTTGTACTCTTGTTATATAATCTCTTCTCCTGCTAAATAAAAATGAGACTTTATACTCTCCCTCAGCGCTGAGTAATTGTTCATTCAATTGCCAATTAAGAGGACTGGGATGAGGCACGCCAAAGGGGCAATAATCTAACAGTAGTCTTTGACAAAGAACGTTTTCTCTGCTTTTTGTTAATTTTTTTTTTTTTTATGTTGATAAAAATTGCAATTGTTGTTGTTTAAAAAGCAGAGGCTCTTTTTTCTTTTGATATAGGCTATTGTATGTTCAGATATAATAACAAAATATTCTGTGGGCCATGAAAGTTTATCAAAAATGCTGGCGTTGAGATTTTCATCAGCAGCAGATTTTCATTTTGCATTCCAAAAATTTTTTCTTAAGACTTTTCATAACTTCTTCCTTTAGAGGATTGTCATGAATCCAGCCACAGGCTGTTCTTTGAATTGATCTACAAGAATGTCACTTTTATAATATAACATTCAGTGCTTCTAAAATCAAGATGTTGTAATATACTTAAATATACTTAAGTCCTAAATATGTGAGTCAAAATAAAATAATCCAAAATGTAACTAATTGCATTTATTATAAATGTAAACTATTTTCATTTAATTCAGTTAACATGCAACTAAATGTCGCAAACATTACATTCAGTTTACAGTGCCCTCCACTAATATCGGCACCCTTGGTAAATGTGAGCAAAGGCGGCTGTGAAAATATATCTGCATTATTTATCCTTTTGATCTTTCATTTAAAAAAATCTTTAATTGAAGTAAAACAATTGAAAGTGGGGGGAAACTCACATTATGAAATAAATGTTTTTTCTCTTCATGTTCGCCACAATTATTGGCACCCAATTATTGCAACGTCCTTTTCCCAAGATTACAGCTCTAAATCTTCTATAATGTCTGATGAGTTTGGAGAACACCTGACAAGAGATCAGAGACCATTCCTTTTTTGTTGGTATTTACTAAAATCCATGATACCATGTATCTGAACAAGATGTCCAGGACCTCCAGCTAAAAAATAGGCCCACATTAAAGATCCAGCGGTATTTAACCGTGGGCATGGGGTACTTTTTTATCCCTGTTTGCACTATCTGGTGGGTTTGCTATTTTTTTTGTTTCATCTGACCACAGAACCAGGTCCCTTCTGAAGTTCCAGTCTTGTCTGACAACTGAATATGCTGGAGTTTGTTTTTGGATGAGCAAGAAGGATTTTTCTTGAAACCCTCCCAAACAACTTGTGGTGATGTAGGTGCTGTTTGATACATTTTTTTTTAGGCTTTCTGACCCCAAGACTCAACTGATCTCTGCAATTCTCCAGCTGTGATTCTTGGAGAGTCTTTGGCCACTCAAGCTCTCCTCCTCGCCGTGCATTAGGACGATATAGACACACGTCCTCTTCCAGGCAGATTCATAACATCTTTAGTTGATTGGAACTTCTTAATTATTGCCCTGATGGTGGAAATGGGGATTTTCAATGGTTTAGCTATTTTCTTACAGCCACTTTCTATTTTGTGAACCTCAACAATCTTTTGCTGCATCAGAACTATATTCCTTGGTTTCACTCATTGTGACGAATGATTACGGGGAATTCTGCCTTTTTGTTTCCTCATACTTATACTCATGTGGAACAGGAAGTCATGGCTGGACAATTTTATGCTCCTAGTCATGTGCTAAAAAAAAATGTAAATATGAATGGGAATATACTTCAGAGATATTTTACTCATAAGAATTTTTAGGGGTGCCAATAATTGTGGCTAATATGCATCGGAGAATAAAATGTATTTCATATTTCCCCCCACTTTCAATTGTTTTACTTCAATGAAAGGTTAGAATTTTATGAATTTTTTTGAATGAAGGATCAAAAGGATAAACAATACAGATTTATTTTCAAAGCCGCTTTTGCTCATATTTACCAAGGGTGTCAATATTAGTGGAGGGCACTGTATATCATAAGAATGGCATCTATGCTAATATTAGTCTCTGTTTATCCCGAGGTTACCGTAGTCTGCCGGATTCGGGCCATATCCAGATCAGATGAAGGGCCGGCATCTAGACAGGACCCCAATGCATCCCTTAAGTGTCAACAGAGATTGTGTTAACTAGACTCTCCCCACTATGATGGACTCATTGACACAACATCCAGTGGCACTGATCCTCAACAATACCCGTCTCCATACCGGTGTGATGACTCCGATCTTCAACCAGATGGAACTGGAAAAATATTCTGAATGTTCAAATCCCGATCTGACTTCTGACCTGTAATGCTGCCTGAATCATAATCATACGCTGTTTGTTCGTTGGCCAGAGGAGAACAGGCACCCCGACTGAGCCTGGTTTCTCCCAAGGTTTTTCTCTCCATTCTGTCACTTGATGGAGTTTTGGTTTGCTTAGTTGGGGACACTTAATGTTCAACGATATTATTGATCTGCCTGCATTGACACCATTGTATGAGAACTGAACTGAGCTGGACGGTGACATCATTGTTTTCTCCAGAGCTGCTGTATAGATAAATGAACTAAATTAATAACTTATGATTTTTACAATGGAAATTAATTAACACTGAACTTACTTAAGCTGGACAATGACACTATTTTCTTCTAGATCTGCTGTACAGCCAAAATAAACTTTGTTGCATTATTTTCACTGTAAAGCTGCTTTGAAACAATCTGTATTAAAAAGCACTATATAAATGAAGGTGACGACTTTTGATTTGCAGGTTTGGAAATGACATGAGGGTGAGTAAATGATGATAGAATTTAAATGTTTTGAGATGAACTATCCTTTTAAGTTTACTTTTCTAATAAAGAGCAAGATTCATATCCATGCTAGACCCTCTGCTGAAGTTGTAATATTGGCAAGTAAATAATTTAATATCTACTGTTTTTACTTCAGCGTCTTTCTGTTAAACTTTAATTTTCTCATGAAGATCCTCCCCTTTTGAGAAGCTATAAAATGAGCACTGAAACACATTTTTTCATTCACCTCCTGATCAAAGATGGATCTGCAAATCTCAGTTTTTCTTCTCTTCGTTCTGTTCACTGCAGGTTCAAATACAAATGTGTTTTTTTAATGTTACTGAATGCTAATATAGATCATTGATGTCTCTCTCTGTCTCTCTTTTTATTACTAAAGGACACTCTCTCAACTGTTATCAATGCATAAATCTAACGCGCTCTTGTGAACAGACGACATGCTCCAGTGGATTTACCAACTGCTTCAGTGCAACATATATTAGTAAGTCCAGTATGATGGATTGAAATGTATTGTAATAATTGGCTGATGGAGATGCTGCTATAGTTCATTGATGCTGCAAAATGTAAATATATGTTGAACTCGTTAGTCGTCACAGAACGGCTACTTATGTTTCTGGACAGAATTTACAATTGCATGAATAAAATGTTCTATATAAAATACAGAAATTAATTTTGTTTTCCCTCAAATTGTTATTCCATACTATAATTTGTAATTTTGAAAAAAATTTGAAATGAACAAAAAAATGATTATATATAATTATATACAGTTTGTCTTTTCGTTCTGCTTTGCAGCTGTTAGTCCAAATAATACTTCTACAGTGAAGGCTAAACTGTGTGTTCGACCAAGTGATTGTGCAACTGGATTCATCAGCATCGGCGATTTAAAGACCTCTTCTTACTGCTGTAACACAGACCTGTGTAATGTCCAAGATGCTCCAGGTATTGTACTTTACATTCAACAATAATTGAGAAATAATTGTAGTGGGACAATCTATTGGGAACTGTGGCATCAGCCGGAAAGGAATTCACCCCACTGGTGATACCGGTATTACCGGTGTTGTCCCATGTCAGTTAACCGGTGGGAACATTTTCTCACCTGTCACCTGTCCCTAGTCCAGACAACAACAACAACAAAAAAACAAGAACTGAACTACGATTGTGAACACACTGGAAAGTTATTTCAATTTTACAAAAGATTATTGTTATATTTTTATCCTTCATATAACATGAATTATACGCTGAGACGATTGCTATGTTAACTTCTGTTTACTGGGAACTCACTCTTCTCATTATACATCAACACAACATACAAGGGCGTGAACTAGAGCGCCCTCTAGTGCACAGAAATATTAAGTGCATATATCACAATTATGAGGACACAACTTTTCACTGGAACAATGAGCACCTTGGGGCCAGTTGCATAAACATAGTCATTATGTTAAGACAGCGTTTTAAGATCTAGTATGGCCCACTAGGGGGATTCAGTTTTACTTTTCGGTATCAAATTAGGCTAGTCTATATTTTTATGGAACTGACTTTAAAGTCACAGTATGAACAGTCTTAAAGAAAAAAAAAATGAATAAGACTATTCTTAAAGGGGTCATGAATTAAGAAATCAACTTTCCCTTGAGCTTTTGATATATAAAAGGTCATGGTAATATAAGAATATCCTGTAAGTTTTGGAGCTGAAAACTTCCTTGTTAGTCAAAGAAAAGCTTTTATTGACAGCAGGCCCAGCAAACGATCGATCTACGAATGTGCTTCCCTGTGACGTCAGAGTGCAGTGAAATGCCACCTTAACCGAACGCCTGATTCTGTAGCCTCGCCCACCGACTCGCGCATGACATAATAACATAGGCCTACGTGGAGCTAAACCGGATCGAGCTTCGAAGCAATAAACATGCCGCATAAGCTTAATTCGGATTCCAATATTAGGAATGCAGTTGAACTTTATTTTTAATGAAGATCCAGGTCACGTGGGTAAGACTTTGCGCGATTGTTCGCTTCATTTCACCGCGGATTCGTTTGTAAACAAGAGACTCGATTTGCAGACAGGATGAGATTAAAAAAAAGGTGCTGTGCGCTTTCTATATTGGATCTGACAGGAATGATGCAAGACACTAATGTGAGTAAAAAATTTTCCCTTTCAAGGGAACTCGCGCTGCGTCGAAACGCTGTGAGAACGCCTCCGCGTGATTGCGTCGTGAAGCACGTGTGGAATCAGTCCAATGGAAAGACGGAACATCATAGGCAGGTGAGGTCATAGACCGGAAACTATAAAGCACCCGTGAAAACAAACAGAGCTAGCTTCTGTGCCTTCAGTAAGTGCTCTGTGTGAATCTTGTCTGTGAAAATTGGTGTTTTTGTCTGTCTTAGAAGAAAGTTAGGCAGGAGTTTTCAACCTTTGTTAAAAAAACATAAAAGAAAAACTATTATGGCGAGTGAACAGCAATTCACTAAGTGTGTTCATCCCTGCCCTCGCTTCGTCACTGGTGGGGATACACACTCTATGTGTGTTGTCTGTTTGGGAGCGCAGCAAGCTCAAGCAGCCCTCGAGGGGGCTGGTTGTGAGCACTGTGAGCATTTGCCATTGAGAACGCTGCGCTCCCACCGGGCGCTCTTTGAGGAGGGCGCTTCGGCTCGTGTTCCCCGCGGCTCGGGTCCCGCTTCTGCCGAGGCAGAGCGGCGGCTTCAGTCGTGGGGTTCGCAGATGGATTTAAGAGTGGTTAGAGACGGGCCCTGCCCTTTCTCGATCCTCACCTGTTAGATCCAGTGTCTCATCTCGGGGTTTGGAAGCACGTTCTGCGGTTACTTCCTCCCCAGTTGAGGCACCGGTACTGCAACTATCCAGCTCTGAGGAGTTGGATGTTGTTAGTGTCGCAACTGAAGACTCGCCACTTCAGTCCCCTGCAAGTGAGTAGCTTATAGAGGTGCTGACTAGGGCCGTGGCCAGATTAAACATTGAATGGCCGGCCGAGAGACAGGAGCTTCAGCAAAAAAGCAAAAAAAAATGCTTTCTGCCTTCTCGTGCAGCACAACCTCTACGTCGAGGCTTGTCGTTTTTTTCCAGACCTCCACACTGAGGTGTCGAGGTCCTGGAAGAAACCGGTTTCGTATCATGTCTTTAGCCCACAAACCTCCACTTACAGTAACATTGTGGGGCTAAAGCAGCACGGTTATGGAGCGATGCCCAGGGTTGAAGAGACGCTTGCGAGCCATCTCTCTCCCAAGGCTGCATCGTCCCTAAAAGCCCCGACATTACCCACCAAACCGCTACAATACCCACCAAACCGCTACACAAGGCTGTGTCCCTTATACAAGTTGGCACACCAGATCCTCCTGTGGGCCCAAGGGAAACTGCTATCCATCAGGGCAGTTTACATCCCAGGGTACCTGAACCAGGAAGCGGACATCCTGTTGAGGCAGGGGCCGAGGCCCGGGGAATGGAGGCTCCACCCCAAGGTGGTGGAGCTCCTGTGGAAAAAGTTTGGCAAGGCAGAAGTAGATCTGTTTGCGTCGGTGGAGAACTCTCACTGCCCTCTGTGGTTTTCTTTGACGCATCCGGCTCCTTTGGGGCTGGATGCCATGGTACAGGAGTGGCCGAGGCTACCCCTGTATGCTTTTTCCCCGATTGCTCTGCTTCCGGGAGTTCTGGAGAGAGTTCGCCGGGACGGGGCACATCTGCTGTTAGTAGCCCTGTACTGGCCGGCCCGAATTTGGTTTTCGGACCTAGTGTCTCTTCTGGAAGGCTCTCCTCTGGAGATTCCGACCAGGAGGGACCTGCTCTCTCAGGCAAGCGGGCTAATCCTTCACCCCCCCCTGATTTGTCTGCAGTGAAGTTTTGCAGATGCTTGTGCTTGGCGTGTGTGTTAGTGATGCAGTTCGCGGTTATGTCCATCGATCGGGCGGGCCAAGTAATAAAAAATAACATTCCAATTAATTGCGGGTGGATGAGAGATAAATCATTGTGTTTGTTTGATAAAGACATTTTGCGAGCCCTGTGGGCGAATCATTCCGGTTGCCGTTTTTCCACACGTTTTCAAAACAATTTGAGCCGAAGCTCATTATAATATGCAAAACTGTTATCCAATCATAGCAGTGGGCATTTACTTCCAAGTCTTCAGTGCGGCACGCCCATAAAAACCGAGCATTCCATGAGAGGGGCTCAAAACCAGGGTAGAAAATAGCCTATTACTTATTCATTATGATGTTTTTGAATGTAAAAACCACGCAAACATCATAAGTTGACGCATAAAGTTGTTTATGCAACCGCCGACTGTGTTTGTGCACAATAAGACATAATGTAAAGAAAGCGTTTTTTTTTTTTCTCCCTGTAGAGCCCTCTAATGTCCCGAATGGAAAGAAATGTTACTATTGTGATGGACAGAACTGCTCAAACAACATAATGAGCTGTTCAGGGACTGAAGACTACTGCATTGCAGGTGAGAAGGATGAAGTGATTTTTTTTTTATTATCTTTTTTTAATCTTATGCATATGATAGTTTTCATATACCAATAGCCAGCTGAGACACCTCAGCTTTCATTCATGAATCCACTTTCTGATTTCTTTTCTATTCATCAGGGACTTTTGTAAATCAGACAGTGGTTGTAAAAGGCTGTGTCTCTAAATCTATTTGTGATGCCGCAACATCAATTAGTAGTGTTGACTATGGGAGCTTCACATGCTGTGAGGGGAACCTGTGTAACAGTGCTCAGAGTGTCACCCAGAGCTTCCTGTTCCTCTGCTGCTCTCTGCTCTCCTACTTCCTGCTGCACTGAATCCAGCAGCTCTTCAGATTCTACAGTGACGCTGTATTGAATATATTTATATATTTTTATCTGTACTAGATTTGACCTGGTGAGAGGAATTTAAAACAATATACACATCTGATTAGTTGAAGTAAATATATATACATTTTAGGAAATATTAAATAAAATGTAACGATCACTGAAAAAAAATGTAATGATCACCTCTGCATTTGTTTCTGGGTTTATTTTTAAAACATGAAATTTGTTCAATCTATTGATCAGAGGATATTATTATATATTAGAGTAAAATAACTTGAAAACTACTGACACTACTGAAAATGTTATGTTAGTACACTCAATTTTTTTTTTTGATGCTGTTCACTTTATTTAAACAATTCATTTTTATTTAACACCACTGCATCAGATTTTTGGTTCAAATATGACTGCTTCAAGTTAAATTGACTTGAAACAATTACTCTTTGACTTAACGTGGTGTTTTCATTTTGAAATAACGTTTCAATCAAGTAACCCAATCAAACAGGACTTTCACTTCCCATCATGCTTTGCACAGAGCTGAATTGGGAGATTAAATGTTAAAATAGTGTTATTTTATGCATTTTTTAGCAAGATGAGAAAATTAAGACTGTTATGTTTATGTTTGATTATGTTGGTATTTAAAATGTTTTGAACCAGTGACTCGGAGCGCATATCAAACTGACAAAGTCTTGTGATTTCAGTAAATGATACTTTGTTACATCATAAGGCCTTTATTAACCCCCTGGAGCCGTGTGGAGCAGTTATATGATGGAGAGATGCACTTTTATGGACTACAAAAACGACACAACCATTTACTACCATTATAAAGCTTTGAAGAGCCAGGACATTTTTAATATAACTCCGATTTTATTCGTCTGAAAGAAGAATGTCATATACACCTAGGATGACTTGAGGGGGAGTAAATCATGGTCTAATTTTCATTTTTGGGTGAACTAACCCTTTAAATTACTACATGCGTGATTTAATGGAGACAATGGGCCTCATTCATGAAACATGAGCAGAACGAATTGTTGTGTAAATTGTTCGTAAAGCCGTTCTGACGTAAATTTTCAGATTCACGAAAATATTCACAAAAATAATACACGTATTTTCAAAATGTTAGTTGGTACAAAAGAAATGTACACCTGGGCTGCGTTCAGCCACGACAAAACGTTGCAAAACGATTTTTAAATGGAAACGGTGGTGTGTTGAACACCCTGTTCTGATGATGCAAGAGTTGCAACTATGGCAGCTGAGAAGGCCATTTTTTGTGTTCTTTTGGAAGAATTTTCGGAGCCTGATGAAATCGGTATAAATATGTGTTTAATACTGCAAAATACACTCAATGTTACAGTCACTGCCCTTGCCGTCCAGAATAAAAGAGAACATCCCAATCGAGTGAAGGGATTTGTGGAAACTGTGGTTCCTAATTATTGCGATCCAACATTTGCCTCACATTTCAGGATGAAAAGACAAACATGTCTTCTAATATCTTCAATTGTTGCGTATACCGAGCTGCAGCGGACACATTTGCAAACGACTTTACTTGGACTCATTGTGCGAGCTGTCTCTTTAATACCGCGTGGTTTATATACATGTTGCTGCTGATTGGGCTGACATTTTTGAAACACCCACCAAACATGAGAAAACGTATCCCCGTTGCACACCGTTTCCAAGAAACATGTCGTTCAACCCGGAAACCGTAGCGCATCGGTTTGAGCTTGAACGTGCCCCAGCTCCCTACCACAAAATGTGAACGTTCTGTGTTCTAATTTAGGCAAACTGATGACATTGCATTTTGATGCACTATGTACCATAATAATATTTCACAAGTTGATTTGCCCTGTCTTTTTGGGGTTTTTTTTTTTTTTTTTTAACTGCTCAACTTTGGGTAATAGGCAGCGCTCATCACTGTCACTTTTTACCCAGCTGTCTAATCACAGTGGAGGAGGGGTGGGACAAATACTACACCGACCAATCATCCTACTTGTACAAAGACTGAGCAACAATGGAGAAGTTAATATTGCTGGTTAGGTTACTGCATTTTTATTTTCAGTAATATTCTTCAAAATGAGATACTAGTAGCACATTACTGCCATGGATATTCTTTATCATAGCAACCAAAGTATCTCAGCTGGAAAAGCACTGCACGTGCAAAGCATTTTCAAGCGCCACCAGCTGGCAGTTTTCAGAAGAGCACCAGGCATTTTTTAGCTGGCTAAAAGTGCTTTAGTGGACACACAGTAATTGAATATTTATTAGGCATGTGGCCAATTGGTCTCTTTAGAATTTATGCAATATACTGGAGCCAAACCTGAGACGGAAGTCCAGAAGATTCCACAGCGTTCCTGGACACGTAAATTACGTAGTTGTAACTCATGGGCGGGGATTATGCTAATTATGAATGAGCGCCCTATATATGAATGTTTGGAATTCATTAATATACATGCGTTTAACTACCGAATCCGTGGTATACGAAGCGTTTGTGAATCAGGACGAGAGTTTTCGTAAAGGTCCATTTTACGTGCAAATAACTCCGAATTTGCTTGTATATTTACGAAAGTTTCATGAATGAGGCCCATTGTGCGATGTCGTTCGTGCCCTCACAGCCCTCCTTCAAACAGAAAAGCGCTGCACTCTATCACCTTTTACTGCATTGCGCTCGCACTCCATTTTTTGAGCAGCCCACGTTTGATCTCTCCTCAGGATGGCCACTGCTATGGCCCTGTCCCAAAGGGAACCCTAAGCTCTCGCGATCTTCCTCTGAGTCCACACTTTTGTGATGTAATGCCGCTTTGACTGTTGGGTAGAAGTCAGCTGCGGAGCACTGCAAGAGCGCATATCGGCTGCAAAGGGGGCTTTTGAAACCTAAAATGCCAAATGGGACACCCTACGGTCTTGAAGGCTTAATGGACACACGCACGTGGCTGTTTTTTATAGGATAAAATGCTTACGTTTTACGGAAATGGGTCATACCATTCCCATTGCCTGAGCAAATGAAGTAAAACCCTGCTTATTCAAGGATGCGTATTTATTGCATGGATGGAGCAAACACATAACATAAGTGTCTAAAATGCATAAGCACAGTTCCATTGAATGATAAATTAAATTTAATGTGGTTAAACCCAATTTTAAACTGAATATAAAACTGCGGAAATAACCACATTAACAACAACACTGAAATAAGAGCTCATCTGTCAATAAGGCCCTGTTTACACCTGGTATTAAGATGCATTTTGGTCGATTGGATCACAAGTAGGCGAGGGAGACACATACCCTTTTACACCTGGTGTTCTAATCCGTCACTTTTGTCCACTTTCAACCACTTCTGTCCTGATTTCTTCGAAGGGAGGGTCTATGGGCGGGTAAATGTATGGGCTTTTTCAGATCTTTTGATCTAATGGACAAAATAAGCTCACGCAATTTACATATGAACGCAACTGGAGACAACAGAAAAACATACAGAGAGCAGCAGCTTTCGTTGTGAGTGTGTGTTAGAAATCAGGATTGGTGAGAGAACATCGTGCTTGGTGCGTTTTTAATCTTCAAACCAAACTTGGGTCTCCCGCCGACAAAGTTTAAATCCCGTCTGGCTAGCGCGCTTCCCATAATGTTTATGCATTAGGTCAGTTGGCAGAGGGTAGACAGTCTTTTGTGGCTGTTTGAACACATTCAACAACATGCGCATTTACACTATGAAAGCAATCCGGTCAAATGTGTTTTCAAATACCTCTGGAAGTGGTTGAAAGTGGACAAGCTCAAAGCGTATTAGACCCCATTTACACCTGTATTTAGCGTCGTCCACTTGTGATCCAATCGACCAAAACGCATCTTAATACCAGGTGTAAACAGGGCCGAAGATGCGCATGAAAGTTGCGTTCCTTACTATGGCAAGAGTAGACACCGGGCGTGTTTTATTGAATCATCACAGAATTATCATTGGCTGGTAGAAAGGAAAAGTTGAAAACTGTAGCATTTTATTTTAAATGATAATAAGATAAGGAACCTCACGTCATGCAGAGGTGTTTTACAAAATGTTCTGCATAAAGAGAACAAAAAGGGCTTTTCTCACTATTCCGTGAAGAAAAGTTAGTTTAGGATTAGTAGGGAATGTCCATATTCTCCCTGAATTAATTGAAAACTATCGTTCTGCTCCACGCCAGTGGGCACGCACTGATATTCATTGATGGGCATCTACAAAACACGTGCTGCTCATGCTCTGCTGACTTGCGATGTGAAACTGTTTAAACCAAAGATTTTAGGGACTTTGGTATGTCCCTAAAGTATGTATGATCATCACACCTCAACATTCAGATCTGCGTTCGCAGTAACAGTAAAACTGCATTTAGCATCATTTATCAGCAGGTGGCAGCAAATGATATTACCAAAATAAAACTGCATCTGCTTGACATTAAACAGCTCAATGCAAAATTTGTTTTTTGATTTTACAGTTATGTTGTATACATTGTCACAGGAGTTGGTCTGACACTCCCAGCCATGCTGGCATGTCTTATCATCTTCTTTGCGCTTGGCCCCGATAATGGCTGCTTGCAGCTGTATTTGCAATTGTTATTGGTTTTATCGTATATCAGAGAGGTCACCAGAAAATAGAAACTACAAGCTGAACAACTAAATCTTCTAAACTCCCATGATGATTGACAGTGCTTATTGATAAGCCTCATTGATAACACTGATACCAATCAGCAGGTCAACAAATGGATCAAGTAAAAACTGCTGTAGAAAATGCTGTACAAAAGTTGTTTTAGGGGACAAAGATCAAATGATCATTGATTTTACACTTAAGTATGTTTGTGCTCAAATCTGTTCTTGTGCAGTTGACATGAACAATATTAACACATATTATTAAAGCAATCACATGGGTTGCTGAAAATGTGTTGTGTTTGTCTCTTATACAATCAAAACCCCCAAAGCAAACTACTGTCTGATCAATTAAAAGGTTATCAGATTACTTTATTCAAATCTAGAGCAAGTTCCCTGTTTAATCAGTAACTGAACTTTGACATAGTCTCACTGATAGCAAAAGACCCAAAATAACAGCAACACTGACCGTGACATAGTGGCAGAGCTGGAGTTTGTGTTTCTTTGACCTAGCTCTACGTTTTTTTGGAAAAAACAACTTAAATTAACAAAAAAACAATCTATTGTGTATATGCCATAAAAAGAAAAATGTAGTTCATAAATATTTTTTATTCAAATGCATTATTTTTCCTTAATCCAAAAAGTAGAAAAAAAAAAAAAAAAAAAAAGAAAAAAAAAAATATATATATATATATAAAAGAAAACATTAAAAAATATATATACAAAGAAAAGTAGGAATATAAAAAATGCTAAATCAAAATCTAACAAAAATAATTAGTAAAGAAAATAAAACAAATAAAAACATCTGAAATTTGGGGGCAAAACAAAAAGGGGAAAATGTGCAGAAAAGAAAGGCAAAATAAATATATGAATTCATTTATATATATTAAAAATGTACTTAATATAATAGCCTATATAGTACATGTTAATTAATACATGTATACTAAAACTGCTGTTGCTGCTAATAATAATAATAATAATAATAATACATTGAAAAAATAATGCATAGTTTGCCCCTGATGCCAAAAAAAAGTAAGAACAATATGGGGGAAAATACATCTGGCAGAGAGGGAGCGGATTTTATGGCATTGCCAAATCCAGAAAAATTAGGAGAAAACTCCAGCTTGATCACAACAGCAAAACAAAATGTTCTTGCATCTTAACATGTCTGAATATATTTACAGGTTTGTTTTGTTTTTTTACAATGTCATTCATTTTCTTGTTTATAAAAATGTATTCTTGTAGGCCTATTTATTGATTTATTCACATTTGTTTATTTATTATATAAACATTATTTTCTTCATTGCTCATGTAATGGCCAATGCTTTTGCAATACTGTACAAGTCATGCCAGTAAAGCTCATTTGAATTGAGAGAGAGAGAGAGAGAGAGAGAGAGAGAGAGCGCAGCCCATTGGCAGTGTGCTCACCTGATTGCGGGGCTGCTTTTCATCTTCTGCCGCATCAAAGGGTCATTCCGCCCGCGGCGCTGAGAATGAAGTGATCACCCGCATCGCGTCACCTGCACGGTTACATCTACATTAAAGCTTTTCACCCACAGCATGACCATGAAGAACAGCAAACCGATTGCGCTGGACCGGCGCGATATTCATTCCCTGCTGGATCTGATCGGTGGCTTCGGTGCCGTAGTCGCCGTGGGGATCATTGCCATGCTGTCGGTCTGCGCCGCGTTCTTCATTTACCGATCCTTTAGAGGTCAGCGCGGGAAGGGTGACGAGAATAACGGGAACGAAACGGCGGTTGCAGCGGGAGAAGCGAACTCGGCTCGGACGAGGAAAAGAGAGAGGGATGATCGACCTACCGAGTCAACAGGTAAAACCGGACAATTGTTGAAGCATATAGTAGGCTAAATATTGGTGCGCACATGTGTGAGACTTTTTTGTTTGTTTGTTTGTTTGTTTTTTTGAATACCACTCATAAAATATCACTATTATTTGTCAGATATCACGGTAATATAAATAGAAATCACACCGTGACAGCCATTTACGGTTAAACGGCGAAAAGCTGTCCCGCGGCCCGCGCTGTTTTGGCCAGTCAGAAAACTTAGCCAATCAGAAACGTTTTCTGCATGTCAATCATTTTGCTCGTTTTCTGACAGAAATATGGAGGGCGGGGTTTTGGAGATGGATTATGTTATTGATTGTTATAATCATGTTTGGTAATAATTTTAGCCTTAAATCTAGGTCACACTCCACTTTTGAGCATGAAACATTTCTTTGGATACAGGATATGATGCCACGCTTCTGTTTTTAATAAATAATTACTGACAAAATTTTTTGTGTAATATTACTGACAACATTTTTTTCCAATAAATTCACAGGTAGGCACAAATAATAATAATTAGTAGTATTATTGTTATTATAAATCACCAAAAATGTGGAAATATACACTACCATTTAAAGGTTTGGGGTCAGTAAGATTTAAGGTGTCCACAAAAATTTTAAGAAGCACAACTGTTGTCAACATTGATAATAATAATAAGAAATATTTCTTGAGCAGAAAATACGCATATTACAACGATTTCTGAAGGAGCATGTGACAATGAAGACTGGAGTAATGATGCTGAAAATGTAGCATTTCGCAATATTACTGTTTTTGCTGTATTTTTGATCAAATAAATGCAAAAAAATGTAAGCATTTTACAGGCCGGTATTTATTTGAACGGTTCTATATGTCTACTGTGTATCTTTCCACAAACCTGCAGCTTTGAGGTTTGTGTTCTTTGAATTCATCTACTGTAAGAGGTCAATCTGAGATGTTTTTTTCTTGCATTTATTTGCATAACGAATTGTGATTAGTCTTTTCTTTATTTCTATTAAACCATCTATACCGTTCTTTAGCAAAGAAGCCTAGGCCTATATCTTGAATATGTCCAAAACCTGAAAAAATTGTACCTTTGCGTGTATATAAAAATACCAAAAACACCAAAGCTTGTCCGAATGTTTGCGTAACATCCTTTGGTGGCTATGATATGCCACAATCTTGTTGAAAGTTTTACAGTGACTATCTTGTTCAGCTGCCAAAATACAAGATGCACTGAATGTCATGACAAAGTGCAACGTTAAAACCAGCTCTGATGCGGCATTTCATTTCAAAGAGCCAAAGTCTGAAACGAAACCGTACTCTTTTTCTGCCCTGTAAGCACTGGTATTTTCTTCTAGAAATGTAAATCTAGTTAGTACTAAAATCATAAGCTTATTCTCACTGATCTGAATTGTTGTTTTCAGTGCTCTAGCATTCGAGTGTTTAGCTGTGTTTAACATTTGCTCGGTTACATTGCTGCTCGATTACTGAGGAATTTTGAATGATTTATTAATAGATGAATAAACATTGTGCAAGGTCCATCAGTAAGTAACCTACTTCTAGCCACAGGTCATATGTACATATTTGCACTTTTCCTATAAACGGATAGTTTTTCACCTTACAAAACACAATGAAAACATAATGCACAAATAACATTTTGAGTAAAAAAAAGAATGAAAAAAATGGAAAGAGAGAGAAAAGATGATCTGTTCTTTGCTAAAAGAATTCCTATATCATTTTTTGATCAGTTGAAAGCGCATGTGACGTGGCTAATGCATTTTTGTTCTCTTTTAGGAGAATGTCAGGATGGAAAGTGTTTCAGCGAATCCAGTAACCTCTCAGACACAGACAACATGCTCCTTCCCACTGAGATATCAGAAAAGGACCTGAATGAAAGCACTCTTAAGGACATGGAGGAGATTACAGATGAGCTTCTAACGGACCTAGAACGCGAAATGCGAGACAAAACGGATTCTGATCCGAATCAGTGGGTAGAAACGGATCCTGATGAAAACACGGAATGTGAGGATCATATTCAGGATGATGATGGTGGTGGACGTGAGGTTTTGGCTGATGTGAGTGTACGATCGACGCAATTAGATTGCCAACGTGAGGAATATCTCGACAAATCTGAGACGGGACTGAGTGTAGACGCAGATGAACCATCTGAAACTGAAAGCGCTCAGGAGTTCATTTATCAGAGACGTCATCAAGATCATGTCACTAGTTCTTCTTCAGACCAAGCGGTTAAACCATCCAATCCTAGTAAGATCCCATTAGAGGAAGACAACAAGACGTCAACGGTGGAGGGAGCGAGCAAAAACTTCGAAGATCAGCATGACTGGCGTTTTCCACGAACAAATAACTTCGATTGCTGTTGCTATGATAATAAGACTATGGTCAACCAGAGCAACAGGTTTGACTTCCACAACTACTTGGGCTTCCACACTGATAATACCTTCCTCGTTGGGTCTTCAACACAGGTGAGCCTCTCACATATGTCTGTTGAGAAGAAAACCAATGAAGATAGAGTGCCAATGGAGGAGAATCTTGAAAAGAATGAGATCAGCATAATGGACGCCATTATGGACAATAACGAGTGGCTAAACGTAGGTGCACCAGAGTTCAGAGATCTTCCCTGGCTTACGCCAACTGCAACCAGCACTGAAGAAAAACAGACGCAGCTGGAAAAAGAAGGGCAAGTCAAGACTGGTTTAGCCAAAGAGGACGAAGGACCAGCGAATAAAAGAGTAGCAACTGTTCCGCCTTTATCGCAAGGGGTTAGCGTAACCTTCAGGATTCACTACATCACATACTCTCCTAGCCAGCTGGTGGCTGTTACCGGGAGCCTGCAGGAGTTGGGGGCCTGGGAGAGTTTCGTTCCACTCCACCGAGCCAAGGACGGGTTCTGGGCCAACACTATCACCCTCCCCATGGAGAGCCAGGTGGAGTGGAAGTTCATCCTGGTGGAAGATGGAAGGATCTCTCGCTGGGAGGAGTGTGGAAACCGCTATCTCTTTTTAACTAGCCAAGATGAAGAAGTCTATCTTGACAAGTGCTGGGGATGGTGCTGAACTCAGAGGTGACTATCTGCTACACTCTTAAAAATAAAGGTTCTTTATTGGCATCTATGGTTCCACAAAAAACCCATGGAAGCTTTCCATTACGTTCTTTGCACTAATAAAGAACTGTTCATCAAAAGGTTCTTTGAGGAACCCAGAATGGTTCTTCTATGGCATTGCTGCGAAAACCACCTTTTAGAACCTTTATTTTTAAGATTGTAGGGCTGCACGATTAATCCAAAAAAAAAAAAAAAAAAAATCACAGTATGACTGCAATATGTCTGCTCCACATGATCTCCATATCTGCATCTGCTCTGAGTTTGGGTCGCTTTAACATGCATTTGGGAACGCAACTTTTGCCAAAAAATCTTACCATACTTGTAATGAGAAGTGCTTTTCAACAAAAGACTAACTTTGATGGGTGTCTGCAGTTTTCCATCAAAATAAATGATTGGTTTAATGTTTGAAAATAAACAATTAGGACAGCCATAAATATTAGTATTGTAATTTTACAGTTGCAAAATAAAATTATTATTATTATATTATTTTTCATAAATACTCAATTTTTTATTTTAAAATGAAATATTACAATATTTCCCCGGATTTTTAAAAAGTTGAATTTTAAATCACAATCTCAAATTATATCAAATATAGCAATTAAATTTTCCCCCCAAATCGTGCAGCCCTACTGTCTTCTTCCAGCTCTATATAGCAATAATAATCCAGAGTGCATTATTGAAACCCAATATGTAAGATTATATTATAATATTGTTGATTATTAATGAATAATGTCAATAAAGCATGAGGCTGTGGAACTGTTACTATAGCAATAAGATTATAACATTACAAATATGCACTTTTTTACGTCAATAAATGATATGTGTGTTGATTATATCCAATTGTACTGAAAGTGTCTGCCCTTAAAACTATAATCCTGTAACAGCAACGTACCAAAATGGAGAAAATCCACAAAAAAAGTCTTTCATGTATAAGGGAAAATCCTAATGCTTCAGAGGATAAAGTGTATCTCCATTCTGAGAATGTTTTGTGTGCACTATTATTTTAATCTATAATGTTGCAACAATTACACTGATCTTTTCATGATCTCACTCTTATATTTAACTTTAGGCTGGAAACATACTCTATGCAAGTGCACAAATGCCAACATGAACGCTTGGTTGATGCAAATATGCAGTCCCAGTGTACATATAAGAAACCTTAGTTCTCAGGTGGAGTTTCCTTCCAATATTTCTGAATTTGTTATTCAGGTTTCTAGCTATGCACTTGTTGATGTCCAGTGTGAATTTCTTCAAACTTTTGCTCTGTCACGACAGTATTTGATCTAGAATAGAAAACTGAATGCAGAGGAAGTCAATTAGTGCTAATTCCCGCTATAGCGCCCCTTGTGGTGATATTGACGCTGCGTCCGAAATTGAATATCTCACAACTATATAGAATGCGAAAAACGGTACGCCAACAGAGTAGTATGTCATAATATTCAAAAAACAGTAAGTCCCCAGATGACCTACTTCTAGTGAGATTCTGAAGTGCGCATTCGATAGACACTTTGCTATCCCATGAGGCTACGGGAGAGGATTTATGAATGGCAGTGAAGCGACCTGGTAGGTCAACTGACAATAATAACAACATGGCGGATGTAGTACGTCCGGATTACATTCATACTACCCACATTCATACTACATAGACCTTATTTTTTTTAATGGTCGCAAATTAAATTAAAATTCAAATGTTGTGCCTACTCAGACAGTATGCGATTTCAGACGCAGCGTGAGAATACAACATGTAGTTATTCTACATTTTGAATGTTCTTCACACTAAGAAAAAAATGGTTATTTTAAGAACGGATCGCCGTAAAGGTTCCTTGAGGAAAACTTCTTCTATGGCATCGCTGTGAAACCCCCCTTTTGGAATCTTTATTTTTTAAGAGTGTTGCTCTGTCACAACAGTATTTGATCTGAAAGAGGAAACTGAATGGGCCCCTTGTGGTGACACTGAGAATGCAACATGTTGTGCTGCATTTTGAATGGCTGACACATTTCAGCTTGAATTGCTAGAAACTTTAGCGTTTTCTTACTTGCATAGTGTATCTTTCAGGCCTGTGATATGATTGTCCTGTATGCGAATGCTTTGTGAACTGCTTGAGCAATGCAAAACACCGACCAGCCAAAAAAACAATTTTCTTTGTAGCAGTGTGACATCCTACTCTGATTCTACTATGTTAAATGCTGACATAAAATCTGGACTGTTTGCATACAGCCATTCCCTAAATCACAAGCTAAACGGCTGCTGTATCTTTGATTCTATTACACCATTTAAATACGTGACAATGACATCAGCATTCCTGCTGATGACATCACTGTAGCTTTTTGTTTGCCATCACTGTCAACTGCATGTAGAACACTCTAATTTAGTCCCTACAGAGATTTTATGCTTTTTAGTTTAAGTAGAAATGATTTTGTAAAAATGTGAATATATTTTTATTGTTTCACAATGACTGCCTTAAAACGAATAACCTTTGCTGCTTACACTTTTGACTAAATGTGTTTATTTGTCTTTTGGCTTCAACTGTTTTGTTTTTCTGTGAAATTCAGGTGTAATACTGTTTCTGACCTTTAAACGTATGTTTAACTGTCAATCAGTAAATGTCACTCAGCAAATGACTTGATTCAATAAAGTAAATTATTATATTAACAATTTAACAATTTGTTGCTCACTGTATATTACATCTTTCACTTAAGGACAAATACTGTTGTAATACACACACACACACACACATATACATTATGACCACCTTCCTAATATTGTGTTGGTGGCACCAAGATGTTAGCAGCAGATCCTTTTAGTCAGACCAGGCCACCTTCTTCCATTGCTCCGTGGTCCAGTTCTGATGCCCACGTGCTCACTGTTGGCGCTTTCGGCGGTGGACAGGGGTCAGCATGGGCACCCTGACTGGTCTGCGGCTATGCAGCCCCATACGCAACAAACTGCGATGCACTGTGTATTCTGACACCTTTCTCTCAGAACCAGCATTAACTTCTTGAGCAATTTGAGCTACAGTAGCTCGTCTGTTTGATCGGACTACACGGGCCAGCCTTCGCTCCCCACGTGCATCAATGAGCCTTGGCCACCCATGACCCTGTCGCCGGTTCACGGTTTTGATAGATACTGACCACTGCAGACCGGGAACACCCCACAAGAGCTGCAGTTTTGGAGATGCTCTGACCCAGTTGTCTAGCCATCACAATTTGGCCCTTGTCAGACTCGCTCAAATCCTTATGCTTGTCCATTTTTGCTACTTCTAACACATCAACTTTGAGGACAAAATGTTCACTTGCTGCCTAATATATCCCACCCACTAACAGGTGCCGTGATGAAGAGATAATCAGTGTTATTCACTTCATCTATCAGTGGTCATAATGTTATGCCTGATCGGTCTATATATACTGTATGTATGTGTATATACATATATACCAGGGCCTTTTACAAACTATCATGGATAAGGGGAAAGATCATGAGCAAAAATAAGTAAAATTGTGAAACTGGCACACCAATCTTCCTTTTGGATAAGATTGTATTTATCTTCCCAGCACAGGTTGAAGAGATGATTACAGAAGCACTGAATACGTCTGTAAAGTTTGTACACAACTGTCAAAACTTACTAAAAATCAATATAACTTTCTTGGCCAAGTCTGAACATGGGCTTGAATGCAAATGATTCTTGGTGACCTTGACATGCGGACAATATGACAAACTACCGTAATCACAAACTCGACTTTGCTGTCCTAATGAAAATCAAAGGGAAATGAATCATGTCCTCATCACAAGCTGTTATATTGCAGTGCTTATTTGCTTCAGTCCACTGCAGCACTATTTGCTGTTTTACTCCCCAAACACACAGTGACTTTGGCCTCTGACTGGATCATGAAACATTTATGGGTTCAAAGGAAGTTTGAGTCGGATGTGATGGAACATTCTCAATGTAATGCAAGATTTCATATTCTTCTCTATGACATCATTGCAATCCTTGTATTCTTTTTATTCCACTCAGAGAATTTTCTATGTATGTGTGACATAGAAACAGATCTAGAGCATTTGCATATGAGTTTGCCAGTGCACCACAGACCTGTAAATGATTCATTTTACCACAACAAGAGACGTAATTTAAGGTCAGAAAACTAACATACTTAAAAAAGAGAGATAAAAGTGATAAAAATGAAAACCAGTTGGCTTACACAATTATATGCCTGTCAAAGCAAATGCAGTCTGGAATTCATAAACATCTAAACTGTTCAGTGTGGGGTCGGTTAGATTTTTATCGTTTTTGAAAGAAGTCTCTTCTGCTCACCAAGGCTGCATTTATTTGATCAAAAATACAGTAAAAACAGTAATATTGTGAAATATTATTTCAATTTAAAATAACCGTTTTCTATGTGAATATATTGTAAAATGTAATTTATTCCTGTGATCAAAGCTGAATTTTCAGCATCATTACTCCAGTCTTCAGAAATCATTTTAATATGATGATTTGCTGCTCAAGTAACATTTCTGATTATTATCAATGTTGAAAACAGCCGCACATTATGTTTGTGGAAACCACAATACGTTTTTCAGGATTCTTTGATGAACAACTTATAAGCATTTAAACTGCCTTGCGACAGTAAATACACTAATGCAAAGAGTTTTGATGAAGGCTCCAGACAGAGATAGAAAAGGGGTCATCTCTGAATATCCCAGCCCTCCTCGGAGAGAACGGACTTCTGACTCTAGTCTAAAACAGGTTTAGCTTTCAGTGACCTAGTTTATCTTTTCAGAAGAAAAGTTTAAACCAGCCTAAAGTGTCCGTAGTTTGCTGCCAAGTTTGTTTTCACTGGTCAGGCTGGTGTATTTTTTTGTTTTTAGACGCTGAGAGACCAACAAACTACTCAAAGCTAGTTTAAGCATTTGGGGTATTTTTTCAGGGATAACTTGATTCAATGCACATTTTAAAATGGGCACTTAAAATTGACCTGATTGGTTAATACAGTGTTCCAGTCGTGCTAAATAGACAAAATAGCAAGAGCTATGATGCTAAATGTTTCGTTTAAAGCACAGAACTAAACTGTTAACTGTTTACATTTGTTTACTATATCTTTCAAGTATTAAATACAATATTTTGTCAAAATCACATCCACATTGACCCTTACAAAAACCGTGATATCATGGCACTGTTGGATTTCCATATTCATATTCATCAATGGTGCTTAAAAGGCTCTATAAGGTACTTCAAAAAATCCATAGTATTACCATTTCAATAGCGTCCAAAAAATCCCCCACACATTTTCAATTGTAAATTGTATGGTAATACACTTATGTATTGAAGGAGTTTAGTTTGCATCATTCTGTTGATCTACAGTCAGTTCAGATACTCTGTGTGTTTATTTTAAAGGTGTTGCTATTGCTTTTATTAGCAATCTCATTTACACCCTTCAGGCTTCACTATATTCTCCTGTGAGTTTCTATGACAAGCAAATTTACAGCCAATTGACACCAGAGAGAAGGGATTTACTCAAATATGCTACAGCCAAAGGGGAGTTTATGTATCATATGACAAGTTATGACATTTTAGATCTGTGCAAATTTAAAGGTGCAATTGTGTTGCAGAGTTTGACCTCTGACCTCTGTATACATCTGTATGGTATAGGGTTAGATCTTCACCTTGAGCCAGAAATGATTTATGGGCTGTGTTTGAGCATATACACTACAGTTCACTTTATGTTTTTGAAAGAAGTCTCTTCTGCTTACCAAGGCTGCATTTATTTGAACACAAATACAACAAAAACAATAATATTGTGAGATATTATTACAATTTTAAATAACTGTTTTCTATTTAGATATATTTCAAAATGTAATTTATTCCTGTGATGCAAAGCTGAATTTTCAGCATCATTACTCCAGTCTTCAGTGTCACATGATCCTTCAGAAATCATTCTAATATGATGATTTGCTGCTCAAGAAACATTATTTTATTATTATCAATGTTAAAACCATGTGCTGCTACATATTTTTGTGAAAACCATGATACATGTTTTTAGGATTGTATGAATAGAACATTCAAAAGAACAGAATTTTTTTTAAATATAATATTTTTACTGTTACTTTTGATCAATTTGATGCATCCTTGCTGAATAAAATAACTCATCACTCTAAAAAATCCTGGGTTGTTTCAACCTTGATTACCCCTTCAAGGTCGTTCAGAAATCTTGGAGTAACCTTTGATGACCAGCTGTCCTTCAAAGACCATATTTCAAAGACAGCTTACGCTGCACAACATCAGGAAGATCAGACCATTCCTTACAGAGCATGCAACACAGCTTCTCGTCCAGGCCCTGTTCATTTCTAGGCTTGACTACTGCAATGCGCTTCTGGCTGGACTTCCATCGTGTGCGATCAAGATGCTTCAAATGATTCAGAACGCAGCGTCACGTCTTGTCTTCAACGAGCCCAAAAGGGCCCATGTCACACCTCTCTTCATCTCTCTGCACTGGCTACCACTCGCTGCTCGCATCAAGTTCAAGGCATTGACGCTTGCTTACAAATCCACCTCAAGCTCAGCACCCGTATACTTCGACTCGCTCCTACGAGTCTACATCCCCACCAGAAGCCTTCGCTCGGCAAAGGAGCGACGGCTCGTGGTACCACCACAGAGAGGCATGAAATCCCTTTCCAGAACATTTTCGTTCACTGTTCCTTGCTGGTGGAACGATCTCCATCCGGAATGCTGAATCACTGACAACATTCAAAAGACATCTGAAAACTCATCTCTTCCGTGAGCACTTCCATCCATCCCTATTCTAGCTTATGCTACTCTAAGCAATGTCCAAAACTTAGTATTTCAGGCACTTTTTGTGATTTTTCACCTCTTCATGACGGATCGCATCCTGTATTCCTCAGTTGTAAGTCGCTTTGGATAAAAGCGTCTGCTAAATGAATAAATGTAAATGTAACCCATGTTTGGGTCAAATATGGACAAACCCAACCAGTGGGTTTAAAATCTGAATATAAAAATTGAAACCAACGGTTGGGTTTGTCCATATTTTGACCCAAACATGGGTTGAAACAACCCAGGATTTTTTAGAGTGCTCTGACACCAAATATTTGAATGGTAGTGACATAGTTAGGTCTATCATTTCATATAGGCCTGGTGATAAATTAGGGAATAACAATCCTGCCTTGTATCCCAGAGGTCCTCAGTTCTAACCCTGCTAAAGGATGATTCATGAACTGAAGTGTTGCTCAGTTACCTAATCACCACTGTGCCCTTGGGCTCCAGGGGAACTGTCCCTGCAGTAAGTGCACTGGGTGTTAACACAACACTAAAACTGTTAAAAGGAACAGTTCACGCCAAAATTTCTCTCATCATTTATTGTCCCTCCCATTGTGAAAAAGACGTACACTTTAGCATACCTTTAAAAAGAGTACTAATTAAGGAAATATTATAGCTGCTTTAAAATGATATAGGCTATATGTAGAATTCAGAAACCCTTGTTATTAGCGACACCGTTAAGTGAACTGCAGCCACCAACTTATTGCTCATGTAACGTATAAGAGACTTAACGTGATTCAATGCCCCGATATACTCACAGCGAAGTTCTTTTTGTTCTTCGCTTGGGGGTAAAGCTAGATAAATTTCAGTGATATGTTAAAGGGATAGTTCACCCAAAAATGAAATTTACTCCATAATTTACTCACCCTCAAGCCATCCTAGGTGTATATGACTTTCTTCTTCCAGACGAACACAATCGGAGTTATATTAAAAAATATCCTGGCTCTTCCAAGGTTTAAATGAGACTTTAGTAAATGAGACTTTGAAGGTCAAAAAAGCACATCCATCAATTATAAAAGTAATCCATACGGCTCCGGGGGATTAATCAAGGCCTTCTGAAGCGAAGCAATGCGTTTTTGTAAGAAAAATATCTATATTTAAATCTTTATAGCCTAAAATAACTAGCTTCTGGCAGATGACCGTATGCAAGTCGACTTCTGCCAAAAGAGTGACCTGTGACCCGACGCATGACGCATTGACAAACGCGGAATTGCTGCGGATAGAGCAAAACAAAACAACGGTCACGAATTAGAAGTCTAAACCGAGAATTTTTAAAGAGAAATGTTGGTGGATTTCGATAAAAGAGAAGAGGAGCTTGAGTTTGTTGCCCAGCCCTATTTGTTTGAACCGCGAGAGGAGTCAAAGCTCACGCTACTCCTACATCCTATGTCATACATCGCGAGAGTTACTCTTTTGTCGCAAGTCGACTTGCGTACGGTCATCTGCCGGAAGCTAGTTATTTTAGGCTATAAAGATTTAAACATTGATAAAAACACATGGCTTCGCTTCAGAAGGCCTTTATTAACCCCCCGGAGCCATATGGATTACTTTTTGAATGGATGGATGTGCTTTTTTGACCTTCAAAATCTCATTTACTATTCACTCCCATTATAAAGCTTGGAAGAGCCAGGGCATTTTTTTTATATAACTCTGATTGTGTTCGTCTGAAAGAAGAAAGTCATATACACCTAGGATTGCTTGAGGGTGAGTAAATCATGGGATCATTTTCATTTTGGGGTGAACTATCCCTTTAAAGAACATCCAGACGAAATGTGCTGCATGCTTTCCTCTCAATAACAAAATAAAAAGACAACACATATGACAACGGTGAGAAAACAGCAGTTAAGAAAGCATCTGATCATAGCGATGTGGATGTTTGCACCAGCTCTGCGATTCACTGGCATCATGTCGACATGAAGTCATTAAAATTACACTGTTATGATAGTTTGATTATAAAGTATATTTGAGACTATATGAGACTATATAGATCTATGTGAGACTATAGTTTGAATTAACCCTTTTTGTTGCATGATACATTGACATTACAGTACAGAACAGCCCTTTCGGCATCCTGAACATTGTATAAACCTTTCATGTGTCATTGAACGGAAGAACATCCCGAGTCCTTCACATAAAAATCTACAGGCTTTCACAAGCAACCTAGGAAGTTAGGGAAGGTCTCGTTTTTTAAGTTTCGTTACAAGCAATAAAACATGGCAATAAAAAAGTGAATAATACATGAATATTCTTACATAGCCCCTTTAAGGGCAAACTGATAATATTTTCGGACATTGTTATTTACAATTAATCAGCCTAGTATAGTAAATTTATATTAAATGCTGTTAGTTGAACTTAAAAGTGGGCCTACTAAAGTGGGCCAAAAAAGCACTTTTATTTTAATTTATCATTTAACATATCGTCGGTTAATGTGTAGGCTACTGTTGAATGTACTGACAAGCATTTATGGTAAACTAAAATATATTTATAAATATATTTATAACACATTTGTAATGATTACGTTGCAATTTAGTTAGTTATTTCATTTATTTAATTAAAGTACAACTTTAAATGTAATATTAAACAACACATTTATAATCAAGTATTTTACATGTGCTTTAGTAGTCAACACATCAATTTAAGTGTACATCTTTAAAGCATGACAAAAGATTATTAAACATAATGATTTAAAATGTACTTTGAAGTACAACTTTTAATTTGGCATTTTTACAAAGTGCACTTTTTGAAAGTGTACTTAAGTGTGTTAAGAAACGTAACATACTTAAGTGGCCTTTATTAAGTACAGTTTTTAAAATATATATATAATGTGTACTTTGAAGATTTGAAGTAAACTACAAGTGCACATTGAATACAATGAAGTGCACTTCTTTTTCACAAGGGTCATGTCATTTTGAATTCGCTAAAAACACTTGCACTCCATTGTAGCTCTCAAATCTCATTATTGCATTAAATACATTCAGATATGCCACTTCAAAACATCCATAACAAACACACACTAAAACTGATGTGCCTCCATGTAGACACTCACACAGTTAAGCATTACTGGCTTTAATAGAAATTCGCTGTACTTGAGACTATTAATAAAACATATCTCTCTCTCATACTGCTAAAGCCACATGACTGCTGTTGCCCTTCAACAGACCGCGCTATAAAAGGATAGTGTGTGTATGAAAGGCCAGACCACAGAAATAGCCTCCCTGGATAATATAGCAAACCCACGGCGCTGATGGCCTTTAGTGAGCTATAGTGTCATTGTCATGCCTGCTCCATTTATTCAGTTAGAAGATTACACTGCAAAATCTATCTTTAATTATGTTATTCCAGCACATTTTCACTACCGTCACCACTTTACAATGCAAAACTTTCATCCAAAATTTAGTCTAATTAAGTTTTGATACCTTATTTAATTATTGATGCGCTAGAAGCTGGTATGTTGAAGCAATTTCCAAGTAAAAGGATGTGCAGCGATTTCATCATTTCACTGCAAGCAAGTTCATTGACTTGATGGGTTTCAGATGGATTGGAGAGTAACTAAGGACTCTGAGCACACTTTGATCACGTGAATGCTGAAACTAGCTCTTAACCAAGTGGTCGGCAGCTATGGGTTTATCACTGAGTGTGTTTGCAGCAATGTGCTGATAATTATAAAGCAATCAGCTCATTCAATAAACCTGACAACACAAGAAAACCATTCGATTGGAAAGGATCTTGTTTCGGACATGCTCAAACTGAATAAACCAGTAACAGTGTTTACATGCAGAGCGAAATCGGGGTAAAGGCCACAAATCCACATGCGCTGATTGTTTTTCCCCTAGATTATACACTACTGTTCAAAAGTTTGCAATTATGACTTGTTTTTTTTTTTTTTTTTATATATATATATATATATATATATATATATATATATATATATATATATATATATAAAGAAGTCTCTTCTGCTCACTAAGGCATAATTTATTTGATTTGATAAGGCTACAATTTAGAATAACTTTTTTTTTTTATTTCAAAAAATTTAAAAAAAAATTATTGTGATGGCAAAGCTGAATTTTCTATTCTGAATGGTCTATTCTTTTCAATTCTCTTTTATGTGTATTATACACCAATCAGGCATAACATTATGACCACCTTCCTAATATTGTGTTGGTCCCCCTTTTGCTGCCAAAACAGCCCTGACCCATCGAGGCATGGACTCCACTAAACCCCTGAAGGTGTGCTGTGGTATCTGGCACCAAGATGTTAGCAGCAGATCCTTTAAGTCCTGTAAGTTGCGAGGTGGGGCCTCCATGGATCGGACTTGTTTGTTCAGCACATCCCACAGATGCTCGAATTGGATTGAGATCTGGGGAATTTGGAGGCCAAGTCAACACCTCAAACTCGTAGTTGTGGGGAATACCAGGAAATACCGTTTCTATGAAAGGGTGTACATGGTCTGCAACAATGCTTAGGTATCCACCCTATTCCACATGGATGGCAGGACCCAAGGTTTCCCAGCAGAACATTGCCCAAAGCATCACACTGCCTCCGCCGGCTTGCCTTCTTCCCATAGTGCATCCTGGTGCCATGTGTTCCCCAGGTAAGCGACACACACGCACCCGGCCATCCACGTGATGTAAAAGAAAACGTGATTCATCAGACCAGGCCACCTTCTTCTATTGCTCCGTGGTCCAGTTCTGATGCTCACGTGCCCACTGTTGGCGCTTTCGGCGGTGGACAGGGGTCAGCATGGGCACCCTGACTGGTCTGCGGCTATGCAGCACCATACGCAACAAACTGCGATGCGCTGTGTATTCTGACACCTTTCTATCAGAACCAGCATTAACCTCTTGAGCAATTTGAGCTACAGTAGCTCGTCTGTTTGATTGGACCACACGGGCCAGCCTTCGCTCCCCACGTGCATCAATGAGCCTTGGTCACCGGTTCACCACTGTTCCTTCCTTGGACCACTTTTGATAGATACTGACCACTGCAGATCTGGAACACCCCACAAGAGCTGCAGTTTTGGAGATGCTCTGACCCAGTCGTCTAGCCATCACAATTTGGCTCGTCAAACTCGCTCGCACGCTTGCCCATTTTTCCTGCTTCTAACACATCAACTTTGAGGACAAAATGTTCACATGCTGCCTAATATATCCCACCCACTAACAGGTGCCGTGAAGAAAGAGATAATCAGTGTTATTCACGTCACCTGTCATAATGTTATGCCTGATCGACTCACATAGCCTATATACATATGAGATATTTATGATTAATATGGATAAGTGTGTGTATTTGTTTGTTATACTGTTTATTGTGGCACTGAAAGATGATACTGTGTCTACGAAATGGCTTTTATTTTTGAACACTGATGCTATTTTACTGGCAAACTCTCAGCACTTCTCAGCATGCAAATGTTGTGTGCATTACATAAATACAGGAAAAACAAGCTGTCTGCTGTAGCGCCACTGTTTATTATTCACACTCATAAACATCTTAATCAAATTAAACATCAAAACCAAATTTAATTATGTACTTTAAACATTTAGAAAACATGTTTCTATTAAAATTAGACAGTGTAAAGAGACCACCCAGACATTTATAGCTCAGTCCAGATTTTGAAAATTAAAGCCTGTGCGTGTTCACGTTTTTCAGTGAACACATTTTTGATTAGACAGCTGAAACTATGGTATGCTGGCTCATGTAGGATGCTTCAATCTGCAATTATTAAATATCCTAAAAGCTCAAAACTGGAATGAATTAGTGTTCATGTGTGTTTAGCACCCTCTTAAGGTCTCAGTATGTAACACTCATATGGCAACTCAAACCTCCTCGTCCTCCAAATGAGATCACGGGTTCATGTACAGTCTAGGAGAATGTTTGTGTTTAAACTTTTAGATAAAATGTTATTCTATTTATTAGTTCAATACTAATCAAGGAACATTTTTGGGCTCTTGTTTATGAAACTTATTTTTGATCAATGCAATAGGCTATAGTGTCTTTGTTTTTTGTGTAAAGAGTTGCTCATGCATAATGTAGGCCTATTTATGAGTATCCCAAATAAACAAATTAGATATATGGGGAGGTTCAATTCAATCTAGGATTCAGCATTTTGCATCGCAATTATGGGAAAATAATAACATGCCTTTAGACTGTTTCCAAAACACTCTCACTACTCTTGAATCACTGTCTAATGACAAAAGTGAAAGAGACCACCATCCAAAATGGTATTTATATTAAAGGGATAGTTCAACCAAAAATGACAATTCTGTCATTAATTACTCACCTTCATGTCGTTCCAAACCCCTAAGACTATCATTCATCTTCAGAACACAAATTATGAAATCTGAGAGCTTTCTGTCTCTCCATTGACAGCTACGCAACTACCACTTTGATGCTTCAAAAACTAACATAAAGAGATCGTAAAACTAATCCATATGAATTGAGCAGTTTACTCCAAAGTTTCTGAAGAGACATGATCGCTTTATATGATGAACAGATTGAATTCAGACTTTTATTCACATGGACTGCATCTGAAAACTGATAAATGCTGCTTTCGGAGGACACATTCCAAAGTAGGAAGGCATCAAGGCACGTCCGAATCCAAAGTTAGCTTCACTTCCTGTCTCCTGAGATACCGCCATCTGATCGATTTTTGAAGACAGCATATATCCTTCGCTGCCTTTGATATCCCACAATCCTGTGCTTTCCATTCTGTGACAGTTGAGCTAAAAAAGAAAGATGTCGCCTTAAAGTTGCGGTTGGTGGTCAGTTTGTGTGTAAATGTACTTTTTTGACCAACGTTATCAAATTTTGATGTCAATTCTAGCGAATTCAAAGTCATTGTAGTAATTAAATATTTGCTTAGTTTTCACCAAAGCTCTCTCTATTTTGCTGTAGATCATTAAACCATTACAATTCCTTAGAAGTCTGTCCGAAATCAGTTTTGTGAGGTGCCTTCATGCACAAATGCTGCCTGCAAAGTCATTGCCTGATAGGGCAGTGAGGCAACAAGTCAGCTGCCTAAGTTTTCGGACGCAGCCATATAAACATTCATCAACTCACACATCAGTTGTGGTAAACGGAAGCTGAAGCATGTTCACCTGACATGCAAGAACCACTGAGGTTCATTCTCGTGTTAAGCAGCACGTTTGAACTTAGGAACCAATGAGGTTCATTCTCATGTTAGGCAGCACGTTTGAGCTTCCGCCAGAACCAGTGAGGTTCATTCTCGTGTTACGCAGCACGTTTGAGCTTCCTCAGGAACCACTGAGGTTCATTCTCGTGTTACGCAGCACGTTTGAGCTTCCTCAGGAACCACTGAGGTTCATTCTCGTGTTACGCAGCATGTTTGAGCTTCCGCCAGAACCAATGAGGTTCATTCTTGTGTTACGCAGCACGTTTGAGCTTCCGCCAGAACCAATGAGGTTCATTCTCGTGTTACGCATCACGTTTGAGCTTCCTCAAGAACCAATGAGGTTAATTCTCGTGTTATGCAGCACGTTTGAGCTTCCGGCAGAACCAATGAGGTTAATTCTCGTGTTACGCAGCACGTTTGAGCTTCCACAAGAACCAATGAGGTTAATTCTCGTGTTACGCAGCACGTTTGAGCTTCCACAAGAACCAATGTGGTTCATTCTCATGTTAGGCAGCACGTTTGAGCTTCCGCCAGAACCAATGAGGTTCATTCTCGTGTTACGCAGCACGTTTGAGCTTCCACAAGAACCAATGAGGTTCATTCTCATGTGTTATACAGCACGTTTGAGCTTCTGCAAGAACCAATGAGGTTTATTCTTGTGTTACGCAGCACGTTACTTTGAGCTTTCACAAGAACCAATGAGGTTCATTCTCGTGTTACGCAGCACGTTTGAGCTTCCGCAAGAACCAAAGACGTTCATTCTCATGTGTTATACAGCACGTTTGAGCTTCTGTGAGAACCAATGAGGTTCATTCTCGTGTTACGCAGCACGTTTGAGCTTCTGTGAGAACCAATGAGGTTCATTCTCGTGTTACGCAGCACGTTTGAGCTTCCACAAGAACCAATGAGGTTCATTCTCGTGTTACGCAGCACGTTTGAGCTTCCTCAGGAACCACTGAGGTTCATTCTCGTGTTACGCAGCACGTTTGAGCTTCCTCAGGAACCACTGAGGTTCATTCTCGTGTTACGCAGCATGTTTGAGCTTCCGCCAGAACCAATGAGGTTCATTCTTGTGTTACGCAGCACGTTTGAGCTTCCGCCAGAACCAATGAGGTTCATTCTCGTGTTACGCATCACGTTTGAGCTTCCTCAAGAACCAATGAGGTTAATTCTCGTGTTACGCAGCACGTTTGAGCTTCCACAAGAACCAATGAGGTTAATTCTCGTGTTACGCAGCACGTTTGAGCTTCCACAAGAACCAATGAGGTTCATTCTCATGTTACGCAGCACGTTTGAGCTTCCGCCAGAACCAATGTGGTTCATTCTCATGTTACGCAGCACGTTTGAGCTTCCGCCAGAACCAATGAGGTTCATTCTCGTGTTACGCAGCACGTTTGAGCTTCCACAAGAACCAATGAGGTTCATTCTCATGTTACGCAGCACGTTTGAGCTTCCGCCAGAACCAATGAGGTTCATTCTCGTGTTACGCAGCACGTTTGAGCTTCCGCAAGAACCAAAGACGTTCATTCTCATGTGTTATACAGCACGTTTGAGCTTCTGTGAGAACCAATGAGGTTCATTCTCGTGTTACGCAGCACGTTTGAGCTTCTGTGAGAACCAATGAGGTTCATTCTCGTGTTACGCAGCACGTTTGAGCTTCCACAAGAACCAATGAGGTTCATTCTCGTGTTACGCAGCACGTTTGAGCTTCCTCAGGAACCACTGAGGTTCATTCTCGTGTTACGCAGCACGTTTGAGCTTCCTCAGGAACCACTGAGGTTCATTCTCGTGTTACGCAGCATGTTTGAGCTTCCGCCAGAACCAATGAGGTTCATTCTTGTGTTACGCAGCACGTTTGAGCTTCCACCAGAACCAATGAGGTTCATTCTCGTGTTACGCATCACGTTTGAGCTTCCTCAAGAACCAATGAGGTTAATTCTCGTGTTACGCAGCACGTTTGAGCTTCCACAAGAACCAATGAGGTTAATTCTCGTGTTACGCAGCACGTTTGAGCTTCCACAAGAACCAATGAGGTTCATTCTCATGTTACGCAGCACGTTTGAGCTTCCGCCAGAACCAATGTGGTTCATTCTCATGTTACGCAGCACGTTTGAGCTTCCGCCAGAACCAATGAGGTTCATTCTCGTGTTACGCAGCACATTTGAGCTTCCACAAGAACCAATGAGGTTCATTCTCATGTTACGCAGCACGTTTGAGCTTCCGCCAGAACCAATGAGGTTCATTCTCGTGTTACGCAGCACGTTTGAGCTTCCACAAGAACCAATGAGGTTCATTCTCATGTGTTATACAGCACGTTTGAGCTTCTGCAAGAACCAATGAGGTTTATTCTTGTGTTACGCAGCACGTTACTTTGAGCTTTCACAAGAACCAATGAGGTTCATTCTCGTGTTACGCAGCACGTTTGAGCTTCCGCAAGAACCAAAGACGTTCATTCTCATGTGTTATACAGCACGTTTGAGCTTCTGTGAGAACCAATGAGGTTCATTCTCGTGTTACGCAGCACGTTTGAGCTTCTGTGAGAACCAATGAGGTTCATTCTCGTGTTACGCAGCACGTTTGAGCTTCTGTGAGAACCAATGAGGTTCATTCTCGTGTTACGCAGCACGTCTGAGCTTCTGTGAGAACCAATGAGGTTCATTCTCGTGTTACGCAGCACGTTTGAGCTTCCTCAAGAACCAATGAGGTGCGTTCTCGTGCGTCAAGCAGGTTCAGTTGAGCTTCTGTTTGTGTTCGCTGATCAATGCTATATGTGAATAAAAGACTAAATTCAATCTGTTCATCATATGAAGCAATCGTGTCTCTTCAGAAAATTTGGAGTAAACCACTCGATTCATACGTTTGAACGTTTTGAAGCATCAAAGTGGTAGTTGCGTAGCTGTCAATGGAGGGACAGAAATCTCTCTGATTTCATCACTCTGTTGAACGAACTTAATTAAATTAAGGAAAACTTTTCCACGAAATTGAATTACATTTTTCACACAAAATCTAATTGGTTTGAAATGATTTGTTGTAATCTTGTTGTATGAACTTAAATTCATTTAGTCAAGACTACTAAAAAAAATCATGTCATTCCTACTAGATAAAGTAGGACAAAGAGGGGTAGAACTGTTTCAAACAAATTTATTTTGTTTATTTCTATAAAAACTAATTGTCAACACAACACTTGTTCACATACTAAGTATAACATTTGTATCTCATTGAGAACAGCATATACTTATTTCATGTAGCCACCCACAGCCTAACCACAAGGTCTACACTTCAACATAATGGTAACTTCAAAAACATAACACAGCTTTTAAATGTCAAATATAACTTTCAAATATAACATCAAACTTTAACAGGTCTTTCCCTTTACTAAAAAACACATTAAACAGCACTTAATTTCAACATTTACTCTCCTGATCCATCCCTATGCAAAGCATGCTGGGAATTAGAAATACACTGCCCAGTTTCAGTCAGTGCAACAGAAATGATTCATGTAGTCCCAACACAAATGTTAACAACATTTTACAAATTTCATTTCATTTAACATAATAAAATTGTGTGTAAATGGCAATTAAGTAAAATTTTATTTAAATAAACTGAGCAAAAAGCTAGAATAATTTTTTTGAGTGATCAAAAAGACATTTGTCTTCCGAAGATCAACAAAAAGTAATGGAAATGGTAGTTAGTAATTAATGACAGAATTTTAATTTTTTTGGGTGAACTCTTTAAGAGTAGGCCACGAAAAGGTTTTCTGAAGAACTTCATGTACAAAGTAGTCTTGTTTGTTTGTTTGTTTGTTTGTTTGTTTGTTTTTCCCCCTTACAAACTCCCCATAGCTCTGTAATAAGTTAGATATCAGGAAATGACCTAATAGGTATGATGTCATTGGTAAACATGTTCAGATGTGTCTTGAGGCTGGCCACACCTGTTATACTATGCCGCAGGTGTGCTATTGTAATGATGAAAGGCACCTTTAGAGCTTTCAGTGATCATGAAAGAGGTACAGGAAAATGTTTTACTTGGAAACCAACTCAAAGATAGATTCTTTCCCACTTATGTTTTGAAGTAAACTTGAATTGTTTTTTGGGAAGGTAAAAAATCACTTGAAATTACCAGAGCCTCTCACATCATACTGACACGGTGTTCATTGTGCGAAGGTGCCTTTAAATGCATTTAGTTCAAGTTCAAGTTCCATTTATTTATATAGCACTTATAAAACAGCCACACGACTGACCAAAGTGCTGTACAAAGGATCAGACGAAAGATATAAAGGAAAACAAAAAAATATATATATGCGATAAACACAGCTAAAACACAATAAAACAAAGTCAGACCCCAATTTATACACAACTAAATGAATATGTAGAATAAAACCAAGGAAAACAAGGTAAAGACATTAAAACATAAAAGCACAACAAGAATATAAAAGAAAATTAATTATAAGCCATGGAAAACAAGTGCGTTTTTAGAAGAGACTTAAAAGTGGTCAGGGAAGGGGCTAGCCTAGTTTCTAGAGGCAGATTATTCCACAATCGCATTTAAATAAACTTTTATAGTGTGTACATTTGCTAGAAAGATGAAGGGATGATCATTTTTAGTAGTTTCTAAATTCAAGCGGACCAGCACAGGTAGATTGTCCTTAAATGGTCTTGCATTTAAAGAAAATAAATATTTTTCTTGAGGAGCATGCTGCCAATGAAGAGAGTCAGACCCTGCAGCACCCCAAAAACAAAACTGCATGCTTCTCTGTTGAATACCTACCAATAATCAAATTTCATTCAATACTCTAAGAAGGCCAAAATTTAATATGGGTAAAACTTGCCCCGTGGAAGTATTATTTCATTTACAACAGGGGTCAGGTCTTACAGCCGCTGGTAGAGACAAGTAAAAACAGGTTAAGGTGATGATTAACAGATCAGGGTTGGCCAGAAGTATATAAATGACATACTTAACTTTTAAACAGTTCTCCAGCTGTTTCTACTTTACAATGACAACATCAATTTGAATTAAAACTGTCAGTATCAGTTAATCAGTTTTAATAAAGATAAAGTAAATAAAACATCTTCAACCTTTAAACCACAAATGATCTGTTTATAGGCTATTTAACTGATGGTTAAAGTATTTATTGGAGACTTGTTGATTTATTGTTATTATTTTAAATGTGCAGCAAATGATTTAAGACATTTTGCTAACGCAGCCAGAGTTAGCAATGAATAGAGCTGTTCCCTAAACCCGGAAGAAAATTAACATTTCTGAGCCGGTGTCAAATCGGGTCCTCCCTCGAAATTGGATCTGTATCAACTATCAGTTAATGATTTTACTAAATACATACAAACAATATTAATTAAAAATGTGTATAGCTTACTATATAGTACATAACAAAACAAATTAAACATAATTTCTTTCACTTGATAAACTGTTAATAATTGAATAATTGAACATCTTTACATTCTTTTTATAACTGAAATATTTGGACATTTAACACTTAATTTAACACATACACCCTTAAAAATAAAGTTGCCAGGAAGAACCAAAAAGGTTTTCACGGCAATGCCAAGAACCATTTTTGGTTCCCTGAAGAACCGTTTTTTTTTCTAACCATTTTATAGTCTAAAGAACCTTTCTGCGCTACAAAGAACCTTTTATGCAATGGAAAGGTTCTTTGGATATTAAAGGTTCTTCATGGAACCATACACCCCGCCAAAGAACCTTTATTTTTAAGAGTGTAATTACATTAAAGATGATTGTGAAAACATGTAGGGTAATTGCAAATGCCTGTAAACTAAAAGCTATCAGGCTAATAGTATCTGTATGCTATGCTAATACATAGCTAAGCTAACTAATACAGTCATTAATGGTCATTATACATAGTTCAAACATCATTTATCATAACATGATTTTGTAGGAATTTTAATCAGGCGCTAAAGAGAGTACCTAATTAAAAGTAATTTGAACCAATGGGATCGCTTGGGGTCCTAACAGAGACCCGGGCTGCGTCTGAAAACCTAGGCAGCTGGCTTGTTGCCTCACTGCCTTATCAGACAATGACTTGTAAGGCAGTATTTGTGCATGAAGGCACCTCACGAAACTGATTTCGGACAGACTTCTAAGGAATTGTAATGGTTTAATGATCTACAGCAAAATAGAGAGAGCTTTGGTGAGAACTAAACAAATATTTAATAACTACATTTGTAATTTCTCGCTAGAAATGACATCAGAAGTGAAAAATATTGGTCAAAAACAAACATTTACACACAAACTGACCAGCAAACGCAACTTTTGGACGCCATCTTTTTTCTAGCTCAAGTGTCACTGAATGGAACGCACAGGATTTTGGGATATCAAAGGCAGCGAAGAATACATCTATGCTGCCTTCAAAAATCGATCAGATGAAGGTATCTCAGGAGACAGGAAGTGAAGCTAACATTAGATTCGGATGTGCCTTGATGCCTTCCTACCTTGAAATGTGTCCTCCGAAGGCAGCATTTTCCAGGTTTCGGACGCAGCCCCGATTTCGAAGGATGACCTGATTTGTCACCACACCGGTTCCCTCAGGAATCTCCAATGAGTTTTTAGAATAGCAGTTTGATTTATGATGAACAAAAAACATTTTTTTCCACAACATTAATTACACACATACCTCAAATGTGATTTTTTTTAAAGGCCACATTCACATTTGAGGAAAAACTGTGTGTCTAGTTTAGGTAGCCTAGAAAAAAACATGAAAGTTTGACTAATGTTAAGCACAAGCCTTTATAAGAATGAATGCAAAACTGCTAGTGCTAAAAAAGTATTGAATTTTTTCTAAACATATTGAAAATTCCCAAGCCTAGGCCTACAAAATGACGCCACAATTGACCAACCACACACTCGTTCTTCAAAACCCCGCCCACAAAAAGCTTGTGAGCAAACCTCATGTCAGTGATTGACAGGCAGAGGGCGTTTGTGATTAGGTAAAAAAGGGCGGCCTGTTGTTCTGAGTGTGACTAGTTTGCTGTTTACAAAGTCAATGGCTGTCACAGAAACAGGTGATATCTGAAGAGACACTTATTACAGTGACATCTGTCAGGTGATATAATCAATTAATGAATGGTATTCAAGACAAATCGCCTACAGAACTTTTAAGGCCACTGGTAGAAATGTCTAACCTAAATAACGTTAACCAGATTATTTGAGGCAAGAAAACTCGGTATCCACTCCCTCGAGCAACTAAACTGCTGGTAAGGACTTAAGTCAAATGTATCCAGCTTTTTAAGTGTTCAGTTCGTACTGTATTTTGATACACATGACATAAGCACCATGACAGAAAGTAGAATGCGTGCAAATTACGCCGAAATGAATTGAATGACTTGACCAAACTTGTTAAAATTATGTGTTTGTATGGTTTTCCATGCATGATGTGGGAGGACAAGGTGGTGATTTGACTACATTATGTCAGCCAGTTTCGGTCAGAGGCACTGTAGTGTGTGATTTCGAGGGCTGTTGTATTTCACTGCGGTAGAGCGGTTTGCACGGTTCGCGCATGCGCGTTACCATTCCGATGAACTGTGGAGTTAGGAGGGTGGGGGGGTCGACCACAGACTCCCTCATCCATGGCTGCGAAGAGTTTCAGCGCATCAACAAGAAAATAAAACTTAAAGACTATGTATTTTCAAAGCGGAAACGCGGTTTCGCACTGAATCGATGATTTTGGAAACTCGAGAAGGAGCTTTTTCTTTCTGACAGGACTCGCTGAGGGGAATCTCAGCGCGCGCGGCGGGCTCGAGCGCTCGGTCTTTCTGCGGACGCAGTGAAATGAATCAAATTCTATTGTGATGTAAAAATGAAGTTGGAAGCGAGCAAGGGCTGACAAACGGGGTTTAAAAGTGAGACCACTGCCTGGAAAAGTGGTACACAAAATCAAATTTGCCTGCTTATTTGCAAATGTAAATTTTTGAAAGGCTGGACAAGTTTTAGAGTCGTTCCTTCATCTGTCTAGCAGGTAGGGATGTAAGGTAGGTGCTAGAAACAGGATTGTTATGTTCCGCTGCGATCCCAAATGAAGTAATTTGAGGAAATGACCCATCACAACGTTGAAGTTTTGCCTGAGAAGAAGAAACGTCCAGGACATCCTTGGCCGTGTTCCTAGCGGAGTTTATTGGTTGACTGAGTAACTAAGAGACGTCCTCGTCCATTCTTTTCCCCAACATTCCAGCGATGGATAATAGTTTTCCAGGCAGCAGCAGTGCCGTAATCCAAAAGGGAAAGTTTGTGTTCGTCGAGGCTCAGTTGCAGGGTGGAGCGCCCTGGGGTTTCACGCTCAAAGGTGGGCTTGAACACGACGAGCCGTTAATCATATCGAAGGTAAAGTATCATCTTACTCACCTGTCCTTCACATGATGATGGATGTGTGTCTGTCACCTAAATAACAGCTACAGCACTCAAAGGGTCAGAATGTGTCAGTCAGCATGTTATTCTATACGCCAGAGAGAAACATAATGAGGGTTTCATGATTTGTAGCTGGAAGTGAAATGGAAATTATGAATGTACACTTAAGTCACACTTAAAATATTTTCATGTCACTGCATGAGATAACGAATGTCAAACTAAGTGTCAACATATAACAAGCACAACATTTCACATAAAGAACGTTTAAAAAGACAAAAACAATGTTCAAAATGAAGACAAAAAGTATTTTGGCAATTTTTGATAGTCAAATTTTAGTGGAGCATGTCTATATATGTGGTTTACGTGTTGACTACACATGTGGTTATGTTTATTTTGGCTTGGACACCTGTGTGATGGTCTTGGTCACTATGATGTTGCTGGATCAACATCAGCAACAGTTTTATAAAATAGAGAGAAATGATAGGTTGATATTAAGAATAGTGTGCCAATTCCCAATCATTCTGATTCTGACTTTTTAACTGACAAAAACAGGGTCACTGAACTTCTTATATTCACTAAAAATCATTTTGTAAAAATAGTTCTGAAAAGGGACGTTAGTTCTGAGAAAATATCACATGTTTTCAGATGCCTCTTGTTTTGGTTTTTATTTATAATACAATGAAATTCAGATATTTCAAGTGTCCAAATACTTTTTGGAGCCACTATGTGTTTTTTGGTCATTCAGGGCTAGTCATATTACATCTGTAAAGTTATTATATATTAAAATAAGGCATTTATTGAAATATATATCATGTTATGGTTATGAATTTCACATATGAAGGTCACATGAGGTATAACGCAGCAGACCATAGGGTCTGTATGTCACACACACTTCTTAATGAGAGGGTGTGTCCTTCAGGCATCTAGACCGTAATTGCTGAGTACAGGGTCAGATTCTTGGTGTGACACCCAGACCAGCGTGAGTAACAGATTTTGACCTGCTACATTCATAAAACAGTTTTTCACATGCTCCTGTTGAATTCTCCCACACGGCTGGAGCCTGACTATAAACAATAATAGACACTGGAATTCTAGAATCCATTGTAGTTCTGTTAAGCTCAATATCCTTAGGTGGCCACCTGGGTAAGATTTAGTTAAACTCGATTGATTTTAGCAGTCTTGGAGGGGAACATATTCTCTCTTGGTACATTTTTAAAAAATCCTCTTTATACTTTTTTCTATATCAATATTAGAATGTCTAAGTTTAATTTAGGCTTTTTATATTTTGAATTGTTCCATCTCCTGAAAATTACTTAAAGAACTATGGCTTTATATTTATGATAGGATGACATTTAGTGTTCAGATGCTGCTATGTGGTTGCTAGGCTATTCTGAGTGGTTGCTAGGTAAGTCTTTATGATATTCTCATCCCTAGATGACTTGGGTCAACTGCTTACAACGTGCTGGATCCTTCAATGGAAACCAGAAGTAATTCACTCCCGCTAAAAGTTTACTCTTACTATTGCACCCAGGAACAATAACCGACACCATTATGACTAAAATTTTGCTAAGTATTTGCTACTAAAGCAAGGCGGTATTTTACTTTGGTCAAGCACTCTGGTAAAGTGTATCCATTGCAGACTGTGAGTGGCCTTGGACGGCAACATGCCCAGTGCATTATGGATGCTGACATTTTCTTACCTATTTGGCAAAAGGGAAGACAACAGCCTTTTAAGAGGCTTTCGCACCGTAGGAACCTTTTCATAGTTCCTAGAACTATTGGCGGAAGTGCCAAGATTTTGGTGTGTTCGCACCGCAGGAACTAGAAACGATTTTAGTTCTAGGAACTCCTTTTGTGGGAACTAAATTAGCTCCTGCTTCAGAGTAGAGTACAACCTAGCACAATAGGAACTACCAGTGACATAAGTGAATGCTGATTGGCCGAACGCACGTGTAACACCAGCACCCGCCATTTTTAAAAAGCCGTGCAAACACACAGATTATAGCCTATATATTTACTCCAGAAACTCCTCGAACATGGAAAACAGTGATAGATGGACCTCTCAACCTTTATGCTAAGGAGAAAATCCAACACGACTTTGAGGGGACCAAGCAAAACATGATTATGTATTTCTGCTCAGCTAGCGACATTGGACATCAGCCACACGGCAAACGCTAATACTTTTTCATATATTGTCTACTTTCTTTGTATAACAGTTTTATCTAATAACATATTAGACAGGACTGTTAAACAGATCGTAAACTAATGAAGACAGAGAATGTGAGCGCTGTGTGCTCAGACTCTGGCGTTCTCAGCGCTGTCAAAATAAAGGTCTGCACGCCGTCAAAATAAAAGTCACAACAACACAGCTTACGTCACTTCAGAGTTCCTATTGGCGGCTCGAATGCAACCAGGAAAACGGCCCTAGGGGAACCTTTAGTTCTCAGGGAACCACTCTGGTGGCTAGTTCCTATAACTAAGATCCTAGAACTACCCTGTGCGAAAGCCCCTTTTCTTTGTTTTCTCTAGTCAGGTAGCACCGATTTCAATTTTTTTGCCTTTCTACTGTATAGGCAGCCAAGTTTTATTGAAAGCCCATTTGATGAAGTAATGAAGTACCAAGCTATCATTCACGTCTAAAAGTGGAGTGGTTTTAAAATGAATGATTATTTCAAGTCACTAGGGCTGGTCCGAATACCATTTTTTGAACTTCGAAGCTTCGGTAGTAATCAACACCGAATATTCGAAGCTTCGGAGGGAGGGGGCTGAACATATTCTTCTCTCTAATAAAGGCAGGAATCTCGAGATTCTCAGCGGTGCGCCTCTCACGGGCAGGGCTTATATGCTTCGAGAATGGACACTGCACTAGTGATACAAAACACACAGGTCTATTACGTCCCAGTAACAAGCTCCTATATTTTGCATTAAATTCATTTAGATTGATAATAACGGGTAATATTAGGCTTGCTGCGATAGTCGGACAGAACACCGGTTACATCACTTGCCCACCGTCGTTTTGATATTTTATAGTAGTAAAAATTTTAGTTCAGTTAGAGAACAGATTAACTACAATTAAAAACTGAACGTGCAGTGTGATCCGAACGAGAGTCGCAGCACAGAACACCAGCAGGACTCAGATCTCATTCATCAAGAGAGTGAGAAGCTGAATGACAAGATGATCGCGGAAGATTTGGTTTCAAAGCAATGTAAAAGCGCCTATTTAAGTGAGTTTGTCATTGTTCTGTTTTGTTGTTGTGTTTTTCATTAAGAATAATAGGCTAATGAACCCACCATTCAAGCAACCTGCCCCTGAATTGGCAAACCAGAAGTAAAAAGCGCACGGCTGCACTGTCATTCGTTCACGGCCGCACAGTGCACACGCACTGTAATGTGACGGTGAGGGAAAATTTTCTCACCGTCACATCCCTAACGGGTAAAAAGACTAATACATTTTGATTCTATTATTCTATTTTCCACAATGTCAAACGAACGCAGCTTAACCCAAAATGCAAGCTCAGGCATACTCCAGTTGCAGGGAACACTTAGGCTAAGAAAAAGCAAATATATTTATAACAAGGTTGGGTTCCTATTCAACTGTCCATCCTATTAAAAACGGCTAGGCTATAAGATAATTGTAAAAAAAAAAAAAAGTATTGTTTTTCACCTATTTGATAGTGTAAACCTATGCAAGCGTGAATGCGAACTATTTCGAGGGGTGTGCCAGGTGTGTGCGAAACCCCCACCCCCCCAAAAAAACCACGAATATTCGAATCCCAAAATTGAAAATCGAATACCAACCCATTGAACGAATATTCGAATATTCTGGTCCAGCCCTACAAGTCACTAACCCTAAGTATTAGCTATAGTTATTGTGATGATTTTCTTGCTAATGACCTCTACTTTTCTGATAAATCAATAGATCATCTTATGGGGATAGTAACGAAATTAATGGGAGATTCATGACCCATGTATTTTTTTTTCTTTCGAACAGGAAACATAACTCATTTCCTTCCCAGTTAGGAAGTAAACCAACAGAAGCAGTAGGCTTATCTGGTCACATTAGATTAACTTATTACAAATAAGCAACTCAAGTTTCCAAAGTTTGCAGTGAAGTTTGCAAGTTTCCAAAGAAAAGAAGGGTTCTAATTGTAATCCGGTGTTTTCTATGGTGCTTATGATATTTTGTCCGATGACACTTTGTCGTATTGATCAGAGCAAATTCATCTATTCAGGTCTGCACAGTGTCAGTGCTGACTGCAAACTAGTGGTTAATCTCTGATCTTGTGATCAGAATGAACTCTTTCGCACTGTACTGGATCAGTACTCATCAGTCATGTCGGCTAATCAGCACACTACAGTCAGGGAGGCTCATGGGAATGAAATGAAAACATCCCAGAGAGTGGAATGCCTGTAATAGGCCTCACAGGATAATTCCTGCTTTATTCTTTCTTACTTCATATATGATATAAATGTGAAGATATTCTGTCTCAGTTGACCCACCGGCTTTATCTTTGGAGAATAATGGAGACTAATTGTTGGCATCATCGGGGTTAAATGCTTTTCCCTTGAGATTGATAAGAGTTTTATCTCTCTTCTGCAGTGCATGTGTTTGTGAGTGTGTATCTGTAAGTTTAGCCGTACAAGAGATTATGAACCCTTGAATCACACTTAAATCAGTCCAAAGTCAGCATGCAGCAGGATGTATGTGGTAGACAGCAAATGATCAATGGGGGGAAACTACACTTGTTTTCTGGGAAGTAACAAATAGAATATTATTAGACTCAACATGAACTTCAGCAGGTGCTTACAATCATGAAATTGAGCAAGAATCCCTGAGCTGGTTTTGTGACTAATACTGGAAGATCTCATGTAGGAATATTAATTTCCCCAGGCTCAACTTTCCTGGGGTATTAATCACGTAATTTATCCCTTTTGTCCAGTCATGAGCTCAATAATGTTTATTTTTAGCAAAAACACTATTATAAAACATTTTGGCTCTATAGTGTTGAGTTGCTATGGTCCTTTAAGATTGTCATTATTGGATCTTCAGAGAAATGTTTTGGTTTGTAGGTTTTTTGAAGCATGAGTATATATGAAACTGGACAATTAGAGAATAATGGTTATTTGTTGAGCTTAAAGGGTTAGTTCACCCAAATATGAAAATTCTGTCATTAATTACTAGAGGTGTTAAAATTAATCTGTGCGTCGATGCATCGCAATGTGGACGATTCTGCATTGATGCAGCAATAAACCATAATCGATTATAACCTACTGACATTTCTCTGACATCATTCGTCACATACGCGCTTCTCGCACTAGCGTAAAATGGCGGAAGGAGGCGAAACACAAAAGCGAGTAATAAAAAATGCACCCATTATTTTAACATTTTAAGTGTGTGAGTGTGCGAGGCTGCATGCGTGTGTGTGTGTGCGAGGCTGTGTGTGTGTGTGCGATGCTGCATGCGTGTGCGTGCGAGTGTGTGAGCGTTATTGTAACTTAAGTACACTACTTGACAGTTTCATGTGTTTTTATTATTTACTAGTGTTTGTTAGCTCTAAATGGTCCTGTCATCTGTGTTCAGACTTAAGTTGTGTTTGATGTTTGTTACATTCAGGAAGTGTACTTTCTTGGAGCAGATAAAATAAAAAGGGAGTTCATATATATCTGACTACTTGTATTCATTGACAAAAATGTAGCCATGTGCAGTAATATTGAAAATTGAGGATGCAACACATCGATTTGTTAACACATCGACACTATTAATTACTCACCCTCATGTCGTTCCAAACCCGTAAGACTTTCATTCATCTACGAAACATAAATGAAGATCTTTTTGATGAAATCTGAGAGCTTTCTGTCCCTCATTTGACAGCTACGCAACTACCACTTTCATCCCCAGAAAGGTAGTAAAGACATCATAAAAGTAATCCATGTGACTCCAGTGGTTTAACCTCATTTTATGAAGCAACGCGAGTGCTTTGTATGCGCAAAAACATTTAAAAACATAAAATTTTCAAAATATTAATCTCCAACGCACATTTACACAACGACGTCTGCTCACGCGTCAACACAACATTGTGTCGTGGTACTTTGTTAACGCACGTTGGAGATTGCGGTAATATCTTGTAAATAAAGTGGTAAATTGTTTTTTTTTTTTTTTTTGCACAAAAAAGCATGTTGCTTCATAAAATTGAGGTTAAACCACTGGAGTCACATGGATTACTTTTATGTCTTTACTATGATGTTTAGTTTATTTTGCATGGATTTAATGTTTTTTTTTTTTTTTATTATTCAGAAAAAACCCTCTTAACATTTTGGCTTCTTGAGATGCTATATGGTTTTTTTGGAGCTTGTCAGATCAGTGCTTTAGGTTCTAGCTTCTTTGAAGCATCAGTACATGAGAATTAGATAATAAAAAGAGAAATGAGAATTAGATAATAAAAGTTCTTTGTGGAGTTCTACTAAAACCACTGTAAAACCACTTTTTAAGACTGCATGCATTTTATTGCTCATGTGATTTTGGATTTTAGATTAATTTAGATTTACAACTTGATATGAAAGTTTCATTTGATTAAAATGCATGGCTGTATTTGTTTGGAGGTGTTTTTCTTAAACAGGGAGTAATTCTTGGATGGAAACAGGCGAAAGCAGAGGAGATCCTCGCCCTGCCTTATTTGGTGCTCTGGATTTTGGGTCTTGAGTAATGTCCTCTGTTGCCCGACTCCAATCTCTCTCTCTAGCCTCTCAGAAAAACAACACAAAATATCTAGATAGTTTGTGGATTTGCTGCTGCCATGACAATGGGATCCCGGATCCCCTGCACTCCTGCGTTTGTGTATACAGTACCTGTTATGTTCAACTGCATAAACAGGAATTGATTACAATGATGTTTTCTGCTTGGAAACAGATGTTTCCAAAGCATGAGGCTCTGTACACCCACTCCGACCCTAAAAGTGTAATTTGGAATTGCATACCAAAGCAAATTCAGTCTATCCTGAAATCAAGTCTATACAGATCACGTAATTTGCATTCAGATTGAATAAACCCATTTGGCTGCATCCCAATTTGTATTCTGTTCGTCCTAAATAGCATGCAAGATTAGGGTTAATGCGTCCTAAATCATAGTTCATTGAAAAAAGTATGTCAAAGGTGCCTAGAATATGTAATGTTTGTGTGTACTGCATCTGTGTGCATGATTTATGAGTCGAAAATGTAGTGATATACTGAAAGAGTGGCTGAGATTTGTCCATTTTGAGATGATTAAAATGTTTGTTTAAATTAAAGTTGAATTAAAAGTTACGTATTAATGAATTTTGTCTAGATGCAAATGCAAAAAGTACAATCTATGGTGTAAATACACAACATTATTCCTTGGTAGACTATCCCAATATTGGTATACTTATTACGTAATAAATGATGTACAGTACTCTACCATTCAAAAGTTTTTGGTCTGTAAGATTTTTAAAAAATGTTTTTATGCTTTTGTATGCTTTTATGCTTACCCAAGCTGCATTTATTTGATGAAAAATGCAGTAAAAACAGTAATATTGTAAAATATTACAATTTAAAAGAGCTGTTTTCTAATATAATATATTTTCAATATATGCAAAGCTGATTTTTCATCATCATTCCTCCAGTCTTCAGGGTCACATGATCCTTCAGAAATCATTCTAATATGATGATTTGCTGCTCGAGAAACATTTCTTATTATCATCAATGTTTAAAACAGCTGTGCTGCTTAATATTTGTGTGGAAACCATGATACAATAATCAATTTCAGGATTCTTTGATGAATAGAAAGTTAAACAGCATTTATTTGAAATAGTAACATTTAATAGTGTATAGTAGTAGTATTACATAAACATAAAGCATTAATTTTTTTGACTCTAAACTTTTGAACAGCAGTGTTAACACCAGCAAAGTACATACTTACAATATGTAAATGTGATTTGAGATGCAAACTTATAACTTTATTGTCAAAGAAAGCTCGACTGAAGAAATATGGACTTGTCTCAACAGGAGACACAGTTCATCTATGTGTAGTTTGTCAGTCCCGAGAGCGTGAGCTAACATACTGCTGCGGTTTGGTCCGTGTTGACTGATGTGGCTCTTTTGTGCAGTAATGTGTGTTGTGCTGAATAGCGCGCTTTCTGTTGCGTGCTGTAGAGCAGTGTCTTGTTTTCAATGGTGAGTAGTGTGTTGTGTGTCGTAGTGAGCTGTGAAGTGTGTTGTGCTGAATAGTGAGCAGGACGCAAACAACAGCCGCGGCCCTTCATTCCCCATTTAAGAGCTTGTCACCATTACCACGGCAACAATACAGCCCCTGAGTGCGGTTAAGACGCCCGGGCGAAACGGGAGATAAGGAGGAAGGATGAAGAGGAGCTATAGGCCTTGAGAGCTGCTCTTATCTAAAAAAAAGAGACAGAAGAGTATACAGAGGGACAGTGACAGAAGAAAGGGTGAGAGGGAGAGACAGAACGAAGTCTTAGGGATTATGGGTGGTGTAAATGTCACAGATGGGCTTCTTTCAGCGCCTCACACTCAGATCTTCTCTTGTGTGTGTGGCAGTGTCAACACCAGTAACTGTGGGTTGATGAAACTGCCTGGCTGTATCCAAATTCGCATGCTGTCCGTCCCAAATAGTATGCAAGACTAAAAAAGTGCACAGTTTTGTTTTTTTTTTGTTTGTTTTTTTAGAAAAATATACTGCTTGTGGCGGACATTTGTGGCATTCTCTTTATTGATTTTTTTTTTTGTTTTTTTTTTATGTATGAAGTTAAAAGTTAACTCTTTCCCCGCCATTGACGGAAATTTTTCTGGCTTTCCGTGTTTTCACTGTTATACGGTAGGGGGCGCTATTACACATCTTCTGAAAGTGTACAGAATCTCCTGATCAAAACACATGCGAAGAAGAAACAAGCAATAGCATATGTAATCGTATGCATATGTAAAATAACGCCATCATCAACATTAAACAGCATAAAAATCAAAACTGCCTAATGTTACTGAATGAAATGTCGACCCAGGACGCGCTATAGGACCGTGCAAGCATTAGGGGTGTTGATGGACTCGATGTACTCCATCTGTGTTTTGATCATCTTTCTGAATCTGATCTAGATGTAGTTTTTGACAAAAACTTGATTTTTCTCGGCTTTTTGCTCAGTTGTTTTTTTTTTTTTTTTTTTTTTTTTTTTTTAATGAAACTTGCCTACTTTGAAGAAAAAAATAAGATTTTAATAAGATAAGGTCTGTTCTTTCTTTTGATATATTGTATGTTCAGATAATAATGCAACAAAATATTCTGGGGGCCATGAAATTTTTGTGAAAATGATCAAAAATGCTGGCAGTGGCTGGCAACTTTTTTCAAAAATGCTGGCGGGGAAAGAGTTAATTATGCATTTTAAGCAAATGCATTTAGCTATATGCTAATATGTATATGCAAACAGTACAAGGGGTATATCAAATATCAATAATGATATTAAAATTGTAGCAATTGTATTATACTCACCCAGGCTGCATTTATTTGATTTAAAAATGTCCATAAAAAAATATTCCTGTGATCAAAGCTGAATTTTCAGCATCATTACTCCAGTCTTCAGTGTCACATGATCCTTCAGAAATCATTCTAATATGATGATTTGCTGCTCAAGAAACATTTCTGATTATTATCAATGTTGAAAACTCACTTTAGACAGACATAGATAGACGTCAAAGAAGCTTCCTAAACACTGCTACTTACTGTACATACTGTAAAAATAGTATGAGTAGAATGCCATTCTGAATAATAAGCATTATGCAATGCTTATATCTTATTCCAAACATTTCTCCTCTCTCTCTTACCCCCCACACTGTTCTTACCCCTTCATCTTCTCCTTGAGAGCAGGCAAATACAGGGCAGGATAAAGCCCAGGCCTCTGGCAAAGACCCAACACAGAGAGAGCGGAATGTCAGCTACGGAATTCACGCGAGCCTCGCTAGCCTGGAAAACAACAAAAGAAGAGATGATCAAAAAAAACCCTACATTGCAATTCCAACCGTACTTTATGTAGTCTTGAATACTGATTCAGCCTCTTCTGTGGAGCTGCTCTTTTATTCGTCCGTCTCAGAATGTGGCGTGTTGTTTATAGTGTGGCGGCAATAGAAGACGAGCTAAGAGCGACCTAGACCCCAGGAAGTCGTGGGGTTAAAATAAGGTTAAGAGAATTAGACGCTTTGTTCAGTTACATATTAATGGATTCATTGTCACTGGCTTGGCAGCACATCCACAATTAAACACTCCTATTCACGGCCCCAAGGCCGAGTGTTAAGTAAATCTCCGCTAGCTGTCTTTTCTTTGAGTCGCCCGGCTTTACGCTCAATAACCGGTGAAAAGGAAGACATGCTTGCTCGTACGATTATTCCGAATATGTCCTGATTTGAATGGTGCAAGGAAGTGGCTCACGGCGGGCTTTTGAGAGTGAGCGCCGTCAGGAAAGAGCCAAACGAAAGACAGGTTTTAACAGGAAACGACAGACAATTGGGGACAATTCTAAAGATGCTTATTGGGAAGGAGAATGAAATAAGAGTTTGTACTGTGTGTTATCTTGAAAGGGCTTCCTGAAGGATTTATTTTGTTTGACACTGATCTGTCTGCAGTTAAGGAATGCTAACAATAAACCAGAGGTTGAATCTTATTCTTTGTTAGAATTTGCTTGGCTACCCACGTGTACATTTAGTAGTTAATCATTGAACAGGCACTTTTTTTCCCCAAAGCAATTTACAATCGAAGCCCAATTATAATGTGGCGATATCCAACAGGTCATGCATCTAGGCTGCTGACACAAAGTTTGCATGTAATTTTAGTATATTTTATGTACTATTGGAGTAGGGCTGCACGATTTGGGGAAAAAATCTAAAGAGTCTAAAATCTAAATCTAATTTCAATTTTTCTGGTTAAAATATATATATATATATATATATATATATATATATATATATATATATAATATTATACACAGATCAGGCATAACATTATGACCGGTGAAGTGAATAACTGATTATCTCTTCATCACGGCACCTGTTAGTGGGTGGGATATATTCGGCAGCAAGTGAACATTTTGTCCTCAAAGTTGATCTGTTAGAAGCAGGAAAAATGGGTAAGTGTAAGGATTTGAGTGAGTTTGACAAGGGCCAAATTGTGATGGCTAGAGACGACTGGGTCAGAGCATCTCCAAAACTGCAGCTCTTGTGGGGTGTTCCCGGTCTGCAGTGGTCAGTATCTATCAAAAGTGGTCCAAGGAAGGAACAGTGGTGAACCGGCGACAGGGTCATGGGCGGCCAAGGCTCATTGATGCACGTGGGGAAAAAAGGCTGGCCCGTGTGGTCCGATCAAACAGACGAGCTACTGTAGCTCAAATTGCTCAAGAAGTTAATGCTGGTTCTGATAGAAAGGTGTCAGAATACACAGCGCATCGCAGTTTGTTGTGTATGGGACTGCATAGCCGCAGACCAGTCAGGGTGCCCATGCTGACCCCTGTCCACCACCGAAAGCGCCAACAGTGGGCACGTGAGCATCAGAACTGGACCACGGAGCAATAGAAGAAGGTGGCCTGGTCTGATGAATCACATTTTCTTTTACATCACGTGGATGGCCAGGTGCGTGTGCGTTGCTTACCTGGGTAACACATGGCACCAGGATGCACTATGGGAAGAAGGCAAGCCGGCGGAGGCAGTGTGGTGCTTTGGACAATGTTCTGCTGGGAAACCTTGGGTCCTGCCATCCATGTGGATGTTACTTTGACACATACCACCTACCTAAGCATTGTTGCAGACCATGTACACCCTTTCATAGAAACGGTATTCCCTGGTGGCTGTGGCCTCTTTCAGCAGGATAATGCGCTCTGCCACAAAGCAAAAATGGTTCAGGAATGGTTTGAGGAGCACAACAAGAAGTTTGAGGTGTTGACTTGGCCTCCAAATTCCCCAGATCTCAATCCAATTCGATCATCTGTGGGATGTGCTGAACAAACAAGTCCGATCCATGGAGGCCCCACCTCGCAACTTACAGGACTTAAAGGATCTGCTGCTAACAACTTGTGGTGCCAGATACCACAGCACACCTCCAGGAGTCTAGTGGAGTCCTTGCCTCGACGGGTCAGGGCTGTTTTGGCAGCAAAAGGGAGACCAAAACAATATGCCTTATCGGTGTATATAAGAACACCTGGTTTGTTGTGCTTGTTTGTAGGGCTGCACAATTTGGCCCAACATTTTGTGCTTATATATTAATATGACTATTATTATTGCTAAATAAAAATATTTAACAAAATAAGAAATATTACAGTTGCAATAATTTTCATTATTAAACGTTAAAAAGAGTATTTAAGAATAAATATAACATATTACTTTTTTTTTTTTTTTATTATTATTTATATTTTACAGAAAACTTATTTGTAGAAAAAACTGGTTTAAGGATTTATTATAAAATATTGTATTATTATTATTATTATTATTATTGTAAAAATCTTTGACAATAATTTCAAAATTTTGTCAGGAGGTATGCAAAAACGAGTCCATGTCTTTAGTATGAAATATGAGCCTCTTATGCATCAACTGTGAAAAAAAATCCTGTACACTGGAGAAAAACATGGATTATCATATAGATTTCTTTAGAGATAAATATTATTTTTAGTGCTGTCAATCGATTAATCGCATTCAAAATAAAAGTTTGTGTTTACATAATATATGTGTGTGTACTGTGTATAATTATGTATATATAAATACACACACATACTTGTATATATTTAAGAAATATTTGCATGTATATACTGTATATATATTTATATAATTTATATATAAATAACACATTTTTCTTATAATAATAATTAATAATAATAATAATTCGTTACATTTATATTGCGCTTTTCTAGGCACTCAAAGCGCTTTACATATAGAAGGGGGAATCTCCTCAACCACCACCAATGTGCAGCATCCACCCGGATGATGCGACGGCAGCCATATTGCGCCAGAACACCCACCACACACCAGCTTATTGGTGGAGAGGAGACAGAGTGATGAAGCCAATCAGTATATATGGGGATGATTAGGAGGCCATGATGGACAGAGGCCAATGGGCAAATTTGGCCAGGATGCAGGGGTTACACCCCTACTCTTTTTCCGAAGGACATCCTGGGATTTTTAATGACCACAGAGAGTCAGGACCTCGGTTTAACGTCTCATCTGAAGGACGGTGCTTGTTACAGTATAGTGTCCCCATCACTATACTGGGGCGTTAGGACCCACACAGACCACAGGGTGAGCACCCCCTGCTGGCCTCACTAACACCTCTACCAGCAGCTTCCTAGTTTTCCCAGGAGGTCTCCCATCCAGGTACTGACCGGGCTCAGCCCTGCTTAGCTTCAGTGGGAAACCAGTCTTGGGCTACAGGGTGATATGGCTGCTGGTCCAAATATATACTTCTTATACTTCTGTTCTTAAATATATACATGCATGTGTGTGTTTTTTTGAGTTTTCCACCCGACAGTGATGTCATGCAGCTTTTAAAGGGTTAGTTCACCCAAAAATGAAAATTAGACCATAATTTTCTCCCCCTCAAGTCATCCTAGGTGTATATGACATTCTTCTTTCAGACAAATAAAATTGGAGTTATATTAAAAAAGTCCTGGCTCTTCCAAGCTTTATAATGGCAGTGACTGTTGGGTCATTTTTGAAGTCCATAAAAGTGCATCTATCCATCATAAAACTGCTCCACACGGCTCCGGGGGGTTAATAAAGGCCTTCTAAAGCCAAGTGGTGCGTTTGTGTAAGAAAAATATCCATATTTAAAACTTTATAGACTAAAATAACTAGCTTCCGGCGGTCAGCGGTACGCAAGTCGACTTGCACTAAAAGAGTAACCCCTGACGCGATGTATAGGAGTTTCACAAGCTTTGATGCCTCTCGTGGATAGGGCTGGGCAACATACTCAAGCCCCTCTTCTCTTAATTTGAAATCCTCCGCCATTTCTCTTTAAAAATTTTAGACTCTAATTCATAACCGGTGTTTTGTTTTGCTCTATCCTCTGCGCTTCTGCATTCGTCAATACGTGTGCGTCAAGGGTTACTCTTTCACCGTAACTTTTTACTCTTTTCACTTGCGTACCGCTGACCGCCGGAAGCTAGTTATTTTAGTCTATAAAGTTTTAAATATGGATATTTTTCTTACACAAACGCGCCACTTCGCTTCAGAAGCCCTTTATTAACCCCCCTGGAGCCGTGTGGAGCAGTTTTATGATGGATAGATGCACTTTTATGGACTTCAAAAACGAACCATCAAGTCAATGCCATTATAAAGCTTGGAAGAGCCAGGACTTTTTTAATATAACTCCGATTGTGTTCGTCTGAAAGAAGAATGTCATATACACCTAGGATGGCTTGAGGGGGATTAAATCATGGTCTAATTTTCATTTTTGGGTGAACTAACCCTTTAAATAGTCAGAAACATTGTAATTTGAAATTACACACACACACACACATCTTGATAGGGACTGTAGGGACTTTATAGACACTACAGTATGACTTCCTATTACAGTTTAACTTCCTATAAAGCCGCTTTGAAACAATGTGTATTGTGAAAAGCACCACACAAGTAAATATGACTTGACTTGACTCAATTTAAATCAATTTAAATGCTGTATTTCAAAACTAACAAGGCATATGACAGCGCTAATGCAAAGCTAATGACTGGTTTTCATTATGCAAAATATTGTTTTGGCTACTGCCATATTGTTCAGTATTGTTTTGCTAACAAATACGGCAGAATGAGATTTTGCCAACAAGGATTAGTTTCTACATCCATGTTTATCCTGGAAGTAGTCGGATTTTATAATTAGGATTAGGCTTAGGGCTGGGGTTTGGGGTTAGGACCAGTGCAGTGGTGTAATACATTACTAAGTAATTAATAATTGTAATTTAATTACTTTTCCCTTGAAAAAGTAAAGTAAGGGACTAATTTAAATTTTTCTGTAATTACAGTTCTGATGTAATTGCATTAAATACTGTATAGACTATAGAGCAATTCTGTTTAAACAATAGTGGATTTAACGTCTAAATGTAACGTGTTTTTAATGTAACTTTCTCCCTTTTAATACTTTGGTCAGGTCAAGAATAATTTATGCAATTTTATATTATTTATTTGAAAGAATTAAAAGTGCAGTTTCGTGTCTATCCTTGTATTATTCAACTGGTTGAGGTTGAAATGGGATTTAGAAAGTAATTAGTAATGCAATACTTTTTAGAGAGAGTAATTAGTACAGTAATCTAATTAATTACACTGTTGAAGATGTAATTAGTAGCTGGTAATTAATTACTTTTTTAGAGTAAATTACACAGCACTAGTTAGGACTGTTTGTTTTGACAGGAACTGTTATTTTACTATAATTTATATACTATTATTATAGTATTTTTTTAATATTTCGAATTAAATTTTATTTTAAAATGTTTTTATTTATTTAAAGTTTTAGCTATTATGCTTTTGTCATTTTATCAGTTTTGTTTTAATATTTCTATTTAGCTTTTTATTATATTTTAAGTTTTAGTAATTTCATTATGTGCTTTTGTCATTTTTATTATTTAAAAAATATATATATTTCTATTTAGCTTTAATTTTTGTTTTAGTTTGAGCAATTTTAAATGTAGGTTTTTCATCTAAAATATTTACAGTTCATTTTATTTCATTTGTTTTATTTTAATTAATTACCTTTTTTCTGTAGTTTATCCTATGCAGTTATTTCTATTTTTCTAGTTTTAGTTGACAATAATAATTTATCAATATTTTAATTAATAAAATAAGGTGCTTTAAAGGGTTAGTTCACCCAAAAATGAATATTCTGTCATTAATTACTCTCCCTCATGTCGTTCCAAACCCGTAAGACCTTCGTTCATCTTGGGAACACAAATTAAGATCTTTTTGATGAAATCTGAGAGCTCTCTGATCCCTCCATAGACAGCAATGTAATTAACACTTTCAAGGTCCAGAAAGGTAGTAAAGACATAGTTAAAATCATCCATGTGACTCCAGTGGTTCAACCTTAATGTTATGAAGCGACGAGAACAAACAAAATAATGACTTTATTCAACAATTTCGTTCTAGTGTGTCTCAGTCTCCTATGCAGTTTACGTTGTAAATACAGTGCAGCTCCTGCATCATCACACACATGCGTCCTGGTGCTCATGTTAACGGCATCGGCTGCTGTAGAACTCGAAAGCGCTGCACTGTTTACAACGTAAACTGCGTAGGAGACTGATACAGGCTAGAATGAAATTGTTGAATAAAGTCGTTATTTTTGTTTGTTTTTGCGCATAAAAAGTATTCTCGTCACTTCATAAAATTAAGGTTGAACCACTGGAGTCACATGGACTATTTTAACAATGTCTTTCCTATCTTTCTGGACCTTGAAAGTGTTAATTAAATTGCTGTCTATGGAGGGATCAGAAAGCATCAAAAATATCTTCATTTGTGTTCTGAAAATAAACGAAGGTCTTACGGGTTTGGAACAAGATGAGGGAGAGAAATTAATGACAGAATTTTTTTTTCATTTTTGGGTGAACTATCCCTTTAAATAGATTTCCCAGCGTCACTACTTCATGGCTTCTCGAAGTGGCGCTCAACACATGAATGAAGAAAATGTGAACATACTAGCCTAAGAAAAAGAGGTTTTTAACGGGATGGCGGACAGCAGTGCGAGTAAAATAATTGATGCCCCAGCCACATTTATAAGTCCAAAGTCTGGAAAACCTGCATTTAACCTCTTCACAGGCATTATTTATAGTTAGACAGATATCTTTATGTATCATTAGGATTGTCTAGCAATATATTAATTATCGCAGAATTGCTGTATTGTGATATTATTGGTATCATGAGCCATGTATCGTGTGTCGTATCGTGAGGTACCCTGTGATTCCCACCCCTAGTATATTTACAAAGAAAGTCTAAAGAATGCTAGTTCTAGAAACTCCATTTAAACTTCTTGGATGTAAGTCACAGTCTAGGTAATTGAAGTGCAGACCATTCCTCTGAATTGCTATTGTCACATATACATAAATACATCTGTTTCCAGGGGGAATATTTCACGTCACCACAGGACTTTTCTTTAGAGTATTGGAAATCCGCTGTCAGAATAATTTAGCGTGAGACACTCAGTACCTGCTTACAAGAATTCAAGAAAAGAGTGCATTAACCGATCTTATCTAACCAATTCTGTCTTTCTTTGTCCACAGTGAGATGCTACTTGGGATTTACAGAGGTTTCTTTGTGGCTGACATATCTAAACATTACATTTCCTGCGCATGAATAATGCCTTGTGCTCTTTGTATTGTTTGGGAGCAGTAAAAGAATGAATGGAGTCCTCTCAGGTGCACAATGACATTATGTTGTCTGGATGTTGCTGAGCTTTTTGTAACGTGGGACTCCATCCGACCAGGACGGGAGATTGTGTGACCAAAATATTAGTGTCTAGAGACTCTGCAAATGTGTAGGCTTAAAGGTCCAAAGAAAACATTCTTTGAATTCTGGGCGGGTTTTACTGGGGGCTCTGCGCGTCCGTGAGCATGCATGTGTTTTTAATTTTGTTCGTAGAGCGCTCACAGCCTCACGGTCTGTTTGTGTGTGTGTGTTTTCTTTACGTCCCACAGGTAGAGGAGGGCGGGAAGGCATCTCTGTTGCAGCACCCCCTGCAGGCGGGAGATGAGGTGGTCATAATTAATGAAGTGGAGTTGAGTGGATGGAGGCAGGAGGCCATATCACTCGTTAAAGGATCTTACAAAACACTGCAGCTCACAGTGCGAAGGTAAGACCGAAAGCAGTTCACTTCAGTCCCATAATGCTCTGGGGCTCTTATTTGATTTATGCACACTAGTGTTCAAAAGTTTGGGGTCTGTAAGAATTTTTTTTTATGTTTTTGAAAGAAGTTTCTCATGCTCAAGGCTGTATTTATTCGATCAAAAATACAGTAAAAACAGGAATACTATGAAATATTATTAGAATTTAAAATAACTGTTTATTATCTGAATACATGTTAAAATGTAATTTATTCCTGTGATTCAAAGCTGAATTTTCAGCATTACTCCAGTCTTCAGTCACATGATCCTTCAGAAATCAGAAATCATGCTCAAGAAACATTTCTGATTATCAATGTTGAAAACAGTTTTGTGATGAATACAGATTCTTTGATGAATAGATTTTGAATTTTGATTCATTTAATGCATCCTTGCTGAATAACAGCACTAATTTTCTACTCCCCCAAAACTTTTGAATTGTTGTGTATCGGAAGATCATTTTCTGTCTATTTAAAATAGTTTATTGACAGGACAGATCCTGAAATAGCTTTTTTAGTTAATAATTTCCCAACAGTCTTTGTTAGTGCTAGACTTTCCTCATTCTCTCCGGTCATGAGCTTTGCTCCAACTTTGTGAACAGTGGTTTATAAATCAAATAGTTCCTATACTAAAATCAGACTGAATGACCTTTGAAGCTGTTATGAAATATACAACAACATTAGTTGGATTTACACCAAGTTGCTATACAGTTTACATAAATCTAAGTGGATTTTTAAATTTTTTTTCACATTTACAATATCACATTTACCTCAGAAAAGCCATTCAATGTCCAAGAACGTGTTAGTCAGCTAAAAAATGAACTTTGAGAGGAACATTTTGCTAAATATATGCACTATATTCATTGTATTTTTACTTAACCTGTTCTTCAGTATTAAATGTGTTTGAATTAGTGCTGTCAAAATTAGCGCGTTAATGCATGAGATTAGCGTTACATTTATATGATCACACTCTTATCATGCTAATGCTTTTAAACCATTCAAACGCGACAAAAGAGAATGCGCTGTCTGTGAATGTCCTGACTATGTGACGCACACACACGATGCACAGAAAGACGACCGCCAGTATCGCACGCACAGACAGCGCGGCAGAATCAAGTTCTCTTTCGCGCTTGAACAAACCATAACACACAAAATTATGCCAAAATTGCGCTTGACAGCACGTCAGATCTTAAAGTGACAGCAGCCTAATAAAACAACTTCTGTCATTGTTAATCAAAGAACAAAGGTAACAGAGAAAATTGTAGCTTTAATAAGGATTGATCTATATTTAATTTATTATTTATGCAGTGCAGACTGTTTGATAACTTTATTCAATTTCTGTAGCCTACATTTCCTGTTAGACAGGGAGGAAGGCAACAGGTAAATGACATTTATTATAATGGGTTTATGTGAAGATTAAAAGTTGTTATTTTTTAAAGCCTAATAAATGTTGAAATTGATATAGCTTTCAATAATACTATAATGCTGAATGTCTATAATTATTAAAAAAAAAGTTTCATAGAGACATCAGTAGTTGTATTAGTATCAGTCATACTTGCCTTCATTCATAAAAAGATGCCATTTTAACAAATATTTAAGAAATACTGTCTTTAAGTTGTTTCTACATTAATTTGGAGAGTAATTGTGAAATTATTACAGTAAAAAAATATAAAAAACTCCAATGTGTAACTCGCGATTAATTACAGGAAAAAATGTGTGATTATTAGGGTGTTTTTTTTAATCGATTGACAGCACTAGTTTGAATAAATCCATTTTATGACAGCCATCATTGAAATGTTTATATTAAAAACATAAGTAGAAACATTAAAGCTGCAAGCAGCGATGAAAGGGCCCTCGCACCCGTGTCACCGCCACCCGGTGGCACTATGACTATAACTAAATTCAAACACGAAGTTTGAGACAGATTGGACATTGTATGCTTGAGTTACAACAACTTCCTGTTTCATGACAATAATAGCATGCTTTAGCACTCAGCTAAGTGTTGCTAGCATGTTTTAGAATGTTTCTAGCATGTTTAGTACTCAATTGCATATTTTAGTATGTTGCTAGTAGTGCATCACAGTGTTAAACACGTCACTTCCTGTTGCCAGTGGGTGGCGCTATTACTATAACTGACTATTGTCATTTAGATGTGTTCAGGGCAGGACTCTAATAAAACATGTGAAGTTTGAGGCAGATTGGACATTGTATGCCTAAGTTACAACAACTTCCTGTTTCATGGCGAAACATCGTGGCCGCCATGGACACGCCCTTCAGCGAAAACTCAAGATCTTCGCAATTTAACATCACCAAGGCCTTAAGATTAGACTGACCAAATATGATGTTGTTCTGGTTTAATCTCTAGGAGGAGTTAAAGTACAACGTCTGGAAATGGCAAAAACTGCAAACATTTTGCAGAGAAAATTCAAAATATCTGTTGGGTTTTCAGATTTTGCTCCCAGGGACTTTTTTTTGTAGGTATTGGGCTGTTACATGTGTGTACCGAATTTCCTACTTGTGCGAGAAACGTAGCATGAACAGCGCATAATTGAAATTTTGTAGGTGGCGCTATCGAGCCATTTTGCCACACCTAAGTCTGAAACCCATATAAGGCATACATTTTCACCACTTCTGACGAGTGTGCAGAGTTTCATGAGTTTTCGAGCAGGTTTAGGCCGTCAAAAATGTGATTAATTTCGGAGAAGAAGAATAATTTACACCATCGGTGCTCAGGCCCTAATAATTATTAATTAATCATTAAATTTATTATAACGTTATTATAAAAACGTATGTGTAATTTAAATGTAAGTAGCTTACAAATCAATTAATTTTAACCTTTAATATTATATTGATGTACAGCGGGGAGAACAAGTATTTGATACACTGCCGATTTTGCAGGTTTGCCCACTTACAAAGCATGTAGAAGTCTGTAATTTTTATCATAGGTACTCTTCAACTGTGAGAGACGGAATCTAAAACAAAAATCCAGAAAATCACATTGTATGATTTTTAAGTAATTAATTTGCATTTTATTGCATGACATAAGTATTTGATACATCAGAAAAGCAGAACTTAATATTTGGTACAGAAACCCTTGTTTGCAATTACAGAGATCATACGTTTCCTGTAGTTCTTGACCAGGTTTGCACACACTGCAGCAGGGATTTTGGCCCACTCCTCCATACAGACCTTCTCCAGATCCTTCAGGTTTCGGGGCTGTCGCTGGGCAATGCGGACTTTCAGCTCCCTCCAAAGATTTTCTATTGGGTTCAGGTCTGGAGATTGGCTAGGCCACTCCAGGACCTTAAGATGCTTCTTACGGAGCCACTCCTTAGTTGCCCTGGCTGTGTGTTTCGGGTCGTTGTCATGCTGGAAGACCCAGCCACGACCCATCTTCAATGCTCTTACTGAGGGAAGGAGGTTGTTGGCCAAGATCTCACGATACATGGCCCCATCCATCCTCCCCTCAATACGGTGCAGTCGTCCTGTCCCCTTTGCAGAAAAGCATCCCCAAAGAATGATGTTTCCACCTCCATGCTTCACGGTTGGGATGGTGTTCTTGGGGTTGTACTCATCCTTCTTCTTCCTCCAAACACGATGAGTGGAGTTTAGACCAAAAAGCTCTATTTTTGTCTCATCAGACCACATGACCTTCTCCCATTCCTCCTCTGGATCATCCAGATGGTCATTGGCAAACTTCAGACGGGCCTGGACATGCGCTGGCTTGAGCAGGGGGACCTTGCGTGCGCTACAGGATTTTAATCCATGACGGTGTAGTGTGTTACTAATGGTTTTCTTTGAGACTGTGGTCCCAGCTCTCTTCAGGTCATTGACCAGGTCCTGTCATGTAGTTCTGGGTTGATCCCTCACCTTCCTCATGATCATTGATGCCCCACGAGGTGAGATCTTGCATGGTGCCCCAGACCGAGGGAGATTGACCGTCATCTTGAACTTCTTCCTTTTTCTAATAATTGCGCCAACAGTTGTTGCCTTCTCACCAAGCTGCTTGCCTATTGTCCTGTAGCCCATCCCAGCCTTGTGCAGGTCTACAATTTTATCCCTGATGTCCTTACACAGCTCTCTGGTCTTGGCCATTGTGGAGAGGTTGGAGTATGTTTGATTGAGTGTGTGGACAGGTGTCTTTTATACAGGTAATGAGTTCAAACAGGTGCAGTTAATACAGGTAATGAGTGGAGAACAGGAGGGCTTCTTAAAGAAAAACTAACAGGTCTGTGAGAGCCGGAATTCTTACTGGTTGGTAGGTGATCAAATACTTATGTCATGCAATAAAATGCAAATTAATTATTTAAAAATCATACAATGTGATTTTCTGTATTTTTGTTTTAGATTCCGTCTCTCACAGTTGAAGTGTACCTATGATAAAAATGACAGACCTCTACATGCTTTGTAAGTAGGAAAACCTGCAAAATCGGCAGTGTATCAAATACTTGTTCTCCCCACTTTACCAACTGGGGTTCCCTGTATAGTTTACAGCATTAGTTGACATATTTTTTTTTTTTTTGAGGAAATTTACCATGTACTGTACCTGATAGGCCCCAAAATGAATCAATATTGAACGAATCGAAATTGAATCGCAAGCTTGTTAATCGAAATCGAATTTAATTGTGAAATTTGTGTCAATTTCCAGCCCTAGTGTCAATAATTTTTTTTTTTACATGAAGCAAATGTTGTCTTTTCCCTTTATTTTCTTGACACAGTGTACCAGAATGCTTGATTTACATGTTAAAACCACTGTCATTTTCTCCTGGGGGGACAATGACCCCCCCAGACCCCCCTACAAACTATTTAGTTCAGAAACGCGTTACCTTTTTCCCCTCTTGTGAGTTGGCAGGTTTGGTTTAACTCTTTTGGTTTTGGTTTAACTTTTAGGGAAAATGTTTTTAAACATAACTTTTTTTTTTCTGTTTCTAAACATAGAAAACTTTTGTAACATTTTACATGTCTTTACTGCACTTCTGATCAATTTTAAGCATCCTTGCTGAATATAAAAAAAAAATATTTAAAAAAATCATACTAACCCCAAACATTTGAACGGGTCTGTTAAATATGTCTAGGTAATTCTCACTTAAATAGTTTTATCAATGCTTAGTTTGTATGTGGTCATGCTTTAGCATGCTGGTTCTACGGTCTTGCACAAACTAGTCTGGCACTGGCATTATCAACATTACTGCAGCAGGGTGGACGTGTTTAACACCACTAAAAATAGAAAACACTTTCCTTCTGATAAAGGCACACGTACAGGTCTTACATTTAGCTGCCATTGGATTCCTGGCCTGTTAAAGGGATAGTTCACCCAAAAATGAAAATTAGCCCATGATTTACTCCCCCTCAAGGCATCCTAGGTGTATATGACATTCTTCTTTCAGACGAATACAATCTTAGTTATATTAAAAAAATGGCTCTTCCAAGCTTTATAATGGCATTGATTTGATGGTTCGTTTTTGAAGTCCATAAAAGTGCATCTATCCATCATAAAACTGCTCCACACGGCTCCGGGGGGTTAATAAAGGCCTTCTAAAGCGAAGTGGTGCGTTTGTGTAAGAAAAATATCCATATTTAAAACTTTATAGACTAAAATAACTAGCTTCCGGCGGTCAGCGGTACGCAAGTCGACTTGCACTAAAAGAGTAACGCCTGACGCGATGTATAGGAGTTTCACAAGCTTTGATTCCTCTCGTGGATAGGGCTGGGCAACACACTCAAGCCTCTCTTATATCGAAATCCTCCGCCATTTCTCTTTAAAAATTCTCGTTTTAGACTAATTCATAACCGGTGTTTTGTTTTGCTCTATCCTCTGCACTTCTGCATTCATCAATACGCATGCGTCAAGGGTTCAAGGGTCAAGGGTTACTCTTTCGCCATAAGTCGACTTATAACACCGCTGGAAGCTAGTTATTTTAGTCTATAAAGTTTTAAATATGGATATTTTTCTTACACAAACGCACCACTTCGCTTCAGCAGGCCTTTATTAACTCCCCGGAGCCGTGTGGAGCAGTTTTATGATGGATAGATGCACTTTTATGGACTTCAAAAACGAACCATCAAGTCAATGCCATTATAAAGCTTGGAAGAGCCACTTTTTAATATAACTCCGATTGTATTCGTCTGAAAGAAGAATGTCATGTACACCTAGGATGACTTGAGGGTGAGTAAAATCATGGGATCATTTTCATTTTTGGGTGAACTATCCCTTTAACCCATTAAAAAGCACATGTGAACGATGCTTGACACATGATACGGGCTTGAGGTACAGGTGAAACTGGCAGGTGTGCAGCGTTGCCATGGTGACAGGTGGACGTGTATGGTGAGGCCTCTAGGGGGCGGGACTGAGCAGAGTTAGTCTCCTGAGAGAGTTCACACACGCACACTCAGATATAGGTTACAGAGTACTGGCATCACAGACGACACAAAGACGCCTGTGTTCTCACAGGAGTGAGAAATGCCAGGTGGTTTACAGCATTGCATGTGTTGTGGTTTCAGGGCCGGTACACAATAATCTGTATTTGTTAAGAGAAGCAGTTCTGAAGAGGTGTTCAGTTATGATATAGGATGATTCACACATGATTGTGAAAGCCTGTGCTGCTTCCAGGACTAAATGTGATTCACTGATTGTTCATGTTTTAAAAAAGTATATACACAATGGCTGCCAAAGTTACAATTTGATATTCACTGAATGTTTGGAAAAGATGATATTTTGAAGAATGTTTTATTATTCTATACAATGAAAGTTAATAGGGTCCAAAAGAGGTGACTAAAAGATGACAGAAGTTAGATTTTTGGGTGAACTGTCCCTTTAAATTAGTTTAATGCTTATACCTAATTTGACATTTAAAAACGTTTGCGTTCTGTCAGGTTTCTAAAGACTGCTGCATAGTGGAAAAATCTAGAAAAAATATGATTTTTAAAAAAAAAAAAAAATTACATATTGGTATTGGCAAAGACATGCATCACTAGTGCTGTTAAGCAAACATTTGAACAAACTCCATCCTGTTTTTTTACAGCCAAGTACCATTAGGGCTGCAACAACTAGTCGATAAAATTGATAATCGATCAT